>CAMZMU010000128.1:83144580-83774788 GCA_947311845.1 Poa pratensis
TTGAACTCGCTTGCATGAATAAGATCTGAAATGAATTTGCCTCTGATTGCTTTCTTTCTTTTCTAAAAAATTGTCGTGATTGGCAATTTATGCAGTCCCTAGGAAAACATATGCGTAATCTGCCAACAAATAGTGAGTCTACAATACTATTGTTGGACTAGCCGATCCACATATAAGATTTCATCGGCACGAATCGTTTGTGGATAATTCAGTCATCTAGTAGCTTTTAGCGATCTGAGCTGCCCACCTGAGCAACCGGCTGTCATGATGGAAGGAAAATTCATTCACAAAGCTGCAGCAAGCAATACAGTTGTATGAAGAAGAACACTCCACCCGTTTACTGATAATAAAGGAGACACCCACACTACACTGTTGACATCCGTGCATGATTGAAGAACATATACCATCACAAGCAAGCAGGGAGGAAAGCGACATAGCATCACCGAAGATCTCCACGTCCCCGCTGCTACTTGGGCGGTGCCGGAGGCGCGAACTGCGGCGGTGCCGGTGGCGCGAACTGCTGCGGGCGCGCCACCTCGGCCCAGCCACGGTTCCGGCCGAGCATGTAGCACCCCAGCGCAGGACGAGCAGCAGGAGAATCGCCGGATCGATATCACAAGATAAAAACATGGCTCAACCGAGCGGAGGGCCTCCTGCAGTCCTGCTGCCCTCCAGAACACAACTGTTCACAGCTCGCAGTACTGCAAGAGATATGAGGTTCAACTCTAGGACAGCGAATCACACAGCAGTCACGCACACGGCGTGCTAGAAAACGAAAGCACCACCTGGGAATCGTGTCAGTAAGCCTTACTCAGCTCGAGCAGCTAAGGTTGACACTTCCGAACAAACTGACGTATGGACAAGGTCTGGGTTACTTCAGTTGCGTCTCTGTCTCTCTGATCGTCATCGAAACCTGGAATTTACTAGAGAAAACGAGGCTAAGGTTGCCGTTGCTTCAGAAAGGCTATAATCTCATCCCATTGCTGGGATTTCTCTGTGAAGGAAAGCGATGTTTAAACCACCAGTGACGTTTATCGCCAGCTGACGTTGATCGATTGGACGTTTAACCAAAATCGCCCGTCTTTTTGACCTCGGTCATGTTTTATTCACGAAGATATCGAATATTGCCAGTAAATTGTGCATCTCAATGCGTTGTGAGTCTTGTGACGACACACCAGATAACACATCTTTCACAGTTGTGCAGAGGACACTAAAAGTAAGATGCCAGTCGTATGAAATTACACAAACTAACAACACTTCAGCCAAGATTTTTTACAGATTACTAGATTCCACAATATAAAGTAAAGAAAACCCTATTTGAAAATACAGAGGGCTACATATAGACAGTCTATTGCTATTTGCCAGTTGTGTGACATCTTTTTACAGAATTATTGGAGAGAATGAACCAAACTGAGAAAAATAAGACTAAAAACTGCAGTTAGGGCTAGTGATGCTCAAATTGAGCTGAAAGGATTATCAAAGTTTCAGTTTCATGGTAATTGAGAAAAGCAAAACCAATATATTACAACAATCATGGACAATACTAAATGTCCATCTTACAAATCACATATATGTTTGCTTCACAAAAGAATGTCAGAAGCTTACATCTTCCAGGAACGAACATTAGAAGGGCTACAAAACAACAGATCCAAATTATGGATAAACTGTTTCCTTCTAGTTTCTGAGTTGAAACAACTCAAACAGATGAAATACAAGGGGAAGTCATTAACGCCAACAACAAATGTTTTTGTCTATGACGATTATCTACCTTAGAAGATAGTTTGCACCTTGTAAGATGGTCTCCAGATTACTACAACAGATGGAGAAGCCAAATCAGCTTTACATTCAAACGAACAAGATTACGTAAATAAATTGACAACTAAAGTGGTAGTTTCAGATGTATTGCAAGATTTCAGAATGGACACACCAGTATGACCATGAAAGTTTCTAACTATGTATAGCTGATTAGCAGGTGTAACTACTCCCTTGTCATGAAATTATACTTCCGCAAAAGATACAATAAACATAATATATGCCTGAATAGCCCTTTGAGTTCCTTACAAAGCTGATCCAAAGGAGCATGCGGTAAGAAGTGAATGGTGTCTATGGAGAATAAAAACATGACAGTTGGAAAAAGTTTCCCCACATGCTCAAATGTAAAAGTAAGGTAAGAGAGATCAAAGCTAGAAGGATTATACCCTGAAAGAAGCGATGATACCGGAGGATGTACCAAATAAGGCAAAGCATCAACGTATCTGTATCGAAGGTGGAACATATTTTGAACTTTCTCGATAATTTGCTGAGATACATCAGAAATTGGAAACATTGAAGTGTTAAAAAAACTTGAAATACAATAGTACAAACTCGTTTAGAATTTCTTTGATGCAATCAGAGACTCTTTTCCGGTTTCCACAAAGTTGCTAACATTTTTAAGGCGGTGAAGCGTCCTAGGCCGAGAGAGGGCGCTCTGACGCCTAAGCGCCCAAGGCGAGGCGGTAAGTCAAGGCAAGGCAACGCCTTAAACATTGCAGGAAAGAGGAATCGGCAGTTCTGCACTTATTTAATAAAAAAATAGCAATGGCTGAGAGATGGGCTACTACTTATGCACCTCTGAGTCGCCCAAAAGCCCATCTAGTGGCCATATACTCCTCCCTGTGACCTAATCCACTATTCTCTTTCCTTCTTCCTCTTCACAGCCACCATCCACCACACACCTTCTGCTCCTTCCCTCGTGGTAGCAGCACACAAGCCTCAAACTCCTCCTCCTCCTCTCACTTCATGGCCCCACCCTTCTTCCTCACCGCAGCATACTTCCACAATCACAACAGCAGATAAGATCGGGCAAGGGAAGGCGACGATAGAACCAGGTGCATGACGGGATGCTCGCCCGGGTGCTGAGGCGGCGGGGTCATCGTCTACAAGCCCCAGGAGCAGCCACAGCGACCCTGCAGCGAGGAACAGGCAGCAGCCAGGACCCTTACGAGTTACGATGCTGGACACTAATTGAGGCAGCCGTACCCATATGTCTAAGGCGGCTCGGACGCCTTACCGTCCTGGGGTGCTCTGACGCCTAAGCGTCGACTAGCGACGCTTTAAAAACCATGGTTGCTAATAAAAAAAGGAAAAAAAATGAATGTCCCTGGCGATTATCAACATTCCAAATTCCACTATACCAGTACAACATTTTCTAGGCAAGGGAGTGGATATGGTTGACATGTCATATAACTCTGTAGATAATCTTTGTATGAGTAAGCACATGGTGGAGCTGAAGTGGCCAACATGGCAACACATAGCATGAATATTGGCATGTAGATAACTTGATATTGGAACTTTGCAAGGGGAGGATAACAGAGTATTGCAAGAGGAAGAGTTGCAGGAAAATGAAGAGAGTCAAGAAAGAGTAAGACATTAACCTTTTGCTAGATATCTAGGGTTGCATACAGTTAATAGTTTCGATGTTTGCAAAAAAATATCACAATGACTACATTGTTTTTGAACAGAGGGTATGAGGTTCCCTGGTTGACTATTTTATGATCTTTAAAAATCTGCTGAGCTGTATGGCTTTTGGTGTAAGTTTTTCGTCTTACAACCTTTGTAGGCTCTAGTTTTTTTCTTCAAATATCCTACTATTCTGCATTTTAAAGAAAATTAACATGTTGTAATCCTAAAATCAAATATAATGTCCAGAGCTAAGACTTCAGAAAAAATCGAAAAAATTAGTTAATCAAGTCCAGGAACTATAGGGGAGCCACATAGTCTAGAATGGAGACTTGAGGGGGACAGCTTATGTCCTGTGACCTCTGTTGATAACATTCTGAACTTGGGGGCTTGTATAGAAAATACACAGGGAGGCCATCTGATGCTGGGTGCTATACAAAAGGTTTTAATAAGATTTAGTGATAGAAAGCCAAATTATTACTAGAGGTAATTTAAGAACAAAAGGGGTGGGCAATTTATACATGTGGTGTGCAGTTTGCGCTGCAACCGAACCAATTAAAAAAATTGTGGCAATGGCTTGCTGGGTTGTAGTTGAGCAAATCTGTATCATGCCACTCTCTATGATTATTCAAAAGGCGATACATATATGTACTGATATCATGATCACATAAGTTTCTTTTCAGGGTTCTGCAAGGCACAAGATTCAATTAATTTAAGGACGCAGGTAGACAGATTTGCAATAAGTGTTAAGGCAATGTGGCCTGCAAGCTTAGTCCTGCGCTGCACTTTTTAGAGTAAGTATCCAGGTTGCAGGGTTATTACCTGAATGCAGCTTGGGTTGAATAGACAAACTGGTTGAGACTGGAGATGCCTGATATCTTAGTCTGGAGAAGATGGCCAGAGACTAGACTAATTTTGGCTCTACATAATACATTAACTAAACAGAAACCCTACAGCAATCTAACCAGATTCCACAAATTTCGAACTAGGTAGGTTAAAGCAATTCAATGAACTCAAAAGAGGTCTTTACGTCAAGATTAAGCATCAAGCAAACACTAATGAATTTTGTTACCATGATATCTACCTGTGCCAAATAATCCTAGTAAAAGGGGGAAAGATAATTCCTTTTACACAGAAGACATGTGATTCAAAGTGAGAAAGACCACTAAAATCCCATACACTACAGAATTCACTAAACCCTGCATGGTTTAATCAGATTCGGAAGTAAACTGACTAGACACCATCAAAAGCACTTGAGATTACGAAAAAGCGAAATCTTAACAGTTTGGCAAAGGGAAAACGAAAAGCGCGCAGTGGAAGGATACTGAACAGGTACCGCTCCCACCAATCGAGCATATAAAGGCCGATGTTGACATTGTAGAGGTGGATCTTGCGCCCGATCCAGTTCATCCTCTCCAAAGAGACCCGAAACCGTAGATCCCTCGCTCAGATCTGAAAAGAAGCTACGGGGGTGGCCGTGTTGGATTTTTAGAGGACGAAGAAGGGCGTGGTGTTTGGTGGGATCGGGTGGATTTTTTTAGAGGATCTCGATCGACCCCGTCAGTTCCTCTGGAAGCTAGTTTCACACCTGAACTTCACATTCACATGTAGTCTTTTTTAGTGCACCGAGTTTTTTCTTTGACAGACAGTTTTTATATCTTTTGCGTAGTACTACAATATTTCATAGAGTATATTTTGCTTGTGAATGTCCAATACATTTTAAAGCAAGACTATCCAGTACTCGAGTACTCGGTTGACTTGAATCTCAATCAGTTTCAAACAATTGTATACCACGTGCAACCTCAGTGTATTTTTTGTCAAATCTGGCCTTTGGCCGAACTAATCTCGTATCTGGCCCCTCTGAGAAACTATACTCGGATCTGACCCCTCGGGTCGGCGCCAATGGACATGGCGCCGAAGTTGTACAGGTCGGCGCCAACAATTTGCATCATTTTGAAAATTCATGGGTTCGCGCGCCAACCCACTTGGCGCCGACCTAGCTCACGGCCAATTTTTTTCCTGGCGCCGACCTGTACAAGGTCGGCGCCATCCTCGTTGGCGCCGACCTCGGGGCCAGATCTGAGAATAGTTTCTCAGAAGGGCCAGATACGAGATTAGTTCGGCCAAAGGGCCAGATTTGGCAAAAAATACACTCTCAGTCCAGCATGAAACACGACGCAAAGGCAACAACTAAGGATTCGACAAAACAAAAACAATAACTAAACCATCGGTTGAAAACCATGCGTAACTGGCACTTATAGCGATGTAAAATCCAACGACTAAGTAGTTGACTGATATTTAAGTGCACATCTCTCAGAACTCTCAGCCAAATATGAATCACGATATAAATCTAATGGTTAAGGAGACAACTAAGATTTAGTTAATTCTCAGCCAACTTAGAATTAGCAAATCGATTTGGATTTTTCCACGAATCAGAACTTGAGTATCAACAAAAAATATTTACTCCAAGAAAACAAGACTGTTTTTCCATTCAAAGTTTTACAGGCCCCGAGAAATTTCAGTGCACGCATGGTAATTTGATGGCTAACGTGGCGGAAGATCTCAAATTTCGAGTCTAACTGAGACCGCAAATTTGATAAAAAGAATATGTTATGTTCTTAAAACAGCACATGTTGAATAGGGATTCGACTTTTTTAATGGTAGACTTGTTGTAGTAAATTAATCAAAACTGTTAGTCAAAATTTCTGAAATACAAACATAATAATTTTCCAAAGTGTGGATTGTGACATATTTAAAATGATCCTACTTGTTTGGGCGAAGAAGGTAGATTGTATTCATGGAGTGAGGTGCGAAATTATTGGCTAAAGAGTAGGAGGTATATTTCAAAAATTCACATTGGCTCCTGATCTCATATACGTCTATCCAAATAAAAAAAATCGAAAAATATTAGTAACTAGTTGCGCATCGCATCTTATGTCATATGCCCCATTTTGAAGTTTTCAAAATTTGCGCAATAAATCATGGACATATATTATGTTGTGTCTTGTGTACCCAAATTTATTTAAAAATATGACCATATGACCTATGCAAAAGAAAAAACAAATAACGTGTGCATAGCACATGATACCATGCACTTAGTTATTTCTCTTTTTTGCAAATAAAGTGTGGCTAGGGCTTGGAGTATGTTATAAACGACAAGCAAATAAACCATGAACGAAAACAAGAGCAACACAACGGGAACATGAGATTTAACGTGAAAAACTCTTTCAAGATGGAAGGAAAAAACCACGGGCGCCAGCCAACAAATCTTCACTATGATCTGGTGAGGTTACAATGCCATGGATTTACAACGTGCGACTTATTCCAAACCAGAGGCTTACAATAGGCATATATAGCAGTGGAACCCTAAGCCTCCAGCGACGGGCCTCGCTCCGCTTGTCAGAAGTTAGCCTTTATCTTTATAGGAATTTGGATCACCATAAAACAACACTCCACCTTGAGAAAAATTTCATCTTGTAGCATAAAACAAACTCTACAATTGGGGTGTGAAAAGAGACTTGATTATTTTTGCTCTCGATTCCTTTGGCAAAGTGACCAAAACAAGAAAAATACCGTTTAACATGAAACATTTTTGCCGTCCCAAATACCAACTGGTGTAGGGTATGAGGTGCTTGATATAAAATTAAATGTATTTTAAGCCAATTGTTTTTAAGACATTAAATGGCGTGAACTTTTGTGTAGTAAGTATTTAGGGAGCAAAACTTTATCTCAGGTTGAGCCGGCCATGGCCTTCTGGTTCTCCATTTTGGAAGGGGATATATATCATGAACGTTAAACATGTGTTTTTTGATAAGGGATAGTTTTTGGTGGGAAATGGACTAGGGATTCCATTCTGGGAGGATAAATGGTTGGGTGATAAACTATTTTCTATACAATATCCTTCTCTATTTAACATTGTGTGACACAAAAAAAATAAGTTGCACATATTTGCTCAATAGTCCTTTGATCATTGAGTTCAGGCGGCCATTGACGTGTGACAAGTGGACATCATGGTTAGAATTGGTAAGGAGATTGATGATGGTTTGTCTTTCGGATGAAGTGGATACTTTTACATGGAATTTGACTCCAAGTGAGAGGTTGGCCGTTAAGTCTATGTATGTTGATTATATGTGGTTCTTACATCAGAAAGTTTTTCTCACAAAACATAATCTGATAAGTCAACAATGGAATGGATGTAAACAATGTGTTTTTTTGTAAATAAGATGAATCTTTCAAACAAATGTTTATATCATGTCCTTTTGCTCGATATATTGGATTGATTCATTTTATTTTCAATATCTCTCCACCAATAAGGGTGGCTAATATGTTTGGTCGTTGTCTTAATGGGGTAGATAAGAAAACTAAACGTGTATTCGCATTGGCGCCAAAACTTTTGTTAGGCCAGTTTGGAATTGTAAGAATGATTTATTTTTAACAAGATTAGAGATGCTCATTTTGTGCAGGTTGTTCACAAGCGATCTTTGGATTCACATGTGGTTATTTCTCCTACCTCCAGAGCAGCGGGCTCTTACGGATACTGGATGCACTTTGTTGATGGCGGTCGTTTGGGCTATCTAGCTTCAATAGCGTGGCTAGCAGAATTCTAGAAGAGTCCAGTATGTGAGTCTTAGCTTTATTAGTGTTCATTGGTTGATTCATGTGGCCACGCTGGCCGATCCTTGAGATGTATAACGTTTATTATGCCACAATGTTACTTCCAATTTTTTTAATATATTGAGGTTGTGTGCATCATCATGATGCAGAGCCTGTGGCATACTCCCATTTTGAAACAAATCTACTAACTAAATTCATAATGTCCAACAGATCTTGGGTATCATCTTCCCTTCACAGATCGTCGATGATCACGTCATGGGGCAACAGAATATAGCATGCTCATGGACTAGGGTCATCTTAGATTTGAATATAATCTCGCTGAACTAAATCCAAGTCATCATTCACCTAAAGTTGGAGGGATTCATGTTATACAGCAACATATTTCTTGTATAACCAGTCATAGTAGGTTAATCCAATGTTCCACCAACTTACGTTCAGTATGATTACAACTATCTGTTATCATATTTTCTCATGGACATGTCACGTAATCTTAAACTATTTTGAGTGATCAAATGTTTGACCAAGTCAATTTCTTATATATCATATTTGTTGTATAAACTAAAAATATTCCGTAAAAATAACAGACCTAGCACTACAGGAAACGACAAAATTGCCGAGCGCCTTATGTATGCCGTGCGCTCTCGGCATCCAGATATGCTCGGCATATACATGCCCAGCACGGACGGTGCCTAGTGAGGGCATGACGGCACTTAGTGTATGCCGAGCGCCACGTGGGATACACTCGGCATATAGCTCGCCGTCATATGGACGTCTCCGTCTAGTTGTTGCCGATTATAGCTTTGCCGAGGGCCTACAAAAAATGCTCGGCATAGCTCTATTTGCCGGGCGTTTTTGTTTGCCGAGCGTATTCTTGTTATATGCCGAGCGAAAGTATGTCGAGTGCTTGTTGCCGAGCGTAACGCTCGGCATACACATATAACGAGCAGATTTTGCTGTTTGCCGAGCGTTCAGGGCGCTCGGCATATAGTATACAGACTTGTGACTAATGAAAGAATATCACTACTAGAAGATGCACAAACGAGAATCATGGGGAAGCAAAGGTAGTTACTTGGTGTACCGGAATAATGTGATAGGGTTCGGTGGCGGAAAAGACTGTAGACAAGGATGAAGATGACGATGAGCTCAATGGTGATACGGGTGTGCCATTGGCGTACCGGGATGGCGGGCGCGTGAGATCCGCGGTGTGTAGATCACTAAGCGGACCAACAATACGTTAGCGCCTGAGATGCAGTAAGTCAGGACGGCGCGGCACTCATCGCTAGGTCATGCAGCTCATTTGGTGGTGCTCGAGTACCAAGTCTCGAAATTCAGGATGAAAACCCTAGGTCTGACCTTTATTACTTTATTGTTGTACCTGGCAATGAAAGACTTAGTCGCTTTCTTATATAAGGCGTTGTGTGATGATTTCTTGGACTTCTCCTGATGAAAACTCATGATCTGACTTTGGTTTAGATCGGACGAAGACGCGTGTGCATTATTCCCTTCCTAAAGGCGTTGCTGCTGGAGCCTCTTTTGTATTCTAGGAGTTGCCAATGGTGGTTTTGTTTTCTACTGATGTGAATCGCTACTTACTTTGGCAGGTGCCTTGTTTTTTATGTCTTTTTCTTTGGCTGTATGCATCCTAAATGTCTCAACTAGTTGATGACATTTTGTTGTTACAGATGCTGAGTGTAATTGGTATCTACTTGATATTAATATATTTCCTTTATCGAAAAATGTGTACCTTTGAAACGGTCCGAGGAATTAAAGTCGTTTTTGTCCCTGGCCTAAAACTGGCCCAATCAGTTATAGCTGTCTGATCGGATTGTCCATGTACTACACACTTACATGTGTAATAAGATGCACCGTAAAATCTCTCACTTCTTTTAACTACCATCCAGTGTTGTGCCGCAATATTCACCTACGTAAAAGATTCTTTCACAACTTGTAGACTGATCGATTAGTCGGACCACTGCCGCCAGAAATCCCTCATCGGTCCATCGTTGTAAGATTAATCACAGTCAGCATATGCGCCGTTCTCACAGAATCACATGCCATGTTCTTCATCCGCATGCCAGTTCCTTCTGCAACGGATATAAAGATCGAGATGAGGCAGCTGGGTGTAATCTTCTGTAACTTTTCTAGACTAGAGTGTGGACCAAATCTATACCCGCTATAATTCCCCAGCAGTAGATTTTCCATGAAGAGAAAATGCTGCATGCAGCAAAAAATATCCACAGCAGTAATATCTTCCAACCTAAGGACCGTTTTTTTTTTAGAATAAAAGGGCTCCTGCCCCAGTTTCATTGCAAAAACAACGAAACTCGGAGTTTCGGTTCAGTACATGGTTTCAGAACAGTAAATAAAAGACAGCAACCACAGCAGCAGGCTGAGTGGTGCGTTAGAGAACTAGGTTTTTAGAGAACTCCTTATTACAACGAAGCACTTCAGAAGAAGGCAAGTAGACTAAAGCTAACCAAACAGACTAGGGAGACACCGCGACTTCAGGAACTTCAGTCAGCGACGAATGCTTGAGCTTTTTCAGCGGCGTAGCTCCTGGCGCCGGCGACCAGCAACTCATGTCGAGAGGAGATGCTGGGCTGAGCAGCATGGCCTTCTTGCCACTCATGTTGCTGGGAGGCGAGCTTGGGGGCGAGCCGCTCTTGGAGATGTGAAGGCCTCGGATGAGATCCATGGGGACAGTAGGTTTGCTCAGCCACTCTCCAAGCAGTGCGGAGCTTGTAGTTTCTTGGTGATCGTTTGGCAGAAGCCCTCGATCTTTGGGAGATGTTGTCCTTCAAGAGGATTTTCCAGTTCAGACCGAGTGAAGACTCTCCTGAGCACCTGTTTAGTATCAAGCCAACACATACCATTAAAGGTCAGATCATTTCTAAATTTCCAGATATTCCAAAGTACAGCAGCACAAATGGAATTCAGAGCAGCATTATTTTTATTAGAAACCCAAAATCTTGCTACAGATTCAAACGAGCTTCCAATGTTAACTGCAAAAAAATCAGAGACGACCGCCCAGGTGTTTTGGGCTACTATACAGTCAAAAGAGATGTCGAACAGTCTCCTTCTCTGAGCAAAAAGAACATGATTCAGGTTTAATGATTTGTCTCTTTTTAAGGTTTATCTCTGGTCAGAATCTGTTATGCGAAACCAACCAGAGAAAAAACGTGAACCCTAGGTGGAATACACAAATTCCAAATGGCAGGAATGAAAACAGGGGTGACTCCTCTAAAGTTAATCACATGATAGAGTGAACTAGTGGAGTAGATCCTTTGTTTTCTAACTGCCAAACGAGGGAGTCAGTGTCTGTGGTAAGGCTGATGCTTTTGGTAATCTCTATTAGATCGTACCATTGTTCCATCAGGCGGGGGCTAAAATTCCTTCTGAAGGTAAGTTTCAGATTGGAACCATCCCAGACCTCAGCTACTGTTGAATTTTGTTCATTACACAGGGTAGATCTCCCAAAACTGGGTAGCAAGGGGAGAGTTACCGAACCAAGTATCTTCCCAGTATCTAGTTTTTTCACCATTTCCTAAAACCCAACGATACCCGAACTTAATAGCCCTGACAACCTCCATGACCCCTTTCCAGAACTGGAGACTTGGGTCGGGTCGCAGGTGAAGATGTTAGGCGAGTTCGTTCCGTACTTATGATCAACTATGGTTTTCCAAATTTTACCATCATCAGAGAGATATCTTTGAGCCAAGAACCCAAAAGACACATATTTACTTCTTTGAGATTAGGGATTCCTAAACCCCCAAACTCTTTTTTGGAGCAAACTAAACCCCAATTTGCTAAATGAACTTTTCTATTACCCTCAAAGTCGCTCCACAAGCAGTGTGCCATTTGAGTGTTAATTAGATCTAGTGCCCACTTGGGGAATTTAAAGAAGGACAACAAATAAACAGGGATACTTGCCAGACAGGTTTTGATCAGAAGGATCCTGCCAGCATAGGAGAGGAGCTTTCCTCTCCAACCCGCTATTCTTTTTAAGATTTTGTCTATTAGAGGCTGGATATCTTCTTTTCTCAATTTTTCATAATGCAGGGGGATGCCTAAGTATTTAATTGGAAAATTTCCCATGCTACAGCCTAGTATGTCAGCAAAAGGAAGAAACTCATCTTCTTCCATGCCAATCGGAATTAGCTCACTTTTAGAATAATTAATCTTCATGCCTGACACTTTCTCAAAACAAGAAAGCACATGCTTCAGGTTAGCAGCTTTCTGAACATCATTTTGCACAAAGAGTATCGTATCGTCCGCATATTGCAGACAGATAACGCCTCCAGGCATGCCTCGGGACAAAGACCCTGAATGAGCCCCTGATCCGCAGCTTTAGCTAACATTTTAGTAACTACATCGACCACTAAGTAAAACAGAATGGGGGAAAGCGGATCTCCTTGCCGGAGCCCTTTTCCAGTCCTAAAAAAAGGTCCTTCGACCTGATTGATCTTGACTCCAACTGAGCCATTATGGACTATCTGTAGAATCATGTCAATCCAATGTTGACCAAAACCTCTAATCTAAGAAGTTTTCTAAGAAAGCTAAATCCACTTTGTCAAAAGCTTTCTCATAATCTAACTTAAGGACAAGGCCTTTTTCTTTAGAGCTATGAACGGAGTGTAGAACCTCGTGAGCTGTCACTACACTCTCCAGAATGTATCTCCCCTTAATAAAGGCAGATTGGTTCGGAGCAATCAGCCGATGAAGAATTTGGGAGAGCCTGTTAGTCAGGACTTTAGTAAAGATTTTAAAGCTACAGTTAAGCAGACTAATCGGCCTAAATTTTTTCATAGTAGTTGTATTTTGCTCCTTAGGGATAAGGGTTAAGATAACAAAATTTAACCTAGAAATATCTAGAGAGCCTTTGTGAAAATCTTCAAAAAGGGCCATCAGGTCATTTTTTATTACATCCCAAAAATGCTGATAAAACAGAAAAGAAATCCCATCCGGGCCTGGTGCCCCATCAGGATAAGAGTCAAAAAAAAGCTTTCTTAACTTCAGCTTCGGTAAAAGGAGCCTGAAGGATAGCGTTTTCTTCACTAGTAACTTTCTCAGTTTCCGAGAAGAAGTCTGGGTTTAGAGTACAACCGCCTCTGTCTTCTTTCCTAAACAGGTCTTTATAGAACTCTGTTGCAATTTTAATCATATCCTTAGTTTCAGATACTTCCCCATCAGGGCCTTGCTAGCGCTAAGTTGACGAGGGAATATCTCCCCGGCAACAGCACCAGAAACAATGCTTGTACGTCACACGTCAGTTGGGAACCCCAAGAGGAAGGTATGATGAGTGCAGCAGCAAGTTTTCCCTCAGTATGAAACCAAGGTTTATCGAACCAGTAGGAAAACGAGGTTTGCTTCGAAGGTGTTGGTGAAGGAGTGTAGTGCGGCGCAACACCAGGGATTCCGGTGCCAACGTGGAACCTGCACAACACAATCAAATTACTTTGCCCCAACTTAACAGTGAGGTTGTCAATCTCACCGGCTTGCTGAAAACAAAGGGTTAAACGTATCGAATGGAAGATGATGTTTGTTTGCATAAAACAGTAGAGAACAATGATTGCAGTAGATTGTATTTCAGATGTAAAAGAATGGACCGGGGTCCACAGTTCACTAGTGGTGTCTCTCCAATAAGATAACTAACATGCTGGGTAAACAAATTACAGCTGGGCAATTGACAATTGATAAGTGCATATAACATGCATGTGTGAGTTGTGGTGTCTACTATGAGATTCATTTGGGCATTACGACAAAGTACATAGACCGCTATCCAGCATGCATCTATGCCTAAATAGTCCACTTTCCGGTTAACATCCGTACCCCTTCCAGTATTAAGTTGCAAGCAACAGACAATTGCATTAAGTAATGTGCGTAATGTAAACAATACATTCATCCTTGAATAAAGCATTGCTGTTTTACCCCTAGTGGCAACAACACATCTACAACCTTAGAACTTGCTGTCACTATCCCAGGTTAAATAGAGGTTGAACCCAACTATCATGCATAAATACCCCCTCTTGGAGTTACAAGTATTCACTTGGCCAAGGCTTCAACAAGTAACGGAGAGCATGCAAGATCACAAATGACATAGACATGATAATATAATATTCAGCTCCACATAGGTATCAATATAAGTCAGATCCCAGCAAACACAACATGTAGCATTACAATAAGATGATCTTGATCATGATAGGCAGCTCACAAGATCTAAACATGATGGCACAAGTGGAGAAGACAACCATCTAGCTACTGCTATGGACCCATAGTCCAAGGATGAACTACTCACGCATCACTCCGGAGGCGGGCATGGCGATGTAGAGCCCTCCGGTGATGATTCCCCTCTCCGGCAGGGTGCCGGGAAGAGCTTCAGAACCCCCCGAGTTAGGGTTGACGACGGCGGCGGCAGCGAATATGTTCTGGATGAAAGGCTCGGTGTTTTAGGGTTTTCACGTCTCGGGGAATAAATAGGCGAAGGGGCGATGTCGGCGGACCCCCGAGGGGCCCAAACCACCAGGCGGCGCGGTGGGCCCACTGCCGCGCCTGGTTTGGCCACCTCGTGGCTCTTCGTCTCTCCTTCGGACTCCGTGTACGTGTGGAAAAATAGGGACTTGGCCTTTTGTTTCGTGCAATTCCGAGAATATTTCCAGAAGTAACTTTCTGAAACCAAAAACAGCAGAAAACAGGGAACTGGCACTGTGGCATCTTGTTAATAGGTTAGTCCCAGAAAATGCATAAAAGTGATATGAAGTGTATATAAAACATGTAGCAAATGGTATAATATAAGCATGGAACAGCAGAAATTATGGATACGTTGGAGACGTATCAAGCATCCCCAAGCTTAGTTCTACTCGTCCTCGAGTAGGTAAAACGATAACAACAAATAATTTCTGAGGAGACATGCTTTCACACAATCTTGATCAATATATTGCAAGGCTCATGTCATGAATGAAGTGACTCAAAGCAATGATCTATAGTTTGCTAACAAATAGATAAAGAGTAAACAATGAATCATATAAGCAAAAACTTTTCATGAATAGTACTTTCAAGACAAGCATCAAAAAGTTTTGCATAAGAGGTAACTCATAAAGCAATAGATTCAAAGTAAAAGGCATTGAAGCAACACAAAGGATGATTAAGTTTCAGCATTTGCTTTCAACTTGTAACATGTATATCTCATGGATAGTTGTCAACATAAAGCAATATAACAAGTGCAATAAGTAAACATGTAAGAATCAATGCACACAAAGTTGACACAAGTGTTTGCTTCTAAGATAGAAAGGAGTAGGTAAACTGACTCAACATAAAGTAAAAGATAGGCCCTTCGCAGAGGGAAGCAGGGATTAAATCATGTGCTAGAGCTTTTTAAGTTTTCGAAAGCATATAGAGAGCACAAAATAAGTATTTGAGAGGTGTTTGTTGTTGTCAACGAATGGTAGTGGGCACTCTAACCCCCTTGTCAACCAGACTTTCAAGAGCGGCTCCCATGAAGGACGTTATCTCTACCAGCAAGGTAGATCATCCCTCTTCTCTTTTGTTTACACATGTATTTTAGTTTCTTTATAGATGACACTCCTCCCAACCTTTTGCTTACACAAGCCATGGCTAACCGAATCCTCGGGTGCCTTCCAACATTCACATACCATGGAGGAGTGTCTATTTGCAAATTAAGTTGCTTACTGATAAATCAGGGCAAAACATGTGAAGAGAATTATTAATGAAAGTTGTAATTAATTGGGGCTGGGCACCCCGTTGCCAGCTCTTTTTGCAAATTATTGGATAAGCGGATGTATATGCCACTAGTCCATTGGTGAAAGTCTGTCAGAAGTAAATGACAAGATTGAAAGATAAAACACCACATACTTCCTCATGAGCTATAAAACATTGACACAAATAAGGAGTAATAAAGTTTTGAATAGTTTAAAGGTAGCACATGAAATATTTACTTGGAATGGCAGGAAATACCACATAGTAGGTAGGTATGGTGGACACAAATGGCATGGGTTTTGGCTCAAGTTTTGGATGCACGAGAAGCATTCCCTCTCAGTACAGAGTTTAGGCTAGCAAGGTTGTTTGAAGCAAACACAAGTATAAACCGGTACAGCAAGAATCACATAAAAACATATTGCAAGTATTATAAGACTCTACACTGTCTTCCTTGTTGCTCAAACATTTTACCAGAAAATATCTAGACCTTAGAGAGAACAAATATGCATCCCAAGTCTCAACAAGCTCTACGGTAGTTCTCCACTACTAGGCTTTAACTACATGATGCAAGAGCTTAAACATGATCTACTTGAGAGCTCAAAACAATTGCAAAGCATCAAATCGAAACAAGACAATGATCTACAAGAATGCATATGTCTTTTCCAATACCAACTACTACATGTAGCATTTTCTTTCTTCCAAACAAACACCAATAATTTATTTAAACATAAACTCTCCAAATGATAATATAATGCAGCAAGAGAGTATTTATAAACAAGTGCTAACAGCTCGAAGAGATGCATGAAAAACAGGAGCTAAAAGCACTGCAGTAGCTAGTTAAGAATACTCAACAAATATAAGTGAAGAACATGAGTATTCACATGAAAAAGCGGAGCGTGTCTCTCTCCCACACAAGGATTGCTAGGATCCGAATTTATTCAAACAAAAACAAAAATAAAAACACACAGACGCTCCAAGTAAAGCGCATAAGATGTGAAAGAATTAAAATATAGTTTCACTAGAGATGACCTGATAAGTTTGTTGATGAAGAAGGGGATGCCTTGGGCATCCCCAAGCTTAGACGCTTGAGTCTCTCTGAATATGGTTGGGATGAACCACGGGGGCATCCCCAAGCTTAGGCTTTTCACTCTTCTTGATCACATAATATCACCCTTCTCGCTTGATCCTTGAAAACTTCCTTCACACCAAACTCAAGACAGTTCTCATTAGAGGGTTAGTGCATAATCAAAAATTCTCATATTCTGTAATGATACAATCAATCCCAAAGCTTCTGGACATTAGCTACAGCCACCAATGCTTTGTGGAGCAAAGAAATCCACACAAACACAGTAAAAGAGCGAATGCAAAACAAAAGGCAGAATCTGTCAAAAACAGAACAGTCTGGAATGACGAATTTTTTCGAGGCACTTAAGTTGCTCAGATGGATCTGGCCTAAAATAATGAAAGTTGCGTACATATCTCAGGAATATGCGTGATTTTTTCAGAATTTTTTGAATTTTCTACAGGGAGATAAGCTCAAATCCGTGACAGCTAAAAATCTGTCACTGCGCAGAAATCCAAATCTTGCATCAACTTTCAATATAGAACTTTACTTGGCACAACATTGCGATAAAATAAAGATACAAAGGAGTTGCTACAGAAGTAACAAAACTCCTTGACTCAAAGAAAACAAAAATAACAGCAAATAAAAACGATGGGTTGTCTCCCATAAGCGCTTTTCTTTAACGCCTTTCAGCTAGGCGCAGAAAGTGAAAATCAAGTGTTATCAAGAGAAGAAGCATCAACATCATAACTTGCTCTAACAATAGAGTCAAAAGGTAACTTCATTCTCTTCCTAGGGAAGTGTTCCATACCTTTCTTGAGAGGAAATTGGTACCTTATATTACCTTCTTTCATATCAATGATGGCACCAACAGTTCGAAGAAAAGGTCTTCCCAAAACAATAGAACAAGATGCATGGATGCGGCGATTTGGGTAGCGAGTGCAGCTGCACCCACTGCCCAAAAAAAATTCCAAATGTCAAAAAATTCAAAAAAAAATTGCATGTAGTCCAACATATTTCAAGTCAACACAAAAATTGGCATGGTGAAAAAACTTTTTTTGCAACCTGTGCAAAAATGACAAAAATCTGACATATCAAAACGTATATGTACGCGTCTGAATTTGTCTTTTTTGTACAGGTTGCTAAAAAAGTTTTTTCACCATGCCAATTTTTGTGCGAACACACCATGTTGTAAACTACATCCAGATTTTTTTTCGGAATTTTTCGACATTCAGAAAAAAAACCAAAAAAAAAACATAGTGGGAGCTTCTAGACCCCTGAGACGTTATGGATTTCCGAAGATGCATTGCATTCAATATCCATAACAACAAAATCAACGGGGACAAGGTTATTGTTTACTGTAATAAAAACATCATTAACTCGCCCCATCGGTTTCTTCATAGCATTATCAGCGAGAAAAACATCCAAATAACAATGTTCCAAAGGTGGCAAATCAAGAATATCATAAAGCTTCTCGGGCAAAACCGAAATACTTGCACCAAGATCACACAAGGCATTGCAATCAAAATCATTCACCTTTACCTTAATGATGGGTTCCCAACCATCTCTAATTTCCTAGTTATAGAAGCTTTAAGTTTCAACTTCTCCTCCTTAGCTTGCAAAAGAGCATTTGTAATATACTTTGTAAAAGCCAAATTAATAGTGATAGGATTGGGACTTCTAGCTAATTTTTGCAAGAACATAATAACTTCAGAGATGTTACAATCATGAAAATCAAAATCATTATTGTCAATGGTGGTGGAACCATTGTCTCCAATAGTTTGAAAAATTTCAGCACTTTTATCAGAAAAAGTTTCAGCGGTTTTAGGCAATTTCAAACGCTTTGCAGAAGTAGTAGAGAAATTACCAACACCAATAACATTACCATCAATAGTAGGAGGCTTACTAGCATGTAAACATTAGCATTACTAGTGGTGGTGATAGTACAAACTCTAACTATTCTATTCTCTTTTTCAAGTCTTTCCTCTTTTTCCCACCTAGCATGCAATTCAGCCAACATCCTAATATTATTATCAATTAGAACTTGAATGGCATTTGCTGTAGCAAATGACTTAGTATCTTTAACTTCATTAGGCATAACTTTCAGTTTAAGAATTTCAACATCATGAGCAAGACTATCAACTTTAGAAGCAAGAACATCAATTTTTTCAAACTTTTCCTCAACACTTTTATTAAAAGTTTTTTGTGTCTAATAAATTCTTTAAGCATAGCTTCAAGATCAGAGGACACACTTCTATTGTTGCTGTAGGAATTACCATAAGAATTGTCATAACCATTTGAAGGATAAGGCTTATAGTTGTTGCTACCAAAAATTATTCCTATAAGCATTGTTGTTGAAGTTGTTATTTTTAATGAAGTTTACATCAACATGCTCTTCTTGAGCAACCAATGAAGCTAAAGGAACATTATTAGGATCAACATGAGATCTACCATTCACAAGCATAGACATAATAGCATCAATCTTATCACTCAAAGAGGAGGTTTCTTCAACAGAATTTACCTTCTTACCTTGAGGAGCTCTTTCGGTGTGCCATTCGGAATAGTTGATCATCATATCATCAAGTAGCTTTGTTGCTGCACCTAAAGTGATGGACATAAAGTTCCTCCAGAGGCCGAATCCAATAAGTTCCTTGAGGAAAAATTTAATCCTGCATAAAAAGTTTGGATGATCATCCAAGTAGTCAGTCCATGAGTGGGACAATTCTTCACCAAAGATTTCATTCTTTCCCAAGCTTGAGCAACATGTTCATTATCAAGTTGTTTAAAATTCATAATGCTACCTCTCAATGATATAATCTTAGCAGGAGGATAATATTTCCCAATGAAAGCATCTTTGCATTTTGTCCAAGAATCAATACAATTTCTAGGCAAAGAAAGCAACCATTGTTTAGCTCTTCCTCTCAAGGAGAAAGGAAAAAAGTTTCAGTTTTATAATATCCCCAGCCATATCCTTATACTTTTGCATTTTACAAAGTTCAACAAAGTTATTAAGATGGGCAGCAGCATCATCAGTACTAACACCAGAAAATTGCTCTTTCATAATAAGATTTAATAGAGCAGGTTTAATTTCATAAAATTCTGTTGTAGAAGCAGGTGGAGCAATAGGAGTGCATATGAAATCATTGTTGTTTGTGCTAGTGAAGTCACACAACTTAGTGTTCTCATGAGTACTCATTTTGAAAAACAAAATCAAACCGAATTAAACAAGTAACTAATTTTTTGTGTTTTTAATAAATAGAGCAAACAAGACTAAATAAAAATAAACTAAGCAAGACAAATAACAAAGTAAAGAGATTAGGTGTGAGAGACTCTCCTTGCAGAAGCAATTCGGTTTTCCCCGGCAACGGCGCCAGAAAACGTGTTGCTAGCGCTAAGTTGACGAGGGAATATCTCCCCGGCAACAGCACCAGAAACAATGCTTGTACGTCACACGTCAGTTGGGAACCCCAAGAGGAAGGTATGATGAGTGCAGCAGCAAGTTTTCCCTCAGTATGAAACCAAGGTTTTATCGAACCAGTAGGAAAACGAGGTTGCTTCGAAGGTGTTGGTGAAGGAGTGTAGTGCGGCGCAACACCAGGGATTCCGGTGCCAACGTGGAACCTGCACAACACAATCAAATTACTTTGCCCCAACTTAACAGTGAGGTTGTCAATCTCACCGGCTTGCTGAAAACAAAGGGTTAAACGTATCGTGTGGATGATTGCAGTAGATTGTATTTCAGATGTAAAAGAATGGATGGGGTCCACAGTTCACTAGTGGTGTCTCTCCAATAAGATAACTAACATGCTGGGTAAACAAATTATAGCTGGGCAATTGACAATTGATAAGTGCATATAACATGCATGTGTGAGTTGTGGTGTCTACTATGAGATTCATTTGGGCATTACGACAAAGTACATAGACCGCTATCTAGCATGCATCTATGCCTAAATAGTGCACCTTCCGGTTAACATCCGTACCCCTTCTAGTATTAAGTTGCAAGCAACAGATAATTGCATTAAGTAATGTGCGTAATGTAAACAATACATTCATCCTTGAATAAAGCATTGCTGTTTTACCCCTAGTGGCAACAACACATCTACAACATTAGAACTTGTTGTCACTATCCCAGGTTAAATAGAGGTTGAACCCAACTATCATGCATAAATACCCTCTTTTGGAGTCACAAGTATTCACTTGGCCAAGGCTTCAATAAGTAACGGAGAGCATGCAAGATCACAAATGACATAGACATGATAATATAATATTCAGCTCCACATAGGTATCAATATAAGTCAGATCCCAGCAAACACAACATGTAGCATTACAATAAGATGATCTTGATCATGATAGGCAGATCACAAGATCTAAACATGATGGCACAAGTGGAGAAGACAACCATTAGCTACTGCTATGGACCATGGAAAAAATAGCACGATATATCCCCGCTAATAGCACGCCATAGCTTAATTTGAGGGGCTACGCTATATTTGGCTAAAAGTTGCCGCTACAGCGTTAATGAAGTTTTTAGCGCGCTAAATCACACTAAACATCGTAACGTTATAGCACGCTAAAAATAACTGGAAATAGTGTGTCGGCCGCTAAGTAAATCTAGTCAAACCAAGCATCCAGCTCACTCGTCCACCACTCCAGTCCATATCGAACCTAATCTAATCCTCTAGATCGAGGCTGGCGGCGGCGGCAGCGCCCAGCTCGTCTTCCTCTGGAGTCTACATCGAGCTCTTCCGTCCAGCTGAGGGCGGCGGCTGCGTCTTCCTCTTCTGAGTCCACATTTGAATATGATTACATGTATAAAGGTTATACATGTATTGATTTTGGACAATTTTTTAGTGTTGAAAAGCTTGAAGTCCTTAATATTTGGGTTATATCTCGCCATTTTTTCATCACGCTATTTTTCACATAACTTCGCTATATCCCGCTATATCTTCTGCAGCTTCTGGAGAAGGACCACGCTATTTTTTTCGTTGCTATGGACCCATAGTCCAAAGATGAACTACTCACGCATCACACGGAGGCGGGCATGGTGATGTAGAGCCCTCCGGTGATGATTCCCCTCTCCGGCAGGGTGCCGGGAAGAGCTTCAGAACCCCCGAGTTAGGGTTGACGGCGGCGGCAGCGAATATGTTCTGGATGAAAGGCTCGGTACTTTAGGGTTTTCACGTCTCGGGGAATAAATAGGCGAAGGGGCGTTGTCGGCGGACCCCTGAGGGGCCCAAACCACCAGGCGGTGCGGTGGGGCCCACTGCCGCGCCGGCCTATGGTTTGGCCACCTCGTGGCTCCCTTCGTCTCTCCTTCGGACTCCGTGTACGTGTTGGAAAAATAGGGACTTGGCCTTTTGTTTCGTGCAATTCCGAGAATATTTCCAGAAGTAACTTTCTGAAACCAAAAACAGCAGAAAACAGTGAACTGGCACTGTGGCATCTTGTTAATAGGTTAGTCCCAGAAAATGCATAAAAGTGATATGAAGTGTATATAAAACATGTAGCAAATGGTATAATATAAGCATGGAACAGCAGAAATTATGGATACGTTGGAGACGTATCAGGCCTTCCAGAGAATGGATGAAAGTTTTTCTCCTTCTCTGGTTGGCAACTGCGTGGAAGTAAGCTGTGTTCCGATCTCCTTCTTTAATGTCTCTATCTCTAGACCTCTGTTTAGCTTTAGTTTCTTCCTTAAGCCAAACCCTCTGCATTTCTGCATTGATTTGCTTAAGCCTACTTTTTTCAAAGGGGGAGAGTTCCTCAGTCTCCGATTTTATATCTAGGGAATCATGCTCAGCAAGAAGGTCCGCTTTGCATTTTCTAAGCTCGGCTTCTATATTTCTACTCCAGCCTTTTGACTCTCTTCTAAAGCGTCTAAGCTTGTTCTGCCATCTGTCCAGGGGAGTAGCCCCTCTGACAGGTGCAGACCAAGATTTCTCTACCAGTGGTTTAAAGTCCTCTCTAAGCAACCACCACTTCTCAAATTTGTAACTAGGGTTTGCTAACTTGAAAGAAAGACCCGAGTCCCAAAAGATGGGCGTGTGGTCACTCCCAATTCTAGTGAGAGCTTGGTTGGAAGCAAGGGGGAAAAGCGCATCTAGTTCAGTATTACAAAAAACTCTGTCTAAGGTGGACATAATCAGGTTTTCCTGATTATTAGCCCAGGTGTATTTTCTATTGGAAAGCTTAATTTCTACGAGGCTCCAGACTTCAATCCAGGCATTAAACTTAGCACACCATTTAGGATTACATTACCATTACTTTTATCTATTTGATATCTAACCAGATTGAAATCTCCTCCAATAAGCAGAGGCCCAGTTGTGTCCATCATGATTTGGTGCAATTCAGAGATAAACTCTTCTTTGCCCGCTTCATATGGTGAGCCATAGACAGAAATAAAGGTGACGCTTAAATTCTTAGGCTTAAAAAAGACTTGACTAGCTATAGAAAACTTCCTGATTTTCCAAGCTATAATGTCAAAAAAATCTAAATCTATTCCCATGAGAATCCCTCCTGCCGAGCCTACAGCAGGAAGAAAATTCCAGCCAAAGTTTCTATTACCAACTAAGGATTTCAAGAAAGAATCAGTTAACGCCTCTTTTTCGTTTCTTGAAAACAAACAACTGAGGACTTTGTTCTGCTAATAGTGTCTACAATCAAAGGCTTCCTACCTGGGGTAGTTATACCCTAATATTGCAGTTGAGGCAATTCATTGTAAAAGTTTTTTCCTGGAGTGCTTGCTCCGATAAGGTTTGCCTACTTTTGTCCACATCCCATCATCTAGATCTGGCACACTATCATCCCATTTAGGAATAGAACAAGTTGGTGATTTAATAGAATCACACGGGACAGTAGAGTCTAGCACTAGAATGACACTATTAACTACAGGGAAATTAACATCTAGAGAGCTATCACAACTAGTTTTCGCAGCAGCAGGTGAACTGCATTCCCCAGACTCTGAACCTTTCCGAGCGACAGAAAGATAGGTCTGGGCGGGTGCTGCAATCCCGGCAACCTAAGGACCGTCAAAACTGGTGAATAAATCAAAGGACGTGTAACCTGCAAGGTGGTGATGGATTGTTGGATTTGGATACCCAAGTTACCTGAACCTGTAATGAGTATGCCTGCATATCTATTTCCAGTTTTTCACTACACTGTTGGGACGTTGGACATTCAGGCAGGAAGGATTCCCTGAGCTAGCTAGTCAGCATGCTTCTCTGCTTCACTTCCTTTGCAAGGAAGTCTGTCTGGTACATTCTTCATACCCTAAGTCCCTAACAGGTACTAGTACTGTTATATTTAGGGCCATAGCCGACATCATGTTTGTGGTCATTGTGGTTGCATGCACGGTCTTACAGGAAAATCTTAACTATTTCCTGTCTAGTTTTACGGAGATCGTAGACATCGGGAGAGAAGAGACCAAATGTGACTGTACAACACTGACAACAGTTCTTAATCTTTTAATGAAGCAATCATATCAGACTACAACCCGCAACCCTCTCATGAAAGCCCCAAAAAAATACATCTAGATGCTAGCTCAGGTAGAATAATATCACACTAAAGCTACTCGATCGGAAGTTACCGCACATAACTAATGAGCTTAGATGGGGCCTAGCTCGCGAGATACACTCATATATAAACCGCCAAGAGGAGGTGCAATGAGTGTGTAGGGCTAACGGGATCTGTTCTTCAACGTTGCGACTTGCGACTGAGGGATTATCATCCATATCTAGGGAAGATACCACGGCCGGATGGAGATCAAGGAAGAATTAGCACAGGCAGGAGTTCAAGTGATGGCGGCATCTCGGTTCAGGAGGATATGCGTCTTCTGTGGGAGCAGCAAGGGTAAGAAAACGAGCTACCAGGATGCCGCCGTTGAGCTAGGCAGCGAGCTGGTGCGTACTCATCTTCGGAACTCCTCCCTCGTTTTGCATAGCCATTGGCATTATTTCTCAACTCTTGCTAGTTTTTCTTTGATCTTTTCAAACTCTAGTGAGTTTCTTTGAACTTCCTTTGATCTTCTCAAACTCTAGCTAGTTTCTTTGAACTTCCCAAAACTCTAGCTAGTTCTCTGAACTTGTCAAAACTCTAGCTAGTTGATGTATCGTGTTCTCTTTGCTGTTGGGACACTTGTTGGTAGTAGCATTTGATTTTCTATCGTATTTCTTTCATGGGTGCATGAAAGATGCAACTTATGTGTCGCTAGTACAAAGACAAGAGATTTGTGCTTTGTCAGTTTCTCCCCCTCTCATGGCAATAATTCTTTTTGGCAACCTAAAATAGACTATCACTAGGTGCATGAAATTAGAGTAGATTAAGAAATGTCCATAAACTTTCCTTGTCGCTATTGTTTTACAGGTAGCAAGGAACATTGATCTGGTATACGGAGGAGGGAGCATGGGACTGATGGGCCTTGTCTCTCAAGCAGTCTACAGCGGAGGGAGACATGTCATTGGGTATGTAACACTCATGATGATTCATTCTTCAGCATACATGTAGTACTACTGTGGCGCATGAAAAGAATAGTTCGAGACTTGGCAAGATGCAACGAAACAGAGTCGGATGGGTCGTATATAATTTGTCATCTTGCTGTCCCTATGCAGGGTGATTCCCAAGACACTTATGCCTAGAGAGGTAACTATGCACGCCTCCACCTCCCAACATTTGTGTCATTGTTTAATAACATGCCATGATTCCCATTAACATCATTGTTCATCCGTTATAATTCCACCTTTTTCGTTTCATTTGAAACCAAATTATTTACCACTTTTGTAGTGACCCTCATTTAGGGATGGCAATGGGTACCATTACCCTTTTACCCTGCGGGTAAAAACCCTATTAGGGTAAGGGTAAGGGTATGGGATAAAAAATTACTCATGGTACGTAAATGGAAAAATATCATACCCATCGGGTAGAGAGGGTACGGGTATGGGATCGTATAACCCATACCCGCGTACCCATGTACACATATAATATTTGACAAGTGAGTCTAAACTTTCACGCACGGATATATGAGTAGGGTCTATGCATGAGGCTACAATCGTAATTCAAAGATATAGGCAGGGATTGCTCGCTAACCCTCCGTGGATGGCGCACCATCCGGTGACTACCTCAATATACCAATAATTTAGATATTCCTAATATTATATCTAATCTATCTGATTCACGTGATCACGTCTCGACTCTTGATATAGCAAAACAATGAAATATAACTCTTCTGCATGAGTTATGTGTTGTTTTTACGACTATTTTCTACACAATTTTACGTGTTTTAAACGCGGGTATTTTTACCCGCGGGTACTCATCTACCCTGTCGGGTGACGGATATGGGAAAAAGTTGTACCCGTTGACGGGTATGGGTAAGGGTGACGGGTAAGATCGTAGTCGACGGGTAAGGGTATGTGGTGGCTCCACCCTTACCCATACCCTGCGGGTGCCATCCCTACCCTCATTGAGCAGGTAGTTAAGCTTGGGGTCCGACTAGTGAACGTTCGACTGAAATTTCACAAACAAGCAGTCGACTAAAAACTCAAATGAAACCATTCGTCCAAATAAAGGTGGAAAATTTAAAATACGGGCAGAAACTTATCAGAACATATAGCACAAAAATCAGTTGCACAGAGTACATTAAATGTGCAAAAACACCATACAAAATTTGACAAATCAAATGTGCAAGTAAAAAAAATCAAATAAATACAGTTGCACGTTACAAATACAGTTGCTGCACATTTATAAACATGCAAGTGGCCCAGATTAGAAATATGACCGTAGAGTAAGTAAAAAGGCATCAGCTGATTTCACAAATAAATCAGACGACGCACAACAAAATAAAAAACCGGTCAGTGTTTTTATCACAATGTTTGTTTCTAAGCACTTCCGAGCTCATGTTATAATTAAAGTACACGTAAAATATTAGTTGTAACAGAAACCTTTATTGTCTCTCTCTGTTGGTAGTGGGAAAGAAGGATGCAATCTTATCGCCTCTCTTTGGAAGAAAGATCAGATGCATGGAATGTTCAGTGAAATCTTGTTTTCCTTTCCCTTAGAGGGTGATATCTTGCTGATCTTGATTGCTTCTGGTGGCTGCCCCTTTGTTCTAATTTAAGTCCTTTATAAGCCTTTAAGCTGCAGATACTGACTTTACTAACAAAAAAGAATGCACCCCATATTTTGCTTTTTGTCCCCACAACAGCATCATGATTACCCCTCCTGAACCTTACTAGCATGCACATGCATTGCTCTGATTACAATATACCCTCTGCACAAAGTTGCTTTGACCCTTTGGCGCAGCAGAAACATGGATGTGGTCTTCTCTTTGATTATAATTAACAAGGCTTAAAATCCATATGCATCGATTGATGCGTATGTATGATGTTTGGACGTGGGTGCAGATAACAGGTGAGACAGTGGGGGAGGTGAAGGAAGTGGCAGATATGCACCAAAGGAAGGCTGAGATGGCCAGGCAATCTGATGCCTTTATAGCACTCCCTGGTTAGTCCTTCCACCACCTGCAAATCTCTACCAACTTCTTCAGTCGGCAACTCGGCATGCAGATAAGATTTGCTAGCTTTTTACGGTCGTTTTCTGAATATCTGCCGACTGCCGGCCGTGTCATGGCCTCATGGTTAGTGCAGATGATGGTTGTAAAGCAGCAGGATAGGATAGTAGATGCAGGCAGAGTTTGGGTTGAAGTGACCTGACAAAATGGCCTTGTTATTCCGGTCATATGGGGGTTTCACGGGCTCCAAATTTTTTCGACAAAGAGAATATGTTAATATTAAAAATATGCCAATTACACACAATATCTGTACTAACATAATGTTAAGAAGAGACATCAAGAATGCACACAAAAAAAATTAGGGGAAATGTACACAGTTGTGTTGTTGCTGTTTTGTTGGATCAGCTAGATTGTTGGACTTCTCGGTCGAGCCCAAATAAGTGCTTGGGTTAGGCCGGAGTAGGACCTAAGCCTGTGCTTTCATGTAAGAGGTCGACAGAAATTTCGCTGCTACAAAGTACAAACAGACGACATTAATTTGAGCAAAATCATCTTGATACTGATTCCCCTTTTTCTGAACAAACCAAGATCACTTTAAGTAAGCATGTCTTGTTCCGATCTTGCAGGCGGGTACGGAACACTTGAAGAGCTCTTAGAAGTAATCACATGGGCGCAACTTGGCATCCACGAGAAGCCGGTACGTTCTTGGTCCTCTGCATCGCGTCTCGCATATACTAACCTACCTAACCTGCACAAGTGTAGATGATGATCCATACATTACTCTACCGGGAAATGTATCTTACAGGTCGGGCTGCTGAATGTGGACGGCTACTACGACGCTCTGCTGTCCTTCATCGACAAGGCCGTGGAGGAAGGCTTCATCAAGCCCACCGCTCGCCACATCATAGTCTTGGCTCCGACGCCCAACGAACTGCTCGACAAGCTCGAGGTATCTACATGTTCTTCCCTTTACTTGACATCGTTTCTTCCATCGATCCATTTGAAAAGCACCGAGATGATTCTTCGTCGCCTTGCTGTTTGCAGGAGTACTCTCCTCGGCACGAGCACGAGGAACTCGTGCCCAAGACGAAGTGGGAGACGACGGAACAGCTGAGCAGCTGCAAGAGCTTCGAGATCACGGGGCTCTACGAAAGCAAGACAATCATCACAGGGCAGCGAGGCAACATGCTGCTACCGGGAGTGCAGGCTTCACCAGAAGCGAGGCTCTGAACTTGCTGCCATTGTGTGTGCAAGCTGCGGATCAAGAGCAGTCCGGATCGAACCGTATTGCGTTGGTGTTGTTTTAGTCCTGTAACTTTGGTAGAAGGTTACTACTGTTGGGGACTGGGTTATTGATCATTGATCACTGATGTAGGCTCGTAGTCGTGTGTCAGTGCTAGCTAGAGCTAAGATTCGGATGTTATCGGAGAAAGATGAAATTTATGTGATCGTGCTAGACTGCTAGTCATGTAGAGCTAGGCTCAATGTCTCAATTCCAAACAGGGCTGGCCGAAGCTCCGCCACTACTTAGTTTTTGGAATTTTTCCCAGGGTTGAAAGCGAAACTTGTTTTATTGTTTTTGCTTCTGCTTGTCTCGTCTGGAATCGAAAACAGAATCGGAAACCCCGAAAATAAAAACGAGAACAGAAATCATCGTAAGTGAATATGGAACGGATGCTCGTTTCAAAAAAAAAAATGGAACGGATGCGATACAGAAGAACATTTGTCGGAAGTTCGGAACACAATCTCTACTATATAATATGGCCAGAGGTGATGGTTGGTACGTTTTTCTATTTCCCAATTTACCCCGTGAGTTAGGAGATATTACCCACCACTACCACCGGTAAGTGGAAAAAACGTTTCGTTTTTTTCCAACAACGTCCAGATGCAAATCGAAACCAAAGCCCAGCTCCGCGTCCCCGGCGACGAACCCATCATCTGGAAACCGCCGCCCCCCCAATCCCCCAGCCCTCGCCGCCATGGCGACCACCGACGATCCCACCGCCGCCGGCGAGGTCGCCCCCTCCTCGCCCACCTCGACTCCTAAAAGCAGCTCCTGTCCGCCTGCCACGAATCCTGGTCCCTCGCGCTCGCGCACTCGCCTCGCTCGACAAGGACGTCGCCGCGCGCTCCGCGTCCGTGGACGAGGCCGCGTCCGCCGCTGCCGCGTCCACCTACGAGTCCCTCGCGGCGCTAGACGTGCACGAGGCCTCCATCCCCGCGCGCCTCGACGAGGCCTCCGACGCACTCTCCGCCGCCGTCGCCGACGCCGGGTCCGCCGCGCCGCCTCCCACGGACATCCGCGGCGCGCTCCGGTGGATGTGCCGCCGCATGGACGGCCCCGCGCTCTGGCGCCGGCAAGCGACACCTCCGCCTATCGAGATCCACCACGACTCTCGGCTTCACCCCTCACCCACGCGCAGATGCCCCTCACCCGTCCCTCGCGCGCTACAACCGGCCTGGATTCCGGCCCACTCGCGGGACGTCTCTCCCACAAGTCATCTGCGCTTGCATCTAGCCACCTCCTCTCGTCAAGAGCGACAAAGTCTGCGTGGATTTGGTGGTGAATAAGTCTGCGTGGAATTGGTGGTGGATTTGGCGGCGGACAGGTCATGCTCCAGATTGCTCTCCATAATCTGGCCAACTTGAGCCCATGTCAGGTATTGATTAATACTCATTTGCAATATTTCATTTATGTCGTACTATTTTTTATCTCAGTTGGATGTCCAGTAGTATCACAAGTGCTCCATTGACTGAAGACTCTGCCCATTGTGCAGTTCTAACTCAAGTTAAAAGTTCACAGAGTTCATAACTTGCTTGGGCCTGGTTTGCCCTTTTCTATTAGCCATTCTTGATTGAACTGAAGATTTCGCTCGTTCTCTACTAGCCACAGAGAAATAAAATAGCACGTCCTATAGCGCACCGACCAGGGCACCAATTCGTCACTTTTTAATTATAAACGCAAATGTTTATGCAACCAATCACCCGTCAATGACATACTCTAATATAAGTCCCAAATTTGGAAGTTACTTCACTGCCTACTTGACATGAGAAAATGTGATTTATTCACTTACTCTACATATCTATAGGTCAATTCTTAGAACAAGAACAAGAAAAGAACATGCCCCGGGCTTCAACAAATGCCAAACTAGGAGAGGTACATTTTCTTGCTTTTCTGATGTTGCTTTTGGACATTGGCCACTACCTACCTGCCGCTTCTGTGCTTCTGGTGACTAAATTTGATTTTTAGGTAAAACATTGCTTAATTTCTGAACGTAGGACTGAAGCTATTTTTCAGCTGATGCATGCATTCATTTTGTCGGATGCTAAGCCTTCACTAATTTATGAAGTGCAAAGCCAATATTGAACATTGTTGGTATGCATTGGGCTTCGAATACACTCGATTAGAATGCTGCTCTGTTCTTTGTCTATAGACATACTCACGTCCTTGTGGGAACTAAAAGAAGCTTCTGAAGAACTTTAATAAACTGAAGACTGTGCCCATTGCTGAAGCTATTTTTCAGCTGATGCATGCATTCATTTTGTCGGGATGCAAAGCCTTCACTAATTTATGAAGTGCAAAGCCATATATTGAACATTGTTGGTATGCATTGGGCTTGGAATACACTCGATTAGAATGCTGCTCTGTTCTTTGTCTATAGACATACTCACGTCCTTGTGGGAACTAAAAAAGCTTCTGAAGAACTTCAGTTAAACATTTTCCACCTATATTTTTCTTCTATATTATTCTGGATCACATAATGCATACAATGAATAATCAGCTGAAGTTATTTTTGTTCCATATTCACCTATTTGTTATTGTTTCTATTCTGACCATCCTGTTTTTTCAAGAGTTCTCTTGAGGGACAGTCAATACACACAATTACATTTTTGTTTTGCAACTATAAATACCTTGGATCTTGGATTCCATTTTACTTCTTTTTTAATGTTGAGTAAGTTTCAATAATATATAATTGATGTCTAATGTCCTTTTTTTTTGGTGTGCTGATGGTGAATAGTCAGACTCCTTTTGTGAGATTGAGCATCATTCAGGGAAGGTAGTAAGTACATCTAGCATAAACAGAAGTGCATCCTCTGACTTTTGAGAATATTTACAATTCATTTACTTGTGGCTATGGCCAAGCATAAACAGAGGTGTATCCTTTGAATTGCAGAATATTTACAATTCATTTCTTTTCTCAAATTACATGCATTGTTGTTACTATCATTTTGATTTTTTCTACTCTTAAGTGGATATATTTTGGTATAGGAAATACTGACTATGCTGCATATACAGAGGTGTCCTGAAGCCATCCAATTCTCGAAATTTGGGCGATACCTACGAGGTAGCGGCGTTGTGGGATGATGGTGGTGGAGAGAAGGAGCAGAGTTGCGGCCGCAGAAGACAGCGTCAGGCAGTGGAGGTGGAGGTGCCTCCACGTCGACGGCATTCTGTAGACGTATCACAAATGTTTTTGCTTCAGGATGTCATTTTCAGTCTCTTGTATGTAAGATATATTTTGATTTGTACTACAATTCCACAAAACAGAATAAATTCAAAACTAAACATTGTGTTGTATCATGTCAGTTCAAATAATGGTTGTCGTCTTGTACATTTTGCCCTGAGTGTACTGGCCAGTCACGACAGTGGGTAAGGAGCATGAGGGAGCAAGTGGTGGTACCATGGATTTTGTTAAGTTTGTCAAGAAATTGAACCCAGTAGTAGATGTGATGAAAATATCTGGGAGCACGGATAGAGGTATTAATATGAAACCGGTCTGACATGTGTGATTTGCTAGATCTCATGTGGGGTAGACACGTCAGGATGTACAACTGTGGTTTGTGCTGGGAGTTGATTTGACTCTCATGCTATGCATAAAACATAACCTGATATCTTTTTTAGACATTTCACAACTTAAGGTTGGAGTGGAAACCAGCATCATTACTATTGCCAAAAGTGGGATGATTGTTGCAAGCCTGCAAAGCTCTTGAAAGTCACGGGGTTAGGGGACTGACTATAGCAATTTGGCACAATTGGAGAAAACATCAAAGTTTGTTTGGGAGGGAGGGGGCTGAATACACAGCACACCGGTGACGCAGTGGCGGAAGAGGTGGAGTTTGAGGGATTGATTGGTGTGAGCGAAGATGTGACATAAGCAATGATAAAAGATTCATGAGCACAATTTGTAATTTTTTTTTTGCAAAGAGCATGATTTGTAGTTTTTCTTTTGTGGGATCATGAGTTGTACTTTGAGTAATCTAAAGTACATGCTCTTTACCTCTGTTGGAAGGTGCTGTCCATAAAATTAGAATATCACTTGAACTGTGTTTTGGCAAATATAAATTTGACGACCCGTAGCAATCGCACGGGCATAGAACAAGTAAGGATAGTTTAATCATTACTTTCTGTACAAGTGAAATTGAATAATATGTTGTTATTTCTTATATATTTATGTGTACTTGATATTTATATGGACGACATAAGGACGATAGAAAATTGGCCGTAGCAACGCACGGGCATTCAACTAGTAACCAGATAGTACGTTGATTTGTTGGAACACAATAACGGGGTAGTACGTTGGTATGTGCACCAAAGTAGCTAACAAGACGATAAATTGTTCACAACCTCGATCGGAGATAGTTCAACATAAAGTACCACACAATACATACACATAGTTTAACACTTAGACAAGCACGAAATTCACAAAAAAAAAAAGTTTCTACATGTGTTGGTTGCACTTAGGACATGGTCTTGCATTGCATGTAGGTGTATCTGTCTAGGCTGTGTATACGGAAACTTTTCGTGTTTCTTTCCCCAGAATTTATGTTTTGTTCCCGTTTCCATTGGAATATGCTCTATCGTTCCTTTGTCATTTCTGTTTATAATATTTCGTTTCCGTTTCATTTCCTCAAACTACCGTTTTCGTTTCAGCTATTTTCTCATTGTTTTCTTGTGAGGAACCGACCGGAATGTTTTCTTACCATTTTTAACCGTACTTTTTTTTCCTTTTTGCACCTGCGTGGCACCGGCTCCTCCCACATAAACACCACTCCCATTCAAAAAAGAATTTTTTTTCTCATTTTGCTTCTGGTAATTCTCAGTCCCACGTGTGGCCCCTTGTCAGTGACTTTCTAGTTAGACTGCACAACTCACTATGTATTTCCATTTGTCACTGAACCAATTTTAACAGTGCCCTCCCGCTCTTCCTGAATTTTATAAGCTGCCTCAGCTAAACTGGCTTGCAATTTTTTCTTTGCATGAATCATAGAAATTTGACGCACAGGGGGGCGTTTCTATTATTAAAAAACCTAATATTTAGGAGAAACAATATTAAGAATATCCAAACTGGAATTAAAAGAAGAATTTGCATTACCTGGCACCCCCAAAAAAATTACCGCCACCAAATGCGCCTCTTTCTCATATACTCCCTCCGTTCCTGTTTATAAGGCTTATAGTTTTCTCTAAAAGTCAAACTTGACTAACTTTGACCAAGTTTTTAGAAAAATCTATCAATATTTTAAATACTAGGAAAATAAAATGTAATAATATACTTGATGATGAATCTAAAGATACTGATTTGATATTGTAAATGCTAATAATATTTTCTAAAGTCTTGGTCAAAGATAGTAAAGTTTGACTTTTAGAGAAAACTATAGGCCTTATAAACAGGAACGGAGGGAGTACCTGATTTCAGTTCGTTTGCGTATATGTAATCATGATATGGAAAACATATGATATATTGTTGCTTGCTATAGCATGAACATTATATTTTTTGTATTGTTCATCAAGTTTGCCGATTGTTTTCTAAAAACAGTCAGTGAAGTCTTTGTGGAGTGTTTACTAAGAAACACTCGGTAAAGTGGTGTCACGTGACAGAGATTGGTTCGCCCACGATAACAACAACGCCAGTTCTTTTGTTGGCTTATTCCATAAGCTTTCCCTCCCCAAGCTTATTCCATAAGTCGGACAACTTATTACTTGTGGCTTCTAGATTAGCTATGAGATAACTAATTTAGAATCCCCAAGCAATAAGCTGGGCGGCTTATGAGAGAAGCTGGAGAGGGGGCAGCTTAATTTTTAAGCCAGCAAAATAACTGGGCAGTCTTTTACTATTACCAAGTTTTTTTTACTGTGTGTCATAAAAAACACCCAGTAAAATGTCTTTACCGAGTATCACACATAAACACTCAGCAAAGTTATTTTTACCGAGTGTCCTAAAAAAAACACCCAGGAAACATGTCTTTACCAAGCGTGTGCGGAGTATATTTGTCCTTTACCGACAAGCCCGGTAAAATCGAGGTAGTGAAAGCAAAAACGACTATGCATCCATCTAGACCGGAAGTTGAAGATCTCACAGCGAACAATTACAACTGAGTCCAACACCTTTGCAGACAGGTTGCAGCATTAACCCTATCTGTGCATCAAGTACACTGCGAGATGTGATTCCACTCACCTGCAACTTGCATCGTTCAACCCAATCATTCCGAGGGAGTACAGGAGACAGTGAGAGCATCTCCACTCGCGCCCCCTAAAACGCGTCCGGATTTGATCCGGCGGGAGCGCTTTGGGGGCGTGTCCGGACCAAACGGCTCGTTTGGGGGCGCCTCTCCCCACTCGCAGCCCCCAAACGTAATTTAAATTCAAACATAAAACTAAACATTCGAACGAAATTTAAAACATTCGAACGAAATTTAAAACATTTAAAGTAAACTAAACTAAAACTAAACTAAACTACTGGTAGAAGATGTCGTAGTCCTCCTCCTTCACGCCCTCCTCCTTCACGCCGCCGCTGGGCCCTGCCTTGCCGTCATTAGCGTCGGGACTGAAGCCGCCACCGCCGTCGTCGTCGTCGCTGCTGCTCACGTCGAGGAGCGGCGTCCCGGTGAGCTCGGCCTGGTCAACGAAGACCACACGCAGGCCTGCTTGAGCGGCATGGGCGGGATGTCGTTCTTCGACGCCTCGATGGCGGCGGCGATGCCTTCGGGGTCGTCCGGGTTGGCGCATTGGAGCTGCGCCGCCTGGAGCTCCTCCAGCAGCGACGGGCTCGGCTCCGTCTTCACCTTCTTGGGCAGTGGCGGCGGGCGGCGAGACGCGGAGCGGGAGCCATCGCTGATGACGAGGGCGCGGGAGCCCGGCTCCGGCTTCGGAACGCGCAGCGGCGCCGAGCCACGCGACAAGGGCGACGCCGAGCGAGACGACGAGTCCGAGCGTGAAGAAGACGGCACCGTCCTCCTTGGCTCCCAGAGGGGAGCGTAGTCCTCGAGCGACGGCGTCTCCAGCGGCTCGCTGCCGGCGGCAATGTGGGCGAGGACGGCGTCCAGAGTGCGGCCCGGTACGCCCCAGAAGGCGTACCGTCCCTCTGTGTTCTTCTTATCGCGCGGCGTCGGCCCGGGGCCGTCCCACCACGCCATGCGCTCGGCGTGGATCCGCCGGAACTCCGCCTCGTAGCTGTCGGTGTTCGACGGCTTCCAGTCCTCCTGGCGGCGCTGCTCGGCGGTGATCTCGTGCCAGTAGTGGCGGAGGACGTGCGTGTTCCAGTCGCTCTCGCACGGCCGCGGCGGGTTGGGCACGGGCATGCCGCTGAGGCTGATCGCCCAGCGGCTCCCGGCGCGCATGTCCGGCGGGCACGGGTACTGCTAGCGCTAAATTGACGAGGGAATATCTCCCCGGCAACAGCGCCAGAAACTATGCTTGATGCGTGTAACGTCACACGTCAGTTGGGAACCCCAAGAGGAAGGTATGATGAGTGCAGCAGCAAGTTTTCCCTCAGTATGAAACCAAGGTTTATCGAACCAGTAGGAAAACGAGGTTGCTTCGAAGGTGTTGGTGAAGGAGTGTAGTGCGGCGCAACACCAGGGATTCCGGTGCCAACGTGGAACCTGCACAACACAATCAAATTACTTTGCCCCAACTTAACAGTGAGGTTGTCAATCTCACCGGCTTGCTGAAAACAAAGGGTTAAACGTATCGAATGGAAGATGATGTTTGTTTGCATAAAACAGTAGAGAACAATGATTGCAGTAGATTGTATTTCAGATGTAAAAGAATGGACCGGGGTCCACAGTTCACTAGTGGTGTCTCTCCAATAAGATAACTAACATGCTGGGTAAACAAATTACAGCTGGGCAATTGACAATTGATAAGTGCATATAACATGCATGTGTGAGTTGTGGTGTCTACTATGAGATTCATTTGGGCATTACGACAAAGTACATAGACCGCTATCCAGCATGCATCTATGCCTAAATAGTCCACTTTCCGGTTAACATCCGTACCCCTTCCAGTATTAAGTTGCAAGCAACAGACAATTGCATTAAGTAATGTGCGTAATGTAAACAATACATTCATCCTTGAATAAAGCATTGCTGTTTTACCCCTAGTGGCAACAACACATCTACAACCTTAGAACTTGCTGTCACTATCCCAGGTTAAATAGAGGTTGAACCCAACTATCATGCATAAATACCCCTCTTGGAGTCACAAGTATTCACTTGGCCAAGGCTTCAACAAGTAACGGAGAGCATGCAAGATCACAAATGACATAGACATGATAATATAATATTCAGCTCCACATAGGTATCAATATAAGTCAGATCCCAGCAAACACAACATGTAGCATTACAATAAGATGATCTTGATCATGATAGGCAGCTCACAAGATCTAAACATGATGGCACAAGTGGAGAAGACAACCATCTAGCTACTGCTATGGACCCATAGTCCAAGGATGAACTACTCACGCATCACTCCGGAGGCGGGCATGGCGATGTAGAGCCCTCCGGTGATGATTCCCCTCTCCGGCAGGGTGCCGGGAAGAGCTTCAGAACCCCCCGAGTTAGGGTTGACGACGGCGGCGGCAGCGAATATGTTCTGGATGAAAGGCTCGGTGTTTTAGGGTTTTCACGTCTCGGGGAATAAATAGGCGAAGGGGCGATGTCGGCGGACCCCCGAGGGGCCCAAACCACAGGCTGGCGCGGCGGTGGGGCCGCGCCGCCAGGTGGTTTGGCCACCTCGTGGCTCCCTTCGTCTCTCCTTCGGACTCCGTGTACGTGTTGGAAAAATAGGGACTTGGCCTTTTGTTTCGTGCAATTCCGAGAATATTTCCAGAAGTAACTTTCTGAAACCAAAAACAGCAGAAAACAGGGAACTGGCACTGTGGCATCTTGTTAATAGGTTAGTCCCAGAAAATGCATAAAAGTGATATATAAAACATGTAGCAAATGGTATAATATAAGCATGGAACAGCAGAAATTATGGATACGTTGGAGACGTATCAAGCATCCCCAAGCTTAGTTCTACTCGTCCTCGAGTAGGTAAAACGATAACAACAAATAATTTCTGAGGAGACATGCTTTCACACAATCTTGATCAATATATTGCAAGGCTCATGTCATGAATGAAGTGACTCAAAGCAATGTCTATAGTTTGCTAACAAATAGATAAAGAGTAAACAATGAATCATATAAGCAAAAACTTTTCATGAATAGTACTTTCAAGACAAGCATCAAAAAGTTTTGCATAAGAGGTAACTCATAAAGCAATAGATTCAAAGTAAAAGGCATTGAAGCAACACAAAGGATGATTAAGTTTCAGCATTGCTTTCAACTTGTAACATGTATATCTCATGGATAGTTGTCAACATAAAGCAATATAACAAGTGCAATAAGTAAACATGTAAGAATCAATGCACACAAAGTTGACACAAGTGTTTGCTTCTAAGATAGAAAGGAGTAGGTAAACTGACTCAACATAAAGTAAAAGATAGGCCCTTCGCAGAGGGAAGCAGGGATTAAATCATGTGCTAGAGCTTTTTAAGTTTTCGAAAGCATATAGAGAGCACAAAATAAGTATTTGAGAGGTGTTTGTTGTTGTCAACGAATGGTAGTGGGCACTCTAACCCCCTTGTCAACCAGACTTTCAAGAGCGGCTCCCATGAAGGACGTTATCTCTACCAGCAAGGTAGATCATCCCTCTTCTCTTTTGTTTACACATGTATTTTAGTTTCTTTATAGATGACACTCCTCCCAACCTTTTGCTTACACAAGCCATGGCTAACCGAATCCTCGGGTGCCTTCCAACATTCACATACCATGGAGGAGTGTCTATTTGCAAATTAAGTTGCTTACTGATAAATCAGGGCAAAACATGTGAAGAGAATTATTAATGAAAGTTGTAATTAATTGGGGCTGGGCACCCCGTTGCCAGCTCTTTTTGCAAATTATTGGATAAGCGGATGTATATGCCACTAGTCCATTGGTGAAAGTCTGTCAGAAGTAAATGACAAGATTGAAAGATAAAACACCACATACTTCCTCATGAGCTATAAAACATTGACACAAATAAGGAGTAATAAAGTTTTGAATAGTTTAAAGGTAGCACATGAAATATTTACTTGGAATGGCAGGAAATACCACATAGTAGGTAGGTATGGTGGACACAAATGGCATGGGTTTTGGCTCAAGTTTTGGATGCACGAGAAGCATTCCCTCTCAGTACAGAGTTTAGGCTAGCAAGGTTGTTTGAAGCAAACACAAGTATAAACCGGTACAGCAAGAATCACATAAAAACATATTGCAAGTATTATAAGACTCTACACTGTCTTCCTTGTTGCTCAAACATTTTACCAGAAAATATCTAGACCTTAGAGAGAACAAATATGCATCCCAAGTCTCAACAAGCTCTACGGTAGTTCTCCACTACTAGGATTTAACTACATGATATACGGTAGTTCAGATTAGTCTGGGAGTTCGATGGGAGGCTTGACGAAGCTGGAAAAAAATCCCTATGGGGTCAGCTCTATGTCATATGTGTATTTTAGTGGGGTCATCTTACTTAAATACCTACCAGTTTGTACTAATTAATGAAGAAATTGCTAAATTTCACTGGGGTTAGCTGACCCCAATGCTACTATGCCAGCTCCGTAAGGCTATACGACGTGTTGGTGCGGTTGGTTAGACGGTGTATATGGTTTGACACCGTTGGATATATCAACGACCTCGTCCACGCTCTCTCTTCCCTGCGCCGTTCGTCGGAACAGCGGTGTCCTCCGCCGACACCCACTGCGCCCTCATCGACTCCCACGCCGCCGTGTTCCGCATCAACAACTCCCGCATAGCAGGCTACACCGCGCACGTCGGCGCCAAAACCAACCTCTCCTTCATCAACAGCAACACCAGGGAGCACGCGGAGAAGACATGGCCGGCGACGAGTCTCTTTCAGGCTCGTTCTTCCAATTTCAATCGCGTCACTTTGTTTCCCGTGGTTCCTCCTCCTCCCTGACCAAGTTTCTCCAATTTTTATGCTGTATCCGCAGAGATCGACTTCCTCAAGTACGGCCATCAGCGCCGCCACCCTCGTGACCTCTCCGTGCAGTGAATTAGTTCAATTCCTTCCAACTGAAGCTTATATTGTACATGATCTAGTTAGTGCTCACCTTATCACAGCATTTCGATGACGTTGGCCATGGGGACGGTGACCACCATGCCTGCTCATGTGCCGCTCGATGTCGACAGGTCGTCTTCTTGCGCCGTCGGGGTCTGGAACGTCTAGATGGCGTGGTACATCATGGTGCAGCTCTCGGTGGTGCAGGCTGTGGTGTGGCTCCCGGTGCTGCTGGTGGTGTTCGAGGAGAGGCAGGCCTGCATGGAGGTGACGGCGCCGGCGCTAGCGCTCGAAGAAGGCATTCGGGGCGACGCAGACCAGGCAGCAGCAGCGGCCGGAGGACGGCGGGGTGTGCGTTCTGGTCGCCGCTGCTGCGGAACATTGTTGCCTTCCGCTGCCCCCAGCCTCGAGCAAGGTTTTGGTTACCGGTAGAAAAAAAATTCCCGAGTGTGGTTGGGATTTCCGGTTACCGCGGTTACCGGAAAATCCCGACCGGTTACCGGACGAATTTGAAATTCAAAATTCAAAAATTCAAATTTTTTGGTTCACAGTTTAACCATTTACCAAAAGTTTTCGTTAAAAGTCAAAATTTTGGGATTTTTCGTCCGGTATGACCATTTCCCGAGGATGCTCGGGATGTCCGGTTACCGACCGGTAACCAAAACCATGGCCTCGAGCAACCTGTTAGCGCACGGGACGGTCTCCGTGGTTTTACCTGGTTCCAGACGGTCTCAAACCAGCACGAGATTTTCCCATGGCGGCTGTAAACCGTCGTAACCCGATTCAAAACCATCAATACGGTGCGGGCTGACGGTTTGACCACCAGATTGTGCCCGGCCGGGCTTAGGAGACGGTGTACTGTACACCATCCGAACGCCATGGCGTCGCGATGCAGAGAAGGGTGCTGGCGCGGTCCACGCAAAAAAGGTGGAGACTGGAGAGAACTGTGCGCCGGATCTGCGTCGTCTCCGACTCCGAGGGGCGAGGGTGGTCCTCGTCTCGGCCGTGCTCGGAACTGGGCAGGCTTCATCCGTCGCCTTGTCGTGTCGGGTGTTGCGGGCCACCGCGCCAGACACCGGAACGGGACGGATACGAAACAGTTTAGACGCTACGTTAAATTAGTACGTACACTGCTGTAACTGGGCAGTTCAGGCGGTAAATACGTTTCAGCTAGCATTGCTTTGGGTCAAAGGGCGAGAGCGAACATAATCAACTTTCTCATGAAGCCTCTGCTCACGGTAGCTCCGCTCGTAAGTTCGACCGCAGTGCTTTCTTCAAGGACTATTACCAAACCCCGTTAGAGCATATCTAGCGGAAAAACTGCAACCCGTAAAATTGGTACCGGTTACCTCTCAAACTTAGTTTGCAGTACAGAGTTAGCAGTGGCGGAATTGAAAAACTAAATTCATACTGAAAATTATGAAAAATGACTTCGCTCTAGATTTTTGATCAGCTTTAGTTCAAACAAACATAGCAAGCAGATACTTACATATAGACGGAACATAGTTCATACATCAAGCAAAACATTAAACATAGACCTAGATCGACGACATGTATCCCGGTTCGCCGGTGCGCTCACTCATCGTAATTGAGGTAGTGCTTGAAGGCGGACTTGCGCGGCGCCCACGCAAGACCGTGCTCCTCCTTGGCGAGGCGGCCCTGAGCACCAGCGTCGTCGTTTCGCCACCGCACGCTGAGCGATTAAGAGAGCATCGTCAGCGCGACACCGCTTAAAGTGGGGCAAGTTGTGCCCGTCGAGCACATCGAAACCAGCCCACACGTCGCAACCGCCGCTCCGAGATAGCCGATCGCGGTTCCACACTTGTTGACCTCGCTGCGGGGAGTGGCTCGTCCTCTTCGTCGCTCAACACCACGACGTCCAGCACCGCGTGGGAGTTTCCCACCTCTGCGTCGTGCGTCCAGGCACACGTCATCCGCCGCTCATGCCGAGGCCGGCGGCGGCGCATGGATAATTTAGCCATCAAACTACCGGAGAAACGGATCTATGAGGCAACACGTGATTGTCGGAGTTAGGAAATATGGGGGCGAAGGCGAGAAATTCCAAGGCAGAGGGGGTTGGGGAAATGAACCTTAAATCAGCCCCCATCTCGTTGATATAGTGGAATTGGGGATCGATTTAGTGTGCCCCTGAAAAAAATCCGGGCCACGGTTTCGTTCCGGCCATCAAAATGGCACAAAACCACACATCGGTCAGAATTTTCTGCGGCACAGGTTATATGGGATATGCTAGAGATTCTCTTAGGACCCAACCACCAAATATGCTTTGTTCTTCTAATTCTATATATGATCTCTACTGAAACTTCACTGTAAACTGTGGTATTGCTGTAACCATGCGATGGTTTCCCAAATAAAAAATTAACATAAAATGCCAGAACCGACACTTCAAATTAAGTCGAGGAGACATGTGAGCTTTTTATTCAGACCTATGGATTTCAGGTGATGTTGGGTTGATGGGAGAGTGAGAGGTACGCGAAAAAGAGTGAGGCCGAAGGCTCACCAAACGGGGGCAATAAACGGAGCCGTTGCCCGCTCTATGGATGTGTGCTGTTCCCGTCTGTTGGGCCGTTACCTTTGCTTGCATTCACAGAAAGCCGGCCGCTTTACAACCACCTGCCTCCTTCCAAACCTTATGCCCAAGTGACAAAAGAAAAGGATTGTCTCCCTTTGTTTACGTCAATCATAGGAGATTATAACAGGTTTTGGTCCTCTTTTTATTAGTTTAACTCTAGTGGACGCAACTTTTTTTTAGGGTTGATCGAAATGACCTGTTTGCTGTTGGGTTTTTCTGTCACCTTTTTTGCTTCGTGTTTACCCTTTCACATATATAGGCTCTATTTTACCCTGCGTATAGAGAATGTTCATTGTGAGGAAAATAGCACCAGGAGCGTAACATGCCACCTTCTATAGGATGGTGGACTATACCATCCTAGTGTCGCCCTATGATTGGAGAAAGTAGAAATTGAGTTAATAGTGCATGTACAGGATTAATCTCAAGAGCATATTCCTTGCTGGTAGCTGCTCATACTGCCAGTGCTTCACTGACATCACCTCCTGAAATATGATGAATATGATCATACACAATCTGAAAATATTTGATATTATCATCGGCACGAAGTAAATCAAGCCACAAATTTCAAATATATATTCAATGTAAAAATAAATAAACAAATAAAACTAAAAGATAAATTATGTCTGAGAGCAAATCTTAGATTAAAAATATCAAACTAATAATACTCCCTCCGATCCTATATAAGTTTCGCTAAGAATGACCTTGTCACGTACAAACTTTACGTACAGCTCCCGTCACTTATTACGGACCAGAGGGAGTAATGAATAAGATGAGAAGCACTGTATAATAAAATCTATACGTACATAGATTGAGTCATTGAGATGATCAGGAGAGGAGTTTTGGCTCCCGGGTGCATATGCTCCTGATATGTTTGTCAAAATTAAAAAAAATACGAAAACGTTTATAAAAAATCTGAAAAACATTGGGCACAAACATATACAAGTTTTGAACATTCGTGCTAAATTTCGGAAGGAAATAATACTTTGTGTGGTCTGTGCAAAAAAGACAAAATCTGTGGTTTGAAAAATGTAATTTTAAATCTCATTTCAGCCAAACTTTTTGTCTTTTTTGCACAGAACACATAAAGTGTCATTTACTTTCTCAATTTTGCACGAACATTGCAAACTTGTGTATGTTCGTGCCCAATTTGTTTCAGATTTTTTCAAACTGTTTTCGTACTTTTTTTAATTTTGACAAACATATCCGGGAGGCAAAGTGAATTTCTGAGATCAAACATCATATTCACATGGTCCTGGGTAAGTAATAAGGAAACAATGTGCCGTAATAGTTTATTCCAGCAAAAGGAACCAACGTTCATGGCCAGGAAACGTGGCATATTTTGATTGTTGCTGGTTGTTGCAGTGTGTTAAAATAATGGAGAATTATATATTACTCCGGAAAAGAAAACTCCATTTCTGCTTTACCTAAATAAAATGGAATATCCCTTAGGCCCTGGGAGGCTGGGACACATTATCTTCACAGAGCCTAACAAAATTCCTATTAATCCCCATGCTAAAATTTGGAGTTTTTGACGATGGAAAAGATCACAGATTCCATATATTTGCAGAGATATGATATTAATTCTGTCGCAGATCATCTTTTAAGCAGAAAATCTGACTGTTCACAGTGTCATTTTCTATGGCTAAGGTGGGGCCCAAGAGTAGCATCTTTCGTTGGTTGAGAAGGAAATTGTCATGCACGCTCGTGTAGCACCAGCATGTTGCACGATGCCTTATAGGCTCACGAAGGAAGCATCCACTGAACAGCATCAGAGCCAGCACCTAACTGCCCACCATACACACACGCGCGCCCTCACCTTCCCCTGTAAACTTTGAACATAAAAGTGCTTCTCCCTCCCTCCCTTCCTCTTCGAAGAAGAGCCACCATTCGTTCTCCTCTGTATTTCTCTCTCTCTTCCCCCCTCTGTTTCTCTCTCAATTCATAGGTTTGCCGTTATTCAAGAGGCGGAAAAAGCAACTGTTAGAAAGGTATGGACTCCCATTTGAGCACTCATCCGATCCATCCATAGTGTAATGTTGTTGCTTTCTTCGAAACTGAATTCCTAGTGTAATATTGCTTCCTGCTCGAGGTTGAACAAGTTTTGGATTTCTGACTCTCCCTTATGTTGTGCATGCAGTGCTTACTCCTGAATTCATGTCTCTCTTTGGTTTTGATTTTCACTTTTTTGATATATCTTGTCCAACTAATGTTCATAGTAATTGCTTAGAGTAAATTGCACAAGAGAGACATATCAACAATGTAGAGATTTGTTTTATGGTTTCTTTCTTAGCATAGGCGGCATTTGGTCGTTACCTGGTAGCTGTTTGCATGCCGCAGACTCAGTCTTAACATGCTCCAGGCTGCATAAAATGATGCAGATAGACTATGAACCTGGAATATGATCATATAAAAAGACTAAATCAGTAATCTCAGAGGCAAAAAGTTATGATTTCCGCAAAAAAAATCACCAAGTTATGCAATTTGTCATGGATCGCATACTGGTTGTTCTGGGAAACATATGCATACTACATTATGAATTCCCTGATCACATACGTATACAAGTTATCTACCTGTGTCATACAACATTGTTAGCTATTTTAGTCGTAACTGGCTAGTCAGACCGTACATACATGAATATATACAAGTTGCTTACTACAGCCTGACTTGTTTTCATGTCCTTATGTTTGAAAAATGTGCTCTCCAAACTTCCAAACAAATTGATCAGGATTCACGTAACATTCAACCAGGGATGAAACTGTTCGAAATTCAACATGGAGTAGGTCAGAATGCAAGAGAAATAAAAGTCAGTTACAAAGATAGCCAAGTGTCCATAAGATAAATGTATCAGCAAATTCGCCTTCTGAATAAAAGCTTGAACTTATGTCATGTATTCCTCTTATTATTTAAAATCATTTCATCTAACATATTGCTTAGGAAGTGACCAGAACATGGGCTTCCATGTGTTTTTCTTCTTCTATTTGGTCATTTTAGTGACATCTTGCCAAAGTGGTCAATCATTTGAGAGTGACTGGAACCACCTTTCTGTTATTGTACCCTCACAGAAACAGCCCAGTAGGTGGCAGGTACCAACTCTCCAGATTACAATTATAGGTCCAAAGAAGCCAATAGTTAGGTCAGGTATAAAGTGTAGAGGACAATATATAGTCATGTTAAACAAAACAATCTCATCTAACATTTGCACCCCATGCTCTGGATCTGATAATTAATAAATTAATATGTTGTTTCTCGTGTCCTTGATGATTATCCTGATTTGGTGTACAAGTAGGTGCTGCTAGTATCTCGAGACGTTGGTTGCTGTGGAGCTTGGGTCTTTCTGAAATTATGTAACACGTACTAATTTTAAGCCTTACCATAATATAACAAACTCAACAAAGATAGCATCTGAATGCTATAATTCTTGTTCAGACTTACGCCAGCTATGACTTTGACCCGTTCCATTCTAGGACAAACATCAATAATCGCAGTTATTCCTCTCTATGTGCATAGACAAGGACATTAATAAATCTTCAAACACTAACAACCTCCCAAACGACTCGACCAAACTTGGGCCCCTCAGTTCATGTTATCTTGTACATCAAACGAAATTAAGCTGGTGTCGTAATTCATATGAAAAAGAAAAGGCATAGTCACATGTAGCATGAAAGAACTAGACACTATCACACCATTTCTTTAGAAACTCTACGGTCAAAAGCAATTAATTCAGGCTAATAGTAAGTTATGTTCTTCAGTGTGTATGTAGAATGTGTACCTTGCACCTAACTCTCTTTATGAATAACGTAACTTCAGATAAGCAAGGAAACACCAGCTGGTCAAGATGACAGCTGGCTTACAGCTCGGAGTGATTGGGTCTCTCGCACTTTCTGTTGCATCTTCAGTTGCCATTGTCATCTGCAACAAAGCTCTTATCAGCACACTTGGTTTCCCATTCGGTTAGTACAAGAGTCTTCATATTTTCAGGATTCAACATAACTAAATAACAAACTAACGGACATGCATGGATCAACTTAGCATACTTACAAGCAATTTATTATGCTGAACTATGTTCTTTCCAAATCCATGTAGCTACGACATTGACAAGCTGGCATCTCATGGTGACCTACTGCACCCTCTATGTGGCACAACGCTTACATTTTTTTGAGCCCAAGGCAATTGATGGACATACAGTGATCCTCTTTGGGTTTCTGAATGGCACCTCAATAGGACTTCTAAACCTTAGTTTAGGATTCAACTCCATTGGATTCTACCAGGTAAGAGCTGCTCTATCTAGGTTGCAATTTTCATAAACCATGTTGCAAGAATTTTATATTCAGTGTGTTCTGCAGATGACAAAACTAGCAATCATACCTTTCACTGTGCTGTTGGAGACAATCTTCCTTAACAAAAGATTCAGGTTTGGAAATATACTCAGTAATTTATCTTGGAGTCAACCGCTATAAACCATTTATGGCCAAAACAAAAATATACAGGATAGGTAATGGTTTGTGTATGTACTATACTAAGTATATATTGAATTTGGAACAAGAAAATTCATGTGAATCCATAGTATACGTCCTGGGATTCAAAGAGGCAAATTACTTCAAATTATTCTTTTATAAACATTGATGTTTTTGGATCGAAAGATGAAAAGCTGATCACACATAAATGAGTCACGGGCTTCTTTAGTTTTTCTGAGCCTATGATATTTACATTTATCATCACTGAGCTAATACCAATCCAACATTGTGCAGTGAGACTATCAAGCTCTCTCTCATGGTCTTACTTCTTGGAGTAGGCATCGCATCAGTTACAGATCTCAAGCTAAATCTACTTGGGTCCGTCCTTTCTGGCCTCGCAATCGCGACCACTTGTGTTGGCCAAATTGTATCCTACACTTAATACTTTTGTGCTCACTATCAAAGTACTTACAATTCAAAACCTCATACTCCTCGTTTTTTCAATGTTTTCGTAATTCTCTATGTACATGCTCTTTTTATAACCAAAATTTGCAGTGGGCAACTCTCCCAGTGTTTTCCCTCAAAAAAAATTCAAAACCTCATATTATCTGCCTAAAAAAACTCATATTATCAATGCAACTTGTAGTACTCATAAAGCAGGTATTCTTAAAGAAGCTAGACAAAAATATAGTAATGGAAACCCTATATATGCTATGTGTGAAGCATCAATGTTCTTATTACTTAGTGGTAGTTCCTTTCTGAATTATGTTGTATGAACTTAAGAACATTCATTATCCATACTACCAACATAAAAGTAATAGGTAAATTCTTAACTTGAAACACATCCACATGGTATCCTTAACCCAAATTTGATTGAAGCTCACAAACACAATACAGAAGAAACTGAAGGTCTCCTCAACACAGCTGCTGTACCAATCTGCACCTTACCAAGCAGCAATTCTATTCGCAACTGGCCCTTTTGTGGATCGACAGCTTACAGACCGCAGTGTCTTCGCCCACAACTACACCACTCCAGTCGTGGTATGTTCTGAACACTCATCCAGTTACAAATACCTGAAAGGGACGAGTTTATACTGTTACAGCGGGATCTTCATATTCCTTGAAAAAATGCCCATCAAGATAGTATTTTTGGAATTTCATAATCACGGAATCTTCGGTACACAATTTATTCTTTCAAAGTAGCTAGCCAAAGTTCTTAAACATAGCATCCACAAGTTTCAATTTTAAACCATGTGAAGTGCCTTAAATGCAGTTTATTTCACGTAATGACAAATAGCGTAGTGATAACTGCATAAGTAAACAACAGATTTAAAAAGAGAGTTTCTCCAGCTGTTTATGCTAAAATGAATCAGCATTTTAATGACAGTATTAGTCAAACGTTATGCTCCTAGTGAGACATTAAGCATGTATTTTCTCAATTGACACTCTCAGAGGTAGGCCTCAAATTTGAATAGACAATGACATGCAACATGATGCTCTTTCTGAATCATATGTAGGGTTTCATCGTCCTATCTTGCTTGATTGCGGTGTCTGTGAACTTCAGTACATTTCTTGTGATTGGGACGACGTCTCCAGTGACATACCAGGTGCTTGGCCACCTTAAGACATGCCTGGTTCTCTCATTTGGCTACACTCTACTACACGATCCCTTCACCATGAGGAACATATTAGGCATTCTGGTCGCAATATTTGGTATGGGATTGTATTCCTTCTTCTCAGTCAGGGAGAGCAAGAAGAAGTCAACAAGTGATGCTCTGCCAGTTTCGCAGGTTTGATTTAGCCTCTAAACTCATATAATATCTAAATAGCAATTATATTCTGATGGTATGAGATAGATGAAAAGTAATACACGTATGGCAGCCATACTGATAAATGTTATGTTCCTAATCTCAGCAGCAACAGTAAAGAGTCAAATTTCCACGTCAAAATGAACATATAATATCAGTTCAATCGTCTACGATGATAACAATGAAATAAACATTGACAATTGAAAATTTGAGATCACAAATCAAATCAAATTGGCATACTGATGTACAGAATATGTATTTTATGAAAGCAAGAGGAAAGATGGTTTGCAGGCACAGAAATTGAATGCACAATAGCCAACCAACAAAAGCTAAGTGGGACACTGTACATACTCACAGCCATAAACTGTCCCACAGACTTGATAGTATCATGCTTCCGTGAAACCATTACCCAATATCGGAACCAAACTGGAGCATGACAGTTAAGTTTCATTATATGTAAGAATAAAACTCTTCACTGTAGTTCAAATGATAAATGTATTGAAATAGTTGGCTACTCGTCCATGAAATACAGTTCATTTGCTATTAAGTTTTAGTTTCACCCATTTCATGTTTTTTATGTCTTTGTAGATGCAAGATAAGGAGACTGAACCACTTTTGGCAACCAAAGACAGCAGTGATATCAAAAAGGCAAATGGTGTTTCTCACGGCTGCTAGGACTTCTGTTCCTTAATGTAGATATAGTATGCACATCTTCTCTTCAAGTTTAAAGAACCTGGAAAGCCATTACTTTCCGTTCTTAATTTCTTTTGTAGATAAGGAAAAGAGTTTCATGTTGTAGACTCTATATTTTGACATTAAAATTATTATTTGCTTATCCCTTTTCACACCAAACAGTTCCATCTGAAAGTTTACTGGTGAAGATCATTGCTGCTGCATACTCCCATTTATCAAAATTCAATTCTTATATCCTATAAAAAGCATCCCGAACACATATTTGATTATGTCAACAGGGCTGTACGGTGAGAATTATACTAAGGAGTAGGGACAACTTGCAAAGCAATTATTGTATCATCTTTCCATCCATTTAACTGCATTATTAACTTACTTGGAGCTATATAATGATTAATCCAATTGCTGCCTCCAACATGATATTTATGCATACGGTAGTCAATAGCTACAATGATGATCTGCCAGAAATGTCTGTTACATGTCATGTGGATTACTCCCTCATACAAAAATGTCACATATTCGTTTTGTTGTAAAGTCAAACTTTCTTAAGTTTGACCTAGTTTCTAGATAAAAATATCAATATCTACAATACAAATAGATACATCATGAAATATACTTTCATGGAACATATATATTGTAGTATAGGTATCAATATTTATTTCTATACACTTGGTCAAACTTTAGAAAGTTTGACTTTCTAATAAACCAAATATGTCTTAAAATTTTGGATGGGGGAATAGCATGCATTGTAGCATAGGTACAAACACTGCGATATCCATAGTTTACCCATCAAACCTGGCAACATAATGAGTCAGTAAAGACGGAATTCCATAGATCAGCTCTATATAGCAACTGTAAATCTGTGGTAATACCTCATAGGCTGTTGTTGACTATCATACCTCCTGAGGAAGATAATGATGTGAACAGTGAACTCACGTCTGCTGAAACCTTTTACAGTTCTCCATCATCATGTTGCTACATGCGTCTCTGTTGCTCCCTTGGTGAATTCATTCTGTAAACGTTCTCTTCGCCAAATAAAATATCTGCATAGTTAGCCCGAATGAGATGTATTACTCTGGACTTCCTTCAGCTTGTAATTCACTAATTCATACTGACAAGCTGTTACCCTTAATAAGGAAGAGCTTCCCAGTGGTAGATTAATAGAGACCAAGATTCTTTCCCAGTATCTCGCTCCATGACAAGAATCCTACTTGGTAAGACCATGTGGTCACTCAAACAGATTGAACTTTCCCTTTACCTATCAGATAGCAAAGGCGCTTCTGTAGCTCCCTCAGCAGACTCACTAGGTGCACTGCTCATCACCTGGTAACACATATTTTTCCTCACATCTAGAAGCCAAAGGAAGGAGCAAGACAATGGAAAGGAACAAGATCTAGTCACAGGCTTATCTTTCCTTTCCATTTATATACACGAAAGATACGGACGGCCTGCTGGACTGCTGGTCTTAACCTATCGAATGTAGCACAAAGCCACAAAGACAAGCTTCATGCAGCTTTTGTAGATTGGACTATTCTCTAACAAACTCCCAAGAAGACCTGAATTTAACCATCTTCAGTTAAAATTTCTTCATCTGACAAATCACTATATGTATGGTCAAAACTATCATGTTTACATGACAGCTTTGGAACATAACCAGCTTTTATCATTTCCATAACAACTAACTCCAGCATTGAGTATATTTCCTCAGACTCTGGATGTGATCTGTCCTCTACAATAAAGACTTTTAGCTCCCCCTTGAGCTTAACCCAACTCTTCCCTGGTGATTTCTTAACACCACTGCTTCGCATTGCCTTCTTCAATCTTGCAAACTCGTTCCAATCACCAGAAGCAGCATATATGTTGCACAGCAAGACATAGGCAGATGAATGTGAAGGATCAACGTGCAAAATACCTTCCGCTGCCCTCTTTCCCATCTCCACATCATTATGTGTTTTGCTAGCGGCAAGAAGGATCTTCCACATTACAATATCAGGCTCAAATGGCATTTGATCAACAAACTTTGCTGCCTCGGTTAGTCTCCCAGCACGTGATAACAAATCAATGACACATGAACAGTGCTCTCTAGTTGGAACAATGCCATGTTGAGGCTCCATAATACTGTAGTAATAGCAGCCTTCATCGACAAAACCAACACGGCTACATGCTGTGAGAACACCAACAAATGTTACATGACTTGGCCTGATCCCCAGGCTAATCATCCGCGCAAATAAATCGAGTGCTTTTGTTGCATAGCCAGATTGGGCATAGCCAACAATCAAACTGCTCCAAGAAAACACATCACAGTTGGTGCCCATCATTTCAAAGAGCTTTGTGGCGTCCTCTAAACTTCCACATTTAGCATAAGTATCAATTAGACCATTGCTCAGCATTGTATCATTCACCAGACCTACCTTGAAGGTATATGCGTGCACCTGTTTCACCATTTCAATGTAACCCAACTCAGCAGAAGCACTCAGAACATTGTTTAAGCTGATCCTGTCCAGACTCCGCACAGACCTGTGCAAGAGATTAAACAACTTAAAGACTACTTCCAGATGCTGGTGATGTACACATGCAGTAAGAATGCTGTTCCAGGTGACAGCATCAGGTTCCCTTGTCTCATTAAATACATCCATCGCGGAGGAGAAATCCATACACCGTGCATACATGCTGAGTAAGGAATTGCATACTGTCACTTCGCCATCCAAACCAAATTTGACCAAGTGAGAGTGGATCAATCTTCCATGAGGCAAAGCATCACAGCCCACACACGCACATAACAAGCCCCTGACAGTAATGCCATCAGGCCTCAGACCAGAATCTCTCATCTCAGAGAAGAGGACCATAGCATCATTAAGTAGACCCTCAACAGAGCAAGCATTTATTATGGAATTCCAACAAACCGAATCCGGAGCATCGATCCCATAAAACACTCTCCTCGCAGACTCCAACTTCTTGCACCGGGCATACATGTCACTCAATGAACACCCTGCATAAGAATTCCGATCCAACCCATACTTCACTGACAAACCATGAATCTGCTCCCCATACTCCAAGTTACCAAGAACACCACACGCGCTAAACACGCTTCCAAAATGGAACTCATTGGGACGATGCGTGCCCTCAGCAATCATCTCCCTGAATATCTGCAGCGCCTCCATGTCGCACCCTTGCTGCGTAAACCCCGCAATAATCGACCCCCAGGAGATCATGTCTTTCTCCCTCATCCTCCTAAAGAGCGAGAACCCGTCCCCAACCAAGCCGCTCTTGGAGTACATCGTGACAAGCGCATTCTGCACGATCAAGTCGCTCCCGTTCTCAGACTTCAAAGCCTGCGCATGCACCTGCCTCCCAACAGCGACGTCCCCAAGCTCCGCGCACGCGCGCGCAGCACTGCCTAGCGCAAACTGGTCAGGCGCAGTCCCTGTCCGTAGCATGGAAGAGAAGAGTCCGAGAGCGTCAGCGGAGCGCCTGTTCTGCGCGTGGGCCGCGATGACGGATGCCCAGGAGACGGGGTTCTTGGCGGGCATTTCGTCGAACACCCGCCGGGCAGAGTCTGGAGCGGCGCACCGGCCGTACATGGTAATGAGGTGGTTGTTGAGGACGGTGTTTCGGACGAGTATGGCGTCGGGGGAGTCGAGAAGGTGGCGGTGGACGAGGCGGCCTTGGGAGAGGGAGCGCAGGCGGGAGCACGCGCCGACGAGCGCGGCGTATGTGGCGGCGGAAAGAAGAGCGGGAGATGGGGTGGAGGGGAGCGAGTGGAAGGCGTGGAGGGCCGCAGTGAGACGGCCGGAGTGGTAGAGCTGGAGAATGGTGCCGTTCGGGTTCTGCATCTCCGGCGGTTTGGAAATCGGAGTTGGCGGCGACAGGCGGCGCCGTGTCGGTAGAGGGATACGGCCATAGACACGGAGCGCGCGGTTTGTGAATGTTTTTTTTTCTAGCCGGTTTGTGAAATGCTTGGAGACGATCAAGACGCAATGGGGCGATGGTTCACATGGGCCGATGCTTTCGATGACGATGTGAACCGATGCACTGGGCCGTAAATCTGGTCTATGCCAGTATTGGGCCAGGTGGCTGTATTTGAGCTAAAGATGGATATAGCTGGGCATGCAGGATAGTGTCAAAAAAAAAAAAAAGCTGGGCATGCAGGAACCCCTCAAAAAAAAAGCTGGGCATGCAGGAGTTAGTTTGAACACTAACTAATTCAGGAATCTTTTCTGTTAAGTCTTTTACTCTTTTTACACAGCTATTCAAACCTGCAGGGTGGTGCCTTATAAGTTCTTGTGGAAAATTAAATTACCCCTGAAAATCAAAACGTTTATCTGGCTGGTACTTAAGAAAAGTATCTTAACAAGAGATGTTTTGAGACGCAGGGAGGGGATTGTCAGGAAAATTGCTTAAGAAAATATTATTTTTTAGCACCAAATTTGTCTTCTTTATACAGAACACAAAAAACATTATTTTTTCATGAAACTTTATGTGCCAACCTAAAATGTTAGTCGGTACACCCAAAAATTTATTTTAGAATTTGTTGACATTTTAAATATTTTTTAAAATGTTCTTTTTATAATGAGAGTAGATGCTCCTATGAGCTAAAATGCCTTGTCCTGGCCTAAAACCGCTGTTTTGGTATGGTTTTGATGTTATTTTTGTTTGGATCTGTTTGTATGGATTGAAAGTGTAGTTTGGAATGGACTGGTTTGGGCCTACCATTTACTAGATTGGATTGGACTGGTTTGGGCTCAAAATAGCACAAATTTACCTTGGCACCCAGGTGCATATGCTCCTGTTATAGTTTTCAAAATTAAAAAAAATATGAAAACACTTTGAAAAAATTTGAACAAATTTGGGCACAAACATATGCAAGTTTTTAACATCCGTGCAAAATTTCGAAACGAAATGACACTTTATGTGGTCTGTGCAAAAAAAGACAAAATCTGTGGCCGAAATGAGATTTAAAAATAGATTTTTCAAAGCATAGATTTTATCTTTTTTCACAGACCGCAGAAAATGTTATTTCCTTCCAAAATTTTGCACGAATGTTGAACACATGTATATCTTTGTGCCAATTTTTTCAGATTTTCTTAAAGTGTTTTCATATTTTTAAATTTTGAAACATATATCAGGAGCATATGCACCCGGGAGGCAAAACGCCTCTCTCTCAAAATAGTTTTGTCTAAAGCAGTTTCTGGGCTGGATTCAGGTTGACCGGCCTCAGACCAACTCGTACATGAGTACGTCTCCAAATGCGTAGGAGACGCTACCTATTCCAAGCTTGACGCGCTAGGCCACTAAGGGCAGGGACCGCCGCCAAACAAAGCTCCAGCGCCGTCGTGGCCGCCAGCCGGAGATTAACATCGACCGAGCGACACGCGATCTTCGACCAAACTAGTGCTATGGGTCGCCACCGGCCGGTGCTCCTCTTGCGGTGCCGCCGCCTTCCCCTCTCTCTTGGTGTGGGCTTTTCATCTCATCGGTGTGCTAGAAACCAGGGATGGAGCCAGGAAGAAAATTTAAGGGGGGCCAAATGCACATTATGGAGCTTGGAGGGGGGCCATTAGGGCTAATTTAGGCAAAATCAGAGGTAAACTAGATCTATTATTGAGAGGTTTTCACACAAAAATTTCAGCACAGGGGGGCAATGGCCCCAGCCCCACCCCCTCCCCCCGGTCCGTCCCTGCTCGAAACCCCGTCGCCGGTTTTGATTACTACCCCGATGGGTTTGTCCATGTCCTCCACGGTTTCAAACTGGAAATGAGGATGGATTAGATTGGTTTGGTTTGGGCTGACAAGGAAGTATAGTTCCCCGCAAAAAAAAAAAGACAAGCACGTATAGTTTGGGTTCTAGTCCTCCAGAGAATTTTTTTTTCCGATTCATACGGTTTGGGCTGGAGTCAAATTGGATTTCAAAATATTCACAACGCTACACTCGTATGAACGCACACACGCGTACATTATTCCATCTTAACGAGAAACACTATTGTTAAATTTGGGGTTTGGATTTTGATGGGATAGTGATACAACCACCTTCCTAACTATCCAATTACAGTTACACGTTGGTTCTTAACTACATTTGATACATGTAATAAACAGGATCTAAGTTGTGAAGCAATAATAGCACGGACATCCACGGCAGAGGCAAAATGACCGGGCATGGCACATGGTCTTGCCGCTTGCACCGTGCCAGACCGGCCAGTGCCGTCTCACGCCTGCCGCAGTGCCGCATCAGCCTACCGCACCAAAGTCTCGCGGTGCCTGCCAGCGGCGGCGCCACCGCGCTCAAGGTCCGCGCGGCGACCACACCGACACCCCCCAAATGTGGGAACCCCACTACGTCTTCCTTCATTGCTTAACATGGGACCTTTGACCTGTGCCAACATGAACACACACAAGCAGCGGACATCAACAACATGCGGAGGCGTGCACGCAATTAGAGTCAGTCTCGATCGATTCCTCCCATCATCTTAACGAACTCCCATTTAACAAATCGACAGCGCGCGCGCGTTCCATGCATGCGGCGGTGGATGCGTCGACGAGATCGTAGTTCGGCCACATGGGGCGATACCGGCGAGCCGGCGCCGGCGCCGGGAGCTCCTCGTGGCGCGGCGTTCGTGCCGGTCACGTGGACGCATACAATGTCTCTCTGTGAAACCATAGAAAGATTAATAATCTGGCATCGATGGCCCGGCTAAATTACTTATCCTTTTCCGCTTGGATCACTCTGTCTCTGCGCTGGTTCCTCGATGTCGACGGAACCCTGGCTTGGCCCGATCGATCTCTCGATGCCCGCAAGTCAAACCCGGCCGGTGTGTCCGGGAGTAGCATGAACAGGTCAATGGGCCTTTTAATTCCATTTCTTCTTCTCATCTTTCTACGTGCGTGTCTGTGTGATCCCGAGATGTCGCTGGCCGGATCCCCGTGGTTCGCGCGCGCGACGGTGACCGTGGCCGGCTTTCTCCATCAGCTTCGCTACTCCAGAAACAGTTGACTAATGTTCCTTCTGACCATTCAAACTGGGGTTTCGGCCATGCATTCAACAATCAACACGGCCGTGTTCAAACCTTGCATACGCATGGCTCCTATGTTTTAGAATCAAGCCATGCCTCCGTTTTTTGCGTTGTGAGATCCTCAATTCTCCAAAACATCTAGTCTGAACCCTGAACGTCCTCAACGCTTCTATTTCAGAGGTGAAGCTGTTATCTGGCAGTTGAACAGTTCATGGCAACATTTTTTTTTTTTGTTCATGGTTGTTCAGTTGTTCTTCAACGATCCTGATGGAGATAGGGCCCCGCCGGCCGGTGGTACAGTTGCATTTCCATGCAGATCCATGTAGGGACAGCCCTAGCTGGAAGAAAGGGAAGAAGAGGCCACTGTATGTACAAAAATGCGCGTTGTCACGACCGCACATGTAGACCCACTGGGCCTTGGGCCGGCCTTGCCTGGAGGGAATGGATGCACCACAACATATATACGGGATAAGCTGCAGAGGAAAAGGGTATCGAAGAAAATAGAACAGAACAGACAAGGTCTGCATCTCTCTCTTCCCCGCCCCGTTCGTCTTGTCCTCAGCCCCGTCTCCTTTAGGTCCGGTGGTCACCACAGGCCACCAGTATCCCGAGCTCACGCCCCGATCCCACCGGCGGCCAAGGGTGTATTACAGTGGTATCAGAGCCACCGATCTTCGGATCCGTACCCAAATTTCCAAAAAAATCCCCACAAAAAATCCCCAAATCCCAGCACGGGCGGCTTCGTCTCCGAGCACGGCTACGACTTCGAAGCCCTCCTGACCACCACCTGCGGCCTCGAGCACACCATCGGCAACACCCTGTTCACTGCCGTCGACGTCGAGAACGCCGAGCAGAACTTTCGTTTCGGGTTCCCCTTCCACCCTGCCGAGGCCACGAGCACCGTTTCGGCGGCGAGCGCGGCTTCAGCACCGAGGGCAACGCGGCCGCCTACGACAAGTGCGTCCACGACAAGCTCATCAGCGACGCCGGCCTCGACCACCGGTCCAACCTCAACCTCTCCACCATGGGTGCCCATAAGGTGTTCGATGGAAAGTCTGAGCGCCAAGTTAGGACAAGCAGCCACGCCATGACAACCATTCAAGGTCTCTGCCCCTCGGATATGAGCTGATTCCTCCTTATCACGGTGCAGGATGTGCAGTATTTGGTGAGCGAGCCAGTGCTTCACCAAGTCTTCCGATCCTATGAAGCGATGACAGTACGGTTGATTACGAGCACGACACCGGTCATCTCGTTTCCCACCATGTCGCAGGCGGCTCGTGCTAGACGGGAGATGCAGGGCCGCTGTATCTACGACAATTGCTGCTGGATGCAAATTCAGTTTGTGATGGAGCCCCATGCTGTCCCTGAGCTCTCCATGCCAGCGCCCGCCAAGTGTTCGACGGAATGCCAAGACAGGGTTTCCCAGCAGTGCGAGGTGGCCTCTGCTCATCTCGCACGCACAAACGCCTTCACTACCAGGGAGAAGACTGCAGTCCTAGCAGCGACCAGCACTGTGATCGCTCGGTCGGTCTCCCTCACGGAAGTCGATCATGCTACGACTGTCCAGGGTTTGGGAGTGGCGCTTGCATCAAAGCCGGTATCCAGGTGCTTGAAGGAGAGCGTCGATGGCGAGGCCAGTGTACCTGCTCGGACAGCATGTGTGCCTGCTGCTGCAATCCTTGTTCCGCCATGCCCACCCGACCTGCACGTACATGCGCTTGAAGGCTATGCTGCCATCATTGCTCTGTCAGTTCGCGTGCCCCCGCGGCCACCAGACCGGCGATGCACAACATAGGAACAAGACTTCAGCCCCTCGCCATCTGTCACAGCAGTTACAGTGCTGGGTGTCAAAATCAGCTCTACTGCTACACCTCACATGGCTGATAGAATGGTTGATGAGATGCTCACCGATGTTGGAGGCATCACCTTGTTTCAGGAGCTTGACCTATATTCTGCAGGTGAGGTGTTCAATGATAGTCCTCTCAAGGATGTTGTGTGTGACACCACCGCTGAGCTCTACGCCGACCGCGCCCAGGCCAACATCAAGCTGGGCAGCTACACTGAAGCTGTAGATGATGCAAAAAAAGCAATTGAACTTGATCCTTCTATGCATAAAGCATACCTTCGGAAAGGCTCTGCATGCATCAAGCCGGAGGAATACCAAACTGCAAAGGCTGCTCTTGAGGTGGGTTCTTCCTATGTATCTGGTGACTCAAGGGTTTCTGAAAATGATGTCGTCGTGGTGAATCATGGGCAATTGCAGTATAAGTTGAAGCCTGCATCGTGTTTCTGTGCTGGAGACAGATGTTGAAGTTGACATTGAGGGACCAGATTCTGTTTTGGACAATGAAGAGAACCAGCATGTGCTTGTGCCGCTTGAGACTGGGAAGGTTGAATCTGGAGTTGTGGAAGAAGGAAAGTTCCGGTACTACAAATTTTCTGTTGAAGAAGGTATTGGTAAGAAAGTAGCTTCTGGCCATGCAAACATTGAGGTTAGGATAGAGGCTGATACAAGCAGCGGTGACACTGATATCTATGTATCAAGGCATCCTTTAGTATCCCCAACTCAGCACCGTCATGAGTGGTCTTCTCATGAAATGGGATCCAAGGTTCTTATACTCAAACCAAAGGATGCTGCTTCAGCTGGTGGTAGTTGCAGTATAGGAGTTTATGGATTCAAGGGCACAACGGAGTTTCAACTTTCTACAGCTATCAAAGATGTTATAAATAGCCAAAGGATTGGTGAGCAGGCTAGTGCATCATCTACCGTCAATAGTGACTCTGTGGTATGCAAAAACTGCAAACGTCACATATCTGCCCGAGCCTCAGTACTTCATGAGGTGTACTGCGTGAGGCACAATGTTGTTTGTGTGCATGATGGGTGTGGAGTTGTGCTTCGAAAGGAAGAAGCAGCAGCTCATGTGCATTGTAGTAAGTGTGGACAAGCTTCACAGCAGAGAGAAATGGAGAAGCACATGCAAGTTTTCCATGAGCCGCGGCAATGCCCCTGCGGGGTAGTTCTAGAAAAGGAAGAATTGGTCCAACACCAATCCTCAACCTGCCTTTGGAAACCGGGTCTGCATACTTGGTTGTGGTGTTGCTGTAGAAGGCATGACAGACAAGTGCATCATTCAAGCTATGGGTGTTCACTGCAACCTTTTGCGACAGAACTTCAGTATATGGTGAGCTTGTGTGATGTTCACTGCAACCGGGTCTACTCCAACCAGCAGTCCAAGCTGCAGTCCATCATATGTACTTTGGGAAGGCCGTGGGATCCGAGCATTGTCGCACTTCGTGAGTGGCAAGTGCAAGGCGATATCAGTGCTGAAGTTGGTGCTGCAGCTTCTATCTGTGACAGAATTGACCGAGCCATTGCTTGGGGACAAGCAATGTTTCTTGGGGGCGGTACTGTCACGACCGCACATGTAGACCCACTGGGCCTTGGGCCGGCCTTGCCTGGAGGGAATGGATGCACCACAACATACATACGGGATAAGTTGCAGAGGGAAAGGGTATCGAAGAAAATAGAACAGAACAGACAAGGTCTGCATCTCTCTCTTCCCCGTCCCGTTCGTCTTGTCCTTAGCCCCGTCTCCTTCAGGTCCGGTGGTCACCACAGGCCACCAGTATCCCGAGCTCACGCCCCGATCCCACTGGCGGCCAAGGATGTATTACAAGCCTATCCCTAGTGTTGGGGACATAATTGAACTGTAGATGCGGCCCGGCATGTCGCCGCGAAAACAAACAAAACCTGCAGCAAGAAAACAGATCTGAAGCACATTAGCATTTAGCGAGATGTGCATAATCCGGACACTGCACGCAATGTTGTGGCCATTTTCCTATCAGACTCATCCGCTACACGCTCTGACGGAGATGGACGTCGAGATGCCAACTGCTAAGCTTATATGTTACTACTGGTTAGCTCCAGAGTCCAGACAGTGGCAATTTATTATTAAGGACACTTAGGTCACATTGCCTGACTAATTTAGCCCTTATTTCGCAAAGAAAAAGGACTAATTAGCCCTTGGCTTGGATGTGGACTATTAGCCCTTATAATGTCTCTGTGTGAAAGCAAGGTAAACCATTTAACACGATTCTATAATATGAGACTAATTTCAACTTTTCAGTTAGACGATTACCATTGCCGGCCAGGCGGCCAACAACCAAGTCACATCGATCGCACGGGTCTTAAGCATGCCTTGATTTTTTGCGTTATTCAAGCCTCCTCTTTTGAAATAAACTAAAAAAAAATCGTTTTCTTTTGTTTTCTCTCTTGGGCGTTTTTGTGCTGTTTGCCCAGCAGCGGTCTCACGGTTGTATGGGTGGCTGCTATATTAATATAACGGGACGCAAGCCTGTTTCGAGAAAATAAACTAAAATTAAAACGGTACTCTACTTCCCCTGCTGATCGGTTCTAGTAACATTTTCAGGCTAACATGGCATGATCCATTAGTTTATTAGCAAGTCAAGATGCTTGTTCGGATAAAAGGACCGATCGAGATCAGTGAACAGATCATCCATCGCCTTCAACGTGTCCGTGTTCGGGAGAAAATTTAAATACCCCATGTGGGCATGTTGTCAAAGTTTGGCAAACAAGGATTCTCACTGACAGACGAGCGCATTCTGTCATCGGTTGAAATACTCAACGTTTGTCCACGAAACACTACAAATCTGCCCTAGTTAACCACTGACGATTAATTACTATACAACAGAAGCATGGTATATCAGTTGACAAAACTGATCGTGGTCCATGTTCTGATCGATCGTATCAGTAGCAAACTGTCAAATTGCAATAGCTAATGTTGGCTTAAATAGGTTATTCTCGCGGTGGATAATTAGACCGATTCAGCACAAAACACAATTTTTTTGTTGTTGCTTATTGTGCAGTGCCGCACAATCGGCCACCGTCTCACCGAATAGTGTGCTCAGTTAAGAGCACAGCACAAAACACAAATTGCAGACGAAGACAAATGTCTTGCGGTGGGGATAAGTTGTTTTCACTCTTTCCGTCGCCTGCGAGAGCACTGTTTTTCTATTCTGAATTACGTCTGTTACTCTCTTCAAAATCAAATTAAAACATCATCCATCATAACAGGAAACTAATTTAAATATTCTGTGACAGTTATGAGTCATAACCTGATGGCAAAAAAGGTTGTTGAAAATGCCGTGAGAGTAGGCTTTGTAATTTTGGGTCTTGACCTACGGGTCAAGACTAGACTTGTAACACTTTTCTAACACTTCTTCCTTAATTAATGAAAATATCAAATCTTTTGCCTCGTTTTAAAACAAAAAGGTTCTCCAGTTGTGTTTGCGATAATCAAGGGCATTTGGTGTTCACAGGCAGTTGTCTTTCTCGTTCCTTGATATGGGCAAACCATAGTGCAGTAGTGGTTCGCACACTATAAAAGTGAGTCAAAGCATCGGTCCTCCAGCAAAATGAGCATTGGAACTACTCGTGGGTTAACTATTTCTCGGACAACTATCATTATTTCTCGATAATTTTTATATAATTTGAGCTTATCTTTTGTGATTAGTAATCAAAACTCCATATTGCTCGTAGATATCAAATGTCTCGTGTTTAAATGGTAATGTTGTTGTTTCGGATTTTTGCAGTGCACAAGTGAGCAAGAAAATTATCATTTGTAAAATGCCTAGTTATATAAACTCTATTAAGCTTTTAGCAATAGACATAACCAAATATCAGTTAAGCAAAAAAAAAAATACATAAGAACCAAGTAATTGCGATAATCATTGCGAAGTTGATCTGGTAAAAAAATCATTGCCAAGTTGTTTCTCATATAGTAGTTTGGCCCTGTTCCTATCCAACTTATGTGTGAAACTGAATTGTTCTATTGAACATCCAGATTGTTCCAAAACAAAATTGATACTCAAATTCTTTATCTACGATGCATAACATGTTAAAATGGACTCACTGATTTTCTCACTCATGCATTCATTATATATAACACAATTTGCATTGAAAAAAGAATGGCTTTCTATTTTCGTGCCCCACTTTTCTTAGTATTAGCCAATTTTGCCCGACGCCTTAGCGTTTCTCACCTTTGCCCTCCTCATCGAAAACAGCCTCGAATGCCCAAACAAAGTTCTTTCGTCGAGTCAACTGTCATGACCGTTACTGCGATGATAGGTGGGGCCCTAATCATGGTCTATCTCGCTGCTTACACACATGGTGGGATGTTTACTCCCACTTGGCTAGTTTATAGCGTGTTTTAGCGGCTTATAAACCCGAAAATGAAACCCGTATTCACTCTGAGCTCAGCTATACCATCTTACTCATCTTGATCAATCTGATATACCCGACCTCGAATGTTCTTCATAAGACATAATTCGATGATTAAATCATGATCAACATTTCATTTTTTTTCATGGTTTTGAGATAATTCAGTGATTAAATCATGATCAACATTTTATTTGATGATTTAGACGTGGTTCCTTTGTATGTTTCATCTGCATGCCTAATACACCTAATTAAATGGACGATTAAATAGAGGGTACGTGCATGCCGTTCCACGCGAGCCGAGTCTATTCTTCTTCACGCAACTAAAAAAATTAAATCCGATAAAGCAACAACAATATGGTAATTGGAACAAAAGTATATATAGTTGTAAAAGGTCTCCTAAAAAATACTTCTCCTAAAAAGACATCCATATTTTCCACTCTGAAAAAAAAGCATCCATGATTCCTACATACATACACTGTACAAACTAGAGGTCTCTACATAGATATTTAAACATACTAAGATAGACATAACAACTTATAAAGACATTATAGTACATCTAAGTGTACAAACTAGTATGTTTTTCTTAGATTTAAATAGTTTTAGTCAGAAAATGTTGCAAAGTAAAACTTTCAAAATGGCATAATTTCGACGACATGTTATACTCTTGTAATGGTGTATTTTGTAAACATAATTTTCTTAGTTATACAACAAGGAAATACAATATAAGTAGAACAATTGTATAGTTAGTTTTTAGGCCATTGGAAATAAATACTTGTCGAATTGTACAATAATGTATTTGATATTATATGTAAAGACTTGATAAATTAGAAAAATATTTATAACTTTATGAAAAAAGGTATACTTCCAATAGATAGAATGTTTATTATAAATATGAGACAATCACAGCCCACTCGGAAAATCCCCAAAATAATGCATGTCTCAATTGTCTTGAATATATTGGATGGGGCTAATTATAACTGATATTCTTCGTAATAAATACTGAGAAACCTCTCCATTGTGTAAATTGGTTGTTTGTGTAACTTATGGTTCCAAATTTTAGGCAATTAAAAGAATAGCAGAACTTATAGAACTTCTCAAGCATTTCCTTTTTCACAATATCTGTCCTCATGCATGTGTAAAGACTTGTTAACCCGAGAGACCATGAGGTGGTACTGAGAGGATGAGGTTCATGTGTAAAGACTTGGTGACCTATGAGCTGATTTGTGTTCTGTTCACGACGACTCGGACTGACACCGAGGAAGAGAGATATTTTACTGAGATTTATCGGCAAATCTATGGAGAGAAGTGTATTGCCAACTTCTTAATGATCTAGTGGATCATATGTGGTCGCATCAGACATGTAGTGCGAATGTCGACTAATAATTTGATGTTTTTATTGAATTTTAGTTGTTCCGGCATTTAACTTTGAAATAATGTTTAGAACATAAAATAAGAATAAAAATAATTGAAAAAAATGAGATGGATAAATAGGGACTCGCTCACCCTTGGAGTTGGCCTAGACTACTTAGTCTAAAACAGAAATATACTGGAAGCCTCGTGTGTGCTTAGTAAGCGGCGGTTATGCATGGCGCTAGACCAGCTAGTAGCACCTCAGTCCAACGAGATCGATCGTGTACTGACATGTACGGGACTACGGGATGCGCTCCGTGTTCTGAGATCGAGCGCCCGTTGCCCCCGACCCGCATGTTCCGTTCGTGTTGAGAGCGTCGCACGGCATCCCCCTAGGACGCAGATGAGATTCAATTCAACGGCTTAATTATAAGAAGGCCTCCAATGGTGGTTTGTTACTTGTTTACCGTGGGAACTGTCACCCCCTACACACACGCACCTCCTTCCACCTCCGCTCCGTCCCCCGCAGAACTCCCCTCCGCCCGAACCGCCCGTTCCCCTTCCCCTGCAACCGCAACTCCCCCCACTCACTCCGTCCAGTCCTCCTCCTCTTTACTTAGTCCTACCGTCATCCCTCACTGCAGCAGCAGCAGTCCGCCGACGTACAGTACGCACGCACGCGAGTTTCGGGAACTCGCGGAAGGATGCTCAATTTCACGGAGCTGTCGTGTCCGGCGGCGGGCCCCGAGGAGCTGGCGGCCGGTCCATGGACCCGCAGCTGTGGCTGGCCTGCGCGGGGAGCATGTGCACCGTGCCGCCCGTCGGCGCCGCCGTCTACTACTTCCCGCAGGGCCACGCCGAGCAGGCCATCGGCGCCGTCGACCTGTCCGCCGCGCGCGTCCCGGCGCTCATCGCCTGCCGCGTCGCCGCCGTGCGCTTCATGGCCGAGGCGCAGAGCGACGAGGTCTTCGCCAAGATCCGTCTCGTCCCGCTCCGCCCCGGCGACGCGGTGGTGGACGTGGGCGCCGCCGCCAACGAGGGCCGGCTGCAGGACGAGGCGCCCAAGCCGGCGTCTTTCGCCAAGACGCTGACGCAGTCCGACGCCAACAACGGCGGCGGGTTCTCGGTGCCGCGGTTCTGCGCCGAGACCATCTTCCCGCCGCTGGACTACAGCGAGGAGCCGCCCGTGCAGAACATCTTCGTCAGGGACGTGCACGGCGAGGAGTTCAAGTTCCGGCACATCTACCGGGGCACCCCGCGCCGCCACCTGCTCACCACGGGCTGGAGCAACTTCGTCAACCAGAAGAAGCTCCTCGCCGGCGACTCCATCGTCTTCCTGCGCGGCGAGGCCGGCGACGTCCACGTCGGCATCCGCCGCGCCAAGCGCGTCTTCTGCACCGGCGACGGCCACTACGGGTGGGACCACTACAGGGGCCTGACGCGCGGCAGCGGCAATGCCGAGGGCGGCGGCGCCAAGGGGAAGTTCCCCGCCGAGGACGTGGTCGCGGCGGCGAGGCTGGCCGCCACGGGCAGCCGTTCGAGGTGGTGTACTACCCGCGGATGAGCACCCCGGAGTTCTGCGTGCGCGCGGGCGCCGTGAGGGCGGCCATGCAGGTGCAGTGGTGCCCTGGCATGCGCTTCAAGATGGCGTTCGAGACCGAGGACTCGTCGCGGATCAGCTGGTTCATGGGCACCGTCGCCGGCGTCCACGCCGCCGACCCCAGCCGCTGGCCGCACTCCTTCTGGCGGCTCCTCCAGGTACCCAACATGCATCACATCACACTCTGGCTGGAGATTCCCTTGAACTCAGTCAGTCCACTCCGCCACATGGCCTATGGGACCAGACCATGGCACCACTAATCATGATGGTTAATTTTGCTTCCATGAATTCGTTCGCATGCAGGTGACCTGGGACGAGCCGGAACTCCTCCAGAACGTGAAGCGCGTGTGCCCGTGGCTGGTGGAGCTCGTGTCCAGCATGCCCAACCTCCACCTGCCGTCCTTCTCGCCGCCGCGCAAGAAGCCGCGGATCCCATCCTACACGGACTTCCCCTTCGACGGACAGCTCTTCCACCCGCCGCCGCCGTCGTTCCCTCCCAACCACCACCCACTGGCGCACCACCACGACCAGCTGATGCGCCACAGCTTCCCCGTGTTCCCCTTCCCGGACAACAACAACAACAATAGTGGTGCTCCTCTCGCAGGCGTACAGGGAGCCAGGCATGCGCAATTCGTTCCGTCCTTTCCGGATCTCCACGTCAGCAACCTACCCTACTCCGGCGCGCGCCGCCCCGCCGCCGCCGACTCTCGCGCGCCAGGGATCTGCACCGACCTGACGATCGGCACCTCGCCCGTCCGCGAGGACGACGCGGCGTGCACTCTGCCAAAGAAGGTCGTCGACGCCGTCAAGCCGCCGACGCTGCTGCTCTTCGGGCAGGCGATACTGACAGAGCAGCAGATGAAATCCAGCAGCAGCTCCGCAGGCGGGTGCGGCTCGCCGAACTGGGAGGCCGAGAAGGCGCCCAACGTCTCCGAGGAAGGCTCCGGGTCCGGCGTGATCCAGGCGGGCAGCCCGAGCAACAACAACACGTCCTCCTGGAGGCTGCAGGGGATCGGGGACAGCAGCAGCCAGTCGTCGTCGGACCTCGGGCTGGAGCCGGGGCAGTGCAAGGTGTTCGTGGAGTCGGACGCCGTGGGCGCAACCTCGACCTCTCGGCGCTGAGCTCGTTCGAGGAGCTGTACGCCCGCATGGCCGACATGTTCGGCATCGACGGCGCCGAGCTGAGGAGCCACGTGCTGTACCGCGGCGCCGCGGGTGAGGTGAAGCACGTCGGCGACGAGCCTTTCAGGTGAGCATGCGGCACGATGTCAACATCGCTTTCAGTCCTTGTGGAGTACACTTCATTCAAAAGTTCAGTTTGAAATTCTTGGCATGAAAGTAATTAAACAGGATGTTTTTGTTGCAGGGCGTTTGTGAAATCGGCTCGGAGGTTGACGATTCTGACGGACGCCGGCAGCGACAACGTAGGGAGCTCGTAGAAAGCAATGAATGGTTGAGGCGAAATAACTTAGGGCGCCGGCCACTCCTAGTAGTCCTCCATTAGTGAGCAATAAGTGGGAGGGGATTGCGGCAAGGGGACCCCCTCTCCCCTCTTCTCTTTGTGTTGGCCATTGATCCTCTACACCATATCCTCCGCAAAGCGACCGCCCAAGGCCACCTACAAGAGATTAGGGGGAGGGCTCCTACTATTCGCACCTCCCTCTATGCCGATGATGCCGCCATCTTCGTTGCTCCGAGAAAAGAGGACATTGACTTTCTTGCCTCTACGCTTGGCCACTTTGGCATGGTCACCGGCCTCGTCACAAATTGCAACAAAAGTCAAGTGGCTCCCATTAGATGCGATGGGCTTGATCTAGACGGCATTTTACAATCATTCCCGGCTTCACGTACTTCATTTCCTATGAAATATCTTGGTCTCCCCTTATCGGTCACACGCCTAAAAAGAATCCACTTTCAACAATTGGAGGATAGGGTCGCCGGAAAGCTCCGTCCATGGGAAGGGAAGCATACCACTATGGCCGGAAGAGCGGTCCTTGTCAAGTCGGTTCTTACAAGTGTGGTCATCTACTTCATCACCGTCCTTGATGTGCCTTTGGAGTCCCTCATGAAGATTGATGGCATTAGACGTGCTTTCCTATGGGCGGCTTGTGAGAAGGTTACCGGTGGAAAATGCAAAGTTAATTGGGAGCAAGTATGTAAGCCCAAAAGTTGGGGAGGGCTCGGAATTCTCAACCTCAAGAAGTTTGCCGCTGCTCTTCGTCTTCGTTGGCTTTGGTTTGAATGGGAGGAGGTGCCCAAACCATGGGTAGGCCTTGGGAATCCTTGCACCCCAAGCGATGTCAACATGTTCGCCGCCGCAACTAAGGTAGTCGTGGGAAATGGAGATAAGGCGAGCTTTTGGAGCTCTTCTTGGCTTGAGGGGATGCGGCCCATGGACTTGGCCCCTCTCATCTTCGGCATCTCCAAGAGGAAAAAATTTACGGTTCGCAAGGGCATGGAAAACGATTTTTGGGTCTCACACCTAAACTTGCAAGATGGTCTCTCCGTTGAACATATTTCTCAATTCGTCACCCTTTGGAGAGCGCTTCAAGATATCCAACTTGACCCGTCTACACCGGACAAAATAACTTGGAAGTTCTCCAAGGATGGCAATTATTCCTCTTCTTCGGCCTACAACATGCAATTCTTGGGGCAAACTTCCTCCACGATGCCTTCTTTGGTTTGGAAGCCATGGGCGCCTCCCAAGTGCAAAATCTTCTCGTGGTTGATCCTTCAAAACCGAGTTTGGACGGCGGATAGGCTTGAGCGGAGGGGGTGGCAAAATTGTGGGCAATGCAAGCTTTGCAACCAAGTGCAAGAAACGGCGGCGCACCTCTTCTTTAAATGTCGGTTCACCAAAAGGATTTGGTCCTCCTTGAAAGCTTGGCTTGGGCTCAATGCTATAGATCCTTTGGAGTGGGACTCTTGGGGAAGCGTCAAGGATTGGTGGGTTCATGTCATCCACAAGAGAGGCGCCAATCGGAAGGCCTTAACTTCGCTTGCCATGCTTGTCTCTTGGGAAATTTGGTTGGAGAGAAATGCTCGGGTATTTCAAAATAGGTCGGCCACCGCTTCTATGATCCTTCAAAAGATTAAAGATGAAATGGGTTTGTGGTCGCACGCTGGGGCCAAAGCGTTGTGTAATATTATGCCGCGAGAGTAGACTATATTTGTGTATGCCTTGCCCCTTTGGCGGGCAAGGCTTGGCTTGTAACACTTCTAAAACTCCTTCCTTAATTAATTAAAATGGCAAATCTTTTGCCTCGTTTCAAAAAAAAAAAAAAAAATAAGCCGAACTGTGTACAGCTGAATTATGAGCTGTGGTTTCTTCAGGGTCGAGTTAGCTCGTCGTTTCCCTTCCATTCCGTTGCATTAGGAGTTGCAAGAGAACAAATTTAATGTACTTTTCATGATCATCGGACGTAATGAGACGTACTTCCAGGTTGCCACCACGTACTTCTTCATTTCGAGCATGCCATTGCGCCGTCTGGTTCAGGTTCAGTGAATTGAATGCTGTTGGCGTCTGACCGGTGTTCGAACCGGTCCAAAGAGACAAACTCTGCTCAGCAGGTCGCAGCAGGCTTATCAAACTTAAATTGTGCCGATGCTGGGACATTTACTAGGCACTGCAGATTCTGAATCTGGGTGTGGTCTCCAGGCATTGCATATGTCCCCTCTCCTTCATTGCGTAGTATATCCTGCTTTCCATTAACGCCTCCAGGTAAGGCTTTGTTTGGTGCTAGAGTTTTGTGGGGGATTAGTAGGAATAATCCCCTAAGGGATTGGGTGAAAACTCTACCTTCACCCAACCCCCACAAATACTCTACCACTAAATCCCCAATCCCCAGTTTTCAAAGTCATCATTTGGTAGACAGGGATTGGGGAATAAACTCATATCCCAGCATTCAACACTAATTAACACAAATGAACATGCATTTTAACACTAATTAACACAAATATATCACATAATTCTCAGCATTCAACAGACAGAACTTGTATCACATAATTCCCAACATTAAAAAAATAAAACTTGTTGCTGAAACATTTCCAACATTTCTTTTTCCGTTACAAATTGCTGCTGAAACACAATGCAAATAAGACTGTTTCTCAAACTATTGCTTTGCTTTTATTCTCAGTGAGCTTCAAGAAGGACAAGCATGGCAGCGTCTACCCTGGGAAGCATCTTTGTTTCTGCAAGAAGCACAAGAGCATCAGGTACAGCAACAAGCACAAGAAAAATGCAGCCTGGCGACAAAAGTAAAGCTACGGCACATGGCCTACAAGGTGCCATAGCAACCCATAGACTTGCAGGAAGTATCATTTAGTCTTGGAACAAGCTACTCCAGCCAAGACAGCTAGACGATGTTGATGAACACATTAGGGCTGGATATCATAGAGCAAAAAACTTGTATGACACAAAGACTAAAGTTAGACTACAGTTAGAGGCAGTAGCTGTTCCTCAAAACCAAACAAGGTATCGCAAGAATCATATGGCTAAAATCAGACATAAGGTGAATTGCCAAGCATAACTTAGTTTTGGGTAGCATAGATAGATAAATATGCTAGATAAGATATTGCTGAAACTCCATAAGATCACAAACAAACTGAAAGGAAATAGGAAATGCTTCTAATCAGATAGAGAGAGACCATGATTACCTCATGTTAAGTTTCCCAACTCCATGCGAAGCCAAATCAGAGCACTGTCATCTTTGTCTTCCAAGGCACTGAGGAAAATCTCCCGGTTCGCAAGACTTTTGAAGACCACAAATGCTTTTGGTTTCTGAGCAGGATCAAACCCTTCCAAAGTTCTCAATGCCGCAATGCATTTGCCTATTGAGAAGTCTTGGGTAGCTTCTTGGTTTGCTTCTTTTTCTTTAATCTCGACAAATCTTTTCATCACACCAACCAAGGCATCTCCACTACTTTTCTTAGGGATGTTCTTAGGCTTGTTGGGCTTGAATGTTGAAGGACCAGCAACCTTTTTCTGATTAACCTTTGCATGCTCCACCTCGGCCTGTTTCTGGTTCAGCATTTCGATATCTGGTTCGCCATCATCCTTGTCACCTAAGTCAACCTGTTTCTTCTTTGCTCTTTCATCATCTTCATCATCACTTTCGATATCTGTAACATCAGGTTTCAGAAATTGCTGAGCTGTAGAGGTGAAGTTGAAGTTGCCCTCAGCTGTGTGCCCTGCAAGATTAGAATGGTATTGGATCAACTCGGAAGAGGTTTCAATGAAATGAAGGTTGTGGCTGAATGAAATCGGATGAACGAATTGGATCAACTTACCATGGTAAAGTTCTGCAAGGGAATCATATAGAGGAAATGACTTGGTTTTAAACTTCAGAATTCTTGGACCAAAAGACTACAATATTAGAATAGAGAATCAGCATAAAACAGGGTGCTATATATAATGCAGAAAACAATAAACAGGGAGCTAGATATGATGTAGAAAACAATAAACAATAAACTTACAATTTCAAGGTTATCCCAGAGATGAGGTTCTGCTTGTAACTTGAAGTCACTCTCCCTCCACCCAACCCCAGTTTGCATCCGGGCATCTTTGAGCATTATGTAGTCTCTTTTCAACTCCTTTTCTTTGTCTTGTATTTGGGACTTCTCAAGCTTCACATGGTTGTTCTTCTCTAGGAAAATGCGAACCATTTCATTCCAAACTTCACCACTCCAACCATTCTGCCCTCTATGATATGAATTATCATGCTCATGAAGAATATCCACCAGAGACTTTTCAAGCATAGTATTCCATTGGGCTCTTTGTTTCGCAGCTGCACAAGCACCCAAAAAATTACCCATAAATAATTCATCAATGAGAAGAGCACACAAAAGATTACAAGAACTCGGTTGTTTTGAATACCTTTTGGAGACCTCCTTTTGCGAGTCTTTGGAGAAGGCTTTTTTGGTCCCATTGTGTTCAACTTACTGATGTTGTACTTAGGGGACCCTTTTGGATACATATCTGGTACATACATGATAATTAACACAAAATCTGAATAGATGATAAAATAACACAAACATTTCATTATTATCACATACAATGCAAAGATAACAGTGAGTTCCGTAGTTCTAGATGAAATAACACAAACATTTCATTATTACATACAAATTACAGCATTGCAAATATGACAGTAGCTACTCATGTTGGTAATCATTCCACATTTGGAGTGCAATTTGGTCCCTCAAAGTATTGCCTTGCACATTATTCCCTGGGTTTCCTGGGATCACTTGATGGTTGTCGTCATCATTAGGTAGATCTACAAATAGAGTTGGGTCTATATTTTCTTCTTGGTGGTCAAGCCATTCCTCATCTCCATTATGTTGTCTGATTATGTTATGAAACACTGCCGTGGCTGCTGGTATCTTCACTTGATTCCATATTTTGTGGAAAGTGCCAACTTTGAGAATAGAGAATCGCTTCTTGAGAACTCCCAACACCCGTTCCACGTGATTCCTCATGACAGCATGACGGTTGTTGAACAACTCCATGTAGTTTTGTGGTCGATGGTGGCCATGTCCAAATTCTTTCAAGTGGTATCGCACACCTCGATACGGTGCAAGAAAGAATTGAGTATTAGCATAGCCACCATCAACCAAGTAGAACTTCCCATCGGGCACATTGAATCCTCTAAGGATGGCAGAACTAAGTACCCTAGCATCTGTCGCAGACCCCTCCCAGCCGCAAGAAATATGAGTGATGTTAAGGTCGAAGTCACAAGCAAACATGACATTCTGGCTTAAGGTTCCTTTTCTATTCCTCCATGGAGCAGCACGACTAGGTGTTCTAGTGACAGGAACATGAGACCCGTCAATTGCCCCAATGCAATTCTACAAAGAGAAAGTATGGGAACTGATAAGAATTAGAGGTGAGGTAAATTTTGCAAAGAAGTAGATAAGAAAAGGAAGATGAATTGTGGAACCTGAAAATATGGGAAGAAGCGGGGGTCGGTTGTTATTTTTGGATGTGCTTCATCAACATTGAGAGGCTTAAGAAATCTAGTTGACAATGTGGGAACAATGTCGAAGAACTCTCTGATATACTTGCTGAAGCTCCACCCACAATGTTGAAACTCTATTTGTAACTTCTCATATGAAGCATTATGTGACAACATGTAAAGAAAGAATGGTAGCTTCTCTTCCACCTTGATTCTAGAATCTGAAATAAGACCTTCATTTCTAAGGTACGATGCCAGCCACATGAAGATGTGTGGCTCCATTCTAAAGGCAGTGAGACAGTTCTTTAGATGGCCACCGAGTAGTTCCCTGACACGCTCCTTGCCATACAAAAAGGACAAATGCCGTGGCTCTTTTTTCCTTTGGAGTGTACTTAAATACAAGTGCAATGCAGGCAAAATGACAAACATAACTTCTTCATCTTCATTTTTTCTCTTCCTAACACGATCTAGGCTCCGTGAGGTCATTTTAGCACTAATGAAAATAATGTAGGAAACAGTAAATAAGATGAAAGATGACTAAATCTTGTGGGTGCAATAAGCAACATTCGTGTTAGCAAGTACATACCAAAATTTGGAGTCTTCACTAGATCCCAAGATGGAGGGAGCTCATCAACAAATGAATATCTCAATGGGGATGGTCTCTGAAAAAATAAAGAAGTCAAATGTCAACACAAGTAGCAATATATAACATAGTAGCTTGTACTCACGGGAGAGAAGGACAGAATATGTTATAAAAGAAAGATGGCAAAGGTCAACACAGGTAGAAAGTATCTCACGGGAGAGAAGGCCAGATCAGAGAGTGAGAGATAACTTGGACGGTGACAGCTGCAGCAGAATCTCGCACAAGCCCTTCTTGTATACCTGTCGATCTACAAATCTAACAATGTTCAGAAACAGAAAAAGTGTTAGCTATAGCCTCGTACTGAAAAGAAGTGCAGCTTACATGGTATCAAAATCTTCAAGAATGTGACTCAAAAGTATTCACTAGCCAACAGATTCAGAGTCCTATATACCAATCTTGGCTATTTTTGCTGATAACAAATCGTGATCCAGGACATGACCAAGAAGTCATATTGCACAACAGATTAAAATCATGATTTAGCAATTCATAGAAGAAACGGTTCATCGAGCATAACCTGTGCACAGATCGTAGCTAAGGATCACCTCCTCGGTCAGTTGATGGATTGATGCACATGTAGTAGAGGGGACATCTACTTTTAACTACGGGACATGAGGTATGAGTGTGACATGAAGAGCACGCACATACAGCATACAGACACACATGCCAAATCGAACATGGGTACCAGCTAAATCGACAAGATCTACAGCAGCAGTTCATCGGATCAACAGCACAACACACATATGAAAGAGGGAGGATGCCACAAGAATGAATCAACCTACTGATACAAGAACCAGGACGAAACAAGAACGTCAACTCGATCTGGCTGCTCACGCCGCTCTCTCACCCTGCCCTAATTTGAAACAAGAACCAGGACGAGTTCGTGGTGAGAGAGAGGGATAGAGTTGCATACCGGAAGGTTTCGTCGGTGATAGCCAAGAACCAGGACGAGTTGCTCCGGCCACCGCCGCCTCTGTCCGCCCCTTCCCCTCCCCGCTTCCTTGCTCGCCGCCGCCGCCGCCCTGGCTTCATTGTGGACGACGCGGCCGGGTTTCGGGATAAAACACGAGGTCGACCTCGCGTATTGGATCGGACCGAAAATGTGAAGGGTTCGGGGAATGACGGGGATTAGCGAGAAAAATACCGGCCCAGATACGCTAGTACCAAATGGGCTTTTCGGTCTGATCGGGGATTGGGGATTGGGCCGGGATTATCCCTGCCAATCCCTGGAAATACTCCAGCACCAAACGAGGCCTAAAGGGGAGGGGGCCTCCATTGTCCTTTGCTTGCAGTGGCAAACATAACTCCGGTGCCTGCCCATTTCAGCCCGGTGATGGTGAAGCGCGAAATGGACATCTCATCTAACCGGACCAGAAGAAACAGTGCCTCCACTTGCACTAGCCACCGGCCGGACCCATTGCTCCCTGCACCACTGCTCCTATCTTTTAGGACGGTTTTTTCTGAAAGCAAAAAGATAGATCCGGGAATGACGGAGTCCTGGGAGTGGCCGTCCGCCGTCGCCGGTGCGCCCGTGCTGCCGCTTCGCGGTCGTTTCTGGGCTGACGACGGGGATGCGCCGGTGCATCCTGTGCCCGCTGGTCGCCGTCGGAAGACGCTGGCGCCTCCGCCGTGGGACATGAGGGGATCTGGATCCCATTTCTCCTGCCTGGGCGTGCTGGACGCGGTGCCGTCAAGGGATGCCGATGAGTCAATGGAGGACGGGGTCGTTGGAGGAGGAGCTGAGCATGTGGCGGTGAGCACGGCGGAGGACGTCCTCGCTGATGAATGGAAGGTGTCGAGAGACGTTGTACGTCGGCCGCCCAAATCCGACGAAGAAATAGAGAAGGAGTTTTGGCAAGACATTGGTTTCCCGACGCCGGCATCACGGGTGTGGGAGCAAGGGTCGCCGTCATCTTCTGCTAATCACCAAGGTAAGGTGTCACCTGTGTGCAGGTCTCGGGACGGGAGGAGCGGCGATGCATAGCCGGCCGGAGCTGGAGGGGTCAAGGGCGGTTCAACTCAGGCTAGGGCGTTGCGGTTGCCTCGGTTCCGGATGGGTGGCGCGGACCACTCCCGCGGCCAAGGATCACGCCGCCCCCGTGCCTCGGCGAGTTCTTCCCGGCCGGCGCTGGGACGCAGACTCCTCCGACGGAGGCAGCGGCGGTGGCTCCAGTTTCGAGTTCCACGTGGGCCAAGACGGAGTTCCCATCGGGGTCGTTGTAGGCAGCCACGCCGGTCACGGTGGCCGAGCCGATCTCGGCGAAGACGACGCCGGCAGAGGCGGCAACGCAGGTTCAAACGGAGAGGCCGATGGCAGGTGGACCCAGGGTGCATGCCCCAAGGGTGGGGTCAGCCAGGTGGGCGCATCTGGGACGTCGGTATGCTGGCCTTTGGAGGAAGGATCAGTGTGCTAGGGTTGCTCCTTCGCAAACGATTGTACCTCCGATCGCCGCCTCCACTTTCGCTCCATCGTCTCCATCGGCTGCTAATCCGTCGTATCCACCGGCTGCTACTCCGTCGTCCTCGCCCCCAGGGCGGCTGCCGAGGCCGTTGCGGTCCTTCGCCGCCGTTGTTGCGGCTCCGGCTCCCATGGTCGCGCCTCCCGGATCCCCTGGGCTTGTGCTCCGGCGGCGGTGGCACCTGGCGTTCAAGGTCGCGGTGTAGGTGGTCAAGGTCGCGGCGCGGGTGGCCGTGGACGCGGTGCGGGTGGGGGGCACTTCGGCAATGCGGCTCCCTCCTACGCGCCGCGGTACCAAGGTGCAGCGCACACGGGGCCGGCCTTCTACGGCCCCCAGCAGGGGGCTGGGTCTTCGGCGATGGCGGCGGGAGTTTCTGGTCCCTATGCTGGTGCGGGTCAGGGCGTCCAAGGTGTGGGCGTTGGCATGCTCGGGTCGGGCGTGGTGCAGCAAGGCGCCACGGCTGGCTACCACCCGGATGCGGGTGCGTTTGCGTTGGGCGCTGCTCATCCCGGCGTGGCCGCGCCACCGCCCACGATGGCTCAACAAGGTCTACAGCTTCAGGGAGCTGCGGCTGGTCCGCCTGCCAACCCTAGCTTCGTCTATGGGGCGGCGGTGCCGGTACCAAAGAGGAAGAAGAAGAGGAACAACCAGCCGGCGGGTGTGGTGCAACAGCAAGGTTCCCAGCCCATGGCCGTGCAGCAGAATCAAGTGCAAGGGGCATGCTGCAGCAGCACGGTGCAGTGGCCCAGGTGGCAGATCAGCCGGCCGCTACTACCGTTTTGGTGCTCCAAGATACGGTGGCAGTGGCAGCGGCAAACACTCAGGCTCCTGGGGCCAAGAAGGCAAAGGCGTGGTGCTGGAAATGCGCCGTCAACGAGCATGCGACCAAGGACTGTCCGGTGAAGCATTATTGCTATATCTGTGACAACGCCAAGCACCCGACGCCGATGTGCCCAACGCTGAAGCTTCCATGACCTACGGCGTTCGTTTCCGGACATGGACAGCTTGACACAATGTTTACTACTTTCCCTGACACTCTGTTTAAGGCTGAGGAGGCACCAAAGAATTCGCTTGTTGCTCTTGTGACTGTGCAGGGGGGGTTGCTACCGCAAAGCAAGTGGAAGCTCAGATTGCGCGGTTGTGTCCGGTGCGGTCTTGGTGTTGGGAGGCTATTCCTAATGGGGACAAAGCATTCACTGTCAACTTTCCGTCCAAGGCCGACCTACAGCGTTTTATTGGGGCTGAGCTAGGCATCCCCTCACAAGCAACAAAGCTCATTTTCAGCGAGTGGAGGCCAGTGGACGATGTTCAGCCCACGTCTGAGTTGGTTCAGGTTTGGGTGCATGTCACCGGGGTTCCTAACCCTCTGAGACACTTTTGGGGGCTGTGGGCAGTTGGTTCCCTCATCGGACTCACGATTGATGTGGACTTGTTCTCTCTCTGGCGTAGGGGTGTGGCGCGTATCCTCGTAGGGATGTTGTCCGATGACCACTTCAAAGATGTTGACGAGGTGGGACCGTATATTACCACTGCTGGAGTGCTTCGCTTGAAGGGTTATGTTTTCACTTTCTGCCCCGAGGCCGCGGATTATGTTTCGGAGGCGGAGTTCGTGACATTCCTTTGGCAGCGAAAAGGAAAAGATGACTCTGATGATAATGGTATGGGCGATGATAATACGGGTGGTCAACTTGGAGAGGGTGGTTCATCTAATGTTGGGACGGAAACTTCGAACATGGCGGTTGATCCTAGTCCGGTTGGAGGGGGTGGACATGTACAAGGTGCAGTGGCGACGCTCGCACTGGAGGGTATGGCTGTCACTCCTTTCAACCCTTACCCGAAGACTCCGCGCGGTATCGAGATTGTGTAGAAATGGAAAAAATCTGGTGCTGCCCCTGTGCTTGGAGCTGCTGTGTTTCCTGGCCCATTCCCTCCATCCGGTCTTGGGCCATGTGGCACTGGCGCTGGCTGCCGATCACCGCCTGAGGAGGTCCAGGTTGGGCCGGTTGCGGTGATGCGGACCGAATCCAGCCCGCGGGTGCAGAGGAGCGAGCAGGGCGACGGCGTGCTCCCGGACGCCCAGGCGGTGGACGCTGAGGTCGCAGCTGGGCCGATGAAGGACAACCAGGGGATGGCTACTACAGGCCTTGCTCAGCTTCAGCTGGATGCGGCTGGGCCTGGGCTGGCCGTCCCTGAGAAGTACTCCGGCGGTGAAGCTCAGCGTGCTTCGGATGCTGTCGGGATGGTGACACACGGCGGCGCGGTGGAGGGCCTCGACGTTGCTGCTGCCATGGCGGGCAGTAACGGCAAGGCTGGTGTGAGGTGTTGACGGTGGGCTCGCTGGGCTGCCCCATGGCGGCTTTTGATGCGAGCTCGCCGGGGATGACGTCGGACATCGTAGATGAGGGGGCTGCTACTTCGACCTTGCCTTCCACTACGGTGTCTCCGCCGCCCCAGGGTCCTGCTGCGACGACGCCCGTGGCGGAGAGGGTTGCTACCACACCATCACCCTCTCCCACGGACGTGTCTTTTGGGGGGCGTTCGCTTCCTAAGGCTACGCCTAGGCGTAGTGAATGCCACCAGACGGGGAGGGATGGCGCCTCAGCGACGGATGAGGACAGCATGACCAAAGCTATGCGGCGCAAGGCAGGGTTATTCTCCACTCCGCCTCCTGGTATGTCTCCATCCCAGAAGTCTTTCCTTTCCTTTTCGCCATCTAAAATTTCTGCAAACCTTTCCGGTATAGGCGTCACTTTAGGGCGGAATGAAAAGGAAGTGGTTTTGTCAGCTAATATTTTGAGACATGTAGAATATGATCGCCGTAAGGTATCACCTAGTGTTTCGAGAAGGCCGGTTCACCCTCCTATAGATGATGATGAAGTGAATGACACTTTAGATGGACAGCTTCTATCACATCTTGTAGGAGAGGTTACGGAGTTGGATTTGGATGAGGCTCAGCTGGGATCTTTTGATGACCTGTATGCTACCGGCCGGAAATCTAAAACCGCTAAAAATAAAAAGAACCAATCCTTGCGTAAGTGTGCGAGGAAGTCGAAATCCCCAATAGTTTCCCAATGAATGGCATATTTGAAAATAGCAGAGGTCTAGGCGACTTGGCTAAACATTTAAATATTGCGCATCATGTGAGAGATTACAAGTTGGATTATTTGGCTATTTCTGAGACGGGTAGACGAGATTTTCCAAGCACTCTACTTGATCGCCTTTCCGGTGGTGTGGAGTTTACTTGGCATTCTTGTCCCCCTCGTGGGAGGTCGGGTGGCATGTTACTCGGCATAAAAACTGATACCATGGAGTTGTTGGATCGTTCGGATGGTGAGTTCCACATTAAGTTCCATATCCGAAACAAATCCGACAACTTTATATGGAGTTTGGTTGTTGTATACGGTGCTGCCCAAGAAGAGTTTAAGGCTGCTTTTCTTAGGGAATTGGTTAACTTAGCGAAGGATAACCCATACCCTATTCTTATAGGCGGGGATTTCAATTTGCAGAGATACCGTCACGAGAAAAGTAAGGGCAGATTTGATGGCCATTGGCCTCTCTTATTCAATGATGTAATTGATAGCTTGTCTCTAAGGGAGGTTCATATGACGGGGAGACAATTCACTTGGGCTAATAGTCTCCCAGAGCCGACTTTCGAAAAGCTGGACAGGGTACTAATGGATTCCCGATGGGAGGACAAATATCCGTTGGTATCGGTTCGTGCTTTAGAAAGAATCGAGGCCTTTTCAGATCATGCCCCCATATTCCTTTCTACTGGTGTCTTCAAAACGTCCGTTAAACCTCAGTTCAAATTCGAATTGGGATGGCTGTTACGCGATGGTTTTGATGATTTAGTGAAAAGGATATGGGCTCAACCGGTCATGGGCAATACTGCTATCCACCGATGGAATGGAAAGATGCGCAATTTGCGCAAGTTCCTACGTGGATGGGCACGGCACACAACCGGCATGCTTAAGAAAGAAAAGGAGCGTCTGTGTTCCATTATTGATGAGCTCGACAAAACGGCAGAATCACGCCCCCTAACAGCAAATGAAAGTGGCCTAAAAAGGCACTCGAATGAGCAGGTGGGTCGGATGTTGAGAGAAGAAGAGCTTAAATGGTATCAAAGATCTAAAGCTCAATTCATTTTGCAAGGAGATTCGAATACGAGATACTTCCACAATGTCGCTAACGGCAGACATAGGAGGAAACTCATTCATTCTCTTCATCAAGATGAGGGCCTGATCGAGGGTCAGGATATGCTCAAGGATTATATTACTTGCTACTATAAAGGTTTGTTTGGTGCCCCGGAGGAAGGAAACTTCTCTCTTGATGAGGCGCAAATGGATGACATTACCCAAGTTACTCCGGAGGAAAAGAAATTGCTCATCGCACCCTTTTCGGAAGACGAGATTTGCAAGGCTATATTCCAAATGGAACACAATAAGGCACCCGGGCCTGATGGATTCCCAGCTGAATTTTACCAGCACTTTTGGGATCTCATAAAGTCTGATTTGCTCGAGTTGTTTGGCTGTTTGCATGTTGGACAACTTGAACTTTTTCGCCTAAACTTTGGGGAAATCGTCTTGCTACCTAAGGGTCAGGGGGCCGAGAGGATACAACAATATCGACCAATCTGTCTCCTGAATATTAGTTTCAAGATCTTTACTAAAGTAGCGACCATTAGGTTAAATTGTGTAGCTGATCATGTGGTGAAGCCTACCCAAACTGCTTTTATGCAAGGCGGAATATCCTGGATGGGGTTGTGGTTCTCCACGAAACCGTACATGAGATGCATACGAAGAAACTTAATGGGGTTATTTTTAAAATCGACTTTGAAAAGGCGTATGATAAGGTTAAGTGGTCATTTTTGTTACAAACCCTGAGAATGAAAGGATTCTCGCACACTTGGTGCGAATGGATCCGCAACTATGTTGAAGGGGAAAGTGTAGCGATAAAGGTCAATGATGACACTGGACATTACTTCCAAACAAAAAAGGGCTTAAGACAAGGTGATCCACTATCGCCTATACTATTTAACATAGTGGCTGATATGCTGACCATCATGATTGAGCGGGCAAAAGCGGATGGCCAAATTGAAGGAGTTGTTCCTCATCTTGTTGATGGAGGCCTCTCTATCCTTCAATACGCGAACGATACTATTCTTTTTATGGAACATGATCTTGATAAAGCAACGAATCTGAAATTGATATTGTCAGCATTCGAACAATTATCTGGGTTAAAAATCAACTTCCACAAAAGTGAATTGTTCTGCTTTGGCGATGCACAGGACGCAGCGGCTCAGTATGCTGATATATTTGGCTGTGAGCAGGGTCAATTTCCGATAATGTATTTGGGCATCCCAATCCATTATAGAAAACTGACTAATGCGGAATGGAGACACGTTGAGGAACGTCTGCAAGCGAGGCTTGCGAGTTGGAAGGGCAAACTACTATCCCTGGGTGGAAGATTGGTTCTCATTAATTCGGTACTCACAAACATGGTGCTGTATATGATCTCCTTCTTCCAGTTGTCCAAAGGGGTCTTGTATAAACTGGATTATTTCCGATCAAGATTCTTTTGGCAAGGGGATGGTGAGAAAAAGAAGTACAGACTGGCTAAATGGGATGTGGTTTGCCGTCCTAAAGATCAGGGAGGGTTGGGTATTCATGATCTTGGCATCAAGAATTCCGCCCTCCTAGGGAAGTGGTTGTTCAAGCTGCTAACCGAAGATGGTATTTGGCAAACCATCCTTAGAAGAAAATATATTGGCACAAAAGCGGTATCACAGGTGATATGGAAATCTGGTGACTCTCACTTTTGGGCTGGGCTGATGGGACTAAGAAACATTTCTTTCGCTTTGGCGTTTTCAATATTAAGGATGGCTCGGAGATTAGATTCTGGGAGGATAAATGGTTAGGTACTACCACCCTCCGGGAGCAATACCCGGCTTTATACAATATTGTACGTCACAAAGGGGATACTATAGCTACTGTTATGCAGTCTTCACCCCCCAATGTGACGTTCAGGCGGGATTTATTCGGTCCAAGATTAACGGCTTGGAACACCTTGTTGGCACGGTTGGAATCAATCCAACTCACACAAGGTTCCGATGAATTCCGGTGGAACTTATGCGGGAATGGGAAATTCTCAGTAGATTCCATGTATAGGGCGCTTGTCCATTCTGATATTCCAGTCGATGATAATAAGAAAATATGGCAAATGAAGATTCCACTTAAGATTAAGGTTTTCTCGTGGTATCTTCGTAAGGGTGTCATTTTAACTAAGGATAACCTTGTCAAACGAAATTGGCATGGAAGTACGAAGTGTATGTTTTGCTCAAAGCAAGAGACAATTAAATACTTATTCTTCGAGTGTGATTTTGCCCGTTCTATATGGTCATCTATCCAAATAGCATCTAACTTATTTCCTCCAAGTCCGTTGCAAACGTGTTTGGCAACTGGTTACATGGGATTGAAAAGAAGCTTAGAACGGTTATTAGGGTGGGAGCGATTGCCGTTATATGGTCGCTTTGGCTTAGTAGAAATGACAAGGTTTTCAATGACAAAAATGTTTCTCTCTTGCAGGTACTCTACCGATGCATAGGTACTCTCCGTACGTGGTCCACCTTACAGCGCTTGGGATATCAAGACCTCTTTACGGAGGCGTGTGCACGCTTGGAAGAGGTGGCGAGGGACATTTTTTCACAACATGGGTGGCCGCTGGATCGCCGGATTGGTCCTCCATAGGCTGGCTTGATGGTCATATCATAGACGTTTTTCATTGCTGAGAATTGTAATTCATCTATTTTTCGCACTCTCTTATTCTACTTTGTACGTTGGATTGCGGCTGTGTGCATTTGTTATGCAGAGGCCGGGTGTAATGCTCCAAACTTTTGAGTAATAAAGCCCTTTATCTAAAAAAAGAGCATCTCTAGCAGAACCCGCAAAACGCCGACCCGCAAAACACATTTGCAGTTTGCGCAACTCGCGGTTTTTTGCTCAGAACGCCGCGCGGCGGAGCAGAACCCGCAAAGCAGAACCGCAAAACAGAATATTCTGTTTTGTGGTTCTGCTTTGCGGGTTCTGCTCCGCCACGCTGCGTTCTGAAACTGCATATGCAAAACAGCAAGATAGACAGAATATCATAAAAATTTCAAATTGCTTACAAATTCGACATTAATATAGCAAATTAAATTAGTTTCTTGAATCTAAAGACGGCCATTAACTAGTTGTCCATCCGTGTGACCAAAAATGCCTCCAAAACACCATTCATATCGTCGAAAGGCCCCTACACCGTGCTAGCATCACCACCTCCACCATTGCCGGCAGCTCCACCACCAACACCTCCACCACCACCGAGACCTCCACCACCGCTAGCTTTTAGCATCGCTTGTTTCCTTCGATGCAATATCTCCTTCCTTGCGATGTCATGCCACTCCAAGGTGACTTCGTCCATGTCACTTCGGTTCATCATTATGATCTTGTTCTCTTCGGCCAAGAGCTTGGCCATGGACTTGTTCTCTCCTCCGTCGAGGCTCTTTTGGCCTCAATCTCGATCTTTCGCTTCCCTTCTTCACGAAGCACCGCTCTTTTAGCATCGCTCTTCTTATGGGTCTTGTTTAGAGCATCTCTCGCAATGCGGTCCTACAATGATGAACAAATGGTGAACAATGGCCTTGTAGTGAGAACACTACATGAACAATGGTGAATAAACTCACCCAATCACCCTCCACGGTACCACTCGGTGGCGCATTGATCACTTGTTGCAAGCATCCACTCCATCGACCACATGTAGTCTTGATAGTTTCCCAACGGCCTTGTAGTGATCGATAGGTCCGGGGCACCGTACGGCCATTGCATGGCATGAGTTGGAAGAATTTGTCCTCCACCCTTTGCCAATACCGGTCTTTGGTTTGATCAACACCGGCCGTTGCATCGAGAGAGATACTCTCCCAAGCACGGATCAAGCATTGGTCCTCCAAAATGGTGTAGTTCGATCCTCTCCGACTCAGGCCGGCCCCGTTTACCTCCTCGACCTCGTTGTCGTCTTCTCCCGTGCCACCATCGACGCCACCGTCGAACTCGTTGTAGCTGTAGTTGCCGAGCGGAGGCGACTCGATTTCTACCGACCCAAGCATGTCCATGAACGATTGCGTGATGCAAGCTGAATGAATTCAGCTCGCCGGGGACGGGCAAGGTGAACAGAGCTCAAATTTGAGTTCGAAAGTTCATACCTTTCGGTCCCGGCGCCGGGGACGGGCGCGGTGGATGCAGCAGCAGCGGCAGCGGCGGCGGCGCTGGCCCTGATTTTCCTCCCCGCCAGCTTCTTCGGCCACCTCGCAGCAGCGGCGGCGGGAGGCTTCGCGGCGGCGGGAGTGCCCGCGGCGGCAGCCGCGGCAAGCAGAACTTGGGCCGCGCCTGCGGTGCCCAATCTTCTCCGCTTCGGAGCCGCCACTGGAGCAGCAGCGGTGTCGGCGGCATCGGCTCCGAGCTCTCCGCGGCCCGCTGGATCTGACGATGGCGCGTCCCCGACGCGGACGGTCACCAGGGACGGGTCGGCGGTGCTCATGGCCGGTCCGGGGCAGGCGCGCGGTGGCCGGAGTGGGGGAAGAGAAAGAGGTTGCAGCGGCGGCGGGGACGGGCGCGCTGAAGGTTCCCTCGCGCCAACGACACTGGAGGATGAGGTTCCGGCTGCGGGTCGGGGGAGGAAACCTAGCTTTCTTGGTTCGGAGGCGCGGATTCACGGGGGCCTGCAAAATCTTTTGCGGGTTGGGCAAATTTGCGGATTCTGTTCTCCGCCTTTTTGCGGTTTTCAATCCGCATCGGGCGGTTATTATGCGGGTTTGCCCCTTTTGCGGGTTCTGCTAGAGATGCTCTAAATTCGTGTCCGGCACCCCAATTGAGTCTCGATTGGGGTGTTAGCCATGTGTCCGGCCAATTGAGGTGCAGCCCACAGCGGTGCCCCCAAACCAAAAAAAAAATTGACGGTTACGAAGAAATTTAAACGCATTTCGAGTTTCGTTCATATTTGTTATATATTACAAAAGTTTGAACGAAATTTGAAAACCTAAACTAAAACCTAACTACTCGAGGTTGTCCCAGTCGGCGCCGTCGTCGCTGCCGTCGTCGAGCACGACATAGGTGGTGGTGGAGGAGGCACGGCTGGTGGAGGCGTCGTCTTGACGGCGCGGCGCACGGCTGCTGGAGGCGCCGCAGGAGGCGGAGGAGGCCGCCATCTGCGCCGAGGAGGCGATGGTGGCTGTCGGGGGAATACTTTCTGGATTAACCCGCGGCCCAGTGCGACTTAACTTACTCGCACGGATGAAGGCCCACTTGGGAACAAGCCCAATATTGAACCGCCATAAGGAGAAAGATCTAGAAGACAAATCCCGGAGGACGTGAAGACCAAGTAGTCTCCGAGTAGGCCTCTGTGGATGTATTCCTTATGGGGAAGTTTCCTTTTGTAACCTAGCGAGCCTCTGTGTATATAAAGAGGACTCGCAGGACTTAGAGCGGGTCAAGCTATCAAGCCCCAAACCCTAGCTCATACGGCGAGTACCAGATCGGATCGCCTCCATTGTAACACCTCGATTATCATATCAATACCAATCTAGGGTAGGCAGGAAGTAGGTCTTTTACCTCACATTGAGGGGGCCGAACCTGGGTAAATCTGTGTTGATCTTTGTTCCTGCGATCCCAAGCTCGGAGATGCTTGACTCGCGTAATCCCACACCTACGAAGTCATCTATGACACCTGACGTGACAAACCCACGACAGTTGGCGCCCACCGTGGGGCCTGCGGTCAAAAGCGTCACGTTCCGCGCAGGATCGAAATCAGGCTTCAAGGACATCGCCATCGGCCAAGTTGAAGACATCAATGGGGTCCCCTTCATCGACGACTCAGAGTGGGGACCCGAGGCAGATCGCATCGAGTTCGGATACATCGTTCCCATCGGATCAGTAAAAGTTTTCGTCGGATCCGTCAGTCGCAGATCTATGGACGCGACTCAAGGAAGCGAATCGGTGAAGGAGCTGCGGCCGGTCAGGGTCCGCGTGTTGGAGGAGCTACAACAAGCTACGGCAAGATTGCCCATCCCCGTCCCATCAAGACCTGTTTGGGGATCTCTACCAAATCAGGAAGGAGACCTCAAGATTGAAGAGATTGAAGCTATCAGGACGGAACTCTGTGAAGAGGCACAAAGACTCGCGGCTGAGCGCGAAAAACTCCAAGAAGAAGGCCGACGACTCCGCCACTGCCAGCCGAAGCACCAGGCGGTGCGAACCAAGATGACATCTGAGCGCAAGAAACTCCAAGAAGAAGAGTGGCGACTCCGTCGTTGGCAGCAAAAACATCAGATCAAGATGGCAGAGAGAGAGAAATCACAGTTCCACGGCGACCCAGAGAGCAACGTGCACGCCGCGATAGGGATATTGTCAAAGATAGCACCGGTTGGAGACACGCGAGCTGATAAGGAAGCTCGCCATGCGATCGACCTACTACAAACTGCTGCTTTACAACAAGCAAATATGTATGGAGTCACGCCCAATGAGCCGCAAAACGAGGTATCATGGGGAGGAGAAAGTACAGCGTCGAAGAAGTGGTCAACCAGTTAGCAGGTTTGCAGGTATCATTGGAAAAAGAAAAGAAGATAGAAGGCGAGTCGCGGACCGGAGCGACTCAGCCATCCCAGATTGAAACTGATTCAGATGAAGATTCAGCGCCAGTAAACTCCTATTCATTATTGAAAGGACCAGCATGTTTTGGAGAGGAAATACGGCTCACTCGTTTCCCCCGAACTTCGACGAGTCGCAGCGAGTCACCACCTATCGCAGTGACCAAGACCCTGCCTTATGGATAGAAGACTACGAGGCAAGCATGACAGGGGCTGATGTGACTCAAGAAATACGTGCAAAATACTTCCACTTGGCAATACAGGGAGAAGCTAGGGATTGGCTATTAAGGCTGCCATCAAAATCAATAAACACATGGGAAGACTTGAAGGACAAGTTCATTCGCAGATTCCAAACAGAAGATATGAAAAACCTTAGACAATGCATTCAAAAAGAGGACGAATCAAGCGGCGACTGGATCAAGAGAGTCGCGGAGATCCTTGGCTCCGCCAAAAACTTAACAGTACAAGCTGCAATACAAGCTATGAGAAGAACTGTAGATTTGAGCCGCTGGTGCACAAATTAAGTCGCGCTGAGCACAAGATTGATAGTTTCGACCAGCTTTTGGCAACGGCTGACAAGTATGCAAAGACAGATAGAGGGACAGGCGGCTTATCACAGAACCCAACGGGGAAACTGCCAGTCGCGAAGACAGAACGTCGCGCACACCAGATGCAAGAGCAAGGGAGTGATAAGGCCTTACCCCTAATAACTGCAAGGGGATCTTCGACGTGCCTTGCGACTTACATCGCAGGAGAGATGGCAGGCCAGCGGGTCACACAAAGGCGCAATGTCATTATTACCGGAGGTGGAAAGAAGGCGACACGCCAGATACAGCTCGCAGCAGATCGATGCACCACAAGAATAAATCTAGCTCTCATCAAGAGCCTGACGTTTTACCTAGAAGAAACATAGGACAGTTTCATACAGTGGAGGTACAAACGACGGATGGAAGCCGGAAGAGCGTCAGATTTCAACGCCAGAAAGGTATCGTCGCTGGACAGAGCAATCGGTTATTTGGAGTCGCGGCGATCACCCCCCAGAAGTAAGAGATCCAGGACAGCCAGCTCTGGTGGTCACGCCAGAAGTCGCGGGATACAAGTTAAGTAAGGTCCTAATGGACGGAGGAGGAAGAGTAAACATCCTATATCAAGACACGCTCCGAAGAATGAATATACCCGAGACAAGGCTGCGACCATCCAGGAAAGAAATTCAAGGAATAATCCCAGGAGCTGTTACGCGACCAATCGGAAAGATAACACTTGAAGTTAGCTTTGGAACAGAGCGGAACTTCCGCACAGAGCTCCTAGACTTTGAGGTTGTAGCAGTCAAAAGCTCATATCATGCAATCTTTGGAAGAGAAGCCTATGTCAAATTTACCGCTCGCCCCTGCTACGTCTACCTACAGTTAAAGATACCAGGACCAAACGGTGTTATTACAATATATGGAGACAGACAGAGAGCATTAGAATGCGAGAACGCAGGCTCAGTACTCGCAGAAGAAGCTTGTATCGCCAACTCTTCACATGGGTATCAGTCGCAGATCGGTGATCGCAGCTCAAAACGAGTCGCGTTGGAGGTACCGCGGAAGCGGCCAACAGGATGCAGCCACCGGATGGTAAATACCCACCGAGAAGTCGCGCATCAGCAAGATAATGCCCCAGAGGTCGCCTTGATACAAAAAGAAGACAAGAGATGGCGCATGTGCATAGACCCAGCCTCGATCAACAACCCAGCCAAAGGGGCTCAGTTATCGTGAGACCTTACAAAGCAAACTCAATCAACATAAGTCGCAGCTCAGTGCGGCTGATCGCCCAACACAATGCTTTCTGCTTCAACATGAGACATACATCGGAGCTATCATGCTCGACCCGAGTCGCTTTTAGCGACTCAAAATTGAACCAATCAGGTGTTCAACCCACTCCGTTAGGAGTATTAATTCGCAACTAAGTGCGATGAGTATCAAGTATGCATGGCCTGCGGGGAATAGAAAACCCGCATTAAAGGGCCTGCATCATCATGTAACACCCTGTAAAACATCGAGTGATTATGAAATAAAGCCGGCACCCTTGACATTCAAGGGTTTGTCGTTTCGCCTCAACTATCATTGAGTCGCTGAGTCTTTTGAATTTCATATATCACTGACCCTTGAGGGCTCCTTACGAGCATCGCGAGTACCAATCGCACCTCAAATTTTGCCAAACTAGTGGCAATCCTTAAGCTAGAAGCGTCTTGCATTATGCGACCAAAGTACTGGGGTGTGGCGTCAATCGAGCTTGATTGCCTATCATGGCCGCTCTCGACCCTGAACACACATGTTCCTAGGAAATACTGAGCCGCGCGAGCGTCTACTTAATGGAATTATCAAGAAAAGAACCTGCTTATAGGTCACAAAAATACAGTTTATGATACATGAATATCTTACAGACTAACGGGCATGTCCCACATTATTTATTTTTCCTCTTCCGAGCAACAGGAGTGGGAATTGGCGCGGCTTGTCTCGCAGTTGCAGTCGCAGGTGTCCTAATAATCAGGGCGCCGCCAGACGAAGCAGAAGGGCCACCAGATACTGTTGCTGGAGTGGCAGCCCGAGATGACTCAGCTCCTGAGGACTTTTCCTTGACACCTTGCTCCCATCAAGATTGAATTTATCAAGATAAGTGCCCAAGTCTAAGTTATCAACAAATTTTGTGGCATACCCGCGCATCCCTTTCCAGATATCGAAGTACTCGCTTATTGGCAGTTCAGTATCATCTGCGCTCATCGCCAGGCCGTGGCGAGCAACCTTGCCAACATCTATCTCTGGATAATATGCTCGAAGCAATGTCAAGACATGCGCGGCTCCGGCGCGAGCAGAGGATCGTTTCCAATCAGAGACATAATGTGGAGCCTTGAGCAGTTTATTATCCAATACTCGCAAGATGTTGGGCCATCAGTCGCAGGAGTGATTACCGTCATAACTTCCTTGGTAACCTTTAAGAAGCGCTGGCTGAGGTCAGACAGATATACCAGTTGATCCTTCAAATTGGAGCGGGACACTGGGGCCTCAGGTCCTATGTCAAAGAAAGAAAAGGCAAGAAACAAGTCAGAGACTAACGAGTGGTTACCCAAAATATGTATGATTAAAGGAATACAAGACCAACCAGCAAGCTGCAGGACGGCTGATTTGACCATGGAGCCAAAACCCTCAAAGGCTTTGAGCAGCGAGTTATATTTTTCATCTCGCGCGGCGAGTTCCTTTGCGTGGTCTCCCTTCAGGCGATCAATCAATTCAGATTTAAGAGCCAGCCCTTCTCGCAAAGATCTAATGACCTCGTCTTTCTCCATGAGTCGCTGCTGCATATCAGCTTCAAGTTCTTTAAATTGCTCTTCGCAGGAGTCGAGTTGACCTTTGAGAGATTTTATTTCCTGATCTTGGTCCCTAATGACCTCATTATGCTGCTCCAGGCGAGACTGCATCATTTCAGGATGGTCTATGGAAATGCCTTTACCCTTTATTGAGCCAGAAGCATCAAGCAAGGACAGTTCACGCTGAAAACAAACAGAGCAAAACGAATAGGTAAATTATCCAGGAATTTGGGGGCTCGAGATTTGAAGCAGGAAAAGAATCAACACCCCGTGCGATGACACAAGGTTTTGATCCTTGGGGGCTACGGTATATGTACCTGGCGACTTGAAGAAAATTGCTCAACTAAGCCGCGCAGCAGAGCAGCATGCTTGTCTCCAGCAGAAATTATGGCATCTGCGATTGACTTAGAACTATTTCCTGGAGCTGGAATTCTATTTTCAGTAATATCCTACCAGCAGCAGGAGTTGTGGATGGAGCCGCGACTGGAGTCGCAGGAGCCGCATCTGCAATACCTTCCTCCAGGGAGGGCCTTGGATGAGTCGCAATTACTGTTTCCCACGTTTTCATCAACAGCATCATCCTCGCTCATAGCTTGCTGAGAAGAAGCGGGGTGGAATTAGACTTGGCCCTTCAGACATGGCCTGCAAAACATTGATGGGTTAATAAGCTGACCTAGCAGAGCCGCAACATTGAAAGGAAGGCGAACCATACCCAGAGGCGACACGGATACTTTCATCAGGCAACCAGAGGAAGGAGAAGATAAACCTTGCAAATCTGAACCTGAGATGAAAAGAAGTGGTTGTCAGCAAATATGCAATCACGAAAGGAAAAGGAGTCGCAAACAATTACCCGAGCTTATTGAAAAGCAATCCTTTGCTACAGCTTCGGAAGTGAAAGCAGCTTTGTTGGGATCAGTAAGTTTTAAAGATTTGGCAGCTTTTGTTTCTACCAGTAGCGCCAAGGCTTTGCGGCGTTTTCGGGCTGCGTGGGTCTTCTGAGCTCTGGCATAAAATACGTTTCGAGGACCTGCGAGGCACCTCAGGAAGTTCCAGGAAAGGTGTATTTGGAGTCGAAGACAAAAGAGCGTCGGCCATTTGTTGTTCCTCTTCAGAAGCACTACCCTCGTGCATAACTGTATCTTCGTCAAAGGCTGCGGCTTGCCTTGACGACTCAGCCACGGTTCCTTGGTTCAAGTCGACGTCCTCTGAAGGAAGAACCCAGAAATAGGGATCGATCTGAAAAGGAGCTCAGGTCAGAAATAATCAATTTTTGGGAAAGGAATTTTCGAGGAAACAAGTGACAAGTAAACATTACCACAAAAGGCTTGTGCTCAGCCCAGAAGGGAGCAAGTCCGACGTTGTCATACGAGTCAATATCCTCGTCCGTCACTCGGCGAATGAAATTTATCCACTCCCCTTTGTCCCAATCTTCAGGGCAAGTGCGATCGACGTCATTTGCATGACAAGTGAAATCCATCATAAGTCGCAAGCGGCGACTCACAGGCTGAATCGCCACTTAGTCCAGCAAGATATAAGGTCCAATCCAGTGAGACCATGGAGTGTCAGCGCTCTCACCTTGTCCAGAGGGATTCGATAAAGGGCAACGAAGAAGGATCAGGTTTAGAAGACAGAGCATCGGTAGCCTCGAAGGGAAGAGGAGACCAAAGAGGAAGGAATTTCACCCTCAGGAGAAGTGTTTTTACAATAGAAGAATGTCCTTTGCCACTCCTTGATTTTCTTGGCGAGAGTTAGTTTTGGGAAGATACTACCCCTACGGCGTTGGAAGGAAATGGCGCCGCATTGGAGAAAAGGACCATCTGTGGTTTCCCTTTGACTATTGCAATTGAAAAGAGCAAGCCAGAAATCTATTGAAGGCGGGACCCCAGATAATCTTCGCAGAGGACGTGGAAGTTGCTCACTTGCAACATCGAATTAGGGCCAATATCATGGAAGCGGAGACCTAACCGCTGCATCAAGGAGCGGAAGAAGAGAGAGCCCGGGGGCTTGAACCCGCGCTCAACATGCTCCGCAAAAATCACTATCTCTCCTGGTTGAGGATTGGGGATTACCTCCTCACCGGCCGCCGCCATTCGCATTGATCTTTTGGCGGAAGAAGGCCCCGTGCAGATAGGGATTCCAGGAAATCTTCGTCGACCCACGAGCCTTCCCAGTTGCACTTGCGGCGAGACATTTTTCTCAGATCGATGGAGATATCCACCGAAGGATTGTGAGTACGAGAAGCGAGATTGGAGGCGGCGGAAAGGAGTAGCGGATGCAGGACTTGATGCAGAACGCTGGGGAAAACGATGAGTCAAGATAAATAACCCAGACGCAAAGACGTTTAGATCTGAAAATCAACCGTCAAGACAGGATAAGTCGCGTTCTTGAGCCGCCAAGAAAGTTATAAGCCGCAGATTGGAAACAAGGAAAAGCACGGCCTAAGCATTCAAGATCAAGAAGTACTATGAAGTTCAGGCCATGCTTGGGGGCTAATGTCGGGGGAATACTTTCTGGATTAACCCGCGGCCCAGTGCGACTTAACTTACTCGCACGGATGAAGGCCCACTTGGGAACAAGCCCAATATTGAACCGCCATAAGGAGAAAGATCTAGAAGACAAATCCCGGAGGACGTGAAGACCAAGTAGTCTCCGAGTAGGCCTCTGTGGATGTATTCCTTATGGGGAAGTTTCCTTTTGTAACCTAGCGAGCCTCTGTGTATATAAAGAGGACTCGCAGGACTTAGAGCGGGTTAAGCTATCAAGCCCCAAACCCTAGCTCATACGGCGAGTACCAGATCGGATCGCCTCCATTGTAACACCTCGATTATCATATCAATACCAATCTAGGGTAGGCAGGAAGTAGGTCTTTTACCTCACATTGAGGGGGCCGAACCTGGGTAAATCTGTGTTGATCTTTGTTCCTGCGATCCCAAGCTCGGAGATGCTTGACTCGCGTAATCCCACACCTACGAAGTCATCTATGACACCTGACGTGACAAACCCACGACAGTGGCCATGAGGCCCGGCGGAACGTAGTTGTTCGCAGCGTTCGCGGATGACAATGCCGCCACCTCCTCCACGACGCGGCGGCAAGCGGCGCTCCTACTTCACCGGCTGGCAGTTGCGGCGTGGCGCCCGGGACTGGAGCTCCTCCTGGTTGTCGTTGCGTCGTGCCTCGTAGCGGTCATTGCGCCGTGCCGGGGCTGACGGCCGCTACGGCATCAGCCGCAACGGGGTGGTGTTCCCCGCGAGAGCGTGCTGCCGCGCGGCCTCGATGGCGGAGGCCACCGTGTGGCCGGTCCCGTCCCACCACAAGTGACGGCCGTCCGCGTTTTGGCGCCCCGGCGGTGTCAGGCCGTCGTAGGCGGCGAGCACCTCGTTGTGCTCGCGCTGGAACCTCTGAAGCCAGTTGCCCCAATTGTTGTCGTCGAACTCGGGGAGGGTGCGCTGCTCCGCGTGAGCCAGCTGCGCCGTCGAGCGATGTCACGCCGGCACGGGGAGCCCGCCGTTGGGGGACGTGCACCACCCCCTGGGCAGGCGAGAATCCGACGGCACGAGAAGGGCACCATAGCGGTACAGATCCCATGCCTCGTCGGTGGAGATCGTGAGCCCGCTTCATCTGCTGCTGCCCGCCTCGAAGTTGTTCACCATGGCTTGGGTGCAGAGGGTGTGGGAGACGAGGAGGTGGGCGTGGGAGATGACGGTGCGGCGAGGGAGGGGATAAAAGCGGCGAGGGAGGTGGGCAGTGCGCGAGCATCCACGCCGGCGTAAATGCATTGCGTGGGAACGCCGCAACGTCGGCGTGTGGACTGCCGCGCACGCTGTCGCCGGCATTATTGTTGTGTTGCCTACCCCAACTTGTTTGGGAAAAAAAGACTTTGTTGTTGTTGTTGTGGTGACAGGTCTGTCGCCGTATCGTCGCCTCGCCTCCCGTCCAGTCGCTTCGTCTGGAAATCGCCCGGCGACTGCGCGCCCTCATTAACATGGGCGCGACGGCCTGTGTGTATGATGTGTGGGCCAGACCTATCGGAGGGCATGTCTGCCCATGTTCGACACCCCGAGTTTTTTTTGGGTCTAGACCCCATGGGGAGCCGCTGGAGATGCTCTAAAAGCTCTGGTGATAATATTATCTCACTTTTGGCGCTGCTGAAAACAGGTGTGGAACCACCGGCGTACGTATCTGCGATGCTGTTGTTAATCGGGCTTTGAGAATAATAACTCGCGCCTAACCTTTTGGTGTTTTGCATCATCGTTCTAAGAACGGACAATGGGTCGTCGGCGGCGGTGGTAATCGGCCGGAGGCGGGATAGTTGGCCGGAAGGGACAGAGGTGGCTTCCGTCACGTCAGTTGTTTGTTTGGTCTCTCTCTGGTTGTCTTGTCCGGTAAGTGTTCTTGACCACATCCCTGTCGCGAAGACGACAGGAGGAAGGGAGGAGAAGCAAAGCAAGGTGAGGCCGGACAAATTAAGTTGCCAATCGTCCACAGATCGATCGCAGGGGAATTGAAAGAATGTTGCACCGCGAGCGATAGGTGTGTGCCATCGGACAGGCAGGGGGCGAACCGCAGTCCAGCGTTTCACGTACACACATGACACTAGAATCTGGAGCAGAGGAGGAAGCAAGCCATGGACGATGGACGTCGCCAGCTCTGCTCACCTAAGCAAGACTGCAGGCCGTCGATAGATTGTTTAACCGGGGAGCTGGTGTCCTGCTGATCTAATAGCAGAGAAAATAATGTTGAGTCTGGTAGTAGGTTTTTCCTGTTTGTGACAAGAGTGTTCCTACCTCCTGTCCGTATAGATTGTCGTGGAAACAATCTATACTTGTACAATTTGATACACACCTCACGATAACCTTTCTTAGTGGGAGGGAGTATTTTTTATTGACTTGACAAGAGTGTTACTATTTTAATTTTTTTTTATTACACGACGACGATCGACGAGAGCTTTTGGTGCCGAAAGAAATGGATCGTCATGATGGCGGGTCAAGGGGCAGGTTTGGTAGCCAAGGTGACTTGGGGTGCTGTAGCAGCATATATACAAGTTGCCACGCTTGGTGGCGCAAGTGCTGGGCCTGGGCGTGCTAATTAATCGATCGTGGACTTTAAAATTGTTCCCCTTGTCGGGATCGCAAAACTATTCTGTCACTAGCACGGAGAACCATATTATCTTACTAACAACAGTTTTTTCTTCTTCTTCTGAAGAGCTAGAGTTTCTACCCCCACTATTTTGAGTACATCTTCAGTACGTGGGTGAGGTGAGCGATGCGTCCAAGCCACTGCTGCAAGATGGCGAAGCAGAAAGCAAAAGCATTCTATTGTTCCATTCTACTACAACGTACTGCATGGTTGAAGGGTCGGTGTCAGTCACTCGAATTAACCCGCCCGCCCGGGGGTTTGTTTGCTGCAGGTCTGTTGACAGCAACGTCTCTCTTGTCGACGTTTGTGCGTGCAACAGTGGTTGTCTGCTACCGCGCGCTTGCTTTCCCCTGAAACAAGGGAGGTGACGCGTGCAAAAATTGACGTCGGTCGACCCAACCATATAGTACTGGGAAGCTTTCACGTCCATACACATTGACTTTGATTAATTTGCAGCGTAAGCGTTAGAGCATCTCCAGCGGCACCCAAAAGCTCAATGGGGTCCGAAACACAAATCGCCCACAACAACACCCAAGTGTCTCGGCCAAGCCATTTTATGGTCAGCATCCCTGAAAGGGTCCCAGGTTTGGCGGCCCTCTTGGGACGTCGGACACTGGTTGGACACGCTGTAACATCCCAAATTTGGAAACTAAGAAAAACTTAGTTTTACAAGATCAAAATTCAGAACCAACAAAAACTTTTTAAAATATTTTACTGATGATTGTGTTTTCCTTCCCGTTGCTGTGTTGAACCTTGTGTGACCTGTTGTTTAAAATGTTTGACTAATAAATATTAAACCTAAGAACTCAACCAAGATGAAAATATTATTGACTTGGTGATCATGTCATGACAAGAAAAATGTTCCATGTATCTTTTCTATTCTTATTTTGGCCAACTCCATTTCAATGATACTTGGTTTAGCAACACCCCAAAACTAATACCCATTATTTGAGAAAGTAAAAGTATTTCCAGAACTATGTGTTCCAAAAAATGTGGAGATCTATATGTTATCTCCTATCTATATTTCCACCTTGATATTTTGCAGGTGTATGCAACTCCCATTTTATACACTCTTATTTCCACTCCATTTTAAAATAACACTAGTGGGAAATATATTACCCCACATATTTCTCTTTATCAAATCTTTTGAAAACTATTAAGTTATGAGTTGAGATATTCTTTAAAACATCATCTTGTCATAATTGAGTGTGATCATCTCTACAAGATAGTATTGCTAATTATGGAAATGGTGGTATGATTAATTCTTGTGGTTTGATTTGTGTGATCTCGGATGTGATGTTGATATTGTTGTGTTTGTTGCTTGTGAGGATAAATTCCTCAATTATGCTTAATACAAAGATAAAACAAACTTGACCACAAATTTGGAATGTGACTTGAATTTAAAGCAACTCCTCAAATTATTCAACAAATAGAAATTAAGATCATGAATTAAAAGAAATGATCTTAATATATTAATTTATCTACCTCACTCTCTATTTCTCTCAAGCAAATATTTTCTTTATGAAATTAATTCCATGGATGAGGTAAAAGATGACCATCTCCTTCTCATACCCCTCCCTTCTCAAAATTATATAGTTACCACTTAATTTTATTTAAACTATGAAATCCTATTTTATTCTTTGATTCAAATTCAAATGTGTTTGTTTCTGACAAACACAAATACAAAAGCTAATATATTTGTCAAGGAAGTTCCAAGAGTTCAAAATTAATACTTTAAACTTGCTTTAAAAATTCTAAATGATTATAAAATAGTATTTAAGAAAAATGCCTTATTTAAACCCTATGAACAAAAGTTGTTCAAACATTTTATTTTGACACCCCAAATTTTGTGGAGCTTCTACATGTATATGGGAGGCTACCTGAATTTTCTCAAATTTTTATAAAATGTTTAAGTACCCTAAATAAATTTCCTAAAAGCTACTGGTTTTAAAAGAAATAAAAGAAAATCAGGAAAAATAACCTAGTTGTAATTAGAACGGAAATCCAGGGGGTTATCGGCAAAAGCGTCATCGTCTCCTGTAGCAGCCCGTGGCCGACGACGCCGTGTCGTCCTCCCGCGCGCCGCGCTCGCCAGGCCCCCCTTCCGCGCGTCTCCTGCCACTCGAAGGAGATAAGAGGCCCCCCTGGCGCTCCTCTGCTTCCCTCTCCCTCGCTCGCCCACTCCCTCTCCTCTCTCTTTTCTCCCCACGAAGACGAACCCTAGCCGCAGGTTGCCGAGGACGTCGTCGCACATCGCCGGCGATTGGAGCCACCCCGAGCCAAGCGACGACCACCACCAGCTCCGCCATGATCTCCTCCACCTCCTCGTAGAAGGAATCGAAGAGGGGAGCCGCGAGTCGACCGCGCCGTCCGCGTCTTCTTCCTCTCCGGCCGCCGCACATCGAGCACGATTGCCACCGCCTCCGACCTCCTCTGTCCAAGCTGAGCACACGCACGCGTCGAGGGTGAGCGTGCGATTCCCCTGGACATCCCCGTTCCTCCCCTTCCTCTGTATTTCGACGAGCCGTTGTAGTTCGCCGCCGGCCGCCGTCGGGCGCCGATGCGCGCGTCGCTCCGGCGACCATTAAGTAGCGGTGCCGCCGTGTTCGTGTTCGTCATGTCCATGCGAGTCGAGAGCAACCCGAAGCACGTCCCCTCGTGCCGTAGATCGACGGACCCGTGCACCTTGCCGCCGGTGATCGCCGCGTCCACGTGCGACGTCGCCGTGCATCGTCTACACTTTTTAATTACCCGCGCCTGTAGTATATCACACGCACACATCCATCCCAGTGGCTAGCACCCGCGCGCGCGCTCGCGAGGTCGCGAGTTCGAATCCCGCGCGGCGCACTTCTTTTCCTTTTATTTTCACTCGCTGACAGGCGGGCCCCACCGGTCAGCGACCGTGGAGGCCACATCCGCTCCACCCGCGCCCAGTCAGCGCCAGCATGGCCGCTGGCCCACACGTCAGTGACCGTGTGTAGCGCGCTGCTCGGTTCAAAATGTTTCGTTAGTTTTTCTGGAAAATAAAATAAACAGCCAGATTCAAATTTAAACTTCAAAAATTCATAACTAATTAAATACTTGTCCAAAAAATTGCAAACAAGATACCAAAATGTTCAGATAAATAAGGCCTGTCTTTTGGTGTAATTCACCTATCCAAATAAATTAGTTTAATTGTTGTTTTATTGAAATAAAGAAAATTGCAGAATATAAAACAAATTAGGAAAATTCATATCTTTAAAAATAAGGATCCAAAAATTAAGTTTAACCCCTTAAAATGTTCAGAAAATGATGACCTTCATGTTCCACCTTGTTTCCAAACATGGAAAATTATTTTGTAATGTTGTTTAAAACAAATTAACAAAAGGGCAGATTTAAAAAGGATTTTATAAATTAATCAGTAATAATTTTTGGAGCAAATCCAATTTTGCTAGGTTCCTAGTGTTTCACTTTATTACACCCTAGCTTGGTGTGATGGTTCCACTTATAGAGACTAATTGGTGGCCTAACTTTTGTCTGAAGTATTTCCTGTTTAAAGGAAGGTGCTTGCTATTAATCTTTGCCTAAGATAGTTTTGTGATCGATGGTCCTAGTTGTTGCTTGAAGGATTAGTTGATGCTTGTGGTTTGTTACTTGTTTGTGCATCACATGTGGTTTTGTTTGGTATATTGAGTGTTGGTTATTTCCCTGTTGCGACGTTAGATATTGGTGCTACCGGAGTGGCCTCTGGAGAGAGTTTGTTGAGGAAGGATGAGAATTTATTTCTCGGATCAGTGAGAAGAAGTTCAGGAACATTATGCTGGAATCAGGCAAGCTATCCTTTGAGCTTGCATTTATATACATCTATTTTGGTTTACATGTTTTACTTATAAAGAGCACAACTGATTTATGTGGTGTTTGCCACAAAAGATATGATTTTGAGAACCCTTTGTTTTAAAAATACAAGTATGTTATTTTGACACCCTATATGGAGATATTAGCTGGAATTTCTTTTCCAAACTATAGGATGGGAAAAATATTGTTTACTCAAAACTCCTTTGAAAATACTTGTGTGGTTGTGGAATACCGAGATGTCGGTGCTGAAGTGGAGAAATGGAGAATGGAGATGTTTATGAAAAATGCACATTGTGTCTTTGTACTATGACGACCAGCCGATAATCTGTGCGACCACATTTACCCACATATAGGAAAGGGCGTAGTCATATAATTTGCTCATATTAGTACTGGATGCCTCAACAACGAGGATGACCTCGTTCCATGAGGGGATGGTTTGGTGACGATGGTCGGGTGACAGTGGTTTGGTGATAGTGGTTTGGTGACCTACCCCCTGACCTGGGTCCTAACACGTTGGTGGGAGGATTGAAGGGTTCGCTCGCCGGGCAGAACTACGAGTCCTCACACTTGGGGTTCCTGTTGGGGAATTGGCCTGAGTGTCGACGGAAGTTTTCGTAGCGGCAGGGTCCTATACTAGCATGAGCAAAGGACAGGCTACGGTCGGTGACTCAACTTCGCATACACCTTGTATGGCGGGACGTGGCTGACACGATGAGTTGCCGGATGGATGTGGGAAAAGCGTGCTACCTCTGCAGAGGGTAAAACTATTCGAATAGCCGAGTCCTCGGATATGGACAGTTGGGAGGCTGTCCTCTGACCATGTGCATGTTTTGCAAAGTTTTGAGATTTGAAAATAAAATAGAGATGTGTGGTATCTGCAACTCTACCGACGGGCTGGTATGAGGTTGCTGGAGAATGATTGACCATGACGGGCTATGGTCGAGAAGTGCAGAGTTTTGTGATTTAAAAGTGGAAAAAAATGTTTTATGCAACTATACCAAAGGGCCGGTATGAAGTTGTTGGGATTGAATGACCATGAGGGGTTATGGTCGAAAAAGGAGGAGTTTTGGGGAAATAAACAAAATGTTGATTTTTCGGGAAAATGTTTTAAAGAGACTTCTTACAAAAACAGGTTTATGGGGAAAAATTCTAAAAGCCTTCTTTTCTTTTTCAAGAAAGATATAGAGATTTCAAAACAAAGTTTTACTAAACAAAAGTATATCCTTCTCCTTTCAACAAGGATATAGAGTTTTCAAAGCAAACGAAGTTTTATTTAAACAATAAAAGAGTAGTGCATGCTCAATCCGGGGGTAGTTTGCGAGTACATTCAAATGTACTCATATTGGTTTCGTCCCTGGCTATTGTCTTAGCCAGATTCTGAAGAGGAGCAGTTTGAAGAGAAAAGGGCTTTCGTGAACGTCAATGCGAACTAGGGCGCTTCCCAGTCAGCTGCCTGTAGGGTTGGCAAGTGACTTGGGCTCCACGTTGAATTGGTGATTTCCGCTGCGAGTACCTGATGAAGTTATGGCTTCAATCAAGTAAGTAAATCTATTCGGTATTTATGGGTGTTCTGTGATACCAATTCGAGTTATGTGCAACAACAGACTGATCAGGGGATTGTTGCAGGAAACATAACGAGTATCTCGGATAGTTAATCCGAGGTCCCCACACACGCCCCCTTCTGGCCCGCTCGTAATGCACACATCGCCGGCTTCATTTGCACCCACCCTGTCTTTCTGTTTCCTCTCGCCGGCAAATCGCACCGCCGCCACCACCCTTGTCGTCGCCAACTCGATTCGCACCGCGGGGTTCAGCCGCAGCGACTAGGCAGGCATGCTAGCCGCTGGTCTCCGCCCTCGTTTTACGTCGGCACAGCTCATTCAGCCATCTCCGCCTCTTCATCGCTCCCGCCCCGCACGCAAGGTGTTCGACCATTCGCCAATAGGCTCATTTGATTGATTTTTGATTTGTGGCCTAGTTTCATTGTTTCATTTCGTCCAATAGGCTATAAATAGCGACGGCGAGTTCATGTTTTCCAAATGATGGGTAGGCTGCCGCCCTTGCGGCCGACAACAAAGAGAATGGGATGGTCATGGCCGCTCTTCTAGATGCGCAAGCGGCCGAGATTGAAATCGTGCCGAAGCGTGGAGGATCAGCGAAAGGGCGGATGGCCAACAAGAACCGTTATAGGCCAACTGGTCACATGCTCTTGTACAACGACTACTTTGCTGCATACCCGGCTAACTTCCCTCATGAATTTCTCCGGCGCTTTAGGATGAATAGGGAAGTGTTCAGGAGAATCGTGCATGGTGTTCGGGAGTATGATGACTACTTTGAGCTGAAGAGATATTGCACCAGGCTTCTTGGATCTCATCCCTTCAGAAGTGCATAGCCACCATACCGTGTCTTGCATATGGAGTTGCCACAAATTCATGGGATGACTGTCTCCGTATGTCTGAGTCCACCGCAGTCGAAGCCACCTACAGATTTTGCAGGGCAGTGGTGAAAGTGTTTGGAAAGAAATATATGAGAGCCCCAAATGAAGCAGTCACAACTCGCTTGGCAGGGAATGTATAAGTCAGGACATCATGGATCGTGCTGTGTCATACATGAGGCTATGACAGATTATGATCTTTGGATGTGGCACACATTTTTCAGCAAGGCCGGTGATCACAATGACATCAATGTGCTCCAACGTTCTCCGGTGTTTGTCAGACTTTGTCAAGGCCAAGCTCCGGAGTGTAGGTATGTGGTCAATGGCCATGACTATGACAAGGGGTACTACCTTGCCGTTGGTATCTATGATAGTTGGTCAACATTTGTGAAGACTATCAGTAACCTTGTCAGCGAGGCAAATTGCCATTTCGCAAAGAGGTTGTCCGCAAAAGATGTGGAGCGGGCATTTGGTGTGCTCCAGTCCAGGTTTGTCGTTGTCTGGTACCCTTTTCTTTCTTGGTCGCTAGATCAAATGTGTGAGATCATGAATGCATGTGTTATCATGCACAACATGATCATCGAGAGTGAGCGCGATACGAGAAGGCGATTGATCACCGAGTGTTTGCTTACCAGGTGCCTATGGCCCAGCCACAGCCGGGCGTCCCAGCGCAATTTTCTGAATTTCTTGCCATGCACCAGGAAATTCCTGATGAAACAAGACACGGGCACCTAATGACCTCGTGGCGCACTTGTGGGCGATCAAAGCAAACAATGTAGCTCAACCAGATGCGGTTTGAGATTTCCATGTGTTCTCGGGAACTTGAATAATTTGAATTTAAATTGTTGTAATAACTTATACATTTTATATATTTGAAATACTATAGAACTTTGCAATTAAGTTTTTCTAAAATTTAGATAAATATGATAAAAAACAAAATTGGGGTGTTGCTTTGGGGGGCGCCGCTGTGGGCAGCACCTCCGTTGTGCCGGACACGAATTTGACGGGTACCGTTCGAGATGCTCTTAGAGATGGATTGGATTGGAGATCAAGATGAGATATGGAGCTTGTGAGACTAGATAAAGAAAGCATCTGGTAAGCGTCGGTGCGGTTGAGGCGTGTCGGGCTGACCCGAGCAAGCAACAGATGGACAGCCAACGCATACCACATGGCACATGACCAGTGAGATGGAGGGAGCTTCATCTCATGGAGAAGTCAACAGAAGGGAGTCAAGATGTGCGGTGGGCGCGCCGTGGCACACTGCACCATGCCGGGACATCTGCTCTACTAGCAGAGTACTGATGGAGCTGTGATTAATTACTGAATCTTATCATGTCGAGACGAGAGAGAAAGCAGAGGGCGTGTGGGTGATGCAGGGTGACTGACTGGGCGAAAGCAGAGGCGCTAGCGCGGAACTGCACATGCAAGCAAAATCACCTCTCTCATTGAACGGCAAGAGCGAGTGCAAATTAAGCTATATCTTGTCTTCCTCGTCATGATCATGATGATACGTGCTTGGAATCTTCAACTAGCCGTGCTGTATGCATGTACTCCTCCCCAGGAAGTGCGTTGCTACCCCCATGTATCCTTGTCTGAAGCGCGCCTCAGGTCTCACCAAACCCTAGCGACCCTACTCCTACTACCGTAGCGATCCTAAACCATGCAACCTACGGACGGACGCAACATGATAACGTGGGGTGCCGATTTTGAGCCTAGCACTACTCCATCCACAGCCCATGACGCATCTGGAGCTGTAGCTACCCAGATAAGAAAAGGTCAGTCAGTACTAGGCACAGGCAGGCGCCTTGCTTTCAGCGCCCACACAGCAAAATAAAAAAAAACACGCAGGCAGGAAGACATCGCGATCGATCGATCGATCGACAGCAGCACTGCAGAGAGGAACTGGCCTCGCCGATCCCAGACGCCAAACCATTTTGAAATGCTGGTTTGTTTGACCACGGAAATCCGGCGGGAGTCGCTCCGGTGCCGGGGCGCTCGGTGTCCCGCCCCCGGCCCCCGGGGAAGCTAGCGGAGACCGCGCGCGTGCGGCTGGTTTTGTTTCCGTGCGGGCTGTTGTTTCCTTTGTCAAAGCTCTGCCTCGGTTGGGCGCGAGGGCAGGTGGAAGAATGGAAGACTCCATGCCATATGCCATGCTATCCCGTGTGCGTGCGCACGAACGGCCTTGGGCCTCGCCACGCCCATCCTTTTCTTTCTTTCTTTCTTGTGTACGGGGAGCAGCGCGCATTGATTAATCGATCGAGTTAATGGCCATGGCGCGATGCGTAGCCTCGGTTCCGTGTACTGGTGATGCTCCGCTGACCGGCCGAACCCTGCAGCTGGCTATAGTATGTCCACGGGCTACGGAAGTATGGTTTCTGCAGCAACAACAAAATATCTGCTGCGTGGAGAAGTAATTTGTTCCTGACCATTGTTTTTACAGTTTTTGGCTTATTTCATACTACTAGTATAAAATTTCTACTGGGTTCAGATGAAGCCTATTCAAACTTGTTTTCGGTGAATAGACCAACACACATCATCGCTCACACACTAGTCGGTTGTTATTCGCATGATATACCACCACTCTTGGTTTTCTACTGCATATTCTGCTTCAGTAATGCTTCAGGTAGCTTGCATGATGAGTCGTTTTTGGATGCGACTATGGACTACGGAGCCACATCGGAGGACAAAACATCACAAATCCGTCAGACAAATTACCCCCATTTTGGGGTACTGCTAGCACTAAAGAACAAGATGCGCCAGTACAAAATAAAAACACTGCAACAGAAAACTGTTTACATGTTCATCGTCCCATGACAACGCAAATGCTTCTAAAAATCGCACTGCAACTTTCAGGAGAACCGACAATTGAACACAGGACCAAATCATCCTACATAGTAATACTCCTACCGATGTACTTTTTTTTTCAACAAGGGGAAGGACCCCGAAGGGTCCGGACTGCATTAACCGGTGGGGTTACATATGACAGCAAGGATCTCAAAATAAAAGGAAATTACATCCAAGCCCTTGACTTTTACAAAAAGGACATCAGCTAAATATTTAGGAACGCAATCGGATCCTTCTCCACCGAGGATGAAGACGGGCATCCTTAATGCCACGTCGGCCTGGAGGTTGAAGACGCTATGGCGCAAGAAGCACCACAGCAGGGAGTGGCCACTCCGGCCAGAAGTAATGGTGGCGCAAGTATGCCGCCATTGATGAACTCCGTACTCCCTCCGTGTCAAAATATAAGGCGCGTTATTTTCGTGCTGGTCTTTGATGCTAAAGTTTGACCACTAATATATAACAAATTATATGGATTGAAAATGTAGAAATGGTACCGTTGGATTCGTCTTACAAAATTCTTTCATTTCATATATTTGTATACTAATTTTATGGCATATTTTAAGTACAAATCATGGTCCAAGTTCTACATCGTTGACCAGCGTAATTAAAGGGCGCCTTATAATTTGGGATGGAGGGAGTAAGTTGCAGCCTGAAGATCTCCCTGTGGAGCATCAGATCCAATCCCCCCGTCCTCCTTCCCGCAACCTTCGTGGTGCAGAAGAACAGAAGCACACGATCCAGGAGCTCCACCACGATACGAACCGAGCTTATTTGGAAAGGGGGATTGAGGAGCAGCGCCGCCGCTCGCCATCTCCATCCACTGGAGTGCAGCAAGCAGAAGAACCACCACCACCCATCGCCGGCCACCGCTCGGAAGCCACAGCGATAGTCCTCCCCACGGCATAACGCCACATGGGACAAGACAGCAGCAGCAAACTCAGACCTAAACCTAGATCTACTATATACAGGAGGAGCACGACCACCTACACCATCCGCACGCCGGCCAGCAGAGGTGCCGGAGCTAAGGAAGGAGAGGGGTGGCAGCGAGGTACGAAAGTCGACTCTCAAGGCGTGGGGAGCGAAAGGATAAGCCTGGTTGTCGGCTTTCCCGATGTACTATACCAATCAGAGAAATGGACAATTCAGGATGTCTCGTATCTGGTGTCAGGACCCCGACACTCTGTTTACTACTTCAGTTAGCTGTTACTCATCTAGACAACAACCAACGGCTGAGATGACTGCAACTTCCCGACATCAGACGGTCCAGATGCTGCTTTGAAGATTACCTTTTTGCCCTCGAGCTTTACCGTTGTACTTCAGTAGCTTTAGGGACATGTTTGTAACTTGCTTGAGCCTGCCTTTTGATATAAAGGGCAGGTGGGGTGGATGGGAGGATCAAGCAATTCCAAAACCCTAATTTAGTTATCTTGTTATTTCCCAATTTATCCAATTTATTTCCTTAGTAGTCGATCTGAGCGCCCGTGCTCCAACTTCCTTCCTTTGCTTGTCGATGAAGATGTTAGAGACCATCGGGTCCTGACACGGTGGTATCAGAGCCGTTCGGTTGCGGGCGATTCTCCCACCCTCCCTTCCCTCTTCTTGATCCGAGCGGTGATCGAGTTCTTCACAAGGTTCCTGGATCACCGGATCCAGTGGTAAAATCCCTTCTCCTACCCCCACCTCGACAATGTCGCCACGCCGCTCTCGCTCTGCTTCGTGCGAGCGCTCTGCCACGCCAGAGCTTCAGGACGACGCAGCGGTATTGGCACAGGCCCAGGCGGCGTACATGGCTGCAGCAGCAGAGGAAGATGCGGCGCGACGAGAGCAGCAAATTCGACGCGACCAAGAGGTCATCGCCATCGGCCAGCGCTTGGAGCTCCACGAGGCATCCTCGACGGCGGCGCTCACATCTCTGCAAGGTGAGGTCGCTAAACTCACCAGCCTGATGTCCTCCATGGCTATGTCGTTTGCCCCGCAACGCAACACATGGCAGAGCACGGAGGCTGAGACTTCCGCCGTGGCCACGCAAAGGCGATCCTTTTCGACTCCGCCACCGCTGCAAAACCACACCCTGTCCCCTATCACCGAGATTCCTACGCCTACTACCACCAACCATCAACCACCGTTCCCGCCCCAGCTCAGCAGATTAACTCCATACCAACTACCCCATCCTCCATCGCCGCAAGCTGTTCGACAAAATGCTCACCCAACCAACGCCGCTACGTCGGTCACCACCACCTCCGAAATCGTCCCACCACAACAAAACTACACCCAATTCACCTCCCCATTCACCCAACCATCCTATTATCAACAACCAACACCACCCCAACAAGCGCAGCCGTTCTACTATCCACCATACCAATGCCCTCCACCTCCGTACTACCCACCATTCCCTTCATACAACCCATACTACAACCCCTTTCCTCCTCAGCCACAATACCAATACCAGCAACAACAGATCACCCCACATACGACACCGCCTCCCCAAGATCACCTTCCTATTCATTCTACACCTTCTCCACCTCCAGTAGCACCCCAACCTACCCAACACAACACAACCATCCAAAACCAACACCACGGCATTGATCCCCAACTACGCACACCACATGTCAAATTACCTCTCTTTCAGGGCAATGGACCAAGGTCCTGGATTTTGGAATGCGAAGATATCTTTGCCCTCGTGGGAATTTCAGAGGAGCAGCGAGTGCGCTGGGGTCTTGCTCACATTAGAGGGCAGGCGAAGACTTGGCTTAGCAGTGCAGGAATTGATTTACAGAGCATCAGTTGGTCGACATTGTGCAAAGTGTTGATTGAACGTTTCCCTGACACTCACACGGTTGACCCAATGGACCAGCTTCAGCATCTCAAGCAGCTAACAACAGTTGATGCATTCATCAATGCTTATGAAAACTGGATGACTTTGATGAAGCGTGATCGCCCATATCTGCCACAGGACTTCTTTGTTGACAGGTTTGTGGGTGGACTGAAAGACATCATCAAACACACAGTTCTGGGTCGGAAGTCAACAACAATGATTTCTGCATATTGGTATGCCCGTCTATATGAGAAGGCTCACATGTCCAACATCAGACGTCCTACGGCAGCTCACCAAGGTTTTGTTCCACCACAGCGTAATGCGCCAGTCAGGGATAACAGGAACAGAAACATGGCAGACAGACTGCGTGAACCACGTAAATGCTGGTACTGCCCCGCAAACTGGGTACTTGGGCACAGATGTCAGGGGCTCCAACAAGCTCTAAATCTTATGGAGATGCAAGGGAATTCTGATGACGAAGCACTGCAAAATGAGCCTGACAACCAAGTGCAAATAGCACCAGAGGAGCCACAACAAGAGGAAAACCAAGTAGATCAACAGGATAACATCAATATGATGCAAATATCTGCAGCTGCTTACACTGGCTCTCCAAGTGATTCCACACTATCTCTCTTGCTCAACCTCAAGAAGTGTAAAGCAGTAGCTCTGGCTGATACTGGCAGTACCAACACATTCATGGATTATAAATTTGCAGTCAAGCATAATATTCCACTCACACCAGTTCCTACCAAAACAGTAACAGTTGCTGGTGGAGGCACATTGGAATCTGATGCAATGGCTTACAACTGCCCTTTCACCATCCAAGGAGTGTAGTTTACAGCTGATTTTCGTATCTTACAGCTTCAGGGTGCTGACACAATATTGGGGGTAAATTGGTTCAAGGACCATAATCCAGTAACTTTTGATTTCTTAGCCAGAACAATCACATTGAGTGACAAGGGAAACACTCACACATTTACAGATCATTTGCTGCCTTCCACAAACCTACTCATTTCTTCAGAAGAATGCAACAAGCTCTTGGCACAAAATGTAGTGGGATACACACTCTATCATCTTCCAGAAACTGAAAACAAGCTCCCTGAGTTAGAGACATCACCAGTTCACCAGTCCTTGGAAGGTCTTCTGCAAGAATTCCCTGACATTTTTTCACCTCCTGAGGGTCTCCCACCTCAAAGAGAAACAGACCATGCCATTTCACTGTTGCCTGACGCTAAAGCACCTAACATCAGGCCATACAGAATGTCACACAGCCAAAAAACAACAATAGATGCTATCATCAAACAGATGTTGCAAAATGAGGAAATACAGCCTAGTACCAGTCCTTTTTCCTCTCTTGTGATATTGGTCAAGAAGAAAGACAAGTCCTGGAGACTTTGTGTCGACTACAGGGGTTTGAATGACCTCACAATCAAAAATAAGTTCCCAATCCCTGTCATAGAGGATCTTTTGGATGAACTTTATGGGGCTACTATTTTTTCCAAGCTAGATTTAAGGTCTGGGTATCACCAAATTCGTATGAAGGACGAAGACATCCACAAGACAACATTCTCCACACATTTTGGACACTATGAGTACAAAGTGATGCCTTTTGGCCTTAGCAATGCACCTGCAACTTTTCAAGCGTTGATGAACAAGATCTTTGCACCTTATCTAAGGAAATTTGTGTTGGTCTTCTTCGACGACATACTCGTCTACAGTCCAACAGTCACAGAACACAAACAGCATCTTAAGGTCGTATTGGAAACACTCCGAAGCCACAACCTGAAGGCCAAAGGTAGCAAATGGAGTTTTGGTCAACCGAAAGTAGAGTATCTTGGCCATATCATCTCTGGTAAAGGAGTTGCTACCGACCCAGCAAACATAGCTGCAATTGTCGATTGGAAAGTACCAGATACAATAAAGAAACTGAGAAGAATCCTTGGTATGTCAGGCTATTACCGGAAATTTATCAAAGGATATGCCCAAATTTGCCAGCCCCTTTATCAAGCACTCGGATAACTTTCACTGGGGAGAAGCACAACATCTGGCATTTGACAAACTGAAGACAGTTATGTCAACACCACCTCTTCTCAAGCTACCAGATTTCTCACAACCTTTTGTGCTTGAGACTGATGCCTGTCACTATGGGTTGGGAGCAGTACTGATGCAAGAAAGCAGACCCATTGCTTATTACAGCCAAAGCTTGGGTCCCAAAACAGCTGCAGAATCTGTATACGAGAAAGAAGCATTGGCAATTTTGCAGGCACTCAAAAAGTGGCGCCATTATTTCCTTGGCAACAAGGTTATAATCAAAACAGACCAGCAGAGTTTAAAATACTTGGGAAGCCAACGTTTGTTGGAAGGAATCCAGCACAAGCTCATGTTGAAGCTGTTGGAATTCAATTATACAATTGAGTATAAAAAGGGAGCAGAGAACACAGCAGCTGATGCTCTTTCCAGGAAATTTCAAGAAGAGACATAGGAGTCACAAGTGGAAGTACTCCCTGATACTATGCAATGCCAAGCAACATCGATAGCTATACCAGCTTGGCTGGAACAGGTGACCGCATCTTATGAAGCCGATCAGACTTGCCAGGAATTAATTCAGAAATTAGCACTAAAGCCTGACAGTGTTCCAAATATTACCTTCCAATTTGGTCTCCTCCGATACAAAGATCGAATCTACATTGGCAACACCACTCATCTGCAGACAAGGCTGTTTCACATATTTCATTCTTCTCCATTTGGAGGCCACTCTGGTCTGAGAGTCACCTTACTTAAGATCAAAAAGGTATTCTACTGGCCAAATATGAAGAATTTCATTGCTAAAACTGTGGCTGAGTGTCCAACATGTCAGATTTCCAAACCAGAAAAGGTACCTTACCCTGGCCTGCTGAGCCCCTTGCCAATTCCCAAGCAAAAATGGGCATATATCAGTCTAAACTTCATAGAAGGACTCCCTAGGGCAAAAGGCAAAGATGTAATTCTTGTTGTGGTGGATAGATTAACCAAGTATGCCCATTTCATTCCTCTTGCCCACCCATTCACCGTCCACAAGGTAGCTGATAGTTTGATGGAAAACATTGTGAAGCTCCATGGTCCTCCTGCCAATATTGTCAGTGACATTGATAGAATATTCACTAGCAACTTGTGGAAGGAATTATTTGGAGCTATGAACATCACTTTGAACTACAGCTCAACACACCACCCAGAATCTGACGGCCAAACAGAACGGGTGAACCAATGTCTGGAGCAGTACCTCAGGTGTATGGCATTTCAGGAACCCAAAAAGTGGATGAATTGGCTAGCTGCGGCTGAATGGTGGTACAATTGCTCATATCACACTTCAATTAACATGTCTCCTTTTGAAGCACTATATGAGTACCCTCCGCAACTTTTACATCATCTGGCTGTACCCTGCAACATCTCTGATGACACAACAGTTACCCTTGTCTCCGATGATGGCAAAGTCAAAACAGCTCCTAGATCAGTCTTGCAACGCCGACAGATACCTCGCAGCAATGGTGCTTATGATGTGCCAGTGCCACAATGGCTGATACATTGGGAGAACATGACTCCGGAGGATGCTACCTGGGAGGATGCTGCTTTCATCCAAGCAACATTTTCTCAATTCAAGCCCTGAGGTCTTGTCTCAAGAGGGGGGATCTGTCAGGACCCCGACACTCTGTTTACTGCTTCAGTTAGCTGTTACTCATCTAGACAACAACCAACGGCTGAGATGACTACAACTTCCCGACATCAGACGGTCCAGATGCTGCTTTGAAGATTACCTTTTTGCCCTCGAGCTTTACCGTTGTACTTCAGTAGCTTTAGGGACATGTTTGTAACTTGCTTGAGCCTGCCTTTCGATATAAAGGGCAGGTGGGGTGGATGGGAGGATCAAGCAATTCCAAAACCCTAATTTAGTTATCTTGTTATTTCCCAATTTATTTCCTTAGTAGTCGATCTGAGCGCCCGTGCTCCAACTTCCTTCCTTTGCTTGTCGATGAAGATGTGACCATCGGGTCCTGACATCTGAGCATGCATTTAATTGTATTCGTGAGTAGTACTCCCGTCTTACATCAAACGACTATTTCATTCGTGGGACACATTTTGACCCAGCGCTATGTTTAACGCTTCATCAGGGTCCTGTTGAAATCACAGCTGCTACAGATGGTATTGATCTAACGTGAATAGCCTAGATCCTAGATACGGGATAAATGAACACTACATCAAACTGTCAATACACTAGAAGCTGAGGGAACAATCTGTTGTCGCCTAAATATCGACAGGAAGAGCGGTCAAAAAAGCCAGCGTGTAAGGAGACGTGGACTTGCCGAAAGGTGTACACCAACGTGGAAGCTTCTCAAGAACCGTCTCAACCATCGGGGTAACTCTATTCACATCCGTTCTTAGTTTTACCAAGAGAGGAGCATCTTCTGCTTTAGCTTCTTTTGCGGATGCGCGTGTTGCAGTACTTGACCAGAAAAGGGTTAACTGGAATTTTGTTGGTGAGCTCTTGCCACCTGCAAACTGGATGGTATGCCATCCGTCAACCTCACTCTTTCCACCCAGCGGAACAAACTTCTCTGAATCCACTGAATAAAATAACACATGCAAAGGTCAAAATAAGAAGGTGAAACAACAATCATCTAGTTCACCTAGCTTAATCGATCTATTTAGTGGTAACTCACCTTCGATAGTGAAATCATCAATCTCCTGCATATTGATTGCGAGCGACCAGCGTGTAGATGACTTTGTATCAACAGATACTACTGTTGTACGGGCATCATCTTCAGAAGAATCACTTTCAACATGGAGCACGGGAACTTCTGATTTGCTCCATCCAGTATTGCTCCTTTTGTAACTCCTACAGCCATATTTCACGGTAAATGTCACGAAATCAATTGTCATGTTCCTTCCGCAAGAAAATTCTTCTCCTCCAAGGTTCGTCAATTCCTTTGTCAACTTTCCAGGTGTGTTCGAAAACAGGGAAATATAGGATAATGGTTCTGTATTTCCATCATTCATTCGTGTAGTATCAACAACATGCACAACCTGAGAAAATAATGAAACAGTTATAGTTGCTAGTATAGCTCGATAATAGCTACAATTTCAAGACACAATTAACTCATTTATGGATTTCTTAATTTTATAACCTTGCTATAACTAGCATTTCTAAGTAAGCAATTAGTACTACACTGTTAATGGCAATGTAAGCCGACCATTGTGTTTGGGAACGATTTAAGGACACAACAATTATGTCATCATGCACTGCTTAATTCTTATGCACAAAACTGCACTGACGTATATTTCAATCTGAAGGTCTTGTTCACCATATGAATAAGAGATTATCTATAATGGTGGACTGAAATAAAAATAACAACTTCAGATTACAGAGACAGCATATGATGAGAAATTGTCAAATTACCACAAGAGTCAAAACAGTTATCATTGACTCAAATATTAGGACACCACAAGATAAATCCACAGTAACATAATCGAACAGTACCATAAATTAAGTATACCGGTACTTACATTTACAGGACGAGCAATATCCTCTGTAAATGCTGGAACAATGCCACTTGATACCAGTATAAGGGCAACACCAAACAATGTACACAACACAGAAAGAAGTGTTTGTTTCGCACCTACAAAAACAGTACCCCATATCAGCTTATTTGTGATGTGTGGTGTGTAAAACAGAAGGAAAATGTATGTACATATTGCAGAAATGCAAGAATTGGATGTAATGGTAGATGTCAGTAATGTCAGAGGGGGCAACTGGGAGCCTTCTTTTGACCAGCAAAAAACACAAATGTCATAAATCTATGATCAGTCTCAGATTAACTTAGCACTGAAGCTAATTGCAATTGTGGTTTCTTTGTTGTTTCTTAGTATGTGATCATGGTTAACGTTGGTGGCTTGTACATGTTTGTACCATTTCGGTATTATTCTAATACAAAATGACACACGCTTAGGTGAATGTTTAGCGGGAATGATCATTCCTCAGAGTCAGATCAACGCACCCCTTACACTATGTTATATATCACAACTCAAAGCAAAATCAAAGTTTATATAAAAACAAAGATGGCAGAAATTTGATAAGACAAATCTGATGATCGAGGCCTTCGCCAGAGCTCATTTGGGTTGAGTTGTATGGTGTGGTACTGGTGTAGTCTTCTTTTGGACTTGTACATAAACCTTCTTTTTTCTATCAGTGCATCGAAATGCAATGCTTTTTTGCGTTTTCACAAGAGAAAAAAATGTATAAAACGTGACATGGTTTACCTGAGATATGGACATACGAAAGAAGATACACAAACGTAAAAGAGACGACTATAGCAATGCCAACAGCAACTACTACATTTCCAATCCAGTCTGGTAGTCCACCAGGGTTCCTGCATACATTGAATCAGTGTTGACATTTAGTTTGGTTAAGTTAGATTAACTGACACTTTTTTTAACAGCATTGAAGTAAAAAAAAATCATATCCTAGTCCTAACAAACATAGCAAATGACAAAATTCAGAACACATTTGGAGGTTTCAGGCTCTAGATATTTACCTGTCAGCCCGTACAATACTGCCAACCATCACATCAACCAAGCGAATAAACAAACCAGCAGATGACACAACTGGCACAGCATGAGCCAGTACCAATGTAACGACCTTAAGCTGTTTAGGTGACCTTACAGGAGATAGTGTTGCTTCCATGAGACCATCTGCAAGAAAAGAACAGCCATCAATATTCAAAGTGAATACCAACATATTAACTACTCTAAAGGTCACCCAACTTACATGCAAAAGCAGGTGAAACAAGCCAGATGAGTGCTATATAGGATGCTCCGACCTTCAAATAGGTTCCCAGTATCAAAATTATGAGCCATTGGACGAAACCAGATTTAAAAATCCACCTCTCAGCTTCCAGGCCAACAATGTAATCAATCGTGTCACCAGTTAGACCTGGCTTTGTTCTTGAATAGACCTGCTTAATGTGCCTCTTCAGGAGAATAAATCCAATATGCTGACCAATGAATGCCCCAAGCAGTGCAGGTGAACCAAATAAGCCAATAACTAACCACGGATTTGCAACAAAGGAAACAGGAAAGGGACAAATATGTGGCAGAGCTAATGCTACCACAACCGGTAAGAAGACGGAAAATATCAACATTAGAATAATGCTCAAACATGATATTCCGAAGGACACAAGCCCAGGGCGTCCGCCCATAAGCAGTGATGTTCCCCATATCAGGAGTGACTGAAATATTATCGAGTTGTGAAACATGGTTGCTAGTCGCTGTGAATAGACCACCATGTACATGCCCTGCAAAGTTGCAAAATATAAGTGAGAAGCTGAAAAAAAAATCAGTTGAATATGGAATCATGCTAACTAAATCCGCACAAAAAATTCCAGATACCAACAAACATTTTTATTTTTAGATACCACTAACACATGTGAATACCTACTAGAATTATCTGCATATTTTACTCCAGTTATGTCATGATCTAACTTTTCTTCGAGGGAATCCATTGCTCATATTTTTTTTTCAGTTAAGCCAGACAACACCAATCATCAAAATCACTCAAGGTTTTTTGAGGACCCATATGGCACCGAGAGCACAGGAACATCAAATCATAGATCCAAACCTGATTTTGATGCTCGGTATAATTCATGGTAAGAGCTGGTCACAGAACCATGCCACTTCACATGATCATGAAGTGAAAACGATATGAGGAATAGGGTGATGACATGCCATTACATTGCTCTAATCAAACAAAATCAGAGGACCATCAAAGATGGACAACTCATCCAAGAATTGGGTCATTCCTCAAAGCAAGATATGACGTAAAATATAGTATTTTTTCTATTAGAACCAAATATGAGATAGTTATTTTCTCATATTTTCCCCCTTTATACCCATACCAGCTCCTATTATATCTTTCCACCCCGCCAAATTCAACTTTGCTTGGACATCACAACTGAAAAGGATTTTGTTTCAAAGAATACATCTCTTTATTCCATAACAAATTGTTGATGATAACAAAATTGACCTGAAGTTGATAATAAAGAATTCACACATCATTGTTGGTCTTACTATTGGCTGAGTTACTACATGACACATAATCACTTCAGAAACTCTAAAATTTAATGAATTATTATGGTCCTGTTATGATCTGAATATGCAGACCAAGTGTAGAGATCTATTTTTTCCACAGGAGCTTATGAAGATGCAAAAGCTATATGGGTGCTTAATTAGCTTAATGAAAAAAATTGCCTGGTATTTTAATAATATATGGAGGACAACAAAAAAACATAAATTTATCATCATACCAGGATGTCAAAGAAAATAGCGTTGTTCTGCTCTGTGCTCTTTTGCTTTGCCTGGTGTGCATCTTTCATAAATTTTGGTGATGAAGCAGCATGGAGTAGAAAAGCAAGCATATTTTCTCCATTATGCTGAAGCGATCCTGGTTTCAGAAGCTCCATTTTGTCATTCTGCATAGAATAGAGCAATAAAATATCAGGAATAAGCAACTTAAACGTTTTGCACTTAAAAATGGATTGAATCTGTCACCACATATTCTTTTGGCCTTGCATTACACTTTTGAGATCAACCAACATTATGGTTAGATCTAAAGCTCTCGGTTCATTGGCAGGCCTAATTACATTCTCATGGCAAATGAATTATTGTAATCAAACATCACTAAGAAAGAAATGGCTGATACTGAGTAGATGACAATGAACTTTAATGGACAGGGTACCTTTTGTTTAGAATCTTAATAAACATATTATATAGAAAAAAAAACACAAGCTAAATCTTTGCTATTGGTATATCATTAGGTACATATACTGATATACATATGAAGTCATCAAAGCAAACCTTTGTGTGATACACAGATGTTGTATCTGTATATGCAAAATCAAGGCCAGGAAGACCAGCAACTTCCTGATATATTTGGAAATCAGTAGCAGATTTTATTGCTCCAGAACGGAAAACATCCTGCAATTAGAAGTTTGGTTACGTCATATTTGCAAGCTGCTACAAAGACAGACTAAGATTAACCTATACTGGTTTGAGTGAAGTGAGATGTGAAACCATCTCCGTTCACTCTAGCAACAGGAATAATAAGTTTGGAGTTAGCACCAAGAAGCGGGTGTGAGGTGGATCATATCTATCGTTTTAATGGAAAAGGCGAATCAAATAGAGCACTTTCAAAAATTACAGATCACGCAATGTTGCTCCGAGCTGCTTGATTTAAGAATTGCTGGAAATGTGACAAAGTTGCCACAGTTATTTGCTATAGTGAAATGTCCCCCTCTACTACCCAAACTAATTTTATCCTTTACAGATCAATAGCTGGCCCAAGAATAACTTAAACATGAAAATCACTAAAACTTCCAGAGCAGGACCATAATGTATGTAGACTGCACCTGCGAAGGTAATGAACCTCTCTGAAAAAATAAAACTGTTCTTTCTAAGACAGCAAAGCTCGAGAATCTAAATGAAAACAACGTGTTACCTGTGTAGCTATCTGAGCAGATGGATATTTCGCCACAGAAGCAAAGCTCTCCAAAGCCCAATGGTGAGTACCCTGTTATATGAACAAAAATGTACGGTGAGCTGAAAAGTTCTGAAATCAATGATCTTATTACAAATAGAACAAAACAACACAGTAATCCACAGAAATTAAAAAGCAGGAAAACAATTTTTGGTGCCTAAATTTGAGTACATACAAAATAGCGCATGAGAGGGTTAATCTTTTATTTTCTGCCATCGGCAAACACGAGTGAACTGTAACTTATGGTTTGCTTAAAAATATTCAAAAACCTTATTTACTAGCATTAGTGAATAAGTAAAATGAAAATAAGTAATAAAAACAATTACGTGACTCTTACAATTGTAAATGCAAGCATAATTTTAGAAAACAAAGGAAAATTACAAATTTTGAGCCCGACCTGAAAAAGAGTGGATTTTCCACTGATACCCATAGCTTCCAAATCAACAGCAAATCGTACAGAGTTTCTCCAGTGGTTCTGCACAAATATGAGTAAATTACATTATAGAGTATGAACGACAGTGACATGATCTATGTATCAGTTATACAGCATGGTTCTATGTGACGTATGAAAATAGTGACCTGAGTAATAAAACTGTGGGCCCCGTCAAGACCCTCTTCTTCCCCTGTGTTGAACAGAAACAGGACACCACTCTTAAACCCATGAGCCCACTGAGACACTCCCCGTGCAAGCTCTAGCATGACTCCTATACATGAACTGCAATCTCCAGCACCTTCACTGAAAAAGCATATAAGTTTTTTTTTCTAAGAAACTGACAATTGTTCTGCTGCAGTACATGCATTTGCAATGAATAGGCTTTTGTGTAAATAATACTAACATTAGATGAACAGTCTGAACATCTGTCTAAATTACTAGTGAAAATCACCCTCAGACAGAATGATCAGGTAAACAAAACATGGCCAGTAAATAGAACGACCACGCCTGCATTGTCCCTTCAAAACAAGCCTGAAAGCTATACTCTGGTCCAATCTTCATGTGATGTATTTATCCCAAATATAGGATCACGAATCACGTTACATCTTGGACTTAGTTTCCACCAAACAGTCCTTGTCAAGCTATCTTTTGCAAATTTGCATCTACATGTGTGTCCTGCTTTTGCTTAAAGAACGAGTGAGCCGATATATATGTCGAATCTTATTTACTCTGTATACATTTCAGTCTCTGCACCCACCATTATTCAGTGGAATACTAATGTGCTACTCAACTTAGATTTTTGCATATAGTGTCTGCAAAAAAAATACAATGTCCTAATTTGACCAAGAAGTGTCAGAAAGGCATGCGGAAACTGTTCGTATCTGATGGTAACTAATTAAAATGTTACTTAAGCATATTGATTACATTACACCATGCAAAGCAGAAGCAAAGCTGCCTCATAAGGGATAAGACAAAGCCTTACGTTGTCGAAACTGTGTCAATATGAGAAGAGACAAGAATCAAATTTTCCTCGGCTTCTGGTAAATACTTGGGAACAATTCTGAGGATCACGTGCTTAAGATCTGAATACAAGAGTGTTTTTCCATTGAAAAGGCCACTAGCTAGACGATTTGCACCAATATCTGTGTGGAACAACTCCAGTTGAACATCAACGTCCCAATGGGCTGTCTTCTTTATTTTCTCTGCTTCTGCATATACATACTATTGCATACGCATGTCAATATGGATAGTGCAACTAAAAGGAGATGTTGCAGAAAATATATAAGTTCCAAGAACAATTCACATGGTAAGTTAAGATTGTACCATAACACCATCATGATAAGATATAGAAAGAAGGCAAGAAAAGGTATAACAGGACGGAATAACTAGGTGGGTCTCACTTTAACTTGTACATATGGCTAACACTTCTCCACTTACTTCTACTAGAGATATCTATTCATTAAACATGACACTAAAATTAGCATCAGCATTTCAGCAGCCAACAGCTACTTCCACCGTAATAGGAAAATATTATTGACCAAGTATGTTCAGAATAAATTAATGCATCAATAACATTAAAAGAAATTTCATAATTGGTCTGAAGAATTAAATAGTAAGTAAAACTGTTAAAAATAAAAAAGCAACAAAACTTCAAAGCACAACCTTCACAGCAAGATCGAGGGAATCTGAACCAACTGGATGAGGACCCAGGCTTGTCAAGTACTTCACATGCTTAAGGGCAGAAGCCTCTGAAAACCCGCGCTTACCAGCCTGCTCAGCATCAAGGGGCAAAGGAAGACTTGAAAACTGGGTACGGTAAACAGACCAGGATCCATGAAGGAAGATTATCAACAATCCCAGCAACAAATAAGCGCTCCTCCTATGTCTGATGTTTCCGTTATCAGAATTGACTCCTTCGTCAACTTGAGGCTTCTCAGGCATTGACACAGAAGAGCCTCGCTCTCGAGGCATTCTGCAGGTTCAGAATGTAGTGAAAACCTACAAGAATGGACAGTTAGAAAAGAATGAGCTTGGCAGCATCATGACAATAGACAAAACTACTACTAATAGAAGAGAATTACAGTATAATCAGTAAGCACTCTGTTTCACATATGAACTTCAGGTGAAAATTAACATTTAATCTTTTTTACTTTTAGGCAAAAGTTCAAGTTACAATAGAGTCCTGTTGTGACACATAATATAACTGTTAACTGTGTTGAAGTTCCAGCTGCCAAAAGAAAAAATTCCAACGGATCCAGGCTGAATAAAACGTGAATTAGATACTCCTGGTTTTCTTCAGCATTTCAAATCGTGATGTGCTACCAGCTACCATTGTAAGAAATGAGTTAACAGCTAACCTCCCACTATTCCGCATAAGAAAATACATAACAAGTAATTAGATACATACATGGTCTCAGGGTGTCATGATTTTCTCGTTAAGTTTGTAGCATAGTTGTACAGACACGGCAACCCCCAAGGTTCAGTCTAATCAGATACATATACAGTCCAAGGGTGACATGGTTTTTCTCGTTAAGTTCGTAGCACAGTTCAACCGAGACCCAGGATTCACAATCTGAGAGCAGGGGTGCTCCCAAGTTCCAAAAGCAAACCAATACAGGTCCTTACTCCATAGTTGGTTTGTTAAGAACGGAAACTGGAGAACAGTAGGACGGATTGGCTATTCCAAAACGGCCACAATTCGTCCTTCAAACAGTAACTGAAGTAGACAGCTTCTGGCAGTTATCCTACAGGTTCCCATAAAAAAGACAGAGACAAAGCATAGGCAGGTTCATTCACATTTACTGCGTCTGGAGCCTGCATGTTTTTAAGAACAGTGTGGACCAGGGCAGCAGGAAATCAAATCATATGGCAGGCCACTTTCAGGCTCTTCAGGTTAAATTACTTCACAAGAGCAGCAATAGGGTCCCAGGTTGCAGTTCTAGCCCAGAAATTTTATGTGTACGGCGTGGCCTGACAGCTCAACCAGAAAGGAAACTGCCAGCCAACAATTATGACGAACTGATCTCAACCAGCATCCGAATAAATTAGGTAACTAAGTATCAAGTCAGGGCCGGGATACATTAGGTAACTAAATAGTGGTATCAATTTAACCCGCACATCTAAATCCCTATAAAAACTTACTCGTGCATCTGCGCTATCTCTTTTAACAGTACTATGAGAGTTCGGGATAAAAAAGATACATCAATCTTAATAGGAAAGTCGTCCAACCATGGGTGGACAGGGACAGATGGATCGGTTTAGCAGCACAAGAGGAATACGCAGCAGATTGGACGGGGAAACAGAGAGACTGGACACGATCCGCTCACAGCAAAGGCGGCACTAGAACAAAGTAGACTTAGAACAGCATGAACCCAAGCAAAGGTAGCTACGTAGTGCTTAGTTGCTTACCACGTCCAGATTGATCTCCACCCCGCGTTGGTGCAGCAGCTGCAGAGGAGGAGGGCGGCGTGCTTCGGTGGTGTTGAAGCGGCTGGGGACGATGATCGATGAGGACTAGAGTCTGGAGTATGGAGCCTGGAGGGAGAGGAAGAAGGTAGGCCGTTAAGATTCGGCGGCCTCCTAGGAGGAACAGCCGCCCGCGCCGCGCGGGGATCGAGATATGGGGGAGAAGCAGACGACGACGACGACGGACGGCAGCGCGAACAGAGGCGCGTCCCGTGGTGCTATAGTACTACGGCTGTGCCTGGTCCCGGGCCTGGGTCCACGAGGCCGGGCCGGGAGCCCGCGAGCGACGCGGGGCCCCTACTGCGGCTGGCGCGTTCGGATAGTCTGATACTCTGATGAGAGATACACAGCACTAGTCAGTCAGCAGGGACGCTCTTTTTGTTGGTTCAGTAAATTCGACAACTGAGGGACTGACTCGGAGTCATGTGATGCACCGATACGGCTGGTCCTTCTGCAGCGTTTGCCGGTACACTGTTGAGATTGGCAAGCAGATGGACACATCAAAATGGACGGTGCAGATTCCTTCACTGGCTGATGGGTTCATGAACTTCATGGGATCATAAGACTAGTTAAAAATTGGGGAAAATGTGCACGTCATATAACATAGTAGAAAAGAGAGGCTAGTTTTCGGTTTCGGAACAGCATTTTTACACCACGAGTGAACTCATGTTTCAAGAAATACAAGTTGAAATTACTGAATGGTCCTCGAAAAGCAAGTCGAGCACACAAGAAAATAACACACCAGCATATCAGAGCTCTAGCATCTTTTTGACACATCATAGCGACACTACAAACATGAGCGAAAGTCTCAAAATCGTTGGGCCTCTACGTTTCAGACTACGACGGCACTGATTGTCACTATTTAACAAAACCAGATCTCGTACAGGTCAGGCACTGTTGCCCTGCAAATCGGGCGGGCAGGGCCAACAGGGTCTACCTCGCCCCACTCTTCTTTCCCAGGAGATCAGCTCTCCGCTTAGCCTCCCTCTCCGCTGTCTGGACGCAAAATTCAGCTCCCAGCATGTCGTTTATCTTGACATCTGATGACAGGCTTGCTTCAGCGGTCTCAATTATCAGCTCGACGGTCAGGGTGAATCCTAGGGCTGAAAGCACACGCACAGCATTGGCGAGCCGGCATATATGTTTCCTAGTTTCCATTGGGGTAAACGTCTCCACTTCAGCGCTCAACTTCTCTTGGTCTTCGTTCAAACTGGTAATTTCACGGACCTCAACATGCTCACCGACCCAGATGAAACCATTGCAACCAAGGATCAAGTCGACGTCATACTGCTCAAGATGATGGAAATGCTGCTTCCGCCGTTTTACCAAATATGCAGGCACTGTGAGCAATTGACCCCTCTGAAGCTGCATGAAGAAACTCAAAACAATTCAGTAACAAGTTGACACATTAATCTTGTTGCAGGAAGCAATGTCAGTTCTGAAACAACAAGATTGTAGCTCCAGCAGTTAGATACAAATCATCGACCTTTACCTAGGGCATTATCAAAACCAAAATCAGAAGGAGGTATCAAGACTTAACGGCATGTCTATGAACTAGTTCATTAACCCGATTTGCATTACTCAGTGGGTAATCATCAACCAGCTTTCAAATGCGCATTAAAGAGCTAGCATATTTTGTCCCTCGGTACAACAGCACAAGCGCTGCCTATTCATAAAATAGGTTTGAAATAATTACAAGAGCCAGCATTGGAAAGAAAGCAACGCTTTCACAATAATGCATACCTACCCTGGGGGCAGTTGAAAGGAACAGATTCAGCACATGAAAGGTAGCATAACAACGTAACCTAAACTGGTAGGGCGCTGCGCAATAATAACCGATCAAGAGTTGGTATGGCATCTACCTTTCCATATTTTTGACTCCTTGCTTGTAGGTGAAGAGATCCATCATGCTGGAAACCACGAACTTCAGCCTGATAATTGATTTCATGGGAAGTAACAGCATCAGATTTTGAACAGTACTCATCCAGTACAAAAACAGGGTACCGAACTATAAAAAAAGGGCCATGTTTACAATATCATAAAATCCGCAAGGAAAAAAGCAGTAAAAGAAAATGTACAAAAAACTTGAACCATGCATATATGAATAAACTGAGGGCAAGGAAACACAGAATGCCTAATAAGGGAATCCTTGCATATCAGAGGACAAAATGCTTTGATTCCAAACAAACCATCAAAGAACTAGTCGAGTAGTTAACAAAAGGCAGAGCAATTTTTCCACACTAAAAATCTATGATGTACAAATGCCGGTAGTCAATTAACCAAATATGGAAAAAAATAAAGAAAACACAACACAGCACATACCGCAAAATGCAGAGACAGAAGTGTATCAAACTTCATAACTAACAATCAGATTAATTTTGGTCAGAAAATAATCAGATTACTATTAACATCACATGAAACCAACATACTGGTCTAACAGTATAATTAATCCATGAGGATTCACTGTCACCAAAGATCAAAGATTCGCCATAGAGGTAGCAGGGAAAATCCATGAAAGCCAGGTGACTTGTAAATTTTAATCGGCTCGGCTGAGATAAAGATGCAGCTTTTTATACTGTTTAGCTGCCCTTGAAGCGCTGCAGATGCCACTTGATGTGGTTGTCCCTAGTATGGCACCTGTGCAGCTGTGCTGTTACCGCGCCACGGAAACTAACAGTCAAAGCAGGAGGCCGGCTGTGGTAAATATTGTTCCTGCTAGGCGCCTAGATACATTGAGGAGAGGTACAAGGTAGAGGGGATGAACTGGTATCTTGGGTCCTTTGTTACACACTTGTCTGCGCAATTGCTTTAAAGGTTGTTCCATCAGATGAAGTGACACTCGCTTTAGAATACTATGCAATGTGAAGACTCAGCCAGTACAAGAGGGAGGAGAAGGTTGTGTTGAGTACCAGGAATTCAATAGGAAGTCAAACAGAAGGGTTTGCGTTTGGAAGTTTGAGGAGTCTGAGTACTCGATGAAATCTATGTCTTGTTAGTGTCTTTATTTTCAGTTTGGTGCTTTAGTTTTTATAGTCATCATTCCAAGGGAGTTATCGGCCAGTCCTTGTGGAAGAAGAAGATGCAGGTATACAAGCAAGTCAAGGTTCAAGAAAGCGTAATTAGACGTTTGCTTAAGCTCTGGGCAATGGCAAACCACCTTGCTTAGGCCGTAAGCGACAACTTAGCGCTGACAAGGCCCATTATTGCAATAAGGGCGCAAGAGACTCGTGCTCATGGTCTCCTTCGTGCTACAGAGCTGGCCCAATAAGGCTCATTATGGAACCCTAGTCTGCTAACCCAATCTGAGCCATTCATCCTTTTAATCTGGGCCGTCAATCTACTATCCTCATCTCTTTTTCTCACTTCTTCACTTTCACGCACACATGTACAGCAACAATGGCGGCGCTACACGCGCAACCCCTTCCCTGCCTCTGCCACCTCTCCTTCCCCACAGCAAGCAGCACTCTCCTCTAGTCCTTTGCTCCCAGATGCCCAGATTTGACTTCCTTGTTTTCGGTCCGTCCGGCGTGTAAGGCTCCGTACAGAACGCTTAAGCTGCGACTAAGCTCGCTAAAACTACAATTTTTCAAAGCTGTGCCTCACCGGTTACTTGGGGCTTTTTTGAACCTTGAAGCACATAAACTATCTGGTCTTACTTGTTTTCAGGTTCTACTAGGACATTGTTGCATGTTGGCTACTTCAGTGTTGTGATGCCTATATACTGGAAAGAGCTGTGGCCTGTCATACCCAGTCAAATTTTGCAAGTTAAAACCTGAACTGGCAGATGGCGCAAAATTCTGCATGTGCTGTGCTGCGCTCCCTCGTGAGGGTTTGTTTTTCAAAATTCTGTTGTGGCGTCGATCCCAAGGCACGAGATTGGTTTCTGTCCTTGCAGTTACCAAGGGCCAGACTAGGTATACTCTTCCATTGCTGTGATTTCCAAATTCCAATCTCCAATATTTGATGTGCGCTGTTTCTATTTTTCCATCGCCAACTTCTAGTCTATCCATGCATTTCTGCTCCATCTATTTTCTACCACCAGTACAATCTGCTATTACCTATATTTCCCATCTATTAGTTCTTCCACACCTACACATCTTGGCTAAGTGGCTAACATATACTTCACCAGTTCCTACCACTTTGTCTTTACATAATTATGTTGCTCAACTGTTGCGAGATTTCTTCTATCTGCTATATCTAGTCGAACCCATCTACTAATTACTGCTGCTTGCAAGTGTACTGAGAATTATGGCTCAAACTGACACCAGCCGCAAGATGGCAACCAAAAGCAGAAGAACATACTCAGGACTAATAAACATATTTGCAATGAGCAGGTTCGGAGAAATATGCCAAGCGGAACTGGTTATAGCATTGCTCAGGCATAGATGGTGCTACCCACAGGATAATTTATAAGCAACTAACACCAAATCATTCGTTGTGAAGGAGGAAGGAGTACTTACACAGAGAACATCACTTTCTTCAAATATACTCCGCATATTAAGCTCATCAACTGCAGTTCTCCTTCTCTAATAGTGGGATGTGAAAAAAAATATCAATAACAGGAACATGGACGAAGAACTAGTGACACTTGTAACGTACTAATGATGACATACATTGAGCTCTTTGAACATGACGTGACATTTAAGTGGGAAATAAAAGTTTCTTGGTGACTAATGTGCTCTGTATATAGCTAACAGATGGTATGGCACATGCGTACGGTAAGGTCAGCTAGAAAGTGTGCTTTGAGGCATTGAATTATCTTTTGATATAGTGGATGTCATTTTTTATCTTTGACATCGTATTGCGAGGATAACCCTGTCTTCAGCTGCCCACATCCTACAAATTTTGGGTGTTACAGGGTAAAGGTGCAGAACAGCATACCTGTATTCCATCAGGCAAATTCATAGAAGAAAGCATCAAAACAGCATCTTGGCTAAAGTTTATCTCCAACCTCCAGCGCTTAGGAGCAATCTTGAGAGCAAAAATCAACATAGTAATTGATATTGGTCAGAAATGAAACACATTGTTTGCATGGATGCAGAGCGAGCAGATAGTAAATCACATTGTGATGTCATGACTATAATAACAGCTAGGTTTACCCACACCCTCCGACAGTTCAGGCCGACATTTATCCAAGAGTACATAATTGGGGCTACTAACCAATCAACACAGAGAAAACCAATTTTCCAATCCATATGCTATAAGGATCTGACGAAACACATTTGCACATCAGCATTTTTTAATAATGCTGAATAAGACTCACAGTTTAAAACTAACGCTTTAAGCCAAAACGTAGACCATCCTCATGGCGAATTCCTAGCAGAAACCATGCTACAAATATGAATAGAACATTGAAGAGTGCAAGAAAGGGTGCATACCTCAATGACACGGCCAACTATAATATCGCCAACCTCCGGCTTATACCTGATAAGGTTGAGGAGAACAAAATGAACCTTTAGGGTAGCAATCTAATTACAAACTCAATGTTATATTCCCTGCCCTATAAGTCAATTAAAACAAGTTACAATGAACACAGACATCTAACGTCAGAAGCGGAGCTTAGTTGGGGCCGAACTAGGCCATGGCCCGCCCAGGTTTTTTGCAAAAAATAAATTAATTAATTTCTATACATAGAAGGCCCAGCCCACCATAGTCTTTGCCCTTTACGCTGCCTTCTAGACACATGGTCTCTCTCTGTCTCTTGTTCCTCTCGTCTCCGTGTCGACGGAGGCCATGGCCATGGAGGTCTCGCTACGTTTAGCAATTTAGACAAAGAAATAGAGGCGAATCGGGTGGAACCAGTGGAGCAGGCCGCCGGCCACAGCCAGGGGCGTCCAGGGGGTGCCACAGGACGGCCGCACCGCATGGGCAGTGGCACCAGCCGGAGTTCCAGCAGCCAGAAGCCGACGCTGCGGCGAAATCGAGCCCCTACCCACCTCCAATTTCTCTGCCCTCGTAATTTTCCTTCTTTCCCAAAATTCTTAGTTAGCAATTTGATAGCATTTAGCATAGATTGTTCACTTAATTTGTTCTTAAATTTACAAATTGCAACCCTCATGGGAAAGACCAATCAGAGAGGAATTGATTTTGTTTTATAGAAGAAAATGAGGATAAAGTGATGGCATAACTTAAACTGAGGGAGATATTCAGCACCACGAGGATGCCACAAGTGAGTTTTTGTGTGTTTTAGTTCAGCCTAGCGCGCCCATGATTTTTTTTTTAAGCTCCGCCCTCTGCACAAATCATAAACACCCTGCTCTAATCCAACCCCCCCTAATATTTCAGTATGAAACAACAGTGCCTCACCCGGTCACCCTGACCCACTAATCCATTCATACGTACACCGTTATACTCAGCACGATAGTACTGCCACAGTATTGTGAGGAGGATTATCCAAAACGAACCCAAAATGAAGGAAGGCAGGGAGAGAATACCTCGCTCGGAGTGTCCGGACATAGACGAGCTTGTCGACCCGCTCCACCACACCGCACAGCGTCGCCACCACCTCCCCATCCTGATCCGTTGTACCATGCCCTCTGCACCAAAACAAGAAACACCCAAAAACTCCAATTGGTCCATCACCAAGCACGAGTGGGGGGAATGGATAGATAGGGGGACAGATGGGATGGTTTTACTTGAGGATGTTGTCCTCGTGGTTGACGGGGATGGTGTCCGCGACGGTGACGGCGGCGGCGGATGCGGCGGCGGGGGCGAGGGTCTGGAGCTCGTGGACCGCGGCCTCGAGGCGGACCCTCTGGGTCTGGTTCAGCGGGAGGTGGAGGTCTCTCATGGCCTGTCCGCTGTCTCGGCGAGGAGGAGGGAGCGTCGGGGTCGTCGGCGGCCGGCGGGTCGGCTCTGCTGCCTGTCCACGGCGAAGGCGAGCAAAAACCCTAGTAAAAACCTGCCCAACCGGCAACCCACCCACCGTCCAGGTTGGGCCGAGCCCGAGGAGAGGAGCATGGAGCCACGGCAGGCCAGCCCAACAGTGGAGCTCGGCTCTGAACCGAAAAATGGTCCAGGCAGTTATTGGGCCTGATTTTTTGTGCGCACCGGCCTAGTATCTCGTTTTTTTTTTGTTAGAAACGTTTCTTCCATGACGTCTGCTCCGCCGTAACTGAAACCAAAAGGCTACGGGCAGTGACGAGGATCACTGATCACAGTTGAGACTGCCTCTATGAAGTAACAGCCATGCGCCTTTCGGTGGCACTCTTGTCCTGCAGCCAGACAAGAAACTGAAGCTATCTAGCTACTGCTGCGTCCGTTTCAGAAACCAAGATTTTGCTGCGCTGCCTATAAATAAAATTCACATTTTCTTCTGATCTTTGTTGTCTGGTTCGTGATGGACAGAGGAAAGAGAAAGGCGGATCCGGTGGTGCTCAGCGATGATGAAGAGAGGCAGCGCAAGTGCCGGAGAGATTATGAGATCGTTGTCCGACAGGTTTTACGTTTTTCTGATCGCTCATGTTTATGGATGCATATTTGTTGGTCATTCGGTGCGAATGTTCAGTGAAGAGAAAACGGTGTATCTGTATGATGATTGTGTAACTTCCTGTTTCCTTTTCTGCAGTTCGTCCCGCTGATGGAGAAGATCGATGAATGGTTGGAGCAACACAGGGAGCCGCCGGAAGAAACACCGGTGATGTGCATATCCCTTACCCGACTCATCTGTACATGTTGTCAGCTGGTGCTGATTATTTACTTGTGCTATACTTAGGCAAAACAAAAAATAGTGGGAGTCGTTGTGGCTCAATTATAGTGTATATTTACAAGAGTGATTGCTGGAGCTTAACCGACGTGGAGGACAAGGCGCCCACTGGGCAAGTTCGCTCAGGTGAGGGGCTCGGTGACACCCTCCGGAGGTTACTGGCAGAGCTCGACGGAGACAGTGCAGCGACGGTGAGCGGCGGCGACGCCACCGACCGGAAACCCAAGACTTCCTCCCCTGAGAAAAAATAGTTCATTCCACTAGATGAAGAAATATAAGTAAATGTGGTGCAAGGAGGAAAATGAAAACTCTGTGAAAAATACAGCTAATAATGCTGTAAGATATTTTCCTTTCGTGTAGTTTTCTTCCGACGCCGTTTGTTTTGTGGAAGGTTCATCTTGGGTGTCTCTGAATAAGTGGATGGACAATGGGATAAGACAAAAAATGATGTGGTGAAATATTGTCATCGGAGCAGGGTCACCGTTCTAATCAGTGGGTAGAACTGTACTACTACTACGTGGTGGTACAAGGCTGCCTTGACGGCGTGGCGGCGTGGCGCCATCCTGTCCCCGGTTGCACCAGTGAAACCTCAAGGAGTACCCATTTGCTCAGAAAAAAAATTCTCCGGCTACCGATAAGGTTAGAATGCCTTATATAAGGCAACTACCGATATACATGTGATGTGCGAAATGTCCAACGAGAGCTCGGTCTCCATGAAGACTGATATTTTGAAAATTTAGAAGTCTCTGTAAACCAATGCAAAATACGAGAGTAATTTATATTCTAAAATACACAAAAAATAACAAATATTACAAAAAAAATGTATCAGAAATGATTCTTGAGATTTGTTCTCAGTTTATTATATATTTTTTCCGAATTAATTGTTCACTTTATGTAATATTGCTTGAGATTTTCCATTTGGAAATAAAGAGTTCAAATGTCATGTATCTTAAGCGTTTAAATTCTCTAAATTTAAAATTTATAAGTAGTGAACAGTTCATCTATAGATGATTTCCCATAGTCAGTTGACAAAGTTCATGTCAAATTATCGCACTCATCTCGACGATTTGTTACCAAATATTCGACAAGAAGAAGTCTTGATCACTTGGTCACACTTAGCAACTTAACATTAAAGCTAAAAAAGTACATCCTCGCGGAACCTATAACTAAAGGGTCTTATTCCCTCCGTTCATAAAAGAATGTCTCAACCTAGATCAAATTTGTATGTATCTACACACTAAATCATGTCTAGATACATATAAATTTGGTCCAGGTTGAGACATCCTTTTATGAACGGAGGGAGTACAATTTTTCACCCTTTTGCGCTTGACGGCAACGGCGTGAGGAGGAGGAACAGGAGAGGTGCCCTGCAACGGGCGCTAGGGTTTCTCCAAGACCGCTGACATGTTTGGTTTCCTGCACCAGTTTTGGACATTTTGCATCCGTGGCCCAGCAGGGCTTGGCCCTGAAAAAACGAGGCGAAAGCCACGTTGTGCAGCCCATTTGGTTGTCCACAAAGAGTCAACCAGGCTCGTTTCTCTGGGACCAAATTTTTTCCCAGCTGTTTGGTTGCTAACGTTGTCGCTTGAGGCAAACCCCAGCGTTTGGTTGCACGTTTTTGGGTAGTTCTGGTCACCTTGCATCCCCTAGTGGTGAGCTTACCAGTTCAATGTTCACATAGGATCATACAAACATTAGGCGAATAGCAAATAGGCAATGACAACGAACTGCACGATGATGATGAAGTCTTTGAGGCGGTCAGACTCGATCTGTGCTTGAGCTTCGGCTGCTCCAACATTGGTCACTGGTGCTTTGCGTTCTTCAGTAGTCGTGATCGCAGGAACGATCTCTGAGAGGATGTTCATGGACTAAGCCTGCTCTGCCTAGTCTCGAGTTGCAAACCTTTTGCAGCTACCGTTGGGGAAACCGTCAACTTGAGCCTTGGTAGCGTCCCAGGTATCGAAGACTACAGTCTTCTTGCATCTAAAAACCACATACCACAACAGAAGTGAAGAACAAGTTAATATCATGGCAATATGAAAGTAAGCAAAGCATGCATTGATCATCATATGCCCTAACACTAACCCAGCACTGCTGTTGTGCTGCATCCTATGGTGTCAACCCACCACCACATCAAAATAGGGTGTAATACTACCACCGCAAGTTCATCTACTGAGGGGTTACCATATGTACCACCTCAAGTACCCAAAATATACAGTTCATAAGAAATTTTGTTGTCCTAGCCACCCAAAATATACATCATATTTGAAGGCGTTGCTATTGGAGAATTTGGACATCAGGTGTTGTCTTGGTGGTGGTTGTGCTGCTGCTACTGCTGCAAAGACTGTAACTCTGTAGCGGGACTTTTATTTTTTAGTTTCTTCTTCTTATTTTTTTCGGCTGTGTGCATCCGTAATACCCTCGGTTATTGCGTTGTTGCAGAGGTTGGGCGTAATTGGTATCTCCGTGATATTAATATATACTCTTTATCTAAAAAAATATACATCATCATCATCTAGCATGCTTGCAGCACCGCCACCTCCAACTTCCTTCACAAGCACTATTGGTAGTAGTGCTTGTTGTGGAAGTTCTGGAGCCAGAGCAGACGTGGTCCTCGGCCATCAGAACGAAGCCAAAGCCTTACGCCTTGTTGTCCAGGAGGTGCCCAAGAGCAGCAATCTTGGCGGTGTCACTAAATGTTCCCTTCGCACTCATCACATCCTCGTAGAGGCCGGGGTGCATGTCGACAGGCACGCTCTCCTTGATGGCGGCAACCACCTCCCTCACGGCCTCAGTCATGCTGGTGAAGACGAGGACCTCTTTCGTCCACCGGTGCACCTCTCTTCCTCTTCCTCTCCTTCTCCTTCTCGGGCTACTTATCCGCAGGATCATCGGCCTTGTCTCCACCATCGGCATTGAAGGTGTCCGAGTCCTGGCTGCCAATGTCAACATAGTTAGGAACAGGTGTGCCAAGAGGCTCACTTGATCCCATGGCGAATTTGCTAGTCGCCAGGCCGAAAGAGAAGATGGTCTGCATCTAGCTATAGTTCTGGATGGGCTTATTGAGGTACTCTGCGTCTTTAGGATGATCTTTGATGCATGTAAAATGCATACATGAACTTTGCATGTTATTCCTAGATATTCCTACATATTTGCAACTTATATGATGTTATATTCATGTTTTATAATGATTTCGGGGATTTTCTAAACAATCCCCCCTCTTTTGGTTCTAACTCTGTTTTCCAGAAAACGTCTTTTTTTAGTGTTTCGGACTTTCCGGGAGCTTCGGGACTCCAAAAAGGGCAAGGCCAAAGAGCACGGTTCAGAATTTTTGAGACGAACGTAATGGGATGAAAATGAAGACCAGAAGCCCAAACAGCTGGAAACTAGAGGGCCCCACACGGTCAGATTCCCTGGCCGCGTGAGGACCCCTCTTTTCCCCCTTGTGGCTCCGATGCCGTCCGTTTTCGTCTCCGTGGCTTTGTCTTGACCTTAAACCGACTATAAAAATAGTCCCCCGAGGAGTTTCGCGAGGAGGCGGCGGAGAAGCACAAAACCACGAAACAGAGAGTCAGAAGGCTGCCGCCGGAGAAGATCGGAGGGGGGAAACGCCGCCGGAATCACCTCCGGAGGGCTCCACCCCCCTCCGGCGTGTTCATCATCAACATCTACAGCAAGATCATCTCCATCTCTCCACTGTAAACTCTTGACAAACATGATGTATGATGCAATATACTATTCCCTTGATCTATTGTGTCTCCCCATCTATGTTTGAGAAGTGATTTGTTCATGACAATAGTGAAATAGTTCGTTGATTGGTTGCATACAAGTTTTGTTATCTTTTATGATTGTCTTTATGTACAATATATGAGTGCACACATATGTTGGGGAATGCATGTAAGGTGATCACCGGTAATGTAATGGAGTGAGGGAGACTTGGGAGGACATGTAAACCTGAGACCGAGTCATGAAGTTACTTTATTGGGGGATATATATAGGGGACCTTAGAACTTAGGGCTATGGTGGGACTTTTATGTCTTAATAATTCTTGTGTGCTCATTTACTTGGCCATTGATACGTGCATTTTATATCATCATCTATACCACTTATACCACCATATTAAGATGTTATTTGCATTATTATATCATTGTTTTTACATGTTTTAGATGATTTAGGGACTTTCCTACAAAGTCCCTATTTTTAGTATTTAATTTCTGGGAGGCAGAAAACCTCCTTTTTGTGTTTTTATTGTTTCAGGAGCTACGAAGGCCCAATTAATAAAAGGAAAATTGCACAACTGGTTTTTCTTTAGGAGAACACCAGAGGGAAGAAGAAGCAAGCAAGGAAGGCCACGAGGCCCAAAATAGGTGGGTCCCACGCGGTCAGACCCACCAAAAGGAGCCTCGGGCACTTCCACGCCTGGGGCTTTTTAACGAGGTCCCCGTCTCACCCAAAAAGTAACGCCCTAATTTTTACGAGACTATCCGAGGCCGCGGCGGCGGCGGAGCTCCCGATTCCCTCCGAGGGGATCAGATCCTGCTGCTCCGGAGCTTCGGAAAAGGGGGAAATCACCGTCATCATCATCACCTCTCCTCCTTGGCGTGGGAGGAGGCCTCGACATCATCACCATCACCAAGACCAGCACCATCTCCATCATCATCTCCGTGATCCACTCCGTTCCCCTCGTAGTTTGAGAGTTGCTATACCCTAGATACTTGTCTGTGCTACTATTCATGTTTGTGATTGAGTACTTGTCATTATTTGTTGGTGGAGTTATACTTTCAGATTGTGTTGTACCATTTATGCCACTGATCATCACCATGTTTGCACGTTGTGAGTAGTTCCCGTATGTTCCTGAGGGCATAGGATGAATTGGCACTGATTTTTATATGACATGTGTTGGTATTTTGTCTAGTGTTTATCTTTTTGTGTGATTCTATGATGGTGTTGTGCGAACGTCGACTGCACAACACTTCACCTATATGGGCTCATAGGAGAACACCGTAGTGTAATGGCGTGAGGGAGACTTGGGAGGACACGAAAGCCTGAGACCGAATCATTAAGTTACTTTACGGGGTATTAGTATCGGGGACCTAGAGCGTAATGCTATGGTGGGATTTTATATCTTAATAATTCTTGTGATGTCATTTAATTGGCCACATGATCCATCATAAGGGGTTTAGTCTATTTATTTAGCTGTACCTAATAATAGCTCCGTCCGAAGAAGATTAAAACTAGACAAGATATTTGACGTGTTGTTTAATAAATCTATATGCCTAGCAATATTGATGGTCCCGAAGAGCAAGGCTTTGATACCTGCAAAAGTAAATGGGATTAGGTTGAGACTCCAAGTGCAGAGTGTATAGTAAGTGGAAGACAGTTTTCCCCACGAGGGGTGACTCGAGGGTTTAATATCGAACTCTCGGGGAATCTGAAGTGGTAGATTTATCTTCTTATCCTTCTTTTGGTTACCTAGAAAACAAGGTTAGATGTTTTGGTCCTCAACCTCACCTGTGGTTGTCAAGCACAAGGTGTAAGAATGATATCAGGATAGTTATGCAATGCAAACAAGAAATAAATATGCAATGATGGTGGATGCAATGATAAATGATATTTTTGGGTTTTTGAATGATGTATGCAAAATGAAAAGTATTTTTGTATTTTCGGATTTAATGATGGCTGAAAATAGAAAAGTGGTATATGGTTTGGAAAGGTATTTCTTATGATTAAAGATGGACTGGGGTTCATGGTTTCACAAATGCACTCTCTCTTTATAAAGTGGTAGACAATGGAACACACACAGTTAACATATGAGATTGCAACTCAGGGTTTGATAACAAGTTACTTAGATATATGAGCCTCACGTCCTAACATAGAGATCTTTTGGTTATTAACCTCTCTTATACTCCACCAAGATGCAAACTAAATCATAACACCTCAGTAATTAAGATAACTCAGAGTATAGCATTGAGTATCATGACATGAAGTGAAAATAAGAACATGCTAGATCTAGTCATGGAGTAGTGGCAATGGTCACGCCCACATCCCCGGTAGCATGGTATTTTAGTTTATCCCTAGTGAGGTAACAAAGTAAGGTAAAGATACCAAAGTGGATCGCAGAACTTTCTCTCACGTTCACTGCACTAGCCACCCCCCGTTACTCCAACTAATGCACACGTTCCCCCACACACGCTCTCATAAACATGCTTGATCAAAACAAGTAGACAAGAACGGGGTACATAATATGCATCTATACTCATAACTGAAACAAACATTGCAATCTCAAACATATATTAACTCATAAAGATCCACCACAAAGGTATTACAACGGTGACCGTAATCATGTTCAGCAGCTCATACCGTGCTAATTAGTGAAGCTCAAGAGAGGAGAGATACATGCGTTACTTCCACAAACCCATAGTCCAGAGGTGGACTACTCCCTCTTCATCATGGAGACGGTGGAGAAGTCGATGGATAAGATGGAGACCACGTCGGCAGCGCCCCGCCGGAGTTTTCCCCCTCCAATCTGCAGCTCCTGATCTCCGTTTCAGTGTTTCTGTGTTTTTGCGGCCCTCCTTCCAGAGAACGTCGGGGGACCTTTTATATAGTTGTTTTTAGGTCAAGACGATATCGGCGGAGAAGAGATCGAAGGCAACAGAGCCACGAGGCCCAAATGGGTGGGTCCCACGCGGCTACAGTACCAGGCCACGTGGGCCCCCCTCGTTTGGCCCTCGAGCCTCCGTTTGCTCGCTTCCTTCGCCCACAGGTCTTCTTCCTTCCAAATATTGACGCCCATAAATTTCCAGGTGATTTCGATGACGTTTGGGTCCCTGAAACATTAATATAAGAAAACGGGGTTTTCTGCCTGTGCAGGGTTAATTCTATAAAAAGAGGAAATAAATGAATATTCCCAAAAATCATTATAAAACATTGATATAACTCTTATATAATGCAAATATTATTGGAATATAAGCAATTAAAGTGCAAAGTTTATGTATGCATTTTACATGCATCAAATATCCATGCCGCCCTTGGGAACATCTTCCACATATAAGTTACACATCACTTGAGCTTGTCCTCTTACACATAGAGGATTGGCTTTCTCTCTCTTTGAGAGCTTTTACTTGTTACCATTTACCTGCTGCATTGTCACTGTCTTGCAATTATACAATCGAAAATACCAAAAACACTTGCATCTTTTATTGTCTATTTATCATTTCTAATAACCAATACCTTCAGCTCCTCGTGGGTTCGACAACCTTTTCTATTCGAAAGGTACTACAATTGATCTCCTGCACTTGGGAGTCATCAAGATACTTTTCTGGCGCCGTTGCCGGGGAGCGTAGCGCTATTGGTAAGAAGTTTGGTAAGGAAACTTGAAAGGTGAATTTTATTTACTGTTTTATCTCATTGCTACTATGGCATTTATGAATCGTGCCTCGCTACATCTTGCTCTATATGAAAGTGCTTATGCTCCTAAAACTGTTGAAACTACTGTGCCTGAGATACCTAAAGTGGGATATAAAATTCCCGTTGGTCATGTTAAAAGAGTTATGAAAAATCCATTTACAGGAGATGGAACTAAATCTGCACGTGAACACATGGAAACAATTGAGGCTATATGTGGTTTATTTAGACTTCCTGGTATTTCTGAAGATCAGGTAAAAAGGAAGCTGTTATATCTGTCTTTATCTGGTAATGCTCGTATTTGGTTCAGGTCTTTAGATGAAGAAGTCACTATGGACTGGAGTATTTTGAGGAAGGTTTTCTTTCTTAAGTATTTTACTCCTAGAGAAGCTTATGAGAACCGCTGCTATATATTTAATTTCTGGCCACATCTGGGAGAAAGTATTACTCAAGCTTGGGGGAGGTTAAAGGAACTCCTCCGCAAGAATCCTTGTCATGATCTTACAAGGAAAATTATTCTGATAAACTTTTATGTGAGGCTACCAAGGCAACAAAAGGAATTTCTGGATAATTCATCTAGTGGAAGCTTTACAAATAATACTGAAGAAGAAGCATGGAATTTATTGGAGACTATTTCTGAGAATACTGGTCATTGGGATCTTGATAAAGGTAATGAGCCCTATCTGGACTATGAGTATTCATGTGTAGAGAATTTCTCTACTTCTACCTTGTTTAAAAATCTGAGTGATACTTTTAATCTTGATCCTTATGTTATAATTGAGGTAGCTAAATCTTTTGCTAATCATATTGGTATTCCTAAAACTGGGTTTGAAGCTTATGTTGAACCTGTTAAACAATCTATTGTTGTACCCAAAGTTATTAAACAGGTAGAACCAGTGTCATCCTTGACAATTGAGGAGTATGTTGAGGCACCACCATATCCAAACCAAGTCAAGGAAAATTTACTTATTGCTGTTTCTAACAAGAGTAAAAGAAGAAGATCTCAGCCTTATGAACAGATGGAAGTCAACAGTCAAATCTCTATTATCAAACAATTAAATGAAGAAGATCCTGTTGATGTTTATCTATGTGAAGATGCTACTAAAGTTGTTAAAGGCAATTCGGCCAAGGTTGGTAAGCCTGTTATATCATGCACTATTGGGACTTCTAGTTATCATGGCTTATGTGATATTGGAGCAAGCATTAGTGTCATTCCATATTCTCTGTATCTTGAAATCAAGCCTGATATTGATCCTATCAGTATGGAAGAGACAGGTATGACAATTCAACTTGCTAATAAAGATTATATTAATCCACTTGGAATTGTTAGAGATGTTGAAGTATTGGTAGGTAAAATTAAATATCCTGCTGATTTTATTGTGCTTGGTTGCCCTCAAGATTCATTTTGTCCTATCATTTTTGGTAGACCATTCTTACATACTGTTGGTGCTGAAATTGATTTGCTTAAAGAGAAAGTGTTTATTAATTGTGCTGGAGAAAAACTTGCATTCAACTTTTCTAAATTTTCTGATAAGCATTCAAAGAAAGAGCCATTTTCTGAAGATGTAATTGAAACTCTTGCTCATGTAGCTGTAGCTTCAACAGACGTGGTGGAAAGATACATGCTTAATCAAGATGAACCATTTAATGAAGAAGAAAAAGATGCTTTAGAACAAATACTTTCACAACAGCCACCACAATTACAATTGCATATCCCACCTGATAATTTAGGAGTGCTACCACCACCTAAAGGGGATCCTAGTTTGAATTAAAACCTTTGCCTAAAATCTTAAATATGCATACCTAGATGAGAAGAGCATATATCCTGTCATTATTAGTGCTAACCTTTCAGCTGAAGAAGAAGAGAAATTACTTGATGTGCTTAAAGCTCACCGACCAGCCATTGGATACTCTCTTGATGATCTTAAAGGTATAAGCCCAGCTCTATGTATGCATAAAATTAATTTGGAGGAAGATGCAAAACCTGTTGTTGATTATCAACGCCGTCTCCATCCAAAAATGAAGAAGTGGTAAGAAAGAGGTAATAAGACTTATTGAAGCTGGTATCATTTATCCTAGCTGATAGTAAGTGGGTTAGTCCTGTTCATTGTGTTCCTAAAAAGGGTGGAATGACTGTTGTTCCAAATGATGAGGATGAACTTGTAGCTCAACGCACTGTTGTTGGTTATAGAATGTGTATTGATTTCAGGAAGTTAAACAAAGCAACTCGTAAAGATCATTACCCATTGCCATTTATTGATCAAATGTTAGAAAGGTTATCTAAACACTCTCACTTTTGCTATTTAGATGGTTATTCAGGTTTCTCCCAAATTCCTGTTCATAAAGATGATCAAGAGAAAACCACTTTTACATGTCCATTTGGTACATTTGCTTATAGGAGAATGCCATTCGGTTTGTGCAATGCTCCTGCTACTTTTCAAAGATGCATGAATGCTATATTTGCTGATTATATTGAAAAGATAATGGAAGTCTTTATGGATGATTTTTCTGTGTATGGTACTTCCTTCGATAATTGCTTGTTCAACCTTAACAAAGTTTTGCAGCGTTGTGAAGACCAACACTTAGTTTTAAACTGGGAGAAGTGTCACTTCATGGTTACTGAAGGTATTGTTCTTGGGCATAAGATTTCTGGAAAGGAATAGAAGTTGACCCAGCAAAGATAGAAGCTATTGAAAAGCTCCATACCCAAGGGACTCAAAGGTATAAGAAGTTTTCTTGGGCATGCAGGTTTTTACCGTAGGTTTATTAAAGATTTCTCCAAAATATCAAAACCCTAACCAATCTTTTGCAAAAGGATGTTCCTTTCTCTTTTAATGATGATTGCATTGAGTCCTTTAATATTTTGAAGAATGCTTTAATAAGTGCTCCTATTATTCAACCTCCTGATTGGAATTGCCTTTTGAAATTATGTGTGATGCTAGTGATTATGCAGTTGGGGCTGTTTTGGGCCAACGTGTTGATAAGAAACTGAATGTCATTTATTATGCTAGTAGAACACTTGATGCTGCTCAAAGGAATTATGCCACAACTGAAAAAGAATTTTTAGCAGTGCTATTTGCTTGTGACAAGTTTAGACCTTATATTACTGATTCGAAAGTCACATTGCATACTGATCATTCTGCCATTAAATACTTAATGCATAAGAAAGATGCTAAGCCTAGATTAATAAGATGGGTACTTCTATTGCAAGAATTTGATTTACACATTGTTGATAGGAAAGGGGAAGATAATCAAGTAGCTGATCATCTTTCTAGAATGGAAAATATACCTGATGATCCTATTCCTATTAATGATAGCTTTGTTAATGAACAACTTGCAATTGTTAATGTTTCTAGTGCTAAAGTTGCATCTCCATGGTTTGCCAATTATGCAAATTTTATTGTTGGTAAAGTTTTACCTCCACACTTCACTACTCAACAAAGAAAGAAATTCTTTTATGATCTTAGACATTATTTTGGGATGATCCTTTTCTTTATAAGAAGAGTGTGGATGGTATTATTAGACGTTGTGTACCTGAGTATGAACAACAGGCTATTATAAGAGATTGTCATGACAGTCCCTATGGAGGACATCATGCAGGAGATCGTACAGGTGCAAAGGTATTACAGTCTGGTTTTTATTGGCCTACTTTATTTAAGGATTGTGCTGAATATGTTAAATCTTGTGATAAATGTCAAAGAGTAGGAAATATTGGTAGGAGAAATGAAATGCCTATGAACTATTCTTACCACTTGAACCATTTGATGTGTGGGGTTTTGACTTTATGGGACCTTTCCCCGAATCAAAGACAAAGCATACTCATATTTTGGTTGCAGTGGATTATGTTACAAAGTGGGTGGAAGCAATTCCAACCAAAAGTGCAGATCATGCCACGCAATGAAGATGCTTCAGGACATCATTTTCCCCAGGTTTGGTGTTCCTAGGTTTTTAATTACTGATGGTGGTTCTCATTTCTTACATGGTATTCTTAGGAAAACTTTGGCAAAATATGATGTTAACCATAGAATTGCATCACCTTATCATCCCCAAACTAGTGGACAAGTTGAATTAAGTAATAGGGAAATTAAACTCATTTTGGAAAAGACAGTGAATAAGTCTAGGTCTGATTGGCCACTTAAAATTAACGATGCATTATGGGCTTATAGAACTGCTTTTAAAAATCCTATGGGAATGTCTCCTTATAAAATGGTTTATGGAAAAGCTTGTCATTTACCTGTTGAATTAGAACATAAAGCTAGATGGGCTATTAAACAATTGAACTTTGATTTTAAAACTGCTGGAGAGAAGAGAATTCTTGATTTAAACCTACTAGATGAATGGAGAAATGAAGCTTATGAAAGTGCCAGGATGTTTAAAGAAAAAGTTAAGATTTGGCATGACAAGAAAATTAAAAAGAAAGAATTCAAAGTAGGTGATCAAGTGCTATTATACAACTCTCGTTTCAAGTTTTCTGCAGGTAAGTTAGCTTCAAAGTGGCAGGGACCATTAGTGATACAGGAAGTATACCGTTCAGGAGCTATCCGTCTTCATGGTGATATGAAAGGTAAACCTCATGTGGTTAATGGACAACGCCTTAAACATTATATTGCAGGAAAAAGCTTCATTGGAAAGGTGGAGGAATTCATTTTACAGACACCGGAGGAGGTAATTGCAAAGAAGTTTGCAGTTTCAGAAATCCAAAATCAATAAAAGGTAACTTTTACTCTGGAAAGTTTCTCGGAATTGCGTAATATTTTACGGACATCATTTTTTATGGAAATTAACGTGTGGGACAAGAAAACTGGACGTGACGGAGCTTCGAGAAGGAAAAGAGGGGGTCCCACGCGGCCAGATTCCCTGACCGTGTGGGCCCACTCCTTTTGCCCCTCGGAGTCCCGATTCGTCCCGTTTTCGACTCCGACTCTTCGTCTTGCCCTAAAAACCGTCAATATATACCCCGTTTCGTCAATCTAATCTCGTACCGAGAGCTTTCGAGCGTTCTTTGCTTTTGCTGTTTCTGTCTGTCAGGTTTTTAGCCATGTCTTCGGGAGACTCCTTCCAATGCTCCTCCATGGACAGAGATGATGACGAGCTCGAGGGCCTCAGCCCCACTTCCATGTGGAGGAGGAACAGGAAGAGGAAGGACTACTCAGATGATGAAGACTACGAGCCGGACGAGGAGAAGGTGGAAGAAGAAGAGGAAGAAATCGAGCCATGCCTCGACACACGCCTCTGGCTTCAGCACCACCTTCCCCTATCCCTGTTGCTGCTGTGAAGGTGAACGTGTCTCTTGGAAACAAGAGGCAGACGGCGCACTTGCTAGCAGAAACGTAGCTTCTACTCTTATTGACAGGGAATTCAAGCGTGTCACTCAAGAGAACTATCCTGGTGAATGGGACCGTAAGATCCCGAATGTGAAAGTACCAAGCCCGGAGTGGAAGCCTAACAAGAAGACGGTGGAGAAGAATCTCATGGAAAAGCTGGAAAAGCTGCAAACAAATTTGAGCAAGCCTACAATCTTATGATGGGCATCATTGGAGAACTTGAAGAGAATTATTATGAAGACAAAGAGAAGAAATAAAGAGCCTCGTAAAACGTCAAGCTTGGGGGAGTTCCACTAGTCTTTATCTTTACTAGTTTATCATATCTATCTAGTCATGGTGTGTTTTGCTTTTATCATTTAGTTATCAATCTCTTTTAGGCTTGTGTGAGCTCATGGAGCATTATCATGTATCCCTATCTTATGGTTTATCAATGAATATTAAAGTATGGTGTCATCCATGATTCTCTTGTTTGGAGATTTATGGGTAACACTCATGCAAATGAGCGTGGTTTATTTTAGAGGTTTCAGTCACATCTTGCCTTGAATTTAATTAACTTGAGTATGTTGGACAATTGTAGAATCTAGCTCAATATAAATAAGAAAAGAGTGAGTCATTATGACTTGAGAATTAATAAGTTTAAGGTTGAGATATAGTCTTGTAGCATAAAAAGTTGGGAATAGTTAATGAAAAGGATATGAAACACTCTTGTTAGAATCTAGTATCTTTTGAGCAAATTAATGATCATGGATGTGTCAATACTTATGCTTTTGTAAAGTGTATGAAAGGAAGGCACCCGAGGATTCGGTTAGCCATGGAAAGTGTGAGATAAAGGTTGTTTGAGCATAAGAACTTGATTGAAACATCCATGACTAAAGTTTGCACTAGTTACTAGTGAAGCAAGGGTGCAAATAATTTTATATCTGTCTTTTCATTTGTCTTCTTTAACTTGTTATCCAATGAGAGTTTATCTTGTCTTTAAACTTCAGTAAAGTATTAAACATTATGATGCTAGCCATAAGAGCAAAAGCATGTTAAAAATAGTGTGATTCAATTGTCCAACATACAATGGTTATTTGCTTTCAAAGTGTAAGGGGTGATTGCTAGAGCTTCTACTTATGCTGCCCTTATGTGTATGAGTTTTAATTCATTAATCTTACATTGCAATTGAATATGATGATACAATGCTCGTATTTATTTATCAACCATAAGTCCATTGATGCATGTAATGATCTATGTCCTTACTTACTTGAGGACAAGTAAGGGTTTAAGCTTGGGGGAGTTGATACGTGCATTTTATATCATCATCTATACCACTTATACCACCATATTAGGATGTTATTTATTATTATATCATTGTTTTTACATGTTTTAGATGATTTAGGGGACTTTCCTACAAATCCTATTTTTAGTATTTAATTTCTGGGAGGCAGAAAACCTCCTTTTTGTGTTTTTATTGTTTCAGGAGCTACGAAGGCCCAATTAATAAAAGGAAAATTGCACAGCTGGTTTTTCTTCGGGAGAACACCAGAGGGAAGAAGAAGCAAGCAAGGAAGGCCACGAGGCCCAAAATAGGTGGGCCCACGCGGCCAGATTCCTTGACCGCGTGGGACCCACCAAAAGGAGCCTCGGGCACTTCCTCGCATGGGGCTTTTTAACGAGGTCTCCGTCTTGCCCAAAAGTAACGCCCTAATTTTTACGAGACTATCCGAGGTCGTGGCGGTGGCGGACTCCTGATTCCCTCCGAGGGGGATCAGATCCTGCTGCTCCAGCTCCGGAAAGGGGGAAATCACCGTCATCATCATCACCTCTCCTCCTTGGCGTGGGAGGAGGCCTCTACATCATCACCATCACCAAGACCAACACCATCTCCATCATCATCTCCGTGATCTACTCCGTTCCCCTCGTAGTTTGAGAGTTGCTATACCCTAGATACTTGTCTTGTGCTACTATTCATGTTTGTGATTGAGTACTTGTCATTATTTGTTGGTGGAGTTATACTTTCAGATTGTGTTGTACCATTTATGCCACTGATCATCACCATGTTTGCACGTTGTGAGTAGTTCCCGTATGTTCCTGAGGGCATAGGATGAATTGGCAATGATTTTATATGACATGTGTTGGTATTTTGTCTAGTGTTTATCTTTTTGTGTGATTCTATGATGGTGTTGTGCGAACGTCGACTGCACAACACTTCACCTATATGGGCTCATAGGAGAACACCGTAGTGTAATGGCGTGAGGGAGACTTGGGAGGACACGAAAGTCTGAGACCGAATCATTAAGTTACTTTACGGGGTATTAGTATCGGGGACCTAGAGCGTAATGCTATGGTGGGATTTTATATCTTAATAATTCTTGTGCTGTCATTTAATTGGCCACATGATCCATCATAAGGGGTTTAGTCTATTTATTTAGCTATACCTAATAATAGCTCCGTCCGAAGAAGATTAAAACTAGACAAGATATTTAACGTGTTGTTTAATAAATCTATATGCCTAGCAATATCCATGCCGCCCTCGGGAACGTCTTCCACATATAAGTTACACATCACTTGAGCTTGTCCTCTTACACATAGAGGATTGGGCTTTCTCTCTGAAAGGGCATGGCGCCCCTATGTGTGGTTTTGGTAATTAATGACAATCCCTATGGACTAATGGTTGCATTGAGTTTTACTTGTAGTGTTTGTCCATAGACCATGCTTGAACTCCATATGTTGGATTCAAGGTTGATGCCATGAGTATATTGATATAATGAAGTATTTGGCATCAAGATCATAGAGTTGAGCATATTGCAAGTATGTCTTGAAGAAAAGAATTATGTGATCATTCATGGTTATCTTCAAGACATCATCTATTGAAAAGAGAAGAAAAGATACAAGGTTGATCAAGTATTGATCAACACACAAAGCTACAAGATGTACCAAGTGGGATCATGTATCTCTTGGTATGGTAAGCAATTATCCATATAGCTTTGTGAACTAACCCATGATATGTGTGTAGCATTTCTATGTGTGGTTAGGTATCTTTCTATGGGCTTGCATCAAATGAAGATTTCATATGACCCATGATCGATGACGTAAAGTGGTGATCGTCATCAATGTTGAGAAGCGCAAGTTCAAGAGGAGCATCTCGAAGAAATCCTAGGCTTGAAGCTTGCCACCCATTTAGAGATAATGTTCATGTGAAGATGTGCCTAAGAGAGGCTCTCCCATAGTGGAGTATGGGGGAGCAATGTTTGGGTCTTCACCAAGCGAAGCGCAATCAAGAAAGGTGGTCCACTTGAAGAGATCAAGATCGACGTCATCTAGCTCAAGTGGAATGCGCAAGGCAAAGGTATGATAGAGTTTCTATTTTACCGGTCTCGTGGTACTAGTTGGGAGACCGGGTTATAGGATAGATACCGTACTATCAAGAGGGGCTCTCGATTGAGCTTTAGCGTATCAGTTGGAGAGAGCTCAAATCTTTGCATACTTGCCTTCATCATCTTTCTTGGTTCTTATTTGGATTTTCTCCTTGTTGGGTTTTGGTGCTTGTTGTGATCTTCATGACAAGCCCAAGTTCTCCGAAAACGGATTTCGTATGGAAAACTTGTTGCGTTTTCTGGTTGGAAATATTATCGGTCCACCTTCGAGATAGGGTCCACACCTTCTCATGTGTGGTATCCCCTCTATATTTGTGACCCTTAATATTTCCACTTTTTGTAGTAAAGCTCTTGTCGCTACCTTTCCAATAGAATTGGATTCATCTCGTTTGGAGCTTCCTTGCAAAAGTTATTGCGGTTCTCCTTTCCTGGTTCTGCAGTTTCTTCTTAGTCCGGTAGTACCGACCCTAGCCCGGTACTACCGGGTGACCCCTTGCGGAACTACCGCGGGAAGTACCGGGCCCAGTACCGCATCTCCGGATGGCTCTCTGCCTCTTGAAGTTTTAACCCGTAGTTGCCCCGGTAGTGGCGCGGTACTACCGGGAAGGGAGCACTACCGGGCCAGGTGGTCCGGTACTACCGTTGCGCGCCGAGTCAGGGAGCGCTGACTGGTCTTCGTTCTTCCTCGAGACAACACAGCCGGTACTACCGGGCGAGGCCCGGTACTACCGCTGCGGCCTTTTTCGTCTGCAACGGGCAGATTTTTGAGAGGACCTTTTTAAGGGGGTTTCTTCCCCAACGGTTCTCTTACCCCTTGAGCTAGCTTTTCCCCTCTCTCTCCTGCATTGTTGACCTTTGGAAAAGCTTGCCTTCCTCTCAATCCCTCCCATGATTCTTGCATATCTTTGAGGGAAATTTGAGAGGAGATCAAGATCTACATATTTATCCAATCCATTCCTCCTCTAAGTGAGGGAACCTAGTAGATCGTGATCTTGAAGTTCCATTTGTTGAGTTCTTCCTTGTTCTTCCTCTCTTCTCCCCCCCACAAGCATTAGTTGCTTTTGGTGGGATTTGGGAGTGAAGGATTTGACCACTTCTAGTGGTCTTGCCTTCTTGCATCGGTTGCATCGGTTTGAGTTCTCCACGGTGATACGTGGAAATCGAAGTTGAGAAGCTTGTTACTCTTGGGTACTTGGGGTGCCCTAGAGCTTGTCCTCTTGGGTACTTGGAGTGCCCTAGACGGTCCTTATTGATCTCGGAGTTTTGGTGGCTCGCGGGATAGTTGGGAGCCTCCAATTAAGTTGTGGAGTCGCGCCACAACCTTGTGATTCTTGTGGCTTTGGGAGCCGCGGGAATTCGGTGAGAGCCTCCAATTAAGTTGTGGAGTGTGCCTCATCCTTGTACGGTTCGGTGACCTCCCTCAAGTGTCCCATAGTGGTTCGTGGCACTCCGCATTGGTGGAGGCACGAAGGAGATTACGGTGTGCCATTTGACGGCTATTCGGGGATCACTTTGTGACTCCGCACCGCTCCAACGGAGACGTAGCTTCCATTGGGAAGTGAACTTCGGGATAAATCATCATCTCCAAGTGCCTCGATATTTCTATACCCGAGCTTCTTACTTATGCTATTTACTTTGTGATAGCCATCGAGCTTGAAGTAATATATCTTGCTATCACATATTTGCTTATCTTGTTTAGCATAAGTTGTTGGTGCACATAGGTTAACCTAGCTTGTTTAGGTTTCGTGCTTGATAAATTAAACGCTAGTTTTATTCCGCATTTATTCAAGCCTAAACCGCAAAGAATTTTAATCGCCTATTCACCTCCCCTCTAGGCGACATCCGTGTCCTTTCACTCTCTCTTTGAGAGCTTTTACTTGTTACCATTTACCTGCTGCATTGTCACTGTCTTGCAATTATACAATCGAAAATACCAAAAACACTTGCATCTTTTATTGTCTATTTATCATTTCTAATAACCAATACCTTCAGCTCCTTGTGGGTTCGACAACCTTTCTATTCGAAAGGTACTACAATTGATCTCCTGCACTTGGGAGTCATCAGCCATGAGATCCATCATAAGGGGTATTAGTTCATTTACTTGGCTACACCTATTTATGGCTCCTTCCTAGAAGAAACAATTAAGACTGAAACATGTGCTTCACTAATTGTGACAACCACACGAATGAAATAACAATTGCTAGAACATTTTCTCCCTTGAGATATTTGCTACTTGCTACTTTGAGAAACTTGCTCTAAGAAACTTGCGTTTGAAACTTGATTGAGAAACTTGTTACTAGATAAACCCATTCCACATCACTTGCTTTCATTAGTTAGTTCCTTTCATATTTAAACTTATTGCTTTGCACAAACGGCCATATAAGAGGGTTATAGGCCTTTAGAGAATAGATAGTTTACCTTCAGCTCCTCGTGGGTTCGACACTCAAATACTTATCGAATTGTGCTACAGTGATTCCTTGCTCTTGGGGATTATCAAGCACTTTTCTGGCGACGTTGCCGGGGAGCGTTGTGCTAAGCTTTTATTCTTGTTTGCATTGCATACTAACATATAAATCTAAAACATTATTATAAAATGGAAAACAACCAAACAATTATAGATCTGTATAATATCTATCTTGAGTTAGGACATGAAGTGTTTGAGGAGAAAATTAAATTTTATTTGCATAACAATCATGTTTGTGGTAGTACTAATTCGTTGAACACCTTTATTGTTAATGCTAAGGAAAACCTTAAGCTTGGGGTAGTTTGTTTTGATGAATATGATATTTTTAGTCCCCCAAGTTTGGAAGAGAAAATTTATTTTGATGATACTATGTCTCCCATTTATGATGATTACAATGATGTATATGATATTTTCAGTCCACCTACTATTGAGGATGAAAGTGATTTAATTGAGTTTGATGATCCATTATGCTCATTAGATGATAAGTCTTTATGTGGTGATTCTATTCAAAACTATGTAGTTATGTTTAACTTTAATGCTTGCAACTATTATGAGAGAGGAAGAGATAAGAATCCCCTTTATGTTTCTATGTTATTTAAAATGCAAGCTATTGATTATTATATGCATTGGTTACCTCAAATTTGTTGTTATTTATTCATATATAAAATTCCAATGCATAGGAAGAGAGTTAGACTTAAAAGTAAATTGTTTAATATTCTGTGGTGTGTTCCTTATGCTTTAATTTCCTATTCGGTTTGAGCACACCTTTCTATCTTTACAACATATAAAATATCTTTACCTACTGTTTTGTGACAATTAGTTTAAGATTTTCATTTTATATAAAATTTGGAAAAGTAAAGGAGAAGGATGAGTAATGGAGAAGTTGGGGTCAACCTTGAACATGTGTTGTTCATGCCAATGGAACCGTTGCAAAGTCTCTATCATTAAAACTTTTCCCAAAGCTAAAACCAAATAAAAAGAGTGTTTATGTTGTATATATTTGCTTCTCCTTTTGCCTTTTTGCTAAATCAAAAATAACAAAAATATTTTCCTTCTTCTTTGATTGTTTCCCTTGATTCTTGCTTGGTTCTTTTTGTTTCTTTTTTATTTTTATCTTCAGTTTAAGTTTTGGGTTTTTGAGTCAAGGTGCTTGTTTACTACTGTAACATCACCTTTGTATCTTAGTTTTCATCTTAATGGCAAGAATAACCTCTTTTGAGAGGTAGGATTAAACAATAGTGATTTGCTGTCCAGAAAACAGATTCCTGAGCTTCACTGCGAAAATTGTATAAAATCACAGAAGAGGAATTTTGACCTGATATTTTACGACAGCAATATTCAGTTATTAATACACATTTCATTAGTTCAAAGTTTTCTGATTTGAGCAACGTAAGTGCCTCTGAAAATTCACTCTTTACGGGCTGTCCAGTTTTTGACAGATTATGTCTTTATTTTGCATTACTCTCATTACTTGTGTTTTGTGTGGTTCTATTGATCAAAGAGCAATACACAACCATAGTAACAGTAGCTAATGTTTAGAATCAACTCATGATATGTCTTTGATGTACCTATGTGGATTTAATTTATGGAGACACTAACCCCTCTAATCAAGTTTTATGATGAGTTTTGTGTAAAGAGAATTTTCAAGTGGAAGAGTTGAGGGTGATGAACAATGATCAAGAGGGATAAACACTCAAGCTTGGGGATGTTACCCCTAGGCTCACCCTACATATATCAAATAAGTACAAGAATTTAAGCTTGGTGATGCCAAGCCACCTCACTCCAACCATCTTGATACCAAGTAAGTAAGTCTAGCTATATGGCTATAAAGAAAGCGCTTTACGGGAGGCAACCCGGTTATTTTTACTTTTGATTTTCTTTGTGTCCTCTTGCTGGAATTCTTAATAAAGTGTCAAGTTTTACCTATTTTGGCTTGAAAAAGTTGCTTTTTGCATTCGGAGATTTTATTCCAGCATACATCTGTGCACGGTATGATTTTTAATTCCTATTCTGTAACTCCGAATGAGCTGAAATTTGAAATGTAGTTGAAACTTTTCATCATCTGTAAGCGTGAATGTTTTCAGATTTTTTCGACATATTTAAGTAGGGTAGAAAAATACGTTTTGCTGCTGCTGTTTTTCTGGACAGATTCTGTCCCATTTTGTTTTATGCATTATTTGAACTTTTAACTTGAATCTTTTTGATCCAATTGAGTCTATAAGTAGGCATACAACATTATACACTTTCTGGACATTCATATGAATTTTTGTTTAAGGATTATATGCAGCAAGTAATTCTTTTGTCTATCACTACTAATGTCACCCCACAGAAAAGAAATGGGAGAAATGGTGTTTTGAAGTTTTTTCACAGGGATTAGACGGCGAAAATCGAGAGCGGTGAGACGAAAAATTTCCCGCCGCATTTTTGCTGACGCGAGGACGAGCTGGGGCGAAAACCTCGCACAAGCTCGCACGAGGAGGGCGACGGCCTTCCCCATTTTGCACTGCGGGAGGGTGGCTCTGGAAAAACGGCTGAATCGGCCGTTACTCCAGTGCCTGGCTGAGCGGTGCTTTGAGCTTCATGCGGGCCAACAACACGGACTCAGCCTAGCTCACGAATCGGCCGTTTTTTTGCACCCAACGGGTCTAGCCGAGGTACACGCAGGAAACCAAACACGGCCTAATGTGCAGTTTGATCATCTGGCCTTCCTAGGTATATGCCCGTGCAGGTTAGCTAGTCCCACGCTACTTTTACACGCAAGAGAAGGATCATTTTGTTTTAGGTCGTCCAAATCCGAAAAGCTTTGTCGGCCAGAAACGCCGATAATTAGAGATCAGTTCGGAATCGTTACGCGTCGGCATCAGTACCAGAGGCAGACCAACCTGTTGTGCCCCGCAACGATGACACTTGTCAACAACTATGCTTAGCGAAAGGAAATGACGAGAGATACGGTACAAGTTCTAGAGGATATGCCTAATTAATTCGGCGACTGAGAGGAAGATAACGGAGGACATATTTACGTTTGATACGTACAGAAGTCAGCAAGAAGATCATGGCAACTGAAGACCGACCAACATACTTGCGACATTTGTCTGAGCTCTGAGTCTCTGACTAGCTAGCTAAAGTAGTCCATTAAACCTCGTCATCACTTGATGCATAACGCGTCGTTTCGTCCAAAGCTAAACCTGATGCTGAATCAGACTGATGGCTCGCTGGTGCTCCGTCACCAGACTTGAGGCCGATGGATATGTTTGCTTTCTGAGAGGAGACACTTCGATGGCAATTTGGTTGCGGCTTTCACTCTCGCGGCTAGTGTTTGACATGGGTGCCGTTTATGATGACACTATGACTGTGTATATGCTCATTCGTGTGTGGAAATAACAGACAGCGCATGGCGTGCATAGATAGCTGAACCGATTAATTTATAATCTGCTATACGTACAAGCAAGGCGTTCCATCCATCGAGGATTCTGGAGTATATACCGAACTATCCCGGCAGCTCCTTCCAAAGATGTATGCTCTTATCCTATCGTGTCGACATCGGGAAATTGTTGCCGTTTCAGGCAGTCGACGAGATCCATCTGTGGCTGTGTGTGATGCCAGCAGCAGGCCCCACGGTACAATCACGACCCAGCCCACTGACCCGTGACCACCGCGTGAGAACTAGCAGCGGATAGCCCACAGGGCGCGAGCAGCCGAGCGAGCACCCGTGCAAGCACGATCCATCCCGCCCGCGCCGGCCCTGTCGCCGCCGGCGCCCGCCACGTACGTCTGCTGGCGCGACAAAACCACTTGGAATGCGCTGAGCTTGCAGCGGCACTGTGTGTCGCGTACTGCCATTGTCGCATGTCGACACTCGCCAGCCAGATGCCGAGTATATTCTACTGCCCTGACCGCCGCAGCCCGCCACGACGGACCTCCATGCGCGCAGAGATTTCTAGCGAGCGCCATGCGCGACGGCCCGAACCATCATGCATGTAGCTCGCTGCAATCGTCGTGGATGCACAGGTTACCGCTGCCTGGCAAGGGACGGCCGGCCGACTTGCCGGACTGCCGCCACGATCCAGAGAGCTGCATCGGTGCAGCAGAAGCAGTGAGAGTGTGCCAACTGCGCGTTCGCGTAAGCTACCAACGCTTCCGTATACCGCGGCTAGTGTTAGACATATCAGATAGTTGCCATTTTTTATGACACTGTGACTGCGTATATTTCTTGTGGAAATAGTAAAGACAGACATGGCGTGCAATAATAGCTCAACTGATTAATTTGCAGTCTGCTACACTTAACAAGCAAGAGTTCCATCGCTTCGAGTGAGCACCTCGAGGATTCTATACTGAACTATCGTGCGCAGCCTGGTAGCTCCTTCAAAGTAGTATATCTATTCCGATTATCTTATCGTGTCGACATCGGGAAAATTGTTGCCGTTTCCGGCAGTCGTCGACGCCCGGTCTACGAGCCATCGGTGGCTGTGATGCCAGCAGCAGGCCCCACGGTACAATCACGACCCCGCCCACTGACCCTCAGAACCAGCTAGCTACTAGCGAGAGTGTGCCAACCTTGCTTCGCTCCGTCCGAACTGCGCGTTGGCGTATGCTGCCAACGCTTCCCACTCCGGCCAGCAGCTAGCGGGGCTCTGTGCGATCCCGAGGACAATGTCGACGTCCAGACGTTTGGCGAGCGGCCACGGTCATCCACAGTATATACTGCATGCTAGTTGTATTTGTTTTTGTACGTACGTCGTCGCTTTCGTCGTTTCGTGCGGGTTTACTACGACGACTATTGCGTACGTGCCGGTGGGCGCCTGAGCCGGATCAGTGAGCGTTAGGATGACTCTAACGGGCCGACGCATCGAGTTCGCGCGCGTCCGTTCCTATCCGTTGGAGCAAAAAACACGGCCCGCGGTCCGTTTTTTCTGTCCGCCGCGACGCATTCCTGGCCCAAATTTGGGCCACTGATGCGTCGGCCTCGGACGCGCGGCGGACCGCTTTTGTGTCCTCCTCCAGTCCGCTCTCTGGGCGAAATTCACACTCCGGCCTCTCCTCCTCTCCCAAAACCCCAGTCCACACTCCAGCCCTAGCCATGGCCGCCACCGCCGCGGCGGCCGCCGCCGAGTTTGGACCTGCCGCCGCCGGCATCGCCGCTGGACCTGCGCCCCAAGCTAAAAAGAAACCAAAGAAGGAACTCACGCCAGAGCAGAGGGCCGCAGAGACCAAGAAGAGGGGCGCCCGGAGGAAGAGGTTGAAGCAGGACCAGCTCGACGCCGCCAAGAAGGCCGCCGCCGAGCAGCAAGGCGAGGCGAACGAATATGACCTCGTGGCCAGGGCCACGACTGCTGCCCTCCTCCTAATTGGGATTACCCCGACCGCGGCCGCGGTCGGGGTCGCGACTGCGGCGGCCAGCTCCAACGCCTCGGCGGCACGACCGCCAAGGTCGAGATCTTCCGCGACGGCACCATCGCCTGCGTACGGGTACCTCCCGGGAACCATGCCGCTGCGGGTTTCCCCTACCTCAGCCGATTCCGCGGTCGAGGTACCTACCCTTGATCTCAACGCGGCCGCTACACCATTAGCCGCACACTCGCCCGCGCCGCAGACTGCAGCAGCGCGTGCAGCTGCCCCGGCAGTGGTCGCCGCCCAGGCCGCACGTAACCTGTTCGGCGATTTGCCCAGGCCGTCGCCGGGTGACCCTACGTACTATGAGGAGGAGGAGGAGGACGTCTACGGCGGGGAGGACGTCCTCCAGGACATGGTCAGGGACAACAATCAGTACGCCGAGGACGACTACAATGCCGAAAAAGATGAAGTTCCGCCGACCGGCCCCGATGTGATCAACATCGATGCTGCGCCGGTTTTTGATGACGAGCTCGATACCCAAGCCCAGGCCATGAAGAGGAAGATCAGCCAAAGGGGCGCCTCATTCACGCCCGAGGAAGACGTGCTCATTTGCGAGTCCTGGATCGAGGTTGGAACCAACCAAATTCTCGGGGCCGAGCAAAGAGGGTCGGCATATTGGGGGCGGTTCACCAAGCGAGTGCATAATCCTTCCGCCCAATAACATTCAAACGCAGCGGACCGAGGTATCTATCTCCAAGAGGTGGCTCCACATACAAGCGGAGATGAGCAAGTCTTGCGGCTCCGTTGAAAACATTCAAGCCCGCCGCAAAGTGGCTATGGAGTGAAGGAATTGGTAATTCCTCTTCCCTTCTTATTCATTTTCGTTGCAATGATTTTGGTTGCTATAACCTTGTATGCACAGGTGTTGCAAGCTTTAGAAACCTTCAAGGCTCAACATAAGAAGACCTTCAACTTGACCCATTGCTACCGGGCACTCAAGGACCAACTGAGGTGGAAGGACCTCTACGCCTCCCTCAAGCAAGGTGGACAGCCAGATGATAAGGAAGAGGGCACAACGGAGAAGGAGGGGAGGCCAAGGGGGAAGAACAACTCGAAGGCCGAGTTGAAACGCTATGCAACAACCCTTTCGTTGCAAGCGACATTGAATGGGTTCCTATCCCAAAAGGACAAGTCATGTGACAAGAAGGAGGAAAGGAGAGAAAAGGAACGCCTAGAGAGAGACGTCTTCCAAGCTCTTATTCGAATTGCAGAAGAAGAGGCTCGATATAGACGAGGAAAACGTTCGGACTGGAGCCAAGGAAGCCGAGGCAAGGGCCAAGGAGGCCGAGGCTAGGGCCAAGAAGGTCGAGGTAAGAGCAAGGGAAGCCGACGTGAAGGAGAAGGAGGTCGACCTGAAGGCCAAGGACCTTGATCTCGCCTTACGCGCCGAGGAGGCCAGGATCATGGACATGGATCTCTCGGCCTTCACCCGTAGGAAGAAGGCCTACTACATGAAGAAGCAAAGGTACTACATGGACCAAGATTGATCAAATCTCGGTCTTTCTATTTATTATGTTGCATGCCGGTGCTGAACTATGGCCGATATGGCCGGAAAAATATGGCCGATGGCCGGGATTTGTATATTTTGGGTATGTATCCAGACATGGCCTGTGTGAGGCTAGGATTATGTTTATTTTGCTTCTTATACTTGTTTTGTTGCAATGTGATAAAAAATCCTAGCCTAAAATGATCAAAATGATCAAAAATCCTGACCGGGCGGACTCAATGCGTTGGCCCCGTTGAGCACAGTGGCCGGAAAGAGACGGATCTGGGCCAGACGCGCGTCCTTTTAATGACACAAATAGACCAAACGTGGACCAAACACACGTCCGTTTACGTCGCCCCGTTGGAGTTATCCTTACGACTCGAATGGGGCCGTCGTCGGGCCCGGATGTCGTCTGGTGAGATCATTTCCTTTCCCGTGTGCAGGTGGTGGGCCGGGAAGCCTGCCTTCCTGCGTGCGTGACCTTTATCCGTCTACAACGTCGTCGGGAAAACGACAGAGCGCCGTGCCATATTAACTATCCATGTAGCTTTGATGCATGTAATTGTAATAATATATTAATGGATGATCAATTATTGGACCTCTCTGGCGCGGAGACTCCCAGCAGAATGATTACACTCGAGCTGGCTCTCTCTGCATCAACTTTTCGATCGATCGGGACGCCTACACCCCTCCTGGCATCCTAGCTAAATTCTTAGAATGATCTTATTTTCAGCATTATTACTAGCGGTAAAGTTAACATAAAAATGAACGATCAACTGGGTAGTTTCTTCAGTACTTATAGGGGTGTGAGGCAGGGAGATCCCCTGTCTCCCATCCTTTTAAATTTTACTGTTGATTCGCTAAATGTGATGATTAAAAATGCTCAAGAAGCGGGATTGATCACTAGTCTTGTACCACATTTACAAGAACATGGATATGCTATCCTGCAATATGCAGATGATACCATGTTCATGTTGCAGGACGGGCCGGAAAATGCTAGGAACCTTAAATTCCTTTTGTGTTTGTTTGAACAGATGTCAGGGCTAAAAATTAATTTCCATAAGAGTGATGTGTATGGTCTGGGCTCTTGTGTGGATCAAATCCATATATATGAGCAGATCTTTACCTGCGCTTCAGGTGCTCTTCCTCTCAAATATTTAGGCATTCCAATTGATAAAAAACGGCTTTTAAACAAACATTGGAGACCGGCTGAAGGAAAAATGGAGAAGAGATTGGGATGCTGGCAGGGAAAGATTCTTGATATAGGGTCCAGAACCACATTAATGAATTCTTGCCTTACTACCGTTCCTTTTTTTTATGCTTTCGTTCTATATTATGCCGGTGGGTCCTAGAAAGAAATGTGATGGTTATAGGAGTAGGTTACTTTGGCAAGAAGAACAAGGGATCAGGAAATACCACCTTATGAATTGGGACACAGTGTGCTCTCCTAAAGATTTGAGAGGGCTGGGTGTTCTAAATCTTGAGCTAATGAATATTAGCTTATTGTGTAAGTGGTTGTGGAAGTTAGAAAACGAAGATGGAGTATGGCAGGATCTTTTGAGAAAAAAATATCTAAAAAAAAACGCTGGCTCAAATTGAGGAGAAGAAAGGGCAATCGCAGTTTTGGTCTGGATTGATGAAAATCAAACACTTTTTTTATGATTTTTGTGGTAGGACGGTGCTGTCAGGAGAAACAACAAGATTTTGGGAGGATAATTGGCACAATGGGCAGAAGTTGATGCTTACTTTCCCTAGGTTATACGACCTGTCCTTTAATAAAGATATTAAAATTGACAGAGTTGTTAAATCCAGGGGTGCTTGCATGGCGTTTCGGAGGTGTTCGTGGGGTGATTTAGCCGTGGAGTGGAGTAAATTACTTGATATTATTCTTGGTGTGGAATTGAAAGAGGGCAAGGATAAGATTTTCTGGAACCTGGGTAACAAAGGGTTTAATGTTAAATCCTTATATAATGCCCTACGGACAAAGAGACCTCGGAAAAACTTTAAACATCTCTGGAAAATGAAAATTCCAGCGAAAATCAAAAAATTTCTGTGGTTAGTCATGTGGAAAAGAACCTTGACTAAAGATAATTTGAGGAAAAGGGGTTGGGAGGGCAGTGGACAGTGTATGTTTTGTGCATCTGATGAGAGCATAGACCATCTGTTCCTAAATTGTCATGTTGCCAGGTTTGTGTGGGGCGTTATTCAGTGTGCGGGTTACACTGATGCACCACCTACCTCTGTTGATGGTTTAGGAGATTGGGTTAACAAATTTGAGGGTTGTGAAAAAGTGGCAGTTAAGGTGTTCCTAGTTGCTACCTTTTGGGTACTTTGGAAAACTAGAAACAGAGCATGTTTCGATCATGTTATGCCAAATGACCCATGTGGAATCATTTTTCATATCTGTCAATTGGTTGATGATTGGGCTTATTTGCAGAAGCCAAGGGTGGGAAGAGCTTTTCGTCGAGGAACTGATCTCGTGAAGACGGTGATGCAGGAGATCTTCAGCAGAACAAGAGGGTGGGCGCCACTATGTCGAAGGATAGACAGTGGTTGAGCTTCATCTGCAATGACTGCTCCTGGGCATTGGTGCTAGGCCTAGGAGGATCGTTTAGTTGTAGTTTCAATTTCATTTCCTGTTGTTATCTTTGCTTTGCGCCGCATCTGAATTTGTGATGTTGAAAACAGTTCTGTTGCTTTTATCAGTGCCGGTCCGGTGTTTACTGATAAAAGTTGCAAAGCTACAAAACGTACTGAATCTTGTAATGTCTGATGCTTCCTTAATGAAGTTGGGATAGGGTCCCTTGTATCAAAAAATCAAAAAAAAAAAGCTAAATTCTTAGAATGCAATTTATATTTAAATTGTCAAATCTGTCGTTGTATGATCACTGTTCAGTAGGGCCACTGTGCTACTTTGTAGTACAAGCTAAAATCGGTAGAAAAATGTTACGTATAATTAGATTGTCACATATCACACAATCACACATCATGAGAAGGTGTGTGTACGTAGCGCTCAAACGAGAAGGCAATCACGATCACTGCCATTTACGCTCCTGTGTCATCATGAGATCGGGATGTGGAAAAGACAAAGCGTATATCATTTCATCTCTGCATTGCAACTTCGCACCCAGAAGAGAAGAAAAAAAAACAGTAGCACATCTACTGCAGAAAAGCTGAAACTACCCATACTCCAAAAGTCCAAAAGAAAGGCACAAAATACACGCGATCACATAGCTGATCAACCAATTCGACATTTTTCCGGGTGCCCATAAAAATTTGCCATGCCATGAACGACAGAACGGGCAACCACCGGCTCTCCTTCCGGCCGTCTGGATCGCATGTCCTCGCTACCGCCAATTGTTTATGTTATGAAAATGGCAAAAAAAGGAGCTTTGGTGGATGTAAACAAGAGAGCAACTAGTAACGCTCTCGCCCCGGCAGTTCAGTCCTCGAAGCCGGTCCTCTTCCAGACGGCGTCACGGACGCGGCTGAGGTCGCGCCCCTTGAGCGTCCTGCCGATCCCCTCGTGCACCGACATCGACGCCGCGCGGCTGCGCCACGCCAGCTCGTGCGGCGGCACCATCACCACCTTGCCGCCGTGGCCCGCGCCGTCGTCGTCGTCGTCGTGGCCGTCGAGCTCCCACGCGCCGGCGTAGTGGTCCCTGTACTCGACCCCGAGGATCTTCTGCCAGTCCGGTATGCCCATCGGCACCGACCCCGGCGCTTCGGGGGGCGCACGCTCCAGCGGCATCGTCTTCCGGCCGGCGGACGACGGGATCGGGCGGGCGCGGACGACCTCGGCCGGGACGGAGTCTACCATGCAGCCAGCGGCGCCGAACGAGCCCCAGACATCGGACTCGTCGAACTCGTCCGCCGCGCCGCCGGGCTGCCCCGAGCCGCCGCGCTCCGTGACGGCGCGAACATCCGGTACGCGTGCTTCGTGGCAGCCGACCTCGCGCTCCCGGCCATGACGAACACGGTCTGGGCTGTAGCTCGATCGCCTTAGCGTGACGCCTCAAGCTCAACCACCGGTCTTTGCGGGAGGGGAGAGCAGTGTGCGAGTTGCGAGGCGAGGAGAGTAATGGTTTTGGAGTTTCTGTGGGTTTGGTGTCCAGCTTGGATCTTATATAGCAGCTCGAGCAGTCTAGTGGGCGGGCCCGGATTGCAGCGAGAGAGATGCCGGAAGCAGATAAGACTGTTTTTGGAAAGACGGTTCTAGCCTCGCGTGGCTTTCGCGAGGTACACACTTGCGTGGCTGAGCCGTAGGCATTATTACTCAATATATTAAGGCAATGCATAATATAATATAATATAATGCCTTTATATATATATAAAAGTACGCATGATTCGCTTCCTTTCCTGCTATCCACGTCACCCGCGAAACGACGGCCGTTCGATCGCGCTTTAAGATTCGTGTATAATGTAGCTAGGCAATTTCTTCCAATGAGAAACGGACACGTCGCCCCGCACGGTTTTTGGCGCATTCAGTTTACGAAAAAGAAGCCGAAACTTTTGGAAACTAACCCGCGGTCCATATTTAATGAAGCAAAGGACCTGATTGTGATACCGTAAAAAGTAGAGGATTTTCCTGTAAAATGACCCGCACAATCCCCTCTCCCTTCTCTCTCTCCCGTGCGAGCCGGTGGTCGCTGCCGCCGCCGTCGCGCCGCCCCGCCGCTCCGCGCCTCTCCTGACAGATCGAAGCACACGGGTGACGAGGTTATACTCTGCGGGTACCCCAGCTTAGAGATACCTGGTGCACGTGATGATCAAAGAAGCCCGAAAATTAATCGAAGCCCACGAAGGAAGGCCCGAGACGAGGAGTGCTTCTCAAGTTAGATCAAGTTATGGTCGGTTAAGACTTTCCATACATGTAACCTTGGTCGGTTGTCTTTCCTGAGACCCAGCCTCCTCTATAAAGGCTGGGAGGGTGATCGATCAAGGCAAGCAAAACCATAGCCACCAGAACCCCGGTGAGATCAACAGCTCGTCGGACCTTTGTAACCTTCATATCCACATAATCAATACAGACAAGCAGGACGTAGGGGTTTTACCTCACTCGAGGGCCCTGAACCTGGGTAAATCCCGCTTGTCAGCCGTCGATTCCACCAATACTACGCGTTCTCTACCACATAATCAACCCTAGGTATAGCAACCATGGGACTTGCCGAGGATACACCTCGACAATTGGCGCCGTCTGTGGGAAAAGGTAGTGTTGGGCTCACGGTTTCGCCGGTTTCATCATCAAGCGGCCACCCGCCGATCGCATCTACACAAGGTAACTCACCTATTACATCATCAAAAAGCAAATCACCGACCACCGCAGCAAACGGCAACTCGCCGGAAAGATCGACCAGCATCAATTCAAAAAGCGATCACTCGCCAAAATCTCCAAGGAGGCTCACGCCGCACTCGATGGAGGCTCGACAAGCCTTTGCTGGACTCGAATCAGGTTTGGATATTACAGTTGGAAAATTTAACTTCTTTGTCGATAAAGATGGTGTGCAGGACCTATTAGATCCACTCGATACGGAGACACTCGAATACGCTTCGACTGCAACACCCTCCATCTTGGCGGCAGCATCATCACAGATCGTCCCGATCCAATCGCCAAGTGACTCTGCAACATCCATGAACTCGCAAGAGTTCCGTGACGAGGTGGCAAAAAGATTTGGAAAAAGCGAGATCGAATCTGCATACCGCCCAAACAACTCAATCGAGTCACTCGACAACATCGTCGACTGCAACAACGTCGCAGGGAACAGGAGAACATAGATGACAACATATACCTCGCCGATCTCAACGGCCCAGAAATCCGTGCCAGCCACGAGATATTCACCTGCGACGCAGACACTCTGGACAAAGCACTCGAAGACCTACTCGATTGCGACAGAAACCCCAGCAAGCAAAGCAACTCCAACATGAGCCTGGATGACGACGCCGAATCCATAATGCGCATTAGCAGCACATGGGTAGAAGATCGGGTGGTACCGTATCAGGTATACACCGCGAGTACAGCAGAAACATCAGCAGCTGCAACATGCCGTCGACCTACAGAATACCCTTGCACAGTCACCATGCCTGACGGAACAACCACGCTGACCATCACCGCAGAGATGGCGGAAAAAGTGAGCAAAGTAATCGAAAGCTGCACAATGCTACCAGCAAACGCAACTCCGGAAGAAGTATTGACCTTACAATACTTCCAGTGGCAAGAATCGATACGGTTGAAGAACTACCGAGCAGTACTCGAAGAACGCAAAAAGCAAGCCAGCATATCGAGTGCTCGGCGAAGAGCATTGTCTATGAGTTCAACAGGCAGAAACGACCCCGCGAATAGGTCACGATTCATAAACCTCAGAGACGCAGATCGTGCAGCGGTCACTCGAAACCTAAACCCAGCCTTTATGGCAGTCGACGCGGAAGGAGTCCCCATACCTACTGAGCCAGCCGGGGCGCTGATGACGCTAGACACCTATCTCAGAACAATCGAACCTCCTGCAGGAGACCCAAAGAGGGATCAGCACCTCCAACTGTACAAACAACTGGCAATAGCAGCACAAGCCATACAGCAGCCACAAGCAACTCCAAGGAGAGATACAGATCGGGACCGTCGCAGTCGAAGTCCTCGGGGAAGGAGCAGTCGAAAAAGCTCACACCGTCATCGCTCCAGCAGGAGCCACTCGAGGAGGTCATACAGCAACAGCTCAGACTCAGAAGCAGAAATCGGACCATGTGGAGCGCTATGCTTCACTCGACGAATCCGGGAGGCTCGTATGCCCAAGAAATTCTCGTTAGCTACCACGCCAAAGTTCAACTGCAAACAAGAGCCATCAGGCTGGCTAGAAGATTACAGGCTGGCATTCGGATGTCAGCGCGGCACCACAACTACAGCTATGCAGTACATACAACTCATGATGGAAGGAACAGCTCGCGATTGGCTCAAATCGCTACCCGAATCATACTACGATTCGTGGGAGCACTTCAAAGGTGATTTCATCAAATACTTCGAGCCTCTATGTGAGCGCCCCAAAACTTTCGAGGAGCTCCGGACCTGCAAGCAAAAGTCAGATGAATCTCTGAGATCGTACATACGGCGGTGGACCACCATCCGTAACTCAGTAGGCAACGTATCAGAAGATAGGGCAATCGACGCCTTCAAAAACGGACTCTGGAGAGAAGACTTCAAAGAAACACTTGGTCGAGAAGATCCGAAGACAATGGCGGCACTCATGGTACTCGCAACAAAATGGGCAGATGGAGAAGACTCCGTACGTGCCACTCGAGCCGCACCCTCACATGAAAATCACGAGGGTGGCAGTCGAGACCGCAGAGATAGCTACAGAGATGATCGAAGGCGCAAACGCAAGCATCGTTATCACGATGATGACCATCCAAACTTCATCGCAGCAGGCTTTGTCCAGTCAAGGGACAACCGCGACCAAACTGACAGACGACCCGACGATCATCGTGATAATCGAGATCATCGTACTGACGACGCCGAGGTAATCGAGACCATCGCACAGACGATCGACGTGACAGTCGAGACCACAGACGCGATGACCGCGATAGCTACAGAAGGCCAGAGTGGCGCAGGCGAGCAGACAAAGATCCTGAGCGCTCAATCGAAGAAAGGATGGACGATTATTGCAGATTCCATCTTTATAAAGGGGACGATGGTAAGCTTCGCTCTAACCACTCGCTGAGAAATTGCAGGGAATTCGATCAACTTGCAATTGAACATATACTGCGACTGCAAAAAGATGGACGCGCACCCCCTCAACTAGTGCAGACTCCGTCGACTGCATCACAAGCATAGCCTGTTCAGGCATATCCAGCGCCGCAACAAGTACAACAAGCACAGGTATACTCCATACCACCGCAAACACAGCCTACTCAGGTGTATCCTGCACCAACACCAGCGCAACCGACGCCAGTGTACATGGTGCCAGCACAACCCGTTACGGGAACACAAATGGCAGCAGCCGTGCACCAGATGCAGCAAGGAGATGAACAAAAATATCCCGTAACTCGCGGGCAGATGAACATGATCCAGCGAGGACGTCCCTCCAATAGAGAGCAAAAGTTACACACTCGACATGTCAATATGGCGGTCATGGCACCCCCAGCTATCACAGATTTTTTGAAAGGATCAGAAACTCCGATTGTCTTCAATCGAGAGGATCATCCACCCGTAGTATATCGACCAGGGCACGTAGCTTTGGTACTCGATGCCCAAATCGGAGGCTACGCCATGACCAAGGTCTTCATGGACGGAGGTAGCGGCCTCAACATAATCTTTGCAGATACGCTATGCAGAATGAACAAATCAGTCGAAAATCTGCCAAAGTCCACCAGTACCTTCTACGGTATCGTCCCAGGCAAAGCAGTGTGATACGTCTCCAACGTATCTATAATTTCTGATGTTCCATGCTTATATTATACCAATTGCTACATGTTTTATATACACTTTATATCATTTTTATGCATTTCCCGGGACTAACTTATTAACAAGATGCCGAAGTGCCAGTTCCCGTTTTCTGCTGTTTTTGTTTCCAGAAAATTACTTCTGCGAATATTCTCGGAATTGCACGAAACAAAATGCCAAGTCCCTATTTTTTCAGCACCGTCACGGAGTCCGAAGGAGAGACGAAGGAGGGCGCCGAGGTGGCCAAACCACATGGTGGCGCGGCCAAGGTGGGACCGCGCCACCAGGTGAGGTGGGCCCCTCGGGACTCCACCGACGCCGCCCCTTTGCCTATATATTGCCTCAGATGCGAAAACCCTAGAGAACCAAGTCATATTTCCAGAAGAGTTCCGCAGCACCGCCGCCATCGACGACAAGTTCCGGGGGGACAGAATCTCTGTTCCGGCACGCCGCCGGAACGGGGAATTGCCCCCGGAGTCATCTCCATCGACACCACCGCCACCATCTTCATCGCCGCTGCTGACTCCCATGATGAGGAGGGAGTAGTTCTCCCCCGAGGCTGTGGGCTCTACCGGTAGCTATGTGGTTCATCTCTCTCTCACATGGTGTGATCTTTATGTGATCATGTGTATTGCTAGTATCGCTGAATACATTAATAATGTTTATGCTACTCAAGTGATTTTGTCTAGTTTCTAGAGTCGTTGTGACAACACGGTATCAAGGTGACAATGTGGGTACTTGTGTGACTCTATGAATAATTTAGACATTTATCATGGCTTATTCTTGGGAATTGTGGTGTTTGTTTACTCAGACTTTGAGGTGTGCTCTTGCAGCCCTACGCATAGTACTCTTGCTTCATCAAGAAGGAGAATAATCCTGAGCAGTATTTACTTGTGTTCAGTTGTGCTAATCTAGTTGAATATGTAGCTGTTACTCTTTATCTATTATGCACTCTAGAGGTTACTTTAATATGAACTCCGGTACTCTCCACGGTGTAAAGGTGACAGTGTGTGCACCGTGTGTGATTCCTTTATGACATTGTGGCGCTTGTTTACTCCGGCTTGAGGTGTGCTTTTGTAGCCCTACACAATGAATGGTGTTTGTTATCCAACAAGAGAGTGTTTAAGAGTAGCTTTTACTTATTCAGTTATGAGATCATTGTTGAGAGTGTCCACTAGTGAAAGTATGATCCCTAGGCCTTGTTTCTAAGCATTGAAACACCGTTTACAACAAGTTCTGCTACATGTTTGCTTGCTGCCATTTTTATTCCAGATTGCAATTACCACTTATAATCATCCATATTACTTGTATTTCACTATCTCTTCGCCGAACTAGTGCACCTATACATCTGACAAGTGTATTGGGTGTGTTGGGGACACAAGAGACTTCTTGTATATTAATTGCAGGGTTGCTTGAGAGGGATATCTTTGACCTCTACCTCCCTGAGTTCGATAAACCTTGGGTGATTCACTTAAGGGAAACTTGCTGCTGTTCTACAAATCTCTGCTCTTGGAGGCCCAACACTGTCTACAAGAATAGAAGCACACGTAGACATCACAGTGCTCCCAGAAGGCACCATACAACTGGATGTTACGTTTGGAGATCCTACTCACTTCAGAACCAAGTCGATTGAGTTTGAAGTGGTCGATTGGAAGTCACAATACCATGCAATACTCGGGCGCCCCACTTTCGCTCGATTCATGGCCGTCCCACACTACGCCTACCTCAAGCTCAAAATGCCAGGACCAAAAGGAGTCATCACGATCAACGGGAACTTTCAAAGGTCAGATTCATGTGACCGTGACTTCAGCAAAATCTCAGAGATGTACGGGATGGAGCAATCACTCGCCGAGCTTGAGGTCTCCAATGACCGTGTACCTCTGCCAGAAAGCAAGAGGATGGCAATCGACAGAGGGCTCAAGGCCATCAACGACGCGATGGAGCACAAGGGGCACCCGACTGAACCTTCAGAGACGGTCAACATATCGTCAAGTCCCACTAGTACATAGAGGGGCGCATCCGCGTCAGTTCTATGCATAGATATGTAATAGCAGATAATGTCGGAAGAACCAGCAGGTTTCAGACGCACTCTTTTCCCTTACCAGGGTACCTAAGGGGACTGGAAGGTTTTTAATGAGGCGGCTTGCTGGTCGAACACATATTTCAAATAAAGATACATGTTCCTCCATATTTCTCATATATGCCTTTTATCGTTTACCCCACTCCAACACTCGGGGCTGGGTCAAGCATAAAAACTCAAAAACCCCACTCGATATACTCGGGGGCTGGGTCAAGCATAAAAACTAAAAACCCCACTCGATAGACTCGGGGCTGTCACAAATATACGCATATAAATATTTCTCCACAAATACAAGATACATATTTACATTTGGAGAATGCCCCGATTATACAAAAAGTCTACAAGTTAAGAATCTGGCTCATCCTTTGTATCCAGTACAGGACCAAAAAGCTGCTCCTTGCAGCAATCGATGAGTTCCTCAGCAGCAGAGCGTCTCGATCAAATGTGATTGGGATACAAGTGTGCCAATTGCAGGAGGTCGAATCGCAAAATTTGGCTTACGGCTGCGGATGTAAGCCATAGTGGCATTGGACCAAGAATAGCAAGCTGCATCAAAGATTCTCTGACTGAATCTGTCACTCGAAAGATATCAATCAAAGGAAACAACCCTTGAGGCTGAGGCCCTGACGGGAAGAGCGCGCAATTTAGCGAGTGAAGATACGCCTGCAATCTCGAGTACTTGGGCGTTTCGCCATACTCGATCCTTCAAAGTAACAAGAGTGCGAGCGTGCACCTTGTCCAAATAAAAATGCTGCCTGCCAGTAGTTGGTACATCAACAACATTATCGAGGAGTCGATTGACCCTCCTACTTTCCTGCTGGGCATCAGGCACAAAACCTGCAAAAGGCCAAAGTTACTGGTCCAAAGCATAATGCAAACAAATGAAAACTTTTAAGCAAAAATGGTGTCATAAACTCACACTCGAGTTGCCTGTTTATGTTGTCCATCTCGCCAAGAACATATTCCTCGCGTTGGGTAGCAAAACTTGGCTGGAACGCAGCAGCTCCAACTCAGCTCGAGTGCTTTTAGTTCTTGCTCTAGTTCACTCACTCGATTCTTCGCAAAGCAGTGCCCTCGTATCATTCCTTGCTCGACCAGATGTTCGAGTACAAGATGGAGAAGGTCCACCAGACTCGCATTCTTGTGGCTGGTTCATAAAACGCAACATTCAGAAGCCCAGACAAACGAAGTTGCAAAATTCAGGCGATTCAGCAAATTTCATTCAAGCAAAAGCACCCAAAAGTATATGCTAGCATAAACATAAGTAGCAAAAGCATACATGCCAAGTTCGAGTAATCAAATTACAGAGTAAAGAGTTCCTAGGCCTGCGAGATGGATCCTGCCCTATTTTTACGCGACTGAGCCCTAACAGCTTCAGCTCGGCGTTCCATAGTCTGGACGCAGATTTCGCTCAGTCGCGTAGCTGGCTCGGTTACACCCCTGAATGATAGCGGCCTTCCATCAGGCTTTTTCGGGTAGTCCGATAAAGCACTGTCGAAATCGGCCTCTACACCATTGCCTAACAAAAGCCTGAGGGTGTACTCCGAGCCGCGTACCGTGAGTTCGCGGGCAAAATCCACCACAATCGACGATCCTTCTCCAAAAGCTGCAACAAGTCCTTCAGCAGTCGAAGGAGCGCCGGCTTTAGGACACATCCCCGCGTGCAAATTGCTAAGGGTACTGGTCACGTTAGCCAGATCGCCTTTGGTCTTGGACAGCACAGACTCGAGTTCCATGATTGCATCATCGAGTGACAATGAATCACTCGATGGCTTAGTGGAAGTAGAGGTGCCTTCAGAACCTTCAAAATTCAGAAAGCAGAAGCCATGAGCAAAAGCTACTAAAATGGCCAAAGAGCTATTACTCACGTAGACAGTGCGTTCACCTTTGGCAGCACGGGCTATACTCGACAGACGTGCAGTAAGCTCCTTATCGCGGCGAGTGGTGGCGTCCTGAGCATCAGCAAGTGCTTTCTTCGATTCAGATTGCTGGGTAGAGAGCTGGGTCTGCAAGTCCTTCACCTGTTTCTCCAGGTCCCCCACACGCTCCTCAGCAGATTTTTTATCTTCTGCGGAGTTCACAAACATTCCCGATTAATGTCATAACTTCAAAAGAAGGGAAAAAGTTTTAGCAAAAAAAATGCTTACGCGCAAGCTCAGTCGAAGTTGACTGCAGGGAGTCCCTCTCTTGCTCCACCCGAACAAAGGCCTGAATCCACGGGGCCATGGCGGCATACATAGGCTGAAACAGAGTACGCATGTTACCAACGCGTGTAGAAGAAACAAAAAAATTCGAGCACAAGTAGGGACAGAAGCACTCACGTGATCAGTCCAAGAGGCAGGCTTGGAGGAGGAAGCCACGGCATCCTCGGTTGGGGCAGCTTTCTCCTTGTTCAAATCAGCAACCATCAGCTCAGTTGTGTCCTTGGCCGCTTCAAGAATAGTGCCTTGTGCTGCCTCTGGAGGGATGGATGGCTGCGCCACAATCGACATATCCGCGACTGGAGGTGGAGATTGCGATTTGCCACTGGTATCATAAAGCAAAAATACACCCAATCAAAAAACAACAACCATAAAGGCACAGACACAAATAAAGGAATAGACCATAAAGCAAACCTTGGCTCATCTTCTTCATCGGAATCAGGTTCGTCGCCAAGGGAGAAAACACCCAGTCGAGAGGTGTTACTCGAATTTGCAGGAGGACGAGAAGCCAGAGGGGAGACAGTCAAGGATGATTTTTAGCAGGAGAAGGGATACCCGAATTACCGGTATCCCCTGCTCATCCTCTGTACTCGAAGACTCCGGAAGAACCAAACGCTGGCGTTTAGTCTTGCGAGGACCCTGCTCAGCATCTGATTCATCTGAAGCATCCGCCACAACCTGTTCCACCTCTTCACCTGTTTCTTCGGGATTATCCTGAGGGGTCGAGTGGGCAGAAGCAGGGTCAGCAATGGGCAGCTTGGTTTCCTCCTGTATTGCCGTCTCCACAGTAGGCCCGGCTTCGGGTAGAGGAGGCAGAGAGGTGGCAGTCGAGTGACCTTATGTAACAAGCACAATTCATAATCATAAGAACGAAAGCAAAAAAGAGGCAAGGGCAGATGGCGAAGCATAAAAACAGCAAAGAGAATCACTCACTGCGGGTAAGGCTTTCTCTGGCCCGTAGGGGACGTGCGGGAAGTTGAAGTCGATTTTTGTGGAAGCTTTGATGCTCGTGATCTTCTTCACCTGAGCACTGAGCTCTTTCTGCGTCAACTCGGTGGTACTCATCCTGATGCTGTCGAGTGGACCCTCATACTGCCACATCGGGTGGGCACGAAGGCGCATGGGCCACACTCGCATCTTCAAATAAGTGCTGATCAACTGAATACCAGAAACAGTCTTCAGCAACTTGCCAATCTCATTCAGCAAAGGGGTGGCTCTTTGGCTTCAGCAGGCGAGATAGGGTGATCCCAGGCCACCGTTTTCTTCGGAGAATCTCAATCGAAAAGGCCGGGAGCACCACCTGGTCGACTGGTACATAAAACCATTTGGTTCGCCAGCCTTGGGCAGAATCTACGTCTTCAAGCTAAAGTAATGCAAATCGCTTCGCACTTGGACTTGAAATCCACTCACCGGGCAAGGGCGTTTACCTCGGCAATTGTGGCGCACCTTGAAGATATGCTTCCACAATGCCCAGCTGGGGGACACCCCCAAGAAACACTCGCATAGCACCATGAAGCAGGCGATATGCATAATGCTATTGGGGTAAGATCATGAATCTGCAAGCCATAGGCGTACAGTAGCCCTCGCACAAAATCATGCAAAGGGAAAGAGAACCCGCGGGGGAGGAACTCAGCGAAGCAGACGCGCTCGCCGTCGCGAGGATCAAGGCGTACCTCCAGACCTGGAGCACGCGCGGCCAGCTGGTCAGCTAGCGGCAGCCAACCCTTCTCACGATACTCGGACAGGGTGTCCTCGGTTACGCAGGATCTTGTCCAGTCATCGGGGATCTTCAAAAGAGCATCGGCAGGCTCACTCGCCATGGCCGCATCTTTCCCCTTGTCCGCTGGATCGGTGGCGGGGACGGTTGCAGCAGCGCGCTTGATCTTCTTGGGCGCCATCGCGTCAGGTATCAAAAGTTAAACTGCAGAACGAATTAGTAAGACCTGCAACGGCCTGAGTCGAGTCTGTCCAGTATGTTCCAGCTTCGAGTCCGGGGACTCGAACCTGATTGAAGGCTAGTATGGTTTCGCCCAAATGTGCGGTTAACTGAGCTCGATTTTTGAGTGAATCAGGCCTACTATGTCAATATCCCTAGGCAAAAGTTTCAAAAGTGTTCCAGCTTCGAGTCTGGGGACTCGAACCTGATTGACGACTAGTGTGGTTTCGCCCAAATGTGCGGTTAACTGAGCTCGATATTCGAGTGGATCAGGCTTACTATGTCAATATCCCTTGGCATAATTTTTCGATTGCGTTCCAGGCTCGAGCCCAGGGACTCAAGTCTGACTGAAGACTAGCAAGGTTTTTTGCTCAAGTAAGCAGTTAACTGAGCTCGATATTCGAGTAAATCAGGCATACTATGTCAATATCCCTCGATTAGCATACACATACAATTGAAACAAATTAGAGCTCGAAGAACTACATCGGGTCAGAAGAACAAGTTCAGAAGATTATGACGTGCACGATGAAGGGAGCACATGCTCGATTCTTCGAGTCAAGCAAGTACTCGGGGGCTAATGACGAGGTTATACTCTGCGGGTACCCCAGCTTAGAGATACCTGGTGCACGTGATGATCAAAGAAGCCCGAAGATTAATCGAAGCCCACGACGAAAGGCCCGAGACGAGGAGTGCTTCCCAAGTTAGATCAAGTTATGGTCGGTTAAGACTTTCCATACATGTAACCTTGGTCGGTTGTGTTTCCTGAGACCCAGCCTCCTATATAAAGGCTGGGAGGGTGATCGATCAAGGCAAGCAAAACCATAGCCACCAGAACCCCGGTGAGATCAACAGCTCGTCGGACCTTTGTAACCTTCATATCCACATAATCAATACAGACAAGCAGGACGTAGGGGTTTTACCTCACTCGAGGGCCCTGAACCTGAGTAAATCCCGCTTGTCAGCCGTCGATTCCACCAATACTACGCGTTCCCTACCACATAATCAACCCTAGGTATAGCAACCATGGGACTTGCCGAGGATACACCTCGACAACGGGCGGCTTCGCCGTCGTCGCCTCCCCAACCTTGCCACAGATCAACTACGGGGACGCCGCCTGCGCCGCGGAATCGTTGCCGGCGTGTCGCGACATGAGCTTCATCCGCCGCCGCGTTCGCAGGCCGTCGGCGGCGCTCCGGCGACCTAAAGCCAGCGGCGCCGCCACCTACAACTACCCCGCGTCGTCGCGCGCCCGATGCATCCACTCACGCGTCCCGGCTCAGTGTCGCACGCCGCCGGCGCGGTGGCCGCCGCCACGGCAGCTCTGCCCACCGGTGACGTCGCCACGACGTCATCGTGGGCTGGGCTGGGTAGATGGGCTCCTTGCTGGGCTGGCCTGCACAGCGCGGCCCTTCCTTTTTTTTCTACTTTCTGTTTCCTTTTTATATTTTTGAAAACTTTTGTAATTTTCAAACACAAATTCAAAACAGTTCAAAACAATCTGTACAAATTTATGACAAATCAAAATCTACATTCCAAATACTTTGGGTCCCTTCCAATTTTTTTTTAATTTTTTTTCAAATAATACACAAGTCCTCATTAATACATTAAAAAATCACCATAATTAAAACTTTCAGATTATTAATTACAATAATGCGGAAACTCAAACAAAATGCACAGAAAGAAAAATATTCTTTTTCCTAAGTTTGCAAGCATAATTCAAAAAATTCACACCGCTAAAATCTTCAATTTTGTGAATTACAATAATGCAAACCACTCATAAAAAAAAGGCACACAAAATGTATTTCCTCAAAAAAAAAATCCCCTCCAAAATATTAAATTTCATTCTAAGTTCTAACATAAACTTCAAAATTCCACAGTAACTAAAACCTACTAATTTACTAACTAAAATATTGCAAACCATACATACAAAATGCACAAAAAAGAAACAAATAATTCTTTCTCCCAATTTTTTTTTCACAAATTTCAATTACAGATTCCAAACAAGATTTGTTGGATTTTCTAACAACAGATATTCCACCCCCCCCCCCACATGAAATATTGTTGCAAGATTTTTTTAAAAAATAATTAACAAAACTAATACAACTTCCTATATAACTTATGGAGCTTATGACTTTTTTATACAAATTATGGAGCTTACGGAAAAACATTTCAAACCGCTGAATATTCGTGCATACTCAGCACAACAAATTCTAATTCAATACAGATATATTCTATCAACTTTCCCCGAATATATTATTCAAGACATTCACAAATATATTTTACGTTAAACATGTAAAATAAAATTTCCATTCAAAACTCAATCAGAACAGCTATTCTCACAATGACATGACAGTAATTTATAACAACGAATTCATCTGTCTAAAAAAACAAATATGTGGAGTATTATTTAGGCAAAAGAAAAAGATAAAAGAAATGTGAAATGTGAACGTGAACTACAACAATAACTTCAAGTCTATCCGTTAGAAAAAATATAGCAGATATATCAATATGAACACAAAAATAAACATCGACTATTTATATCATATAATCAACTTCCAAATTTCAATATTCTAAAATTTCATATGCATTTCAAATCTGAGCATTTAATAGACATAAAAAAATAATCAAATATGACAAACATATCAACATGACCACAAAAAAAATTCGCTATTTATATCATACGATCAAATCCCATATAAATTTAAATCAATTCCAAACTACTCAGTTCCTAAAATCTACTTGAACATTTCAACTCAAAATTCGCATTTACATATTTCAAAATTTGAGATACTTTCCAAATCTGATCAATTTGTACACGTTAAAAGAATACAAATATGAATACATTCCAATACAGACCATTTTTGAAATCTCAACATTCCTCTGAGCGCAAACTTTTACAAATTCAAATAATATTCATATTCCAATAATTTTTTTACAAACATATTTGAAATCTCAACATTATTTAATTTCATTTACAGATTTACAACATACCACAAACATATAATTTCAATTCAAATCAATTACTAATTATATATGTACATAAACAGCAAAATATAAGAAATATACTAACATGCTAAAGAAGCAAAATTATTAACTATTTTCCACAAAAAAACAAATAAGTTCCAACAACTCAAATGTTAACTATATAGAAAGACCATTCCTATTTGAGCATTCGTACTCACATTACAAATTTGAATATTCCAAAATGTCATATAACTATCAAACCTGCTCATTTGGTAAACAATAAAAGAATTAAAATTTGAATAAATTCCAAATTACTCATTTTCTATAATCTATTTGAACATTTCAACTCAAAATTCACATTTAAAAATTTCAGAATTTGAAATACCTTCCAAATCTAATCATTTTATACACATCAAAATAATACAAATTCAAATACATTTCAATACGAATCATACTCGAAATCCAACCATTCCTCTAAGCACAAACTTTTCCAAATTCAAATAAGATTCACATTCCAAATATTATTTTACAGACATACTTAAAATTCATCAAACACACGCACGACATTGCCGCGCTAAAAAAAATATATCAAAACTTTAAAGATTTATACGTTCCAAACTACAACTCAAAATAACAATAAAAAAAGTACTTTCAAACCTACAATTCAGAATAAGATATTCCAGCAAAATATTTAACAATTTTAATTTGCTAAACACTTAACAATATTGTACAATATGTAAAAGTACTCAAAAAAATAAAATAAGAAATAATACTAACTACCTCAAACTATTTCCCTAAAAAAAAACTAACACAATTGCAATAAATATCCAAATAAATGCAAAATATTTTAACATTCCAAATTGCTAGAAAATTTAAAACACTCTAAAATATACCTCACACATTTCATTAACGTTAAGTACGTAATCGAAACAAATTCTTAAGGTATACTTAAAATAAATCCAAACATCCCGATTTTCTAAATATCTGAAAATAAACAATATAGCAAATTGCTTCCTCTACAATGAAATATATCATAATTCTCACAGAAATAAATTACACGCAACACATTTCACTCACATATTGTCTCACATATTATATTCTCTATAATTATGAAGTAAAAAAAATATTTATGGCATTTAGCCTCCCTAAATTAAAGAATATTTGCAAAAAAATACCAAATGAATTTCCTCTAATTATAAATTGACTTCAACAAACGATCACGTGCTTTACATCCTCCAATTATAAAATTCAAACAAATATTACAACAAAATACAAACATATATAACCATTTCAACTATTTCAGAATATTTCCACACAAAAAAAACATTCAAAATTGAATTACAATTATTTTCAAATTTAAGCAACCTCAAAGATCCAACCATTTTCACAACGAAGTCATTTTAAATTCCAATTATTTCCAACCTTAAACAACTTTATAACACCACCATTTTCAAATTCAAATTCAAAAACACACGCGTGGCATTGCCGCGCTTAGATACCTAGTAATAATAAGAAGGCAATGCACTTTGCCGGCATGAGAGCCACCCGAGCACTGTAGCTGCTACAGTGCTAGCTGCAGTGGGTACTGTTGTCCACTGTAGCAGTCTACAGTACTCGATCCTGGCCGTCAATTCTCAATCCAACGGTCCCAGCGTCATCTTCGTCACAGATTTTCAAAAACGCCCCTCACAAGTTGAGAATTAGCTCCGCTACCCGCCCTTTCTCGCAGATACGGACCAAAATGAAATTTCGTAAAAACACAGGGACCTCCTCGTAAAACTGCGTGCACTCCCCCTCTCTCCTCCTCTCTCTCCCGCGATCCCACCGTCGTCGGCGACGCCAACGCGCTCCGCCGCCATTCCGGCCCTCCCCGTCCAGATCGGCGCACACGGAGACGTCCGCCGTCGCGCGCTCCCCTCCTCGCCCACTCTCGTGTGCCGGAACGGCGCGACCTTGCCGCAATCGACGCCGCCGTCGTCGCAGACCGCCGCACCGTCTGCAGGTCGCCGGCAACGCTCCGGCGTCTCAAAATCGGCGGCGCCGCCGCTGGCGGGCACACCGCGTCCACGCGCGTCCCGCGGCCGCACGCGCGAGTCCGAGCGCGCTCTGCTGCGGCGCCGGCGACGCCCACGCCACCGCGGCAGAGGCCGGCCGCGCGTGATGTCACGCTGACGACCCAGCGGGCCTGGGCTGCGCAGCTGGGCTACCTGCTAGGCCGGCCTGCTTGCTGCGCGGCACGCCCGGCCCTCTTTTTTTTTCCCTGTTTTGTTTTTCTATTTCCCAAAACTTAGAAAACTTTTCAAATACAACTCCAAAAAATTTCATACCAATTTCTAACAATTTGTAATCAAATATTTGTATAAATTTGTGGGAAACACACAAACATGTTACGACATTTAAATCCAAATAATGCCTTCATATTTAGAATAACTTCAAATTCGATTCTTCTAAAATTATAGCGTTCTTTCAAACCTGACCATTTTGCAAACGTGAAAACATCCGATAAATATTTAACCGCACCAGATAAATTAACATGAATTTCACTCTTTTCTGATACCTTATTTCAAAGCATTAGGTTTCTAACAGGTGCTACCCTTTCACTTCAACAATTTCCAGCAAATAAAAACCGTTCGAACAAACTTGGTAATCATCATACAAATATTAGAAAATATCAAAATAATTATAAAAAAAATTACAACAACAAATACAAAAAAATGACTTTTTTGTATCAACCGATATTTGGAAAATTTTGTGCAAAAAACACAACATGTTAGAACATTCAAATCCAAATTTAAAATTTAAGTCTCCAAAAATACCAATCTTAATAACTTTCCAGATTGAACAATTTTTCGAACCTAAACATTTCCAAAACATAAAACCAATTATTCACGACTAAAAAACAAACATGTTTGGAAGATTCAAATTTGTCAACTTGTGGCAGACTTTTAGGAAAACAAATAAACAAATTGAAGCATTTCAATCCATATTTCAAATTTAAACCTTCCAAACAAAAAATATAACTCCTCGAAGCCCGAATATTTTATGAACGTGATATGTATGTTCCCACTTTCAACAATTTTTAGAATCTAAACGTTTTTAAAAACATAAATTTTCCCAATTTTAGCAATTAACTAACATTATTTCTAAATTTCGACATTTTTAGATACAACGGGTGCGGCGTGTCGCCGCACCAAATTCCACTAGTTATTACGAAAGCTGGCCGATTTCTAGCCGCCTCAGCGCTCCTGCTACTGTAGTTAGCTACAGTAGTTACTGTTGCTATCTACAGTGTTGAACATTGCGTGCCAATTTGTAGAAAACACCCCGAAAAGGACTAAAATGTAATATCAGCAAAATATAGGGACTTTTCTGCAAAAAACGTCCACAACTTCCCCCCTCTCCTCTCTCTCTACCGCACGGCCGGAGCCCGCCGGCGCCAGCGCCGCGCATCGCCGCCGTTCCGCGCCTCCCCGTCCAGATCCACTCACGCTGCGAGGTCCGCCGTCGCTGCCTCTTCCTCCCCGCCGAGTATCGCGTGCCGAAATGCTGCGCCGTCGCCGGAATCGCCGCCGCCATGCCACTGCCTCTCCGCCGTGTCCGCACGCCGCCGGTGCCGCTCCGTCAACACAAAAGCGGCGGCGCCGCCACCTGCGGCCACACCGCGTCGATCCGCATCCGATGCGCTCGCTCGCGCGTCCCGGAACGCTCTGCTGCGGCGCCGGCGAGATCCACGCCGCCGCGCAGGCGCCGCCAGAGGCCGGCCACTGGTGACGTCAGCGTGACGTCCCAGTGGGCCTGGGCTGCGTAGTTGGGCCGCGTGTTGGGCTGGGCTGGCTACTGCGCAGCTGCCTCGGCCCTTTTTAGTTTTTTTCCCCTGTCTTTTTTTCCTATTTTTCTTTAAAAAATCTTTAATAACTTTCCAAATACAACTTCAAAAAATTTCAAACCTACGAATTTTAAAATGTACAGTTTCCCGAATTTGAATTTCACCACAAAAAACCACTACATAGAAATTCCAATATTTAAAAATTTAACAAGTCTTTCACATCTACCTATTTTACCAACTTTTGGAAATCAAACAGTACATAAATATAAAACTTTTTTTTATTTCGATACATTAAAATCCGAACACATTTTTAACATAGGCATTTCCAAATTTGAATTTCCTACACCAAGATATTTACAAATCTGACAAAAATATCCACATGACCACAACAAAAACCACTGACTATTCACGGCGTACGATCAAAATTCAAATTTGAATGTTCCAACATTTAGAATGCCTTTCAAATCCAAGCATTAAAAAAAGTAAACCAAATTCAAATATGAATACCTTTGCAATCTAAACAATTGCCGAATTCAAACAAATTTTAAGTGTAAACTTTCCCCGAATATCAGTACACTCAAATATAAACAAATTTTAATGTGGATAATCCCATTCCCAAATTTAAATTCCTTACACTAAGAGATTCAGAAATATGCCAAAAATATCAACATGACCACAATATCTGAGCATTTAATAAACGTGAAAACGATTCAAATATGAATAGCTCCCCAATTTGATCATCCTAAAAATTTGAACAACTTCCTCTTCAGAATTCAGTTTCCTGTAATAGATTCGTAAAAAAAATTCCACGATGTCTACAATGGTAAATGTGAGCATCCCGCAATTTAGCTAATGCCATCACTGAAAAATAAACTTTTACTTTGTTGCTATAAGCCACAATGCCTGCAAATATCAAATGCGTTATACAAAGAACGCCACCATTTGTACTCACAAAATATATTAGGTAACCAAAAAATAAAAAATATATTCACAGATATATCCACCCCGCCATGAAAACAATTCTTTTACATCGAACCATTCTACCAACGTGAAAACAATTCAGATCTGAATAACTTCCCAATTCGAACAGATTCTAAAATCCAAACGAGTTTCCAAACGCAAACTACTTTTAAAATCCAACAAAAAAATTGAATATTTTAAAATTTTAAATAATATCTTCCAAGACTGCCCATTTCACAGACATGAAAAGAAATCAAATCTGAATAACTTCCTAATTTAAATGTTGTTCCAAAATCTGAATAATTTTCAAACGCAAACTACTTTCAAACTTCAATATGAATATATGTGCATTTCCATTCATTATGGACTTAAATTTTAAAATAACAAAAAAAACCTTAAAACATTCCAATTTGCTTAAAAATTAAAAATATTGTACACTATATGAACAAAAATAATTCAATTTGGACAAATTTTTTTTTATGGAATTCAGTTGGATAAATGTGCTTTCGCCCTCATTATGGACTTAAATTATAAATTGATAAACAAACAGAAACATTTTAAAACCTTCCAACTTACTTAAAAATTGGACATACTCTAAAAAATATCAGAATTTTTTCTTTTCAGAAACAATTTCAGGAACTGTTAAATTTCCGACGTGTGGGCCTACCCTATCTAACCAAATTAGAAAAAAAAATTATAAACGCAAACTTCTTCTTCCAAATATCAAAACATTTAAATATAACCAACTTTTAAATGTGCACATTTCCAAAATTGAAGTTTCTTCCCCAAGTATTCACAAATATGACAAATATATCAATGCTAACACAAAGGAAAAAAAAATGCCGACTATTTACAACATTTAATCAAATTTCAAGTTTAAATTTTTTAAAGTTTCCAATGCCTTTCGAATCTGAGCATTTAAAGACCACAAAAAATAATTCACATACGAACAGTTTTTAACAATTCTGAAATTTGAACAATTTGTAAATGTAAACTTATCTTTCCTAATTTAAATACATTCAAATCTAAACAACTTTTGAATGTGTACAACTTTAAATTTGAATTTCTCCCACCACCGTATTCACAAATATGACAAATATATCAACATTAACAAAAAAATAAACGTTTACTATTTATGCCATATGACCAAATTTCCAAATTGAAAACTTCAAAATTTTCAATGTCTTCTAAATCTGAACATTTGAAAAAAAAACATACGAATAGCTTCCCACTTCCACCAATTTTAGAAATTCAAACAAATTGTAAATCAATATCTCCGAATATATCCACTGGAAAAATACAAGTAATATATCAAAACAATCAGAAAAAATACATACAAACTACTTATGCTAAAAAAAACAGAATATTCAAATTTTGTCACCATTTGGAAGTAATTCATATGCATTTTTTCCTAATATCAATTAAATATTGACGTCAAAATACAAACATGTTTGAACATTTCAAACCACTAAATATATGAAAATTCTACACAATATATCAGAAATTCAGACAAAAAAATGCTAACTATTCATAACAAAATAAAAACATGTTACAACATTCCAATTTAGCCAACATTTTGGTGAACAAAAAATATATATTGCACACAAAAATCACCAAGAGCGTGGCGTGACGCCACGCCAAATTCAACTGGTACACTTGTGACTTGTCCGATTCTCTAAATCTCTAGCTTGGATAGAATTATTTATTTAGCAAAAAAAAGGTGTCTACGGATTTTATAAATTCTTGGACGAGCCACGCTTCGATTGTAAACTCACACAATGGAAATTGCATGTCTCTTTCAGAAAAACGCGATGGCGTTTCCCAAATTTCTCGTGAATTGACAAAATTAGAAAAGAAGATACAATTGCGCACTGGATAACGACATGGCTTGGTGGACCTGGTCGGGTTTCTATTCATATACGTGTTTGCAAAGGTGAGATGACACATGGTCTCGAAGATTTCTTTCCGGTCCTGATCGAGCGTGTAATTTCATACGGAGTAGTATTGTTTTGTATCACTATAATAAAACGAATATTTCTATGCGTGAGACATTATTACCGGAATGAAAATGTCTCGGTAAGAACACTTCGATATCTAAGTTAAAGAAGATCTACTTACTAAGAATATGCACTCATGGTCATGAAGAAAGACACGATGCTCTGGTTGCTGAACAAACAAATGCACGAAGGCAACATATTTTCCACCATGAGCTCGATCCTGGGGATGTGCCTCGATCATCTCCACCTCTCGGAGTGCCATACTGGACGTGCAGGGTGTTTGATCAGACAGTGTAGTTGGTGTTAGCCTATGCACCGGCGTGCCAACATTAGGTCATAATCCGATCAACAAGAGCGCTAGATGGAAGCTTTTCCCTTGCTATAAAACAGTTGTTGTCTTTGAGTCCGATATGTGTATCGGCCCATCGACGGTAGGGGCGTACATGTCTTCCCTAGATGTATGCATAGCTTATCTTTAGGGTTGCTTATGAAAAACAAGACCAATTTGTACGTTGTGCTAAATAATCTTCACAATTCAAGTTTGTCAGAAAAAGAATGAAAAAGGATATTCACAGGTTTTGATAAGAACAGTTTGTGATAGCTCTATTAGAGAAGACCTAGTTACTCGAAATCTGGAAGTAGGTACTCATAATTACGGCGAACAACATGGAATGTTAACAACGTAAGATGACGACTCGAGGTGAATAATGAAATGAGACTATGCTGGATAATACACATTTTGATTATTTTTTAGGGAAAGTACATACACATTTTGATTCTACTTGATATTAATTTCAATATTGTAACATGTCGTGGTGTTAATCGACTATTGTTTGCACAGTAGTCCCAACTAAGTTTTCTTCCTTCAATCGCATTTGTCTAACTTAAAAGTAAGATAAATAGCAGATAATGCTTTTGAGATATAGTTTTGCGGAATGGGCAAGCGTGTGCGTACTTGTGTCAAGCCAGGCTGAAACCCACACCTTCCTACGAGCTGTTCTCATAGTTGATCACGTACTTCTTCTCAAACCGGTGTAGGTAATTTCATTCCGGGAGAGTAGGCTTTGAGTACTCAACTATTGAATACGAGTATCGTCAAAAAAAAACTATTGAATACGCCAAAATTTTGCCATCGTTAAAAATCAAGCTCTTCTCTTACCATTGAACTAAACAGAGGTTTAATTGCTGGTACCCCGCCCGCCAGCAAGGAAAATGGTGGCCTTTGTTCCTCTGACCGGTGCACAGTAGACTGTGTCCCCGATAAGTCTGGCCCAACCCCTTCGTTGTTATCTCAGCAGCTAGCTAAATGACATAGCTTCCGTGTCGCGTGCACATCGAGTTCTCTAGCCATGAAGGAGCGCCCGCACGCTAGTAGGTGGGGCGCACCCAACGCCTGGTCCACGTGGGCTCATGCTTGTACGCACGTAAGGCAGGGCACATCTGTATGTACCCCGCTGCGGTGAACTCACTGCATGCCCACGTAGGGCCAAACAGTACGTACCCCTCATCTCATCTCATCTCATCTCTATCCTCAGCATTCCACCATTACACCCGCGCGTCAGTCTCTCTAGTTAACAAGCAATGATTCATTCGGCAGATGAATTGTCAATCTGTGGCTATCATTAGTTCCATGCATTGAGAAACAAAGAAAATATATATCTGGGTGTTGTAGTCATAATAATAATGCCAGGATCGATCACCGCAGGCGGAGAACCCTAAAAGAGCGTATCATGCAAATCCCAGAATTTTTCAAACCGTAATACTCCCTCCGTTTCAAAATATAAGTCGCACCACCTACTTTCCACACACATGTGACATGTGTGTGGAAAGTAGGTGGTGCGACTTATATTTTGAAACGGAGGGAGTACTATATATACCAGCTTGAGATATGCGAAACTGGTTTTATGGTTTACAATTGCATCTCGCGAAACATATACGTCACATTCGTACTCACATTCAAAAAAAATCTACTCCGCGCTAAATTTTGGTTGTGATCATGCCGGCAAATAACGGTTTGTATCATCAAGGCTCATCCATAGTTAGAGCTAGATGCCCAAATTTTAACTTAAAACCCTAATCTATCACTAAATCTAATAAAAGGGGCCACTCCGAATATTCTCCATGGCCGCACCGCCGCGCCGCCCGGAGTAGTAGTAGTAGAGGTGCTGGAGGGGCCGCTCCTCCTCCCCTTCCTCGCCGCACGTCCAACTCCGTGTCTTGCTTGAGGTCGCGCTCCATCTTGCCCGCCGTGTTCAGCGCCTCGAGCAACACGACGTCCACACGACGCCTCTTCGCTGCGCGATGCTCAGAGCGCACCGACTTAGAAAGAACACACGCCATGCATCAGCTCATTGTCATCGACGAGCTTCGGATTGCTAGTCAAGGCAGGAGTACAACCCGGAGGCAAAATCGGCTAGGGGGTCGAGCCACGCGCGGCGACCGTCGAGGACCCCGCCTTCGCATCGTGGCGTCGTGATGGTGCTAGCCAACCGAGGTATAAGGTGTGCAACCAGTCACTACCAGGAAAAAGGCCTTCTGTGGCGCACCCTTTTGCATTCTGTGGCGCATGGTGGGTGGGCCACATAATCCCCGCCACAAAAATGTTAATTCTGTGGCGCACCGCCCGTGCGCCACAGAAAGCCCAGGATTTTGTGGTGCACTGGCAACCATGCGCCACAGAAAGTCTTTTTTGGGTTTAAAAAAAAAGTGGCTGCCACCGCAGCCGTGCTGGGACGCCTCGTCGCCGGCAGCGGCGTGGAGTTCGTCTTGGAGATGTTCGTGGACCACTCGACCTTCCTGCCGTTCGACGCGGACGGCTCCATCCCGTCCGACCGCCTCCACAACCACGAGCACGCCATCATCTGCCTCGCGCTCATCGTCTATGCGGGCGCCGCCGTCCACCTCGACCGCGTTCGCGCCCCGGGCCGCCGCGCGCTCTGCCTCCTCCTGGTGGCCGTCGTCTTCGCGCAGGAGCTGCTCGTCTTCCACTTCCACTCCACGACCCACGCCGGCGTCGAGGGACAGTTCCACTGGATCCTCGAGGTGGTCGTCGCCGCGTGCCTCGGCACCGCGCTCCTCGGGTCGCCTTTCCGCGGAGCTTCGCGGTGAGCCTGGCCCCGTCAGCGTGCATCATGTTCCACGGTGGTGGAGAGAGGACGACGAAGGGAACGGAGGCGGGCCACCAGAGCCACGCCGCAGCCCCTGCTCCCGGTGACCAACCCCTCCTCCGTCGGCGGCGGGGGCGGATCCAGCCTCGAGGGCACCGTCGCGGATTCAGCATCGAGGGCGCCGTCGCGGATCCAGCATTGAGGGAGGGAGGGGAATCGGGCGGAGGGAGAGGAGAAAGGGGATCGGGTGCGAGGTGAGGCAGGAGAAAGGGGATCGGGTACGTGAAGGAGAACGTGCGGTGGTGAAAAGGATAAGGGGAGAGAAAGTGCGGTGGGGTCAGGCCAAATTACTGTGGCGCACGGGACTGGGTGCGCCACAGAAAGCAGCATTTCTGTGGCGCACGTAACTGGGTGCGCCATGTGCGCCACAGAATATGGCTTTCTGTGGCGCATATACAGCATGCGCCACAGAAAGCCATATTTCTATGGCGCATTTGCTTTGCATGCGCCACAAAATTCCAAATTTCTATGACGCATCCAAAACAATGCGCCACAGAAATAATTTCTGTGACGCATGGCTATTTCGTGTGCCACAAAAAGGGATTCCATAGAAAGCCACTTTCTTGGTAGTGAGTATTATTTCTGTGGCGCATGGCTATTTCGTGCGCCACAAAAAGGATTCCATAAAAAGCCACTTTTCTGGTAGTGAGTCCTACAGCGGCGGATTCGTGGGCCATCTTCGAGCGACGGAAGCGGCGCTGCTCCTCGTCACGACAACAAGGGCCGTTCCCGCTGAGTCCGCCACGCACGTGCCCGGATATATATGTGCCATCCATGGATCTACCATGGATTTACGGAAGACCACCGCTGCAATTCATAAAGTTTAGTGTGATTGCGGGCAATTTAGTGTGTACCTGATTTTTTTTTCAGACAAAATACATTCCCCGCAAACTGATGATACCTTTCCAGGCGCACATCTGTCCGAATTTTATGGCCGAAGTTACAGGGATTGACAGTCCCTAGTCTATAGTAGAAGGTGCGTATGACCCGTACGCGCCTTGGTTGCGATCGCTGTACGACCGTCTCGTCAATTTCGTGCGCTGGGTACTGTGTTGACATTATAAGGCGGGGTACGTACATGCTGCCGTGACGACGTGGCGGTTGCCTACCGGTTTTGCTTGCGGTGCTGTGCTGGTTGTCTCCCTCGCTATCAGTATTCTCTATCGGATAAAAAGATGGCTGCCGAGGTCAATACTCGATACCGTATGCGTCCTGGACTGCTGCGGGACAGCTACTCCAGTCTTGGATCAAATGTGCGCCTGGAAAGGTATCATCAGTTTCGTACTCCCTCTGTTTCTAAATGAAACTATTTTTAACTTTTTCGGTCTAAAGTATCTAAACATGTTTTAATAGAAGATTTATCAGGATTTAAATGAATCTTGCACTTAAACATGTCTAGATAGACGTGAGACAAAAAAGTTTACATTTAGAAACAGAGGTACTCCCTCCATTCCGATTTATAGGATGCATTTGACATATCTCTAAGACCTAGGTGAATGGACACTGGCTATGCAAAATCTCTCTCCCCAATATTTCAACCAATTAGCACTCTCATATTTAATGTCAACATTAATTAGAGAACGGCCAAACCCAATCGTTTTTTTATTGTTATTAGGAAAGGCCAAAACACAACATTAACTACTCTTAACTAATACTAATTGTTGCTTATTCTTGGAAAAATCTGGTTTTAGAATTTCATCCTATAAACCGGAATGAAGGGAGTAGTATCATTTTAGACGCATGCAGTAAGATCGAACTAACCTTTCCCACTGAATTTTGTTTTCCTTCGTACTGCCTCCATTACAAAATATAATATATTTTTAAGTGGGCTCGTTTAGATGTGATACGCCAGGCCCATATTGTAGCAGCTTGTGTCCTTACGGCCACATTGGGCTCAGGTGAAGGACGAAGGCCGTGGCTTATTCGGCCCAAGCTAAAAAATGCATTCCCCGCAAACAAGAGTCCAGCCCGACACGCTGTTATCAATGATACGGCCCACTCTCAGGAAAAACGTGACAGTTTGTTCTTCAGATAGAAACCCCAAATCGCTAGCAGGATTTTGGGGAAAAAAGTAGAGAGGATACTGCAGATCGAAGCAAAGCACCGCAGGCGCCGATGAGCGCGACGGAGAAGGGCACGGAGGGGGAGGATTCCCCGCGCGTGGCGGCGTTCCTCGACATCCTCGGCCGCGTCCCGACGGCGGACGTGGAGGCGGCGCTGACCTCCTGCGGCGTCGGCCCGACGGCGGAGGCCGCGGAACTGGTGCTCAAGTCCGCCGTCTGCTACTCCCGCCCCAAATCGGCGGTCCGATTCTTCCGCTGGGCGAGGCCGTCCGTGCAGCTCACGGCCTACGCCTGGAACCTCCTCGTCGACATCCTCGGTAAGGCCGCCATGTTCGATCCCATGTGGGACGCCGTCCTCTCCATGAGCCAGGAGGGCGGCGGCCTCCTCTCCGTCGCCACCTTCGCCTCCATGTTCGCATCCTATTGCTCGCGCGGCAACTTCAAGGAAGCCGCCATGGCCTTCGACGTCATGGAGCGGCACGGCGTGCCGCCGGACGCCGTCGCCTTCAACTCGCTCCTCTCCGCCATGTGCCGCCAGGACGGCGGCGCGCAGGCTGCGTGGGAGATATACGAAGGCTACAAGACCAAGGTCGCGCCTGACGTGGACACCTTCGCGATACTGCTGGAGGCGTGCGAGAAGGAGGGGAACGTTCAGCGGGCGAAGAGCACCTTCGGTGAGATGATTGTCCGTGTTGGGTGGGACACCAGCAACATGCCTGCTTACGACGCTTTCCTTTCGACGCTGGTGCGAGGGGACCAGTTCAACGAGGCATTCAGCTTCCTAAAGGTGATGAGGAACAATGGCTGCCTCCCAGGGCTCAAGTTCTTCGCCAACGCGATCGACATCGTCATCCGTAAGGGAGACCATGTCAATGCTATCGCGATATGGCAAATTATGGTCACAGACGCAGGACTGGTTCCAAATCTGCCAATGTACAACGCCATAATCGGCCTCTGCTGCAGTGTCGGTAACACCGACTACGCCTTCCACATGCTTGACGAAATGCCCTTAAATGGGGTCTTTGCAGATTCTGTTACATATAATTCCATACTCGAGGGACTCATCAAGCAGCGCAAGCCTCGCGAGGCTGAAGGTTTCCTCGCGGAGATGAGCAAGAACGAGCAACTGCCCTCAGCGTCCAACTGCGCTGCTGCTATCAGCTTATTCTCTCAGGAGTTTAACCCATCTGCCGCAGTTAACGTGTGGCAATGCATGGTGGAGCACCAAATTACCCCGGCCGAGGAATCAGCCAAAGAGCTGATAGCTGGGCTTCTCAACTTCAGAAGGTTTGCTGAGGTGAAGAAATATACTAACCAGATGCTTGACATGGGGATTGAGTTGCCCCAGTCCACCATTGACAATATGAAGCGTACATTTGAGAAGGCTGACAAGGGCCACACATATGACCAAATTGCAAGAAGGATGAAGCGACGGTAGCAACACATGGATGGCATCAGGTATGTCTTCTTTCATATGGGTGCCACTGGCTGTTTTGGCGATTGACATTGATTTTGTGAACCGCCTATTTTCATGACCTTATGTCACTTCCTAATTAGGCCTCAAGGTCGTTATTAAACTACTTGGAGGTATAATCCTAGATTGCTACTAGTTTGGTGACATATGCTCTTCCATGTTTGATTTGTGGCTACTCTGGAGTCTGGACATCTCACTCTCCTTATTCTATAATGTTGTAGTGCCACTTGGCACAATGCACAAGGCTGATTACACGGATCCTTGTGTTGAATATTATCGCGTCTTCTTTCCAATGCAATTTTATCACTCCACTCCCTTCCATTTGATTCCATCTTCCTTTGTTTGAACACTGATGATAATGGAGACATTGTATCAAAATATTCCTGTACAAGGATCTTTAATGGAGAAAGAAAATTACTACCTTGATCTGTTGGATTAGTGACTATGTACTTTCCAAGTAACGACTTACCATTTTTCCACTTCCACTAACAGTGGCGGGAGTGATGGGTTTGCATTAAGAGGTACTTCCTCCGTTCCAAATTAATTGACACAGAACGGAGGGAGTAGTTTTGTGCAAATGGTACATTGACTGGTTGACCCGACACATAATTTTGCCAAAACCAAGATATAGTGATCAAGGAAATTGCTATTGGCCGTACCTTCCTATAGCCAAAGTTCTATGTGTCTACAAACATGTTCTTCTAAGAAACTATTGGGAATCGCCAGCTCCACGGTTGAAGTTTTGTTTGCAAGGGCGGACTCTGACGGCTGCATTGCCTAATTCTATAAAATCTAATTGTTTTCGTTACATCCCATAGTCAGGGGAAGATGTAGGTGGCACCGTTAGGGGTTGAAGGAGGAGGGTGTTACTAGGGCAGAAGCAGGGAAAGAGTCAAGGGAAAGGGCCAAGCAAAATGATCAGTGGGGTCATCATACATCAAAATATAGTAGTCTTACCATAATATATACTAATTAATGGTGTCAAAAGTTGACATGTATAGACATTTCTAAGAGCAACGCACTATATCATTGGTGTGAGCTGACACCGATAATTAATTAATTATACTCTAGCTCCTTCCCTAGGAGGAGAGGAGACATGAGAAATTAGGTAACTTCTCGTCTCCTTTATGCAAGGGCGCCTCCTTGTATTGATGGAGACACTTTCAAAATAAAGAAAAACAAACTCTAACTTTGGATTATTAAAAAGAGGCCTAACTTGGGGGGCACGAAGGCAATGGCGTACCTGGGGTGGCCCTGCTCATACTTTTTACCACGTAATAATTTCCTTCCTTCCTAACGGTTCCAAATGATGTTATGAGTACCTAACTGATTTCCAATGCCTTCGCTAGATACCGTGGGAAAAAGGTAACTAGAACACCAAAGGATTGGATTTGAAAGAGTACTTTCGGCTCATGCTTACAATTAGGAACCAAGAATTGTTAGACCACCTCTATACCTTCGTTGTCCTCCCGATACTAATCTTACTTGTAACCCTTTTTTATCTGTGTGTAAATCCCTAGTAAAGTATGTATGCTCCTATTTTGTGTTTGCATGCATGTTTGTGGGTGAAAACCTATGCTTGGCTAGATAGCACACACAAGCATGGCCCAAGATGGCAATTTTATCCATGGGTACTTGACCCGTTGAGTAGGGTATGGGTATGATTCTTTGCCCTTAGGTAACCTAATTCGTCCATGGGTCGGGCATGTGTATTTCTTTCCCATGATTTAGTACAACAATCCGCGACACTTAATTTGTAACGGAGGGCGTAGTTTTTTTGCGTACGACATGTGGCCGTGAGAGTTGTAGCTATGAATCTTAACTCATTGACCCTAACACGTTGTGTTTGTTATTTAGTTTAATGGTTAAGTTCACTTTCTATTTTGCATGGTGTTATTTATTGTTATGAACGTGGTAGGTGATAGGATAATAGCCCTAAGGCTGGTACGAGATGGCCCTGGACAGATGAGGTGCGACGCCCAGCCAAGAGGGGGCTGCCGCACAACAAGAGCAGGGAGAAATCTTGGGGAGGATAATTGTGACTATTTTCTTGCTTGTCTATTGATTGATGTGGCTAGGCATTATATAGCCAGCTTACAAACTTGGAGGCTAAGCCGAACTAACAAACTTTAGGAAATAATTAACTTGAAAATCAAGAAATATCTCTAAGAGATCTAACTGCCAAAACTAACTAACAATAATTAAGGAATCTATAAGGATAAATTTGGGGACTTTCCCTGCCGTGGCCCTTCCCTGGTGTGGCTGCCTTACGCCACATAACATCTCTCCCCCTATTTTAAACAACTCGTCATCGAGCTGGACTAATGGGCGTCTTCAACGTCATCATCTGAATCCGGATCAATCTCTAGGATGAAAAGTTTCTTGCAGCGGTGGCCAAGCACAAAACACTCATCGCAGTTGTAGCATAAGCCTTGTTCACGCCGGTTTGCCATTGCTGCCGGTGACAGTGTCGCCGTGGTGGGTTTGCTAGTGCTGCTATTGTCACCTTTCCTGGAGGTGGTGCTGCTGGAATAACAGGTGCAGGTGGTGCATTGAGGTCTGGGCATGGCTGGTAGGTATGTTGTGCTAGTGGTTGAGCTGTTGGGGGTGTCCATTGTGCACGACACTCACAGGAGCATGCCAAACTCATGGTGTCCAGCAGGCTGCCCGGCCTCCACATCTCCACATCAATCTGCAATGGATCCTGCAGATTAGTGGTGTAGATGGAAACCAGTTGATCCTCTGGAAGTTGCGGGGCTCGGCACAAAAGTACATTGAACTTGTTGAAATCTGCCACAGTTCCTGTGCACTTGAAAGAGATGAGTTCTCCTAGAGCATTGCTGCGAGATGGAGGTCCAAACTGAATATTTATTAATTCAGTAAGGCGGCGCCAGGTTGGAGGTCCATGGGCACTCTTGTACTGTTGGTACCACAACTGTGCATCGCCCGTCAAGTGGAAGGATGCAAGGCCCACCTTCTCGGTGGAGGGCGTCCGTTTCGTGTCAAAGAATTGATCACATCGGTTCAGCCATACAAGCGGATCAACTTCCCCGTCATAGGTAGAAAATTCCATCTTGAAGAAGCGTGGGGGTGGTTGTTTGCAGCCTTATCAGTTTCAGGCAGGGGCAGAACTGCATCGGATCTCTTCTGCTTGTCGTCTGTGGTGCCAGAACTGTGACCCGTGCAATTCTCTAACTTGAGGATAGCCAGATTGTGGGCACGGACCTGCTGCATGGTGCCCCGCAGATCACCGGAGAGGGAGTCGATCCTCTTGCCCTGGTCCACCATATGCTGGTCGATGTCGTCCAGGCGCTTCATGAGGGAGATGAGGGTGGTGTTTATCTTCTCAAGATCTGCAGCAGTAGCGGCCATGACCGATCTGAATCTGATACCAAGATATTATGAACAGGTGCGACGCCTAGCCAAGAGGGGGCTGCCGCATAACAAGAGCAGGTAGAAATCTTGGGGAGGATAATTGCGACTATTTTCTTGTTTGTCTATTGATTGATGTGGCTAGGCATTATATAGCCAGCTTACAAACTTGGAGGCTAAGCCGAACTAACAAATTTAGGAAATAACTAACTTGAGAATCAAAAAATATCTCTAAGAGATGTTACTGCCAAAACTAACTAACAGTAATTAAGGAATCTATAAGTATTAATCTGGGGACTTTCCCTGACGTGGCCCTTCCCTGGTGTGGCTGCCTTACGCCACATAACATTTATGCAAGCTGATATGGCCAGAAGGAACATGGATACCTACTGTTTAGGCATGGGCATGATTGTCCGCTCATTATCTTAATGGGTGGGCGGCGAGCACCCTCATGGGTATGGATTTCATATTGCTCGACCTTTACAAAACATGACCCATTGCAAACCCCATCCTATGCGTGCTCCATTCGTTTCTTCCCCACTATATTATTTCCTAACATATGGAAAGACCGTTCATGCGAAGATCTCTTGAAGTCTCTACTCTGCGCCATACGGCTAGGCCGCTAAATCCACTAGGACACTGTGGTACCTTACCACCTACGGTGACAATTCGTTCCCTTTTGACCGGTAACCTACCTCTTTAGCCTCTATCGTCGCCTCACTCGCCATTGTTTTCCTACAAGCATGAATTCACAATGACTTTACTTGCTTCTTTCTATGTGGCATTCTTGTGTGTAAACAGATGTCCAAGTTTTTTTGCTTGTATTCGGAACTGATTTATTGCTTGTGTGTGGCGTTCCTCATTGTGGAACATATTTCTTTCTCTTGCACAACCAAATATTCATCTATTTTTTGTATGAGATATTTAACTTGCAAAGCAATCACTAGGTCTTTGATTCCATGAATTTCCATAGCAAGTATAGAGGACTGGAATTTTTTGAATTTTTGTATGTGGATTATTTAATTTGTGAATCCTACATGCACACAGTATCAAGGCTTCCATTGATATGCACACAGTATCAAGGCTTCCATTGATATGCCACCTGCATGGTTTTTAAGGTGGTAAGAGCATCTCCACCGACGCGCCCAATACAGCGTCCGGCAAAGTTGCCGGACAGACGCTATTGGGCGCGCGCCCCACCGGTCGCTCCCAATAGACGCTCCCAGATGACAAATTCAAATAGTATGTCTAAAATAAAATCAGTTGAATGTCTGAATTCACATGTCCCAATGTAGAACTGAATACATAAAATCAAATAGGGCATACAATTATTCAAATTAAAATAAATTGGGTAGTCAATTAGGATGGTCGTCTGCTTGGCCTTTGAGTGCCCACAGATGCTCAACTAAATCATTTGCAGTTGCTCGTGTGCTCCTTCATTCTTAATTTCAGCGTTAATTGTGAGGTAAGTGGCAAAGTCCGCAGTCAAATCCGCATATTCATGATCAATCTGGGCAAGAGGACCCACATGATAGTATGGATGGTCATCATGTTGCGGAGGATAGCATCATTTGGTTGTCTCAAATACTTTGGCCCAAACACTGCAACAACCGCCCTGCAATACCGATCCATGGTCGCGATACATGTAGATTCAGCCATGCGGAGGTAGTTGTCTACTGCATCTGCGGGTGCTCCATATGCAAGAACTCTGAGAGCAGCCGTGCATTTCTGGATAGAGGAGAAACCAACCAGTCCGGTGCAGTCGCTCTTCAGCTTGAAGTAGTCATCGTACTCCCGCACGCCCGCCAGAACGACCATGAAGAGGTCTCTGTTCATCCTAAACCGCCGCCGGAATTCCTTGTTCCCGTGTGTGGGATCGTCGGCGAAGTAGTCTTGCCATAGCGTCATATATCCCTGCATCCGTCTGCGATCTTTGTTCATCCTCCTACCAGGCTTCGAACCTCCAATCCGAGGCGCAACGCTCATCTGTCGAAGCAAACCAACTAGGCAAGTGATGATCGCCAAGTGTTCGTCGACCACGACGTTGGAGGCGGCATGGGCGGTGAGCAATACGCCAGCCAGCTCAAGTTCGCCGTCGCTATCCATCTATATGAACACAAGGTTTAGAAAAAACCGAAGTCTACGAGAAAAAATGAGCTGAGCAATGTGACGAACACCTTGCTTGCGGGGAAGTTCTCGGAGGTGGCGACGATGTAGCACCGGACAACAAGTGCGGCTCGACGGAGAAGAGACTACAGACACTGCGACGGGAGAAATAGTGCGCCGTTCCTGGCGCGCGGGGGGAGACGGGCGTCCGGCCGGCGGAGGGTGGGTGGCGGCGACGGCGATTCAGTAGGGAGGGGCGACTCAGTAGGGACGGGGATGAAAACAGGCCACAAACGGACGTTGGGGAGAAAATAATAGGGCTGTGGTCGCTGATGCGTCGCCCCCACCCGTCGGGTTTCGACGAGGCGCGTGTTGCCGCGGTTGCCGGCACGCCCGCTTGCGTCCCTAGAAGCTGGGCGCGAAGCGGGGTTGCCGGACGCTGTATTGGGGCATGCCGGCAACTATTTTTCTATTGGGCACGCCGCTGGGGGTAATTTGCTGCCAGCGCGCCCAAAACGTATATTGGGAGCGGAGTTGGGCGCGCCGGTGGAGATGTCTAAGGCATCCTAAGGCGTTTTACCCCCGCTTCGATGCCTAATTGGGGGCAAAATTCCAAGACGCTGGGGGACGCTCTATCGCCTGAGCGCCGCCTTAAAAACCATGGTGACGTGATCATCTATGGAATACTCCACGTCCTCAGGGACAGGTATATGGCCAGTTTACCCCAAAAGTCCAATGGGACTTGCTGAAAATAAAAACACATTACTTGCTTTGTATGAGCGCCTAAAGCAGGCAAAATTACAAGACACTGGTGTAGTGCATCGCCTTTTAAACCCATACGTTTTTCAATTTGTTGGACTAAACTGATACCACCCATACGGACAGCTGTTGCAGTTTACTCTTATAGAAATGTGCACAACCAGATATATGCTTACTAGATGTGGCACACTTATGAGGAACGGTCACATTTTCCTTATCTCCGTCCATCACTGCATTGATGAATGACACAGGAAACTAATATCTTCATTTGTAATTAGGGGAAACTAAGATCTCACTAAATTGTCGTTAGGCTATTACTTTGTTGTTTCTTTTGTTTATGGTTTTGCTCTGGCTGTTACTGTCCTTGTCTAATTTAATTATTTAAGGTGATTTTTAGGAACTGGCATTTTACTGCCTTTCAGAGTCATTCCAATGCAGCATCATTTGGTTAATTTTGTTGAATTTCGACCGAGACAAGTGCATCAGGGTCAATATGTAGCGTAGCATAGTTTGGATGATTAATGTCTTTGATCCTACAGTTCTTATCAGTACTTTCATCACCATTTAGTCATTTGAGTCTTAAATATCTTGCGAGCATCTTCCTTCCAACCAACTTCTCTTTCGCCCCCCTTTTCCTTTCACTTCATGTATGCGGTCATGAACCTGTGCAGGTTAGAAAGAAATGTCAGCTACCCGCTGGCCAAGATGTCTGAACCTACTCCTGTATTTATCTTATGAGCACATGAGCATGACAGCAGAATGTTAGTATTACACTTGGAAGAATTGCCCATTAAAAGATAGACCAGCCTGCTTGCTTCTCCTGTTGTTAGGAGTTAATTTACTATAGTTACGCATGCCCACTTCTACAGACCAGGTCTGCGTATTTATGAGATTCAGTTTTAAACTGATTTTTCAAAAGCATTGTAAGTTATTAACCTGGGCAGCGTATGTTGGGCAATCACTTTTTGTGGTGCATTCAAGCAATCAACATCTGGTTTTAACACAAAATCAATGTGTTTTTACTTCTATGTTGTTCTAGTTTTTTAGAATAAAAATTAATTAATTGAAGAAGCAGGAAGTGTTAGTTTTACGTCAATAGTAGCATTTGCTTTTTTAACTTTTGAGCTATCATTTGTCATATTATTCTCATTTTTGGTATTATTAACATATGAATTTGAGAATACATTTTTATGTGTAGTAAGTGTAAACTGATATACACTTGGAACTTCTTATGGAAAACTTACCCGGTATTGACAGTTATGGGTGAATTTTACACCAAAATAAATGAAGGGTTGAAATCTACATTACAGTAGTCTAGGGACGAAAAATGTACTTACCTCCTGTACAAAATGTCATCTTGTCGGCATCGATGATAGCACTAATCATTTCGTAACTGTCTACCACCTGGCTCCTGGGCATCGATAAGGGCATGAAATCAGTGTTGCACCCTCTTTCGGGAGTCAAATGCCTTGTGAGCAGAAGTTTTCTCATTTTTTTTCAATCTTTCACTGTCTAAATTCTTTGCTTTTCTGCAGAAACGAGCCAGACAGAGAAGCTGCACGATGGGGTTTATGCTGCTAGAGCAAGCTGTGGCACGGTCTTCAAATTGGCATGTGGATGGAGGTCGTTGGTGCATCGGATTCATGTTCTGGAACTTGTTTTTGCACCAAAGAGGTTCTTTGGAAGATGTTTCCTTCTTGGAAAAGAAACAGTTTCGAGGTGGTTGTAAACTTGTAATGCTAGACTTAGCTATTCATTTAGTTCAATCACTGATGGGAGCAGCCTGTTGCTTTTGCTAATCTTATTGGTCTTTAAAGCTCTGCAGTCTTTGTTTGATTGTTAGTGGAAAGGAATAGGGAAGCTCCCTTTTCCCGCTCGGCTCAAATATATAAGCTCTTGAAAAACTGATGTAGAACCAGGGAGTCTGGGGTTCAGTAATCTATTTTTCTAGGCAGAAGTTCCCAAATAGGTTTTGATAGATGTCCTTCCAGTTTTTAGGAAAAATGTATGTGTCATTTTCACTGGTGGATTGGTTAGTCCGTTTTTTTTGGGTTGCATTCACGCTCTTTGGCCGGACCAGCATGCACGCAGCAGCTTCCGTCGCCGCCGCTGGGAACGTGGTTCGTCGGCACCGGCATGCTCATGGGGCACGACTACAGCCGGCAACCTCGACGTACCACCTCATCAACCGCAGGAAGAAGAACAGCATGCGGCGGGCGTGCTCAAGGTGGTATCTTGCAGAGGCACGAGTACCTCGCTTGTCTGCTCCCCAGGCATCGATTGGGGGCATCAAGGCCTAATTCAGTTTCGAATCGCGGCCGATGCTCGTCTCTGGATCGTTAAGTCCGCCCGGCATCCAACCTTGGGCGTCTCCCGCTACAGTAGAGAGAGGCGACTTTTTCGCCCTGCCCGCAGATCCACCGCCTCGCCGTCGTTTCGTCCGATCCCCCGTCCTCCGTCGGCCGCTCCGGCGGCGGGAGGGCGGGGGATCTCCGTTCCACGGCTGTAGATAGTGTAGGTTCTGGGAGCTTTTCCACCGGCGGCGCCTTGGAGGAGGTTGGGTGGCCGGCGGTGTTTTTGGTGCAGTTATGCGTCTCCTCCGACAGCGGAGCTCGGTGGAGCTTCGCGGTGGTGTACCAGCTCCGTTCGCTTCTTCGGATCTCCGGATCTGCTGGAAGCTTCTTCCCCCTCCCAGATCTCGCGTGGCGGCGGATCTGGGTTGACCTGCTCGATGCTGAAGATGATGATTCAAGCGGTGGCGCTGTCGGAGCAGGGTGGAGGCCCTCCGGGGTTCGAGGCTCGAAAGATTTCCCGTCCGCTCGGGGACGACTTCCGATCTAAGGTTTCGAGGAAGTTGCAGCGGCGGCGCATCATCGACACGGCCTCTTCGCCGGCGACATCGACGCAGAAGGATTTGGGTGTTTTTTTCTATCTTCTTGTTGATCCTTTCTGCCTACTTGATGTAATCATCTTCATGTATCCTCGCAAAAAAAAAAAAGACCGCCCGGCATTAACAGTTCAACATCAAGTGCGGGTCATTCACTGCTTAACTACAAAAGCCTAAAGAGAAAACGAGGAAATGATGTCCTGTGTCCAGCCGGAGTACGCACTGCAGATCGCCTAGCTGGATCCTCCATAGTCCATTCTTGCTCAAACCCACCACACCCTTGCGCCCGGTCGACGTGCACCACCATTCGCGCCCGGGGGCTGCTGCAACATGGAGACGAGAATTAGAAAATCAAAATGATATATAAGCAAACGTAGCCAAACGAGGCTGAACAAAGGTGTATCAAAGAATAAACTTTTTTTTATTTGCCTAAGAACAATTAAGTGCAAAACCGTTTCCACAAAAGAACTTAAGCAACATTCATCTCTATTTTTCGTTTAATATTTTTTTTCAAGCCAAGCATCTTCATCTTGCACTTTTGCAATCAAGTTAAAAAACATCACTTGGCACAAGTAGGAATAGTAATCTGATCCTGGAAAACATTTGCAACATTGTTTGGTCGAAAATGCAGTTCCTCATGTAAGTTGGGCCCAAGGCACTATCTCTGCCATTCATTTTTGTGAGATCAGACGGTAGTTATTTGGTCAAAGTTTTCACCCACATTTACACAACAGCCCTCACCTTTACAGCATTTTATAAGTTCTGATTTTTCTCTCCCCTCACAGTTGCTAGCTCTTTAGATAGAACCGTACAGTTTTTAAAAAAATCTATCATTTTTTTCTCAAGAAATTAAATATTTGATATTGATTATTTTAGATAAACTTCAATTCACATAGAATTAAACGAAAATTTCACACAATTTTCAAAACCATCATAGATTTAACAAAGTTTCACCAATGGTTCACAAAAAAATCACACTTTCACATATTTTTTGTGCGAGAATATTCAACAATTTGTTTTCTGAAACAATGAAATATTAGTTCTTTTCAAGAAAAATCTACATTTCTGCGCACAGATATTTCGTATTTCTCAAGATTTCATTTCACAAAATGTTCATACAATTTTTTTCATATATTTCATTCATGTTCCATCCCAGATTCGAAATTTATGTTTTTTTCATATGGTTTTTTTTATCCGAAGACTAGTTGGAGATTAATTTAATGAAATGATTTTTGAATATTTTGGTAGGAGTTTAAATGGATGAAAAAAATTCTGAAGATTTTTTAGAAGATTAATTCCATGGAACAAAATTCTGATGATTTCGTAGGATATTTTTGTAGGAATGTTCAAAAGAGTTTCATTTCTGTTTTGCTTCCATTTCAAATGTCTTAGATTCAAAACTTTTTCAATCTTTATGAATCCTTCTCAGATTCAAAGATTTTCCACGTTTCTTACAAAAGAATGATTCATAATTGATTTTTGTCCAACTCACACGGGATTCACATATTCATGAACTACATATACAGGATCTGCAATATTCTTTTACAGAAAGAAGCATTTTTCGCACATATAATTATACAGAGTTCTTCTGATAAACATTTTTTTTGGCACATATAATTATACAGGGTTCTTCTGATACACATTCAAATAGGAATTACTGCAATAAAATATCTACAGAACACTCTAAGAGCATCCACAGCGCATCGCCACTTAACTAGGCGCTAAAGGAATAAAAATAAATTAGAGTAATCAAATAAAGTAGTGAAGCGCCCAGGCCCGCAACGCGCTGACGCTTGTTTGAGACGCTACGAAGACCTGCGATCGATGAGCGCGAGGCAAAGAAATAAGCTAGCGCCGGTCGATTGATTTTGCGCCGGGCGCCCAGGATGGAAGGGCCGAACTACCGATCGAGAGGGATTAGAATCCTGGCGTCGGCTGTTAAGCGCCGCGCTGTGGATGCTCTAAGACACATCCATGAATCTTTGATGGAATGAGATCCAATCATCACAGAAAGTTCGAAAAGAGAATTCAATGGATTTCATGTGCAGATCCGGTAGTCAATGCATGATTTGTCGAAGCTTCATAAAAAATCCAGATCAGTTTCACAAATGATTCAACAGGAAATCAAAAAGTCCAACAGAAAAGGAATAGAAACAAATAAAAGGAGGGCTCTCAGATCGGTCCATACAATACATACAGATTTCATATAAGTTTATAGGCATTCACATAAAGATTTTTCACAGAATATATTATACATTTTCTATACATACAGGTTAGTTCGGGTCAGATCCAAAAAAGATATGAGAAAAAAAATCTTCACGAGACCAGATCCAAAAAGAATTTGCAAAAAACAAGTAATCTTCACGAGACCAGATCCAAAAAGACTATGCAAAAAATAATCTACATTTGGAGTCGATATCAAAGACAAGACCGGGTCAGATCCAAAAAAAATCAATCTCCATTGGCCGGATACATGGCCACCATCCCAAGATCTGGTGGCTCCAGGCAGCCGCCGGTCACCAGATTGATGAGTTGAAGCGCTGGAAATTTAAGATCTAATCTTTACAGAAAAAAGATAAAATCGAAGCCCAATGAAACGAGATTAAATCCCCATAGATCCAAAAATCGAGAAAAAGGAAAGACAAAAATCAGATAACTCAAATCCTTCTATTCAATGCTCAGATCTAAACCAAGAACGCAGATCAGGTATGTTTTTGCCCAGATCTGACAAAACTAAAAAAGTCTTTACACAAATGTCTCAGATCCAAACGAGAAAAAAAAGAAAAGAGCCACGGGCGGGCCAAGGGAGGACATGAAGGCCAAGATCTAGGCTTCCAGGCGCGTGAACAAGGGAGTGGCGGCCAGCTCGTGACCGTGGCCACCTGCGCCACCGCGCGACAACCCGGTCTCGACCACCACCAACGACACCTTGCTCGAGGACGGACGGTGACCGGAGGGCGCCGTCGGTTACTCCACCGAGGTGCAGCGGGAGAAGGGGTGGCGCTGGGGACAGACGCCGGCAGCGGCATGGTGGCACGGTGGCCGGGAGGAAGGATGGCGACGCGTATCTGGCCGCCGCCATGAAAGAGGTGGTCGGGAGGCGCTGGTTGAGACGCGCAGAGGTGGCTCGGGTTGAAATGGGGTAGGGTTAGGGTTGGACGGTCCGGGCGGGGTAGTCATGCCGTTCTCCGGACTGTGGGTCAATTCGAGCTTTCTTGAGGGTTTAAAATAAAAATGGTCCCGAATCTTGACTGGTGGACCTTCTGCTCGCATCTGAAATCAACCAACGGCAGGGATAGTGCCAGGGGCCCAAACTACATGTGGAAAATCCCTATTGTTTGTTTGTTTGTTGGTTGCCTTCACTGGTTCATGCAGAGGCCATAGGTACAATCCACCTCTTTTCTCTCTATAAGACATAGACACTATAGAAATGGTAAAATATAAACGTTGTTACTCTTAACTCGTTTATGTCGGCTAAGAGATAAGTTTTGTTGTGAAAAACAACATTTAACAGTTATGTGGAAACAAGTCATGCAAAGGGCTAAGAAACTATAGACACAATCTCTTCTCTTCTCTCCTATCTAAAAGAAGAGTTTTGTTCCACATTTTGCCCAGGTTTCGTCAAGCACCCTCTCATTTTTTTTCTGCCGGTTATTTTCCCTTAGCTAATGACCAACTCACAGCACTCAATCAATCGGAAAGAATCAATTGGCAAGAATTATGCGCTCAATTAATTGCGCGCTCAATCAGCGGTAATGAAACAACCTCAATCAGCATTAAATTACATTCTCAAATTGCACGCCCTAAAAATCATAACTTTCAATTAATTGCACGCTCAATTAATTGCGCGCTCAATCAGCGGTAATGAAACAACCTCAATCAGCATTAAATTACATGCTCAAATTGCACGCCCTAAAAATCATAACTTTCCTATTTACACGAGATTGATCCACATCCACCACGCGCGGAATAGCTCCTGACTCGCCTCGCCTGCATTCGACTCTTGTTGTTGTCGTCACACTCCTTGCCACCGTCTAGCGCTATTGCGCCACCAACCGCATACCGTGATCCTCACACACTCGCAACCGCTATCTCAAGACCCCCCACACATCCGGCGTGTCTCCAGCAAATTCGTCAGCGCTGCTTGGCGTAAAATCCATCTTCCGCCGAAGGCCAAAAATTCCATCATTTGCTCCATTCCGTCGGTTTCCCCTCACCCGGACAAGAGCACCATCTTTGAACCACACCAGAGAACAGTTTCCAAACTCGCAAGAGTACCAGGTAAGCCCCTTGGAGCACCATACAAACATCAGGTGAGATCCTCAGATCGAGTGGTTATGTCACTGGCGTGCATCCAAACACCGAGCAAATGTAATTCTCTCCTATCTAAAAGAAGAGTTTTGTTCCATATTCTGCCCAGGTTTCGTCAAGCACCCTCTCATTTTTTTCCTGCCGGTTATTTTCCCTTAGCTAATGACCAACTCACAGCAATCAATCGGAAAGAATCAATTCTCTCCTATCTAAAAGAAGAGTTTTGTTCCACATTCTACCCAGGTTTCGTCAAGCACCCTCTCATTTTTTTTCTGCCGGTTATTTTCCCTTAGCTAATGACCAACTCACAGCAATCATACTTAGAAACAATGAGGAAAGTGAATAGCAAAAATGGGATAGATGTGAGCACATACAAATAAGAAAATACGGAACAAGGAAGTTAGAATTCGGATTTTGAGTAAATCATACTTCAAGAACATGCCTTCAGATAGTAAAGTGCTGATATTAGTATTACTGATCACCTGCAGCAGCCATGCCTGAAGCAACATTCATTAGCTCCGCACTTACCAGTGCAAAAGTCAGGAACTACGCGAGCAATTAAGAAATTGGTTTGTCCACTTGATTTATAGTAATCAGTTATTCAGTTTACAGAAACAAAAATACATGATAAAAATGCATGCATTATAGAACCCTAATAGGTCGAAGCATTCTTTGTAAGTTAACTTGTAGCAAGAAAAGTGAATACATCCAGGATTTGATATAAGATGTCCTGAAAAGCACAACCTTACCTAAAAATTGAGCACACGTGCAAGGGAGAAGGGGTAATTCTTCATGTAAACATACCTTGGCAGACTGCACTTGAGGTATCTGATTCTGGTAACTTATGCCAAAGATAAGTGTTGCACCGTGGCTTCACAGTTCAATGATGCATGGCGGTTAGATCTACATCCTAACTTATTCCATGACCGGCTAAATACAAGATTTGACATGCTTCATAAACAGTGGCCAGTCTGCGCGCACGATTGAGGTGAATCTTTCCCTGCTGCTGAAACCATAAATCATATTATTCTAAGATGCAAGGAAGCGCAGCTGGTTTGGCGACACATGGATGTTGAAGAACTTGCAACTCAAAGTTCGGACATCCTGGAGTTCGTTATAGCCATTTCTGGCACGACGGATCACTTGTGGAATGTCGCTTTTGCTGGTTGTGCTGTCGTCTTACGGCAACTCAGGAACTCAAAGATTTTGAAGGGCGCCTTTTACTAAGGTTATGGTCAAAAAACAAATTCAGCATCTAATCTTTTAGCTGGCTCTTCTCGCTGTGGGTTTCTTTCTATGTCGTGGCTTCCTGCCACTTGGTGCTTCTCTGTACTATCATACCTTGTCTGCTTCAATATATATATATATATATATATATATATATAAGGTATAGATCCCTACCTTCTTATTCAAAAAAATAATAGATCCATAGGTATAAACTACCAGATATTAATCCGTAAAATATGTTAGAAACTTCTGAAAAAATACTGTGTGAGGATTTTTATCACGATGTGATAATAATTTTTAAGGTTGTAAAGTTATATTAATATACAAACCACTTCACTAATGTTGAAGGCACTATATAAATTTCTCAGTTCCATAAAATAAAATGTTTATGTTTACAGTTTTAAAATAAAATAAACCAAACATTAATTCTATTTTAATATAATTTAATGTTATTTTTTGGGTACTAGGTAATTACCCGTTCGGTGCAACGGGATACTCCTAAATCGAGTTACCGTGAAATCTGAAGGAACCAAATCCAAGTTGAGATTGTATATTTAGTTAGGCCACCACAATTTTGTTGTTGTGCATAGCTTAATACTTTGCAGTGTGCACACTTTTGCTTCATATGTCAGATGTTTTGATAGATTCGTGGTAAACAATAGAATACCAGTATAGCCATTGTTTCATGGTAAACAATAGCATACCACTATAGCGACTGTAGTATGTTTTTGATATTTCACCTGTCAGCGCAGGTTTGGTTAGATGAACTTCATGATGTGATACACGTTTGAAATTTTTGCTACCATGTGATGGATCTTGAGTCGATTTTGAGTCGATTAAAGCATTTCACGTATACATAAATAGTTTTGCTAACGATGTGATGTCTTCCCGTAGCAACGCACGGGCATATGTCCTAGTAATATAAAAGCTTTTTCTTGCAACAAACTACGGATCTGTTGAATAGCATTTTCTTGAAGGAAAAAAAGAGAGCATTGGCTGGCCTACATCAGAGAAGGTAAAAACACACCACATTACCTGGTGGTGCTGCTGCTGAATTCCATGCGTTATTGATCTTTCTCTCCATTCAGCAAGTGCAAATCTTCTGAATTAGTCCGACCAAAGCTCCAACAACCAGCACCAGGACGAGTACGGCGAACATCGCGGTACAAGGATAATTGTTCACCGCCATCACTACATGCATCGTGTATCCACTGTCAGTTAATACTACTCGCAGGGGCACCTAGTTAAATGAAGAACAGGCTCACCGAGCCTTTCTCGCAGGGGCACCGGCGCAGACGCGCAGTGGAGACCTCGAAGCGGAGGTAACAGTTGAAGCCGGCGCGCCAAGGGTCGAGGCCCCAGCAGCACGTCGCCGCCACGCGCTCCGAGTAGTCGATGCACCGTGCGCACTCCGCCGCCACGCGCGCCGAGTAGTCGATGCACCGTGCGCACTCCGCCGCCGTGGGCAGGTCCCTCGCGCACTGCGCCAGCACGCGCACCGTGCTCCTCGCGGCGTAGTAGCTCGCCACGGCGGTCGCGTTCGTGACGGCCAGCATGTTGTCGCCCACGGCCGCGTACGGCGCCAGATACTGCGCGACGTAGGCGAGCCTCTGCAGGTCGGCATCGGAGGCGTTGCTGGCGAGCGCGTCGGCGGGGCCGGAGATGAGACGCGCGCGGAAGACGTGCTCGCTGGAGGCGATGGCGTTGGTGTCGGCGTAGGAGACGAAGCAGCCGTCGCTCCAGATGCCGGCGCGGCGGTGGCTGTTGGCGCCGCAGCCCGAGGTGAGGTTGGTGGCGGCCACGGTGAGGCAGCGGCGGCACTCGAGCGGTGTGGCGTCGCCGCAGCAGAGGCCGCGAGCGAACGCGCGGTCGGAGCGGCCGCCGGAGTACAGTGAAGCGAAGCCGGTCGGCGCGGCAGCGGAGGGGAGCGCGGCGAGGAGCGAGAGCACGTTGGCGCCGAATGCCGAGCCGTTGCTGGTAGCGTTGGTGGGCGCGGGCGCCGGGTAGCACTCGATCGCGGTGGCCGTGAGGCTCACGCGCTGCTCCGTGGCGCCCGGGACCGGCGTCACCGCGACGAGGAGGATCAAGAGGAGCGCGCGGGAGCAGGAAAGCGCCGAGCTCGCCACTGCAGGTGTGTGCCCTATGGCGCGCGTTGGTGCTTGGTAAATGGTAGCAGAGCAGGAGGAGACACGCTGCTAGCCAAGTTAACGAGAAGAGCATGGTGCGTGCTTGCCATTTCCGGCGATCCAAAATTAGTTCCAGCCATCGATCGAAAGATGAAGACCTTGCACAGATCGGGTAAGCAATTTTCAAACTTGCACAGATGAAGACCTTGGACCGCGGGGAGTTCTTTGTGAGCATGTCGCTCACACATAGACGGTCAAACCTCAGTTGGGAAGTGATTATTGTCTATGGTCCCGCGGACCACTGGAGGTCCGCGGAGTTCTTAGCTGAGCTCAGGTCAAAGGTGGAGCGATGCCCCACCCCTGTGGTGGTGGCAGGCGATTTTAATCTCATTCGCTCCCCTGATGACAAGAGCTCAGATAATATGGACCTCCCTAGGATGCGTATGTTTAACGACTGGATTGCTGATCTGGCTCTGAGGGAGATCTCGCGTGTTGGGGCACGTTATACGTGGTCCAACAACCAGGCCGTCCCGATCCGGAGTGTGCTTGACAGGGTCTTAGTGTCGGTGGAATGGGAAGTTGCCTTTCCTCTGTGCTCGCTTCGTGCGGTTACTAGGATTGGCTCAGACCATTCCCCCCTCCTCCTCTCGACTGGAGGAGGGGCCCCGCCAAGGTCGAACCGCTTCCACTTTGAGGAGTTCTGGCTTGGTCAGCCAGGATTTGTGGAAGCGGTTCGACAAAAGTGGGACTTGGCGGTCGCGACTCCCCCCGTGCCTATAATGCGGTTGACATTTGGCACCACTGTGCTAAGGTCGTGCGCCAATTTATGCGGGGGTGGGGCGCGAATTTAGGCGCAGAGGTGCGTAAAAATAAGGCGGATATCCTAGCCCAGATTCAGACACTCGATATGGCGGCTGACTCGACGGGCCTATCCGCAGAGGGATGGTTAGAGCGGTATGCTTTGGAGAACTCCTTAATGGAGATCTACAAAGGCGAGGAGATATTCTGGCGACAACGTAGTCGCCAGAATTGGATTCTTCGTGGAGATGCTAATACAGCATACTTCCATGCCATTGCGAATGGGCGGCGTCGTAGGTGCTCGATCCCTTGTCTTTGGGCGGATGGCCTCCTATTAGAGGAGGCGCAGGACCTTTCCGACCATATTTACTCCTTCTATAAGGAGTTATTTACGGAGGGTCCCCGCACGGGTGTGGCGTTGGCCACGCACTTCTGGCCCTTAGGGGCCTTAGTCTCGGATGACGAGAATAGGGAGCTTACTCTCCCATTCAGTCGTGAGGAGGTGCGCCGGGCCATTATGGGGATGAAAACCAACTCGGCCCCGGGTCCGGATGGTCTGCCTGTCTCCTTCTTCCAGAAGTTTTGGGAGTATATTGAGGCGGTGATTATGCCGTTGTTCCAGGAGTTCTATACTGGGACACTGGTCATATCTCGCCTCAATTTTGGAGTGATTACCCTGATTCCTAAAGTTGTAGGGGCCACGGATGTTCGTCAGTTTAGGCCGATCACGGTGATCAATGTCATCATGCGTCTGATCGCCAAAGTGTGTGCAACACGCTTGGCGCCAGTTGTGGAGCGCCTGGCTCACCCACATCAGTTCGCCTTTCTCAAGGGACGATTTATCCATGATGGGATTCTGGCTCTTCATGAGGTTGTTCATGAAGTCAAGGCGAGACACCTTAAAGGTGTCTTTCTTAAGCTAGATTTCCAGAAGGCATATGATCGTTTGGACTGGGCTTTTCTACGCCAGGTCCTCGAGCGTCGTGGGTTTGACGGCGCTTCATATCCTGGATTATGCAGATTGTCATGTCCGGGAACACGGCCATAAACATTAATGGCGACATTGGCCCTACTTTAGGTCTTCGCGTGGGGTGAGGCAAGGGGACCCGATTTCCCCTCTTCTCTTCGACCTTGCTGGTGACGCCCTGGCGGCTATCTTGGACAAAGCCAAGATGGCCGGTCACATTTCTGGGGTGGTTGGGCACCTTATCCCTGGAGGTGGGATCACCCACTATATGCAGACGATACCATGATCATGGTGGAGGGTTCGGAGCTTGACATTATTAATCTCAAGTTCCTTCTCCTCTGCTTTGAGGCCATGTCTGGCCTCAAGATTAACTTCGACAAGAGCGAAGTCATGATCATGGGATACTCCCCTGATGAGCAACAGCAGATAGCGGACAAACTTAATTGCAAGTTGTCTACCTTCCCTGTTACTTACCTGGGGGTGCCCATTAGTGATTCTAGGATCCTTATTAAGGACCTAGAACCGGTCACCCAGCGTGTCAAAGCTAAGGCGGAGCCTGGCAAGGACGGTTCACCTCTAAGGCGAGCAAAACTGTCTGATTGACGCATGCTTGTCTAGCCTACCTATGTTCCTGATGGGAGTTTATATACTCCCAGAAGGCACGCATGCCTCATTTGACAGGGATCTCTCACGCTTCTTCTGGCAGGCGGCCAATGGGCGTCAGAAGTACCACATGGTCAAATGGGCGGATGTGTGTACCCCCAAAGACATGGGGGGCATTGGTATCTTATCCTCCCGTAAGATGAATGTTGCGCTCATGCTACGATGGGTATGGCGGATACTTAGAGAGGAGGGGGGACTTTGGCTGCAACTAATCAAAGCAAAGTATCTGCAGGGTCGCCCCCTCTCTCCTGTGACCGCCAGGATGGATCCCAATTTTGGCGATCCATCCAATCCATCAAGCATGAGATTAGGAAGGGTGTCCGCTTCTCCATTGGTAATGGAGAGGACACCCGCTTTTGGCTGGACCCGTGGCTCGATGGGAGCCCGCTACAGCATAGTTTTCCGTCTTTGTTTGCTATTTGCGCGGACCCGTTGCAGCTGGTGGCCGCGGCGATACCTGATGGAACGTGGAACATCTCGTTCCGACGTACTTCGGTATCGCCGAGGCTACAGCCTGGGCAGAGCTACGGAGTTTGCTCCCGGAGTCACTGCCAGGCGGTCGTGACCTCGTGTCTTGGCACCTAGCACCGTCTGGGATGTTCTCTGTAAAGTCAGCCTATCGGAGTCTCTTTAGTTCCCCAGTTAGAGCGTGGATCTCTCCACTATGGAAGGCCCCCTTACCGTTAAAGATCAAAATCTTCGTGTGGCAGCTTCTTAGGGACCGCCTCCCCTCAGGGGTGGAGGTTCGCAAGCGACAGGGGCCGGGTGATGGGCTTTGCCCCATGTGTGGGATCCCAGAGACGGGAACCCACATCCTTTTCACTTGCCCCGCTGCCAGATTTCTATGGAACTTCGTCCGCGAGGCGCTGGGCCTACTTGGCAGGCCTCAGACCTTGGCGAGTTCCTAGAAATCCAGGCGAACCGTACCGGTGAGAGGCGACGCCTCTTCTGGTTGGTGTTTGTCACGTTGATGTGGACCTTGTGGACAACTCGCAATAAGATGGTGATCGAGCGGATCTTTCTCCGACGTGCTTCTGACTCGATGTTTAAATTTCTGGCTTTCTTGCAGCAGTGGCACCCGTTGTCTAGGCAACGGGACAGGGGGCAGCTGGATGACATGCTTGCTAGGCTTGTGGAGACGGCTCGACGCATCTCCTCCTCTTCTTCCAGCTAGCGCCGGAGAGGCTTTGTTTCTTTTTGTTCGCCCTTCGCTTCTTTTTCTCGTTGTATCTCTCTCACCGCCCCCCCCCCCCCCCTCACCCCACCACCGCCTTTTCTTGCTTATTTCTTGTGGGCTTCCTTGTGCTGCGCCCCCAGCATCTTATGTTTGTAACACTGTATGAACTTGCTTGGCATGTTGCTTTATTTATAAAGCGGGACGAAAGACTGTTTCGAGAAACTTGCGACTGCAGTTGCGAGCTCTTGTCGTCACCGTTTGGTTGCGCGAGCCTTCCGCACAACTTCTCCATGTACTGCAACTGACCATGCATCTGAGCGAAATGGACAGAAGAAGAAGAGGTAGCTCGGATGGAATAGTGAAGATGAGCCTGCAAGTGCTGCGTGCCGGCCGGTGGTGGTAGTTTTGCTATTGTGGGCGTTTCATGAGTTAGCCTCGCAAGGCATCGCTAATTTGCTTTCACTTTATGCATATATCTATTTACGTACCTTTGAACATGGACCTGCTGAGAAATATATATCAAAGGAGTGGGGCATGCCTTTTGGGGCATATCTATCTACGTACATTTGAAATGACGGTGCCAGACAACAACTACATGTAATTTGGGGCTATCAGAATAAATCAGCACAAGAAAACCGAGGATTTGAGTATAAAAAATGTGAAGAAGAAAGGCACTACCAAATGACAATACGCTCTAGATATCATCAACAAACAAACAGCAATAATCACGACACCAGAATTCCCGAACACTGCATCTTTCTGAACTTGTCAATTACCACCATATGCTTCAGCAAGTCTCCGTTCAGTGGCATGTTGTCTCACTCTCATACATAAGCCGCGCATTCCACTATCTCTGTCGTTCTTCTGTCTCACGGTTATACAAGCGGTCATCCCGGTCTTACTATAAAACTTGAACGAACTCATATGCTGCACATTGCGCTAAAAGTTTTCACCTTTTCATATGATGAGTAAATTCAGGGAGATACTAAAACTAGTGACCAGGGTTCATTGATGGATCAAGTATAACTAGCCTAAACACGAGCTGTTGGGTTTTCCTGAAATTATATCTCATCGAGGTTATGAATTCTCATGTCATCGTGTTCGAGACAACGATACTTCTGGAGAGATGAGTTGTAAGGCGACGGTCAGGAGTCCTTCTATGGTCTTCCTCTACCCTGCGTCAAAATCCTGCTACTCCAGCTCAATGTTTGCTGAATTACAAGAAATGGTGAGCAGCCATTTCAGAATAGTACAGTTTGAGCAAACATTTTAACATGCTAGAACTAGGGATACATTAAGATTTGCATGTGTCAGGCGCACGATGGATCAGATCGGCGGATTAGCAAGTATTATGATGCAAGACAAGTTAGGCTACATCAAAGGTTCAGGTATACTCTCAGCAAAAGGAGAAGGCTCAGGTCTGCCACCAACCAAGTTAAGTCTGCACATCTGTTACTCATTTTCACTGAAGAAGTTAGTTGCAAAAAGTATCCTATTACACAGGCAAAGAAGGGAAACTAAGAGGTGAAATATGCACTGCTTTGTTTGAAGCTTATGTAAAAATCTGTGAACTAGGAAACAACAGATTTGTCTGAATAGAGTATAAGCGACTAAAATATTTCCTAAATGTGAAGTTCCAAAATCATCACGGAAGTGTTGGGAAACGGGTAGGCTACACTAGCACAAATCAAAATAGGAACTGCTGCAGTTATAGATCACGGGATTATCACTATACGCGTTGTGCCGTGCCGAAGTCGGTGAAGCGAGTCGGGGCAGGGTAGACGTACAATCCTCTCCGATCCAGTCGCTTCCACGAACAACTCCTCTCGGCGATTCGTCCAAGTGCTCCTGATGTAGCACATCTATCGGTATCCACACGTGCGGCGTGGAGGCACCGCTCGCCGGACTTCTAGGTCCGCGCGGGCGGCAGGGGCGTGGGGAGACGGTGGCTGTGGAGATTGTGGTGCGGAAATGGGTAACCCTAAAACGTACAACCTCCTCTCCTTATATAGACCTCCCATAATGGGCTGACACAAAAACAGCCCACTCTAGAGTCCATATCCAGCCTAATTCGGATCTGATCCGAATTCTGCTTCCACTGCCTTAAGTGTGTGACCCTATAGGTTCACGCACGTTTAGACATGACACGAATACACCTACTCGGTCAATAGTTGGTAGCGGCATCTAGCAAAACGTGCCAACTCCCAAACGCACATAAAAATCATATCGGACGAACCATCAAGATGTTTATGTCGTTCCCTTTGCCTCACGATATTTGGTCAAGCTCCTAGCTGACCACTCTTTCTCGATCATGTGATTCAGAATCCCTTAATAGGTTAACAATTAACCTAATGTAGCACGGCCATGCATTTCTGGATCCGATCACTCGAGGGGCCGAGATAAATATCTCTCTCGACAAGAGAGGGGCAAATTCCATCTTGACTGACCATGCCTCGTAGCATGCTTCATGACAAACCTGAAAGCTACCTTTATGGCTACCCTTTCACGGTGTAGTGTTTGATAGCCCCAAAGTAGGTCGATTCACATCTCGAGTGCATAGGACAATCTCAGGTCTAGGGACAAAGCATACACATCGTGTAGAGAGAACTATGAACATTGTTGCATTGTCTCAAGTTGGGTTTGCCCAACCCTATGTACATAACATAAGTCCACATCATTAGTGACATCTCCATGTCTATGACTTGTGAAACATAGTCATAACCTAATACATGTGCTAGTCTAATATTCAAGTGAGTCCTCACGTGAACTCTGACTAGGGACATATTTAGAATAACCATACAAGTAATGAGTTTCACAAACAAGTCACGTACTTGCCAATCAATACAAATATATTATTCAAGGCACATTATTATAAATCATGGACATATTGAAATATCATCATCTCTATGATTGACTCTTGGGCATATTTCACTACCAGGAAACACCTAATAGCCGGCTTGTAATCATGGGCGGGCCACCCAAAACCCACGCCGGTGATCTGCTTGGACCAAATTCCGCAGCTAATCACCGGCACGGGAAAATGTCCAAGCCAGTGAAAACTGGGAATCACCGGCGTGTCATTATTAGCGCCACGCCGGTGATTTATGGGCCCAAAAAACTTGTCACGGTGAAATATGTTACTGGTGTGGGACTCCTACCGCACGCCAGTAATTCGATAGTGAATTAGTGGCGTGGGATCCTAATGACACGCCGGTAATCATGTATCTCGGGGTGGCACGTGGGACCCTTTAGAATCACTGGCGTGGCCATTGTGTCCCACGCCGGTAATGGCGTCGTGAAAATTCTGTGGCTGGACAATACAATTTCCACCCCACACTCCCGCCTCTTCTCTATGTATATAGAACCCTATTACCTCTGTTGGATATATAGATCGCATCTGAGTTGGTTTGGGTATCTTAGCTGTTTCCTTTTGTGTAATACGCGCGTGTGTGTGGCTATAGCTAGCTGTAGTGTTAATTGATCAACATGTCTCTAGATCCTTGTGCCCGTGGTTTTACCGGAATGATGTCTCATTTCGTTGTGTACGGTGCTGTAAAAATGATGAAGGGTGATAGGTGGAGTGGAACTCCAGCGGTGCCATTCGATGAATTAATTAGTAGCAATAGCCACCCCAAGGGACGTCCGACGATAACTTGCTATGCTGATGAAATGAAGAGGGCTCTTGGAGTAAAGATCGGACCCAAAACCTGGAGTGTTGGAACATCGAAGGCAGTCATCGGTGATAACAATAGTGATGACGACTTCATGCCTCCTACACGAGCACAGATCAGACCCAAGTCTAAGAGTGTTGTTGTAGCATCGAAGAAGGCAACCCTCGATGAGGAAAACAGTGATGATGACTTCATGCCTCCTACATGAGCACAGATCAGACCCAAGTCTAAGAGTGTCGTTCGAGCATCGAAAAAGGCAGTCGTCGGCGATGACAACAGTGATGATCACTTCATGCCCCCTATACGAGCACATATCAGACGCAAGTCTTAGAGTGTCGTTGGAGCATCGAAGAAGGCACTCGTCGCTGAGGAGAACAGTGATGCATGAAAATTCTGTAACCATGTTGAAAGGACAAGGATGTCGCCTAGAGGGGGGGGGGGGGTGAATAGGCGATTAAAACTTTTCCGGTTTAGCCTTGATAAATGCGGAATAAAACTAGGTGTTTTAATTTAACAAGCATACAACCTAAATATACTAGGCTCACCTATGTGCACCAACAACTTATGCTAAGCAAGACAAGCAACAAGGTGATAGCAAGATAAAGGATTTCAAGCACGAAGGCTATCACAATGTAAATTGCATAAGTAAAGAGCTCGGGTATAGAAATAACCAAGGCACGCGGAGACGATGATGTATTCCCGAGTTCCTCCTTTTTAGGGGAGTACGTCTCGTTGGAGGGGTGTGAGTTTCAAACTCAAGACGCCACAAATGGCCTCACCCTATTCTCCGATGAACCTTGCCCAAAAGCTCGGTTCACCTTCCACTATCGGAATCCTTCAAGGCGGAATCCGGAGCCTTTACAACAATCTTGAGGCACAACCCACAAAAGGATTGGGAGCTCCCAAGTGACCACAAAAGGTCCCAACTAGCCACAAAAGGCGTTGACCACAAAAGGTCACAAGAACACCGTCTAGGGTCCAATGATCCAAGAGTAACAAGCTCACAAACTTTCACTTCCACGAATCCTCGTGGAGAGAGCAAACCGATGCAACAAAATGCAATGACAAGAACACAAGAAGTGCTCAAGTCCTTCACTCTCAAATTCCAACAAACCAACAAATGCTTATGGGGGAATAAGAGAGGAAGAACAAAGGAGGAGAAACACCAAGAATTCTAAGAACAAGATCTACTAGGTTCCCCTCACTTAGAGGAGAGATGGATTGGTGGAAATGTAGATCTAGATCTCCTCTCACTTTTCCCTCAAAGATATGCAAGAATCATGGGAGGAATTGAGAGAGGGGCAAACTTTTCAAGATTAACAATGGTGGGAGAGAGAGAGAGAAAAACGAGCAGCTCAAGTTTGAAGAAGGGGAGGGGTATTTATAGCCCCTCCCACGAAAATAGCCGTTGCAGCCACACTTAGACCGGAATATCCGGTCCCTGACCCAAAAATCCGGCCGAGTACAGAGGCTCGCGCCGTGAAGTCCTTAGCTGATTTTCTGAAAAAAGTGGGGAGGACCGGATATTCTGGTCCGAACTAAACCAGGAAAATCCAGTCTACCCGAATATTCCGATGTAGAACAAAACCGGAATATCCGATTTGCTGAAAACTGAGAGAAACAGCAAAACAAAAACTACAATATCTTTTTCATCCGGAATCCGATTTCGATGATCTTGGGCTCGTTGGAATCGCAATGAAGAGCTCTTAAAGATCATGCAGAGAAACATCATAGTACGTCATGTGAGGATAAAACCAAATATAGAAAGATAAAACCTGTCTAGAAAAGAACGACCAGTAAAATCTCCAACATAAATACAACAACAAGATATTCATTATGAAATTTGTTTTTGATAAGAACCAAGAAAGATGATATACCAAGAATGCAAAGGTTTGAGCTCTACACAAAGATGCGATCAAGTTACTCACTTGAGAGCCCCTCTTGATAGTACGACATCTATCCTATAACCCGGTCTCCCACTAACACCATGAGACCGGTAAAATAGAAACCCTATCAAGATCATACATTTGCCTTGCGCATTCCACTTGAGTTAGATGATGACGATCTTGACTCTCTCAAGTTAGGACACCTTTCTTGATCATGCTTGCTAGCACATGCTTGATGAAGACTTCTCCAAATACTCCCCTATACTCTATTATGGGAGAGTCTCGCTTAGCTCCGTCTTCATGTATCCATTGCAAGATTCAATCAAATGATATCTTCCGAGATGGATCATATTGAATTTGTACTTCATCTTCTTCTCTTGACATATATGATGTCTTGGAGATAAACATGAATGTTCCCTCAATCTTCTTTTCTAAGACACACTTTACCATGTAAGATTATAGAGTCCAACACATGAACTCCAATCTTTTCCTATGGACAAGATCTACAAGAATATCTCAATGCAAACATTAGTCCATAAGGATTGTCATTAATTACCAAAACCACGCATGGGGCAACATGCACTTTCACATGTGATCACCTTTCCCCACTACTCATTTTGCTCTTTTCTCCAACACGACAAAAAATCAAAAGAAAATAGCAAAAACAGACAGCATAAACAACAAAAGTACATAGAACACTAAAAAAAGATCAAAGAAGAAAAAGAGGACGAACAACTGGACAAAATCAAGAGGGAAAGAGCGACTGAAAGAACAACAACCCGAACACATAAAAAATGGCCAAACAACCCACGAAACAACGCACGCCACCGAGAGCAAGAACAAACACCATAACCACAGAAGAAGAAAAAAAGAACACACAAACAATAGAAGGAAGCAGATGCACATTACCTCCTAAAAAGTCAATTCCTTCATAATTAAGACAAAGTACTACGACTAAAGAAGAGAAAGAAAAAAACAAATTTAGTGGAAATGTTGTCTAAAATGTACCACATTACAACTAATGTACCGTACCAACTAAAAGAAAAAATTAAAATTAAAACCACCACCTCCGGCCTACTTCTCCTCTCTCTCTCTCCCTCGCACGCGATTCCCCAAACCGCATCGCACGACGCCTCCATCTCCCTCCCCGCTGACGTAACGCTCTCCCTCCCCGCCGCCGCCCCGGCCTCCACCGCATCGCCGCCCCGCCCCCCGCCTTTGTCGATGCCGCCGTCCGTGCCTGAGCCCTCTGTCCGCGCCCGCATCGACGCCGCCGTCCGCGTCGGTGAGTGTTGTCTAGTTGTTTTAGTTGTAGATTTTGGATAATTTAGTTGTAGATTCTAGATAATTTAGACGTGATAATAATTTAGTTGTGTAGTTGTAGATTCTGGATAATTTAGTTGTGTAGTTTGTAGTCTAGTTGTGTAGTTGTAGATAATCTAATTGTGTAGTTGTAGATAATTTGTAGTCTAGTTGTGTAGTTCTAGATAATTTAGAATTCTATTAGTTGTTTTAGATAGTTACATTTCTAGTTAGATTGATAGATTTAGTTGTTTTAGATTGTCACATTTATATTTAGATGATTTGTAGTTATTTCAGATTTTTAGGAGATGTATTGGTTATGTTAGATTGTTAGATTTTTCTAAATGTCTACATCTATATTTCTACTTGTTTTAATTGTTTAGATTTAGATTATAATTTTATTTGTAATTCGTTATATGTTTTAACTGTCACATCTAAATGTCACATATATATTTCTAGTTGTTTTAGATTATTTTAGTGTTGTTTGGTTTTAATGAATATCATATTAACATGTTTTAGTTTCCACGGAATGGGTGGGTTTAATGGTGTGAGGGCGTATTATAGGACGAGGCTTCAGCGGAACGTATATGGATGTCAGATCCATATAAACGAGAGGAAGCACTGGGTTGGGCAGTTCGATACCCTGGAGGAGGCGGCGCGCGCCTACGATTATTTTGTCGTACACGAGTACGGGGATAAGAAGAAGGACTGCCATCTAAACTACCATGCGGATCGCCACCGTGTAGATGATTTCATGCCGCCTGGGATCAGACAGGTGAACATGGCCATGGAGAGGGAGCACCAGTTGGCTGAGGCACAGATCCAACGCCGCAACGTCAGCCCCCACGACGACCCGCTAGTGAGGAGTCTCACGCGGGACGAGCCAGACTTGATGTCGTGCCAGCAGTTCGGCGCCGGTTCTTCTGTCCAGGACATCACTTCCCTTGGAATCTGGCAGGAGGAGCCACAGGGGGAGCCGCAAGGGAAGTGGGAGGATGACTGTGAGTCTGACTCTGAGCAGCAACGGCAGCAGCGACAGCAGGAGCAGCAAGAGTAGCAGGAGATCTAGTTTTCTGATGAGGAGGAGCAGCAGCAGGTTCAGCAGCAGCAGGGTCCACCCAACTCTTAGCACTATCAATTCGAGTGTTGGTCTAAAGGACCTACTGATATATACAACAACATTGGTTCTACATTTCTCTTGGTCCTTTAGTTCGAAAACTTGGAAGTTCATGATGTGCAATGTTCATATGAGGCACTTTTAATGCATGTTTCTTGTGAAATATTCTCTTGTTTCGCTGACTAAACTGTTGCAGTATCCTAGCCTTATAATAACTCTAATGTCTTAATTGTTTTTTTTTCTCAGAACATCCCATGCAGGGCTAGACGGGACTTCTTGTGGGTGTTGCCTTCACTGACCACAGGACATTTGAGGTCAACTTGGTCCAGATGACGGTGCCCACTCAGAGTTTCAGAGTTTTATGCACCAACATGATGGGCCGGACATACTTAAGTGGCGCTAGTTGGACATGACTTGTGTTCGCTACTGCATGCAACCTGCTGGGAGGTGCGCCTTCTTTCTCTACCATTGTGACGTCTCTACCTACTTCATGTATAGGCCTCCCAACAACTCCGACAGTTCCGAGTCTGAGGATCATGGCCCTGAGGTGATCGAGACCCTTAGTGACTAGCTAGCTAGCTATGATAGTTACAGATAAGTTAGCTAGATGAACAATAAGAACTTTGTTGAGTGTAGCAGCTACTGCCACTGCTATTTCTGTTAATGTTTATGTTTCTGTTTCTGTGTATTTTGCTGGTAATTGTCAACTTTTAAATTCAATACCACAACTTTTTTTAATTTCCGTAATAGAATCACTGGCGTGGCGTCCCTCGCCGGTAATCCAAAGCGTCACCGGCGTGGCCTATCACACGCCGGTGATCCCAAATAATCACCGGCGTGACCTTGCACTCGCCAGTGATCTCAAATAACACTGGCGTGAGGTTACCAGCGTGGCTGTTTCTCGCCGGTGATGTCAAAATCGCCACGCCGGTGATTAGGTTTTTCCTGGTAGTGTTTCCTACAGAAAGTTGCAGATTTTCCTAAACTCGATGGCAGATCATGTGGTTCGTCCAATCCAAACGGTCTTCATGCGTGTGGAGCGGTAACTTTGCACGAACCGGTTCATGAACTACATCGAAAAATATGAATGGCGGGGTTTCTAAATATGATTTTGAAAAACCTATGACAAAGTCAACTGACATTTTCTTCAACAAGGACTAACAATGAAATAGTTTTCCAAAACTTGGTGTGCATGGATTCAGATGTGCATGAAGGTATTGTGGTAATAAAAGTCAACGATGAAATTTGTCATTATTTTCATTCCTAATGAAGAAAGGACTCCGCCATGGCGACCCTATATTGGGTTGTTATTCAACATTGTGGTTGATATATTGGCCATCATAAATTCATAATTGAGTGTGCAAAAAACTCAGGTCAGATTGAGGGAGTGGTGTCTCACCTAGTTGATGATGGTTATCTATCCTTTAGCACGCTGATGATACGATCTTCTTTGTGGAGCGTGCACTCGAAAAAAATAAGAACCTGTAATATGTCAGTCCAGTTCAGTTGTGAGCAAGGACAATTCATAAAGAGAAATATTAATTTTTATGGTACAGATCAGAGTTTGGACACACTAATTCATTATCGGAGACCCTCAAATTTCGAGTGGAAAATTGTTGAGTAGCGACTAGAGAAATGTCAAAGCGGTTATAAAGGAAAACTACACTCTGTAGATGGTCGTTGATTTTTTCTTAAATTTTAAAAAGTGTTAAGATTCAAAATTCGTTTAGGTTGAAAATATTAAGATTAAAAAATAACACTACCTTTTTCTTATCGGTCCGCTTTTGATGCGGCCCATGAGGCACTGATTTAGGCGGCACGAGTCTGAAGTGCCGCTGCAGGGCGGCATATAGGAGCCCCCGGAGCTTTTCTTTTTGTGAGAGTAGCTCCCGGAACTTGTGGTGACCTTGCCCCTTCCCCGTGGCTCACAAAAGTTGCATGCCTGATTGCTACGGGTTGGCGGAATAATTTTTTTCGAACGGCCGGGCAAAAGCTTTGCCCGCACAATTTATTAAGAAGAGAGCTGCCCGGTTAATTATGGAAAACCGGGCCAAAACCACTACAACAAAGGCACACACAACAACCGGACCCGAGACCACACCTCCATCGGGTCGCCGAGACAAGACGACACCCCACCACACCTAAGAAGCTACATCGACACTCACACCGGGCTAAGAAACGCCAAGATTATGGCTCTAACGACCAGAGCAAACACCTGAACACACAGAAGATTATGGCGGAATAATAGACCAGCATTTGATGATGGATACTGTGCTAGGTCATCTGGTTGTTTGTACATGGAAAGTTATTCTCGCTTTGGTTTATAAACTTTTTTTTTACAAAAACAAGGCCGAACCCATCGTCATGCATTTCTAGCGCAGTTGTTGAAAGGCATCAAATAATTCGGCATGAATAGGACCCGAGCCGTCCGGCTCATCTCATCCATTCCTAAAGCAATTATATGTGGTGGTGCTCCTTCAGAAATTATATGTGTCAGCGTCGCCGGTGAACTGGTCGGTCATGGCTGTCTTCTTACGTGTGTTGATCTGTGGCTATGGCCTTCGGACCCTAATCCGCATGCGCCTCGCCCATTGCGGAATAGCAAAAAGGAACTCCTTCGACCGTCCTGTGAGGCTGTGAGTGGAAATCTGGATAGGATGGATGGGGCGGCGATCAATGAGGAGGCCTCACTTTCTGTTCCGTGCTGTTGCAGCCGTCACCGATGTAAAGCGAGCTGAACCGGAAGCCATCTTCGTCACCGGCGAACAACGGCGTCGGCCATGGATGGGCAAGATGTCAGATCAGCTAGCAGTCGCGTAGCTTTCGCGCCCAAGTGTAGCTGGTTGCAGACGGTTCTAGCACCGCAGTTTTCAAATTCGATTTCATGTTGCGATTTGGTTGCTTGATTAGGACGGGGAAAGCGGCCTCCAAACTCTGGCGATCGATCGATGTAACGAAACGCTGCCGCACTTGCGCCACAAGTTCTCTGTTCCGATTGTGCCAGATTGGTTGCTCTGATCTCGTGATTACAGCTGATGCTACTGGCACATCAGGTTGTAAATAACCAAAAAGCTTTGGATAACAATCTTAATTAGCGAGTGGTTCTTACGACGTGCCCGCGCATGATTAGCAACCAAACTGCTGAGTGAGCATTTGTTCATTAGTGGAGAAGAATATGCGTACTTTGCCGCTCCCAGACAAATGTCAACAATACAAAATTTCCCGCCACATATTCATAGTGGATCACTGACAGATGACTTGGCAGCAAACCAAGCAATGTCTCCGGTTCTCTACTCCAGCAGACGAAAATGAGCACACTCGGCGGAGCGCATCAATGATCCATGGATGATCCTGTTTCTCATGCCTAAATTTCCATTGCTTACCAGTGATTCACATCACACTCCCAATCAAGCTTATGACAAATCTGCCATCACCTCAAACCATCGAATGTGTATGTGCGTACACCCGTCGCCGAACTAAGCTGGGCCAGTAATTAAAATAAAAAGTAAGGTCCAGCGTATTAGGCGCAGCCACCAGTGAGCTTATATGGTCTGGAATGATGTAATGATGAGGGCTGTGGGCGGCAAAGTTTATAACCCAGAAACTGAACACTAACGAGAGACGCCCTTAGCTGGGGCTTATCTTCCACAAATAATACTAAACCCAGGCACTAATTAAACAAAATAATCACAAAGCGAGCGCCCTACGCCGGCCTTTCGTCGGGAGCCAATGGCCTGCTCGCGCCTGGCCGCCATAAATACTTCACCTCTCCTCGTCATCTCACACCACCACACAGACACAGAGCATTTGCCTATTGCACGCGCGCGCACACAGTCACACACCGGTAGCTTCTGCCATGGCCAAGGACATCGAGGCGCCAGGGGGCGGGGAGTACACTGCCAAGGACTACTCGGACCCGCCGCCGGCGCCGCTCTTCGACGCCGCGGAGCTCACCAAGTGGTCCCTGTACCGGGCGGTGATCGCCGAGTTCGTGGCGACTCTTCTGTTCCTCTACATCACGGTGGCCACCGTCATCGGGTACAAGCACCAGTCGGACCCAGCCGCGAACCCCACCGACGCGGCGTGCAGCGGCGTCGGCATCCTGGGCATCGCCTGGGCGTTCGGCGGCATGATCTTCGTGCTCGTTTACTGCACCGCCGGCGTGTCGGGCGGGCACATCAACCCGGCCGTGACGTTCGGCCTGTTCCTGGCGCGCAAGGTGTCACTGGTGCGGGCGGTGCTTTACATCGTGGCGCAGTGCCTGGGCGCCATCTGCGGCGTCGGGCTCGTCAAGGGGTTCCAGAGCGCCTTCTACGTCCGCTACGGCGGCGGCGCCAACTCGCTCAGCTCCGGCTACAGCAAGGGCACCGGCCTCGCCGCCGAGATCATCGGCACCTTCGTGCTCGTCTACACCGTCTTCTCCGCCACCGACCCCAAGCGCAGCGCCCGTGATTCCCACGTCCCCGTAAGTGACTCATGACCGCGTGCCTTCTCGTGGATATTCGTGAGAGACTGGATAGTACACTTATCAAATCATAGCATCGATGTTGAAATGATTCTTTTGCTCAGGTGCTGGCTCCTCTGCCAATTGGCTTCGCGGTGTTCATGGTCCACCTGGCCACCATCCCCATCACCGGCACCGGCATCAACCCGGCCAGGAGCCTGGGAGCTGCTGTAATCTACAACAACGAGAAGGCCTGGGATGACCACGTACGTACCGCCCCTACTGCCCCATATCTCCTAATTCATGGCTCACAGAAGTAACAGGATTCTTGTCAGAGTTATATTTTTAAGCAGTGGTCACGAGACTAAAACTGAAATAAAATTTTGTGGTGTAGAGGAACTTAAATAACTGTACATAAGTTCACAAGTAGCAGTCAGAACTCAGAACAGATAGATTATCTTGTCGAACGGCTCAGGATAAGGATCACTTAATTAAACTCATAGTACTATGTCATCCCCAACTGATTAACATTGAAATTTTGTGCTCTAGCTAGTACCCCTCCTATAGCTTATGCATGACATCTGCAAACAATAAACTTCGAAGTAATACACATAGCCTAATCTCTTCCTACCTAACATCCAAATAACAAACTTTGAAGTAAGACACACAGCCTAATCTCCTCCTACCTAACATCCAAATACGCCAGAAACTCTACTCTATCTGCAGTTATTGCTACCTTGTTCTACATAGACCATTAAACTTTTAGCCAGGGATATTAGGTGGAAATTAATTCAAATTTGTTCGAGACAATTTGACTTACAGTCTTGGTCATGTTTGATGCAGTGGATCTTCTGGGTGGGACCATTCATCGGCGCCGCAATCGCCGCCGCCTACCACCAGTACGTCCTGAGGGCCAGCACCACCAAGCTCGGCTCCTCCGCCTCCTTCAACAGGGGCTAGATCGATCGACCGGCCGGCCGCCGTCTCGATGATCGGAGGCACTGAACTGTAGATATCTCAGAGGACGGAGGGGCCTCCACTCCTCCAGTGTGTGTGTGTGCTGCTGTTCGGGTCCTGGATTCTGCTGGTCTTGCTGCACCTAAGCGTCTGTATCTTCCTGAGCTCGCCGCTTTTGCTGCTTGTTTTTCTTACCGATAGAGTGTGTTTTCCTTACTGTTTGCTTCCATGTAAAACTATCTATCTATGAATGATGTTGTATGAAAAAAAAACTGGGAAAAAGATTGAAACTCAATGTGTACTTATGGTTCTGTTTCTGAGATACTTGCACGTTTTCTCCTTTTATCTGCACTTCTGTAACAGCGGCTCCCTAACTAACTCTATTTTTTAGCCAGCCTACCCAGCAATTCTGATAAAATCTTTTTTTTTTCGAATCCTTTGATTAAGTCGAAAAGAGTTGGACGATTTATAAGAAAAACCAGCCAAAAACCGTACACCACAAAACACACCATGTAAAATCATCATTTGTAGTCACTCATATAATAAGGTTGGTCATAAGATTGGTTATGACGGGAGTGAAACCTCATGCAAAACCAAGAATTAGCCCAAGTATGAGGATTATATTCCATAAAAGGTTGATACCATTAAAGGTGTTTTTCAATGCGAATCCAACAACATATACCATATATTGTTGAACAAATATTTGGTTAAAGTTCATCTTCAAAACGCTCACACTCATTTATGGGAATGCAAGGACTAGCAATTAAATAAGCATACACCCTTAGGTGAAAACCCGTCAATTTAACTCAAAATCCCCTCTCATTGTGAGTAGTCGACATGTCGTCTCTCTGATGGCATTCTCGGACCTCGGATCAAGCCTGAATGTAGAGATCTGTTGTCTTTTTGAGAGACCTCAGTTTCCCGTTAACGAGTTGACATATAATAAGCAAATCGAAACTCATTATTTTCTCTAACTTCAGTGAGGTTTGGACTTTACCTGATCTAAAAACCACTTGCAAAATAGCGGTACAACGGGTGCTACTGGCTTATGGGTGACCGTCTCCACAACGAATTTCCGGCAGCTCCTATAGCTGTCGGGACGAAGAGGGAGAAGAAGAGCAAGGGGAGGAGAGGAGGGAGAGAAGAAGAAGAGAAATGGAGGAAAATTGCCACTCGCGAGAGAGGATGAAGAAGAGAAGCACCGCTGTCGCCTCCAGATCTTGTCCACCCCCAGTCATCGTTGACCAGACAGCCACCCGTGACCGGCTCACCGCACCACCCTCTTAAATCTCGGCCTTCGCCGGGTCTGTCACCGCCCCCGACATCCCTTTTAAACCCCTTAACACCTTTTCTTATATGTCGTCGGCGAACTTCCCGCACACCCCCACACCATCCCTAAGTTCCTTGTCGGCGGCTCACCCCATCCTTGCAAACGCTTTCTCCACCACGCCTCCCTTGTGACCGCCGCGGCGTCGCCAAGGCTGGGTCGGTAGGTGGGTGGTGGACAACATAATAGATTAGGGAGGGGGAGGAAGAAAGATGAAAAGGGAGAGATGAGTATAGAGGGGAGGAAGAAGAGAAGGGGATAAGGAGATAGGGGTGGAGCCCGACTGAAGGTTTTTCACCACAGACACGGTGGACGATATTATAAATGATAGGCAATAAACAACGATAAAAACAAGATCAAATGGGGGACACGCGATTTTGACATGAAAAAACACCTCCAATGAGAAGGGTAAAAATCGCGGGTGCTAGCCAGCAAAAAATCACTATTTCGGGGGAGGTTACAAATTAACGTCGGAGATTTTCGACTTATCCCGTGCGGCGACTTACAATCGGTATGTAAAGAGGTGGTTAAGGGTGGGCAAAAACGGTGTCATGGTTTAGACTGTTTCGGTCAGTTCATTTTTTTAAACTAGATTGAAAATAAAGATTGGGTTTGTGAAGGAAAATAAACTAGCATGTAACAGCCGATTTCCACCGATTTGTACGGTTTCGGTGTATGTAGACCCCTAAAGGTGGTGACCTACGGGCTATGGCCCAAGCCTCTTGCAACGAGCCTCCGCTTCGATGCCGATAGAAATTAGCCTTTTATCTGCATAGCCGTCATATGAATTTGGATCAAATCTCAACAAGAAACAGACGATTTAGGAGCTGATTCGGCATAAACACACTTGATTTATTCTAATCAGACAAAAATACTTACAAAGAATTTGTCCCATGGCCAGCTGATTTTCTAGCCGTCAATTTGCTCCGCTGGATTCTACCGGCGGAGCTTATCGAATGAGCAATGTAGAATCAATACTCGAGCATGCTCGTCATCAATGTCTCGTGTCGTTCCATCGTCTGGTCCAAAATCCGCAACCCACACCGTCCCGATCAAGGCGAAGCCACCGATATAGGTGGCCAAAGGGGTTGGTGCTAGCGGGTGCACGCGTGCCCGGCCTGTGGTACGACCTGGTGCTAAACAAACCATGTCTGGCCAACGACACACCTTTTTTCGTGACTGGGCCTCGAGACCGGCACGGCCCTTTTACAGTTCTTTTTAACTTTTTATGATTTTTTTAAAATAGGTAAAAAAAAGGCTCAACATAGCGTAGAAACGTCACAGACTAAACATAGAAGTGCTCAACGGGTCGTCCCGTTTATTGAAGGGTCGTTCTTGCAGAAATTCACTTTGGCACCTGGACCCGATATTTAAAAAACATATTTCAAAATGTCAAAAAAATTTGAAATAAAATTTCACGGATACTTCTCCATATTGTAAAGTCGTTTCACTGAAAACTGATATGTTTTGTGCCCTGTGTAAAAAATATAAAAAAAGACTCGCGAAAAGGCTTATTTTGACACCAAATTTTGTTTTTTTCACACAAGACACAAAAAATGTCGGTTTTTCGTGAAACGACTTTGTAAACATATAACATGTTAAGATACATGCATGAATATTTTCTTTCAATTTTTAATTTTTTTCTAAATACATCCAAAATGCATTTTAAATAAAGGATGCATGAGGAGCCAAAGCACCGCTCTCCCGTTCTTGCTTCTCGAGACGAGGCTCACAGGCCGGCACAGCAGGGCACGCTTATAAACGGGCCGTGCCGTGCTGTGCCCGGGCCGGCCCTTGACCACCTATAGGCTATGGGGCCCACCCGCAAGGACCAAACCACAACGATCCAAAACCTCACACGCTTCTCCCGTCTTCTTCCTCCACGCCAACCTCCGTGATCCCCAATAAACTCCCCAGCCCGGCCAGTCCCCCGCCCCCTCCTCTCCCGGCGAAGATGCACCTGTGGCCGTCGCTCCGGATCCGGGACTCCTTCAAGCACGCCTACCTGGAGAAGCTGGAGTTCAACCTCGCCGGCAAGAAGCGCGCCCAGCGGCAGGGGCAGCAGAGCCAGGACGAGGACAAGGGCCAGCAGCAGGCGCCGCTGCTGGAGGAAAGCCCGTCGTCGAAGGGATCGATGGTGGCCAGCGCGCTAGAGCTCGCCTGCGACGCCGCCATGCTCCTCACGTGCTGCTGCTGCTGCTTCTGCTGCGGCGGTACGTCGTGCTGATGCCATTTCTAATCTGTTCAGTCCAGATTTTTCTATTCCGTTTATTGTTTACTCCTGTAGTATCATTTAATTGCCAGTTACGCATGTGATTACCCAAAAGTAATATTAAAAAAAGCACGCGTGGAATCAGTTGGGAATCGGATGATAGTCGAATGTGCAGCTTGTTGCGATAATTTGGTGCAGGGATTCACATTTTGATCGATCAGAGTTGTTTCCGTCTTGTACTCACATACTATGGCGTCGGGGCTGGGGGTTTGCTGATGCTTCTAATTAATCAGTTAAACATCTCCTAAAGTGGGTTTAACTTTTTGGATAGGTTGCTTCCCGATTGCACAAGATAATCAATCAGGCACAGTAAGTAGTGGATCGAGCATCACCCATCATCCTTGTTGTCGTTGTTTCTTTAATCAAAGCATCACAACTGTTGCAAAATCTGTGGTTTTTGCTAAATGCTAATTAGAGTTGTGATGAGATTTGCTAGTGTTTTTCCTTGTATACTTGTGGTTGTGGAATGTGGATATACATACCGGAGAGCAGCAGAGTATTTTAACCATGATTGCAGCCATCTTTTCAACTTACCTTAACCTTAACAAAGCCTTTTGTCCCAAACAAGTTGGGTAGGCTAGATATGAAACCCTGTCACGAGGACTTCTCAGGAGGTCACCCATCCTGGTACTACTCTCGCCCAAATGGGTTTCATATCCATGTGACTGGCTAGTTTTTACGTTGGCTCGCTAAGCCTATCACAACCCTTAGATATGAAACCTTTCATGAGGACTTTCTAGGAGGTCACCCACCCTAGTACTACTCTCGTGGGTTTCATATCCATGGAACTGTCTAGTTTTTACGTTGGCTCGCCAAGCCTATCACAACTCTCCTCCTTTATCCGGGCTTGGGACCGGCTATGCCTAGAAGACATAGGCGGAGTTAGCCATCTTTTCAACTGAAACTGTTAAAATGGGCAGTTGGATGCATCTGACTATGCGTTCTTGCTTTGATTGGAATTAGTGGATACGATACTTTCAGATTGAATGAGTGATCGCTTATTTCACTACTCAAGTTACCAGCTTGATGGCCCTTCCATAATATGGACACGTGTTTTGCTCCATTCATAGGATATAAGTGGACTGATTTCCTTGTTTATTTTTAAATTAAGGAGCGGAGATTCCGATTTCATTCGCATGAAACCAAAATGTCACATGTTATTACATCACCCAGCAACCCGAGCCCCTCGGAGGGAATCAAGACAGATCAGACCACTACTGTTTTTCGTTTCCAAAACCTACTAGAAACAAAACACACTCCAGGGAAGTTTCCATTACATGACTAGTGTTTTTAGCAGTACAACACAAACAAAGGTACTTGCATGACTCCAGGTTTTAGCCGACTCCAGTTTTTCTTGTCATCGGAGCCCACTAGCTCTTCTATTGAAGAACTCAGGCGCCACTTTTGCCAACTGCAGGCCAGCCCAACTATTAATTCAATGAGAAATCTTATACATTACTACATTAGGATCATTTGGCTATATATGATCAAAACATGCCGCATTTCTAGTTTTCCATAAAGACCAGATAACCGCAGCCACACCCAGCGCTACATATTTCTATCTCTACCAGAAAATTGTAGACTCCAACCACTGAAATCCTGAAAACGCACTGGTATATCAACTATACCAGTAGCATATTTCACCACGCCCCGCCTCATATGTATCTAGGCAGTTTACATTTAAAGAAAAGGTGGTCTCAAGTTTCGTGCTCAGCGCAGATTTCCTTGCTAGCTTAACATAGTAAAAGTCGGACTCAAGAAAAAGTTTAACATGTTGAACATAAAGCAATAATTTCAATCATGTAGTTAAGTCAATTTGGCTCCTGTTTTGATTATTTATTTTGGTTGAAATCCTCTTAACCTGATAACATCATAGACTGAAGAATCGGCACCTTGCATATCCTGCTTGTTCCTCTAAATTTGAATAATGGGTTGAGATAACTCATTTAGCTCCATCGAGCTTCAACAACCTTTACAGATCACGCATGAGTGCTGACATAGACACTGTGAATAGTTTCTAAACATGCATTTGCAAGATGGGCGTGCACCTAGTTCCACAATGTCTTGATTGCCATTAGCAGCCAAGGTCTAAATTTTGGTGTTCATAGAATGTGTAGTGCAGGGAATACCCATGTGGCTTAGTGGTGAAGCCCATGGTCATGGTAGTCGAGGTCTTGGGTAATATCCCCAGTCCCATAAATCCATCGTAGGTCTATATTCTGGTGACCAAATTTTTCATTTTGTCGCCAGCTATTCATAATGTTTTACAATTGTATGTTGTTGATATCTTCTTGGTATTAATATATCAAAAAAATTGTATGTTATTTTCTTTTGCACGAATACACTAGTTACAGCTGATTCATGGGCACATCCACCTTCCTGGTTTAAAACTATGGAACTTGTTTTGCGAAATTTTAGTTTGGGTCACAGCTTCTATCCCGCGCCCCTTCCCACATGCTACAGCACGTCAGGATACTACAACCTCTGTGCTGTTCCATGCCATCACCATGTTCTTTTTTCCCTAATAAAGCTGTTGTATTGCTCTCTGATTCATCATCTTAATGTTGTCTCGTTATTTGTCTAATTCATCTAACCAATTCATATTTGATGTACCAGCTTTTGGCGATGAGGATGATCACCAAACTGCTCGATGACGCTGTGAATCAACTCCAAAAGTCAGACGACTCATTACATCAGGATAAATATAGTTCATTCACCTTTAATGAGTCAAAATCAAATAATTACATCTTTGTACATACTGTATGAATGTTGGGTCTTCTGCTGATGTGGCCAAATTAAGATGCCACTGATAGGTAGACGTACATGAGTATTTTTGTGTAGGAAATTTCCTGAGGTCTAGGCTTCAGAACTGATATGTGTACTCCATAGCTGAATATACCTTCAGGGTATGTGCGGTTCCCATTTCTCACGGCTGCTGTGTCTCTCTCCACATTGATCTTAGCTCATAAGTGATCTGTGTATTTCATGGCTGTATCTATTTCAGAGGCTGTTAATTGCTTGTCATCCTATTTACTGATTGTTCTTCCGTCGGGAAGAGAATTGCCAATTTGAACCAGTGTTTCTAGTTTGATTGTATGTTGTTCCTGATACTGTCCTGAACAGTTTTTCTTTTGTTGAATTGGAGAAAACTGTGGACTGTGCAAGCAAATCTCCCTTCATATGATATGCAGATCATTGGAAAGGTTGAACTTAGCGCCTCTGTCGCTAAGTGAGCGACCGGCTGGTATTCTGAGAAAAAGAAAATTGACTACAATGAGTCTTGTGAACTTCAGATCAGAGTAGGATGTTACACTAGAATGCTTCGAGCCTCCTGAAGTTCAGTTTCTCAACAAAACGGGCTAAAGCTAAAGCATCTTAGCCCCGTCCCATTATATTTCTTTTCCACAGATTACCTTAGCATTTGTTTGGAATGATTTTTATCCTCAGATATGCAGTCCAATGATCATTCAGTTCAGTACCAGTGCTTTCAACGTTCTTATAATCGCTCAACGGAAATTCTTAAAAAACAAATCCCTAAACGGAAAGAAAAACAGAAATCATCTCATTTTAGAGACTCTTGTATTCGCCCAGTCAATGAAGTTTCCCCAATCTATCAAATTCTTCGCCATGGCCATTCCTCTCCCCTGCCTTCTCGTCCTCAACCTCCTCCTCTCCGCCGCCTCGGCGGAGTACGCGCAGGACCTGCTGCAGCGCGCTGAGGGGGAGCGAGAGTGGATCGTCGGCGTGCGGCGGCGCATCCATGCGCACCGGAGCTCGCGTTCCGGGAGCACCGCACCAGCGCACTCGTCCGCGAGGAGCTAGAGCGCATCGGGATCAACCCCCGTGCCGTTGCCGGCACCGGCGTCGTCGCGGACGTCGGCTCAGGTCTGGCCCCCATTGTCGCCCTCCGCGCCGACATGGACGCCCTCCCCCTCCAGGTCCGTTCCCATTTTCCCTCCGGTGGTCGGGCGAGAGTTGTGTGGATTGTCGCTGAATGGCAACGATCAGTGAGAACTGTGTCTCTGGTACTAGGACATTGATCATGCTTTGCTTGATTTGGGTGCTCCATTGCTCCATCGTGTTATTGCCGCTTGCTCTCGGATGTTACGATATGGCTTGGTGGTATGATCACATCTGTTGGTTTTGGTCTTGGGATGGTAGGAATTGGTGGAGTGGGAGCATAAGAGCAGAGTTGATGGCGTGATGCACGCTTGTGGTCATGATGTGCACGGACGGGGCTTGCCTGTCGCCTGGGCGTGCGACCATCCGTGCGACCGCACGCATCGACGGCATCCAGCGGCTCTGCCTTCCCACGCCCTCGTCCGCCTTTTTCTAAATTAAAAAAATGAAAAACAAATTACAGCCGCGCACGCCGTCCGTATTCCTCCCGCTGCTACGATTCCCTTCAATTTCCCCTCCCTGTCTGAACGCGAGCTGGAGAAGAACTGAGGCAGCGCAAGCTGAGACGCCCGGCGAGACCGCTGGCCGTGCTTCCGTTCCCCGGCCTCCGCCCACCCCTTCCCTGCGAGACCTCTAGCCTTGCTCCCGTTCCTCCGTCCTCAATCCCGATCCCATGTCGCCACTCCGCCGCATCGGAGTCAAAGCTATGGAGTCTCGACCCGGCACCGGCGAGGAGGTAGACGAGGCGGCGCAGCCGGACCTGGAGGTGGCGGATCCTGGAGCACGGAGCTGCTTCTACAAACTCGACCGCGGCAGCAGGCTGAAGATCCCAGCGGTGTAGCAACTTTGATCCGCTCGAGCGCGGCAGCGTCTGCTGGAGGCGGCATGTCTTCAGGCTACAGGCGCGCGGTGCGTCCGTCCGTCCGTCCGTCCGTCCGCAAGGGAGCAAATTCTCAGGTCAAACTCTTTCTTGCTTTCTGAATTTGATGCTCTATGATTTCTCTCCAAGCGCAGTATGCATAAACAGCCAATTGCAAAAAAGAAAACTGATGTAAGAAGTATGCGTAGGCCAATTGAATCCATGGTTAAAGTTTACAGTTTGTAATTAAATTAATTCCAGCTACGAAATTGAATAAGTTTGCATCAGCAAATGAGAGAAACTTAGCAAACTGAAAACTTAGAAGGCTAAACTCTATATAACAAATCTATTATGTTGGCTTCTGTTGATGGAGAAAGGCATAGTTCTGTCCTGTCACAGCGCTAGAGGTCCCTTGCATTGTGGGATTCAGAGCATAATTCTGTCCTCTTAGAGCGCCAGAAGTCCCAATGCATATGTTCCCTTGCAGTGAGGGATTCAAAGCATAGTTATAAAAGGAATACTTGTTATAAAAGGAATAAGCTTCCTCTTCCGATAAAAATTGCATCCCAAGTTTTGGTACCCTGCCATCAGTGCGATCAGCAGCAGATTCTTGAAAATCCTGTATCAGATAAATATTCCATCAGAGTCGCCATGTTGTGCTACAGATAAAAGCTTCTGATCTGATCCACTTTCCAATTAGTTAGATGAAATATTTATTTTATAGTTGATTCTGATCTGATCCAGTGGCCGGTGCAAGGTGGAACCTTGGCTGGGCATTAGATCAAAGCTTTTTGCAATGCACAGGTTTGTATATATGCTGATCTAACAATTGATATGGTATGTTTTGTACAGAATTGCAAAGGAAGCGGATGGCAGCATTAGAAGACTTCCCACAATCGGTTCAAAGAAAGAAATCACGAATCTCAAGTATGATTCATCGTGAAAAATAGGGCTAGATTCCTTACTGTCTGTGTGTGAGATTCATCGCCATCAATCGGACCCTGATTACTTGAAGCCATCGGCGACCTGTGCTGATTTCTGCAATGGTCAATTGGATCTTGTGTGTTTAATTGGAGGATGGACGTATGTGTTCGTTGCTGAGCATCAGCGGCAACTCAGCGGCAAAGTTATTAGCAGGAAGTTATTTTGGCGCGCAGGTGTATTTCGTGGATGTGTTCCCGCCAGATTATTACCCCCTATTTTGTGTTTAGTTTTAATGATTTTCTTGTATTACGGAACGGAAGTGGTACACGATCTGTATTTCAGCGGTTTTGATTTTAGGAAAAGGGAGCTGGGGTGCGGGCGCAGAGCCGCGTCCCTGGATGCCGTCGATGCGTGCGGTCGCACGGATGGTCGCATGCCCAGGCGACAGGCAAGCCCCGTCCGATGTGCACACAGCGATGCTCCTGGGAGCAGCGAAGTTGCTTCATCAGCGCAAGGATCAGCTTAAGGTAATTGCCTGCTTATAATCATGTTTATTTTGTTTCCAGGGTTATGTTCCAAATTTGAGGAAATTAAGTACTCCAGTTGTGTTTGTCTGCGGTAGCAAGACAAACCGCTTAATCCTCTTGAGTATGTTCTTCAGATTTCATGTTAACACATGCCTTTTTACTATTCTCTTGTTCTTTGTTCAAAGATAAGAAAAACTCCACGCATTTTCTTTGTATAATGTGGTTATAGCATATAATAGTAGTCAAATATCATGTTAAAAAATAGTTAGTTGTATACCTAGTTCCTGGTCTCCATTCATCTTCCCAGCTTAACTAAGCCAAGTAGGATGACCATTCCTCAAAAGACTAAACTGACAATTAAAACGGATTTTTAATGTTAATTACATATTTAAATTGCTTTCTCGCTAATTCTGTGAACAACGAGTTACATATTAACATATATACACGTTAAGTAACATTCATCTTGTATGATGAAGGGAACGGTGAGACTCCTTTTTCAACCTGCTGAGGAGGGTGGTGCTGGTGCATCTCATATGATAAAAGCAGGTGTACTTGATGGCGTTGAAGCTATATTTGCCATGCATGTCGATTATCGGATGCCGACTGGCATGATAGAAGCTCACGCAGGACCAACACAAGCAGCCGTATGTTTTTACGTAGTGAAAATAGAAGGTAAAACTGGGAAGGCTGAAACCCCACACTTAAATGTGGATCCTATTGTCGCTGCAGCATTTACCATCCTGTCCCTGCAGCAGCTTACTTCAAGAGAGGATGATCCTCTTCACAGCCAAGTAAGACATTGCCCTTTAGTGATACTACTTTGCTTTGCTGATATTCTTCAAACATGTTATACAGAACAGCCAAAAGTCTCTTTCTCGCAATAAAAAAGAGAGATGAAATCTTGTCATACACATGTTATTGGGGCTAAGTGGGTGGATACTCAAGGTAGTGTATCAATTAACGGAAGCAAGTGCTAACATTTTATCCTCTCTAACTTCTCCTACAGTCCTACGTGGTCAACCCCACCTCCACGTAATACTAAGACAGCATTTGTTCTAGTCTGATTAGATATTGGTGCACGAATGTAGCAAATTGATTTCATAACTTTGGGCATATGAAACATATTCAGGTGGTACCTGAAATGTTACTCTAGTGACGATATTATTCAATAGCTTGGCTAAAGATGTGATACTCATTTTGTTGCGCCGTTTGATGTCTTTAGATTCAGATTCAACCAACCTACCATAGGCGGCACCGGATGCTTCTAAATGTTGTCAACCAAAAAAATTCTCCGCCATGCTCAGGTTAATGTCTATATTTTTTGTATTCAGGTACTCTCTGTTACCTATATCAAAGGTGGGAAATCTATTGATTCGACACCTCCAGTTGTTGAATTCGGAGGTACTTTGAGGAGCCTCACTACTGAAGGACTTTATCGGCTACAGAAAAGGGTTAAGGAGGTTAGCATTATGTCACAATTTAACTCACTAAGATTAGCATTTGATGATAATATTGGTATGCTGCAAATTCACTGGTACCTTCATTGTTTAATTCTTTGCAAGCAAAGAGCTTCATGTCATTGACAGCAATTTGTGCATTCTCTCAAAACTGAACATGCTTTCAATTTTCAATTACTCAACTTACTTATATAACATGTTCATGCATATTCTATTGGTGTTGTTTCCTTGTATGGTGTGCACGAAGGCATTAGCACTGCTAGTTTATGGCTAATTCCTTGTATGCCAATCACTTCGAACACTCCCATTTCTTAACGAAATTGGGGGCCATGTGGCCCCTTTGATTGAGAAAATCATTTCGAACTATGAAACAGCTTTCCGGTGGGTGTCATGCAAACTCCTGAATAAATGCTCTTGATTTCCCAGGTAGTAGAAGGGCAGGCAGCTGTGCATAGATGCATGGGAGTTGCCGAGATATTGGGGGCTCCTGACCACCCAATGTATCCTGCAGTCGTGAATGATGTGAGACTGCATCACCATGTTGAGAATGTGGGTACACGTTTGCTTGGTCCAGACAAGGTGAAGCCCGGAGAGAAGATCATGGCAGGGAAGACTTCGCTTTCTACCAACAGTTAGTTCCTGGCGTTATGTTTGGCATTGGTATTCAAAATGAGAAAGTTGGTTCGGTCCACTCTGCACACAACCCGCATTTCTTCGTTGATGAAGATGTCCTTCCAATTGGAGCTGCACTACATACTGCTATTGCAGAAATGTATCTTACTGGGCGTTCCACTCTAGATGAAAACGGAAGGGTAAATTCGATTTGATGTTCTATGATGAAACAACTGAATGTGTAGACTCGTCTTGGGATGCTCCACGACATGCTGTAGTCGTCGCCATATTCAATATGTCACTTAGTCGTACAGTGGGGTTCAGTGCTCCCGGGAGATCCGATGTGTACTTTACAGCAAACAGGTATGTAATGTAAATTGTAGTAAGAATGCAAAGAATAAAGTTCATGCTCTCAGCAATCACATAACAGCATTTGTGAATATAAGTGTGATAAAACTGCATACATGTTCACTCTGAAATACTCAACACAAAGAAGAAAAACGCCCACTGGCAAAGCTCATATTACATATAGAAGCACACGAACAAAATAAGAACCTTATAATGTAACCAAGAAAGATGCTGAAGCCCTATCATGACCAAAGTCACAACTGATCAATAAATGAACATAGCTAAATCATTGAGCAAACAATATAAAATCCTGGATAGCATGGTCTGCTTCAAGCCTATGCAGAAGGAGGCGGTGCAAGGAATGGCATCGGCACGGCGATAGTCGGAATCGAAGGCATGGGAGGCAATGTAACTTTGGGGATGGAGATGGATGGAATTGCAGACATTGGCGGCAGCGTCACCTTTGGCACAACAACAGAAGGCATGGGAGGCAACGTGACCTGTGGCACGGTGATCGCGGGCACAGCCGGCATTGGGGGCATCGTGAACTGGGGCACAGTGATCGTGGGCATGGCCGGCTTGGGTGGCAACGTAACCTGTTGCACGGTGATCGTGGGCAGAGCCGGCATCTGTGGTACTGTGACCTGTGGTGTGGTGACCGTGGGCACGGTTGGTATTGGTGGCAGTGAAGTAGGCACGGTGGGCACAGGCGGCTTCGGTGAGGGGATGCCTGGGACGGCGGCAGGGGTTGCCGTGGGAGCTGCTGCCTCCGCCACGTCGGCCAGGAGCCGGCCGGCCTGAGTCATATTGCCACTTAGCAGAGCGAGGGCCATGGAAATGGCAAGGAAGAATCTACAAGCATTGGCATCCATTTTAGGAAGCTGTGTTCTATCAGGTGTCTAAGTAACTGGTAGAAGGATTGGTTCTGAGCTTTGCTTGGTGCAAACATCAGGAGTTGTGCTTGCACATTTATACGCGACAGAATGATCAGGTGATTCGAGTGTGATTAGATTGGTGGTTGGCCAGATTAAACTGGGGCACGGGTGAAGGGACTTCTGTATATGGAGTGGGTGATGATCAGACCAGTTTGATGAGGAGGTGGTATTGAGATATTGACATAGTGAAAGGCGCTGGACACAATTTCGTCAGTTAGTTCACCTCTCCGCTAGTACAAAATTATACATGGGCATAAGGGCATTCGATTAGTTTACCAACAATCGGCCTAAATTTAGCCTTTTGCGCATCTGGTCAAGTAGTGGCAACACAAATCAGCTATAGCAGATAAGATCTGGAATTTAAAAGACGATTAATTGATCAATTAATTCATTTTATTCTGTACTGATTCAAACAGCTATAGTTGTGCTAATTGTTAGGCACTTAGGCTAACCAGAGAACGACTTTTTTTCATGGACACGAGAGAATTTTTATTGTTCCCGAACTGGGCTTTGCTTGGGCTGGTTGTTTATGTGGACTGTACTTTTCGTATCGAGAAGGTTGAGAGTTACACAGGCTTCAGCAGCCTTTGGATCTAAGATTGATAGTGGGTGGAACTGTGGGAGTGGCTAAGCAAGCTAGAGTCATTTGTTGAATGTGGAATCTGGTCACGGTCCCGAAATCTTTAACCGTAGGACATCTTGTGATTCGTGTAGAAGCCTTGCAACATACTCCCTCCGTTTCACAATGTAAGATGTTTTAAGTGTTACATATGCATGTCTAGATTCATATTATAAAAAATGGACACATGCACTTAAACGTGTCTAGATATATGTGTGCATGTGCATGTGGAAAAATACTAAAATATCTTATATTGTGGAACGGAGGGATTACGTTAAATTTGTGTTAAAACTAAATTTGTGTTAAAACTAACAGGGCACACGGTTACCAGTATCAAAAAGTTATCACAAATTCAGAACCTAATTTTTCTTCTTATTTTTCCATTTGCAAAACATATCAAATAGGAGTAGTATTATTACTCTATTATTCAACAAAAAATTGCATGGATAGCTTTAATCTTAAGATCTATGTGCGTTAGTTATTTTCAAGACTGTAGAACTTACAAAAATGTTTTTTTCCCCAAGATCTAGAAAGTTTGTGCACCTAGAGCTATCTTTAATTATTTCTTTGCACGGATCCCTAATAGATATGGCTTGTGGTATATATCTTGAGACCAGATGTCCAATAATCGGATGCGTATTTTAGCTAAGTAAACCCCTGATAGCTTTATCTAGGGCAGATTTTTTGAACTCTATCAAGACTGGTCTCAAAATCTTAGCCGTGGACCATTTTGTGATTCGGGCAGGAGTGTTACAACGTGCGCAAAGTTTGTGTCGAAACTGATGTCACACCAGGGCAAAGTTTGTGTCGACGGGCCAAGATCAGAAACTTGGTTAAAAACTTACTCTCTCATTCTATCATTTTTAAAAACTTAGCAAATGGCTATATTATTTGGCGAATTTTTGCATGTGTAAGTTTCCAAGTCAAGGTCTATGTGCATGCAACATTTGCAAACTCACAATTTTTTTTGCTAAGATCAAGAAAATGTTTTGCACCTGAGGGCTATCTCAAATAATATTTATTACTCCCTCTGTATCAAAATATAAGACTTTCTAGCTATTCCACACACACATGTATCTAGACATGTTTTAGTGCAAGGTTCTAGAGAGTTTTATATTTTGATACGGAGGGAGTACTTATTTTATGGGCACGAATCTCAAAATAGATTAGAATTATGGTCTAGATACTTATACCATCGCTGTGATCACATGCACATTTTCGCCAACAAACTACACAGATTGTGGCTTTTTAAACCTTGTAACGATCCACAACTCCTCAAAGGTCTTATCTCTGAAACCATGGTCAAACAGAAGGATCAGATTCCGAGTGGACGGTGGCATCATACTCATTTGTTTCTTACTAGCTAAAAGTACGAGCGAATGAGAAGAAGACTTCTTGTATTTATTGTTAGATATAGATTTATTTCTTACTTTATTTTGTGCAGGGATCCGAGTGTCGAGGAAAAGTCCCGAAGGAACCTCTCGTGTAGTGTTGTTCGAACACTGAAACACGCACTTAATGAAGCCCTCGGCGACCTCGGTGAAAAGACACACACAGCAAGGAGACACAGCGGTTTACCCAGGTTCAGGCCACCGTGATGGTGTAAAACCCTACTTCTTACTTGTCTGGATTGCACTGCTTGGAGAGATTACAGTACAAATGTTGGGGCTTGGAGCGTGGTTCTATGATTAGGGTGATGCTCTATTTATAGTGCTCCGGTCCTCTTCCCAAATGTCTTGGCGGGAAGGGTTGCCACATAGCACCAATAAGGGGTACCGGCGTACTGCCCTAGCTCAGATAAAGCCACCGTCCATGGCGTAGTCGCAAGGACTTGTCGGTGACGTCGTTGATGACGCCTGCGGTGGCGAGTAGCGCCGGTCCGGCCGTCTTGCACCAAAGAGGAAGATCTTGGGCTCCGCTTTGCTTGTCGTGGATGGTCGGCATCCTTTAATCACCAAACGAGAAAGCTTTGGGCGGCACGCACCGTGACAGGGCGCAGGCGCGCGCGTCACTCTGAAGGAGACGCAGTTGCACATGGCCCCTGGCGCAGGGTCACTGGTGTGCAGTGTCTTGTCCTGTACCGCACGAGGCCTGGTGGCGATGCTTCCCTCGCGAGGGTAGCTCTTGGGCGTTCGCAGCGCGTTTTTCCGAGGCTGCGTGCCACAGAAGCGCGAGTCTTCACGAGGCCCAAAGGAGCGTGCCATGCTCCGTTGACTGTTGACTTGTCTTGATCTTCCACGCGTGATCTTATGGGCCAAAGGCATACGGGCCGTGGTACCCTGGTTTCTACTGGTCCGACAATAGCCCCCGGGCTCGTGTCGTGCACGCCTTGCGACCGTTGGATGCGAAGTGGCATGGGCCCAAAAAGATGCCGGGCCCAGGAGTTGACACGTGGCGTAGCAGTTCTGCGTACGCACCCACGTTGGCCGCGACGCCTCGGTACTGCCCGAGTTGGTCATAAAGCCTGGGCCGCGCGTGGCGCGATCGTTCCATCGTCTTCATTGTCTCCACACTTGAGTGCTTTGCCTCCTTCCCCCTTCTCGAACTCTCCGCGCCACCGAGATCTCTCCGAACGCAATGTCAGGGGAGAGGAACGATTATTAGATGGAGCGCGCAGGAACGGCCCGCAGGTCGACCGCCAACCAATCCCGCGGCTCTTCGTCGTCGAACGCCGCGGGGGAGCGCAGTGCGGGCCTTGATGATGGCGCCATCGAAGCTTCATCTTCTTCATGGATATGCAAGGGGCGCTGGTTTGCCATGGTCGAGTAAGCTCCCTGTCAGTCTTTGTATGATCTTGCCCACCGCGTCTTCGTAGCTGATTCTTCTCGGTTCCATCTCAGAGTGCCCCCGGCGAAGAGGAAGAAATCTGAGGAACCAAGGAAGAAGGCGGCGCTTCCTCCTCGGGCTGGTCGCCGCTCGGCTACCACCTCCTCCTCGCCGCTAGGAGAGATCACACGTGAGTGCGAGCAAGACCTCTCGGAAAGGCGCTCGGCGGACCCCTCTGTGGAGGGCGACTCCCCTCAAGCACCTCCTGCGTCAGTCAATGCCCCTGGGATGCCTGTTGGTGTTGCTCCCACAGTTTCGGCTGGTTCTCCTGCTCCGGCTTTTGCCGGGGGGCGGATGCCCGTGGGACATCTCCTATCGAATTCCGGGCCCCGCACACGATGGCCCTGATGTCGCCCGGTTCTGGAAGGGCCGACCGAGTTAATGATGGTCCCTCCCGAGGCGAGCCTGAGGAGGCTCCTGGCCCTCATTCTTCAGAGTGGGTCTTGCAGTCGCCTGGCAGTAGCTCCGTGCTGCGAGGCAGCGTTGTTCACGTGGCCCAAGGTGTCCTTTCTGGTCTTGAGGCTGAGCTTCAGGCTCGAGAGGCCTGGGTGGCGGGTGAGCAGGTCGCCTAGCTCAAGCATGGTGCCAACTTGAAGCGGCCCGTGCATCAGCCGCCCGGGAGGCAGAAGCGGCCCAGGAAGGAGACACCGCCGGGAGGCTCACGACAATTGATGCGCGCGAGAAGGCTTTCCATGAATGGGCCAACTCGGAGCGTCAGAAGCTTCTTGACCTAGGTGTTGCGCTGGCTGCCCATGAGGATACAGTGCGCTGCTGAGGTTGCTAGCGTCAAAGCTCAGGAGGAGGGAGCGTCCCTAGCAGAGGTTCTCGCGCTCCGCGAATGGGATGTGTCCGTCCGAGAGCGGGAGGTGGAGAGGACCGCGCTGGACTAGAGCGCCGAACGGGCTCGGTTGGAGCTTCTTCAGGAGGGGATCGCTGCCCGGGAGGCTTCCCATGAGGAACGCTTTGCGAAAGCTCGGGCCTTTCTTCAGAAGAAACAAGAGGGATATATTAAAAATCACTCCTCTCTATAGAGGGATAGCTATATGTAATGTCTCTCAAGGTTCCTCTTTGCTCTTTTGGAAGGACAAATGGCAACACTCAGTTCTTAGCGAGCAGGCTCCAAGGGCTTTTTCCTATGCCAGTAATGAAGATGTCTCTGTCACAGAATTTTTAGGGGCTCGGAGTTTATCAAATGTTTTCCATCTGCCGCTTTGGGGCAGGCGATGCAAGAAGTCAGAATCCTACAACAGCAAATGGCAAATGTTGATCTCTCAGCGGATCGACCAGATTAATGGACCTACGAATGGGGGAACTCCAAGTTCTCATCTAAGTTATACTATGATTTCTGCTTCAAAGATTTCAAGCCACACCCATCCTTCCTCTGGATCTGGAAAGCTAAAAACACATTCAAACTGAAGTTTTTCTGTTGGTTGCTGCTATCTGACAGAGTTAACACCCGAGACATGCCCAGAAGGAGGAAAATTCAGGTTAGTACTGGTCATAACTGTGCTTTATGCGCTAACCCTCCTGATGAAACTTTGGAGCATTTGTTCTTTCACTGCCCTTTTAGTAAAGCATGTTGGGACTTACTTGATATTCATTGGAGTGCTAGTGGGAGTCATTTGGAGATGATTGCCCAGGCCAAAAATGCTTGGACTAAGAAAATGTTCATGGAGATATTTATCAATGCGGTTTGGTCCATTTGGAAGGAAAGAAATGCACTGATCTTTGAAGGAATTACCCCTGACACTAGCTCCTGGAAGTCAAGATTTTGTTCTGATTTCAAGCTCTTGGTCCATAGGACCAAACCTAGTTTACATACTTTCATTCATAACTTTGTAGATTCTCTCTGAAAACTCTCCTTTTGCTTGCTAAAGCTGATGTAAATATGTAACGGTGCGGTTGGGTTTAATATAGAGGCCGTAGGAGCCTTTCCTACTGTCATAAAAGTTTAAAAAAAGAGAGGAATTCGCGAAGGAGACCCACGAGCGGACTGAGGAGAAAATCAGAGCCGCACGCAAGGAGTATGTGCGCGGGTGCAGTGCCGACCTCAAGGCACAGGGGGAGGATTTTGCCAAGAAGCGCCGGGCTTTCACTAGGAAGATTGAAGATCTTGAGGGAAGAATCGCGACCTTCGTATCTCTCTTGAAGAGGCCATCGAAGCGAGGAACACCGCTGAGGCGGAGCGGTTTTTGCTACAGGCCCAGGTGGACCCTCTGACAGCGGCGATCCAGGAGGCTCAGGAGGAGGTGCACCATGCGCGCATGCTTCAAGATGAGCGCGGGAGGATGTTTCGGGCGCTCGCCACGCGAGCTCGCTCTGCAGCTTCTCGCCTCGGCGTGGAGAGGCCAAATCTCCCCGGAGCGGAGAGCGACGCCTCCTACCTTCACTTCTTTATGCGGCTCGTCGAAGAGGTTGAGAAGTCCGCCAAAAGGATGGATGACATAGTGTCCGAGGAATGCCGTGAACTGACCTATGCGGCCATTACTCGTGTCTTCTGCAATTTTGCGCGCGTCGATCCCTCTTTTAACTTCGAAGATGTGCTGAAGCCTTTGCCCAGCGACCAATCCGAGGAGCTCGTGAAGGCGGTGAGGGGGCACATGCTGGCCCTTATCTCAACATTCAACCGGAAGGTGCCGACAGTGGCTGACGAAGGGGAGGAGGAGGCTGACTCGGAGGACTCCACGACCAGTGGCTCTTCCTCTTAGCTTCCTGCAATGCCCGAAGAAAGATGTTTTCGTGAATTTCTGACGTTACTTTCCTTTTAGTTCAGAAATGATAGGACTTATGCTGTATTGGGGACTTGTTTCTTTGTATCATGGGGTTTTTGTGCTGTTTCATCCATTTTGATGTGTTCTACGTTGTCAGGGCCCAGCCCCCGAGCGTGCTGACACCGACACTGGTATGCTGGGTGAGTGCCCGGCAAGACCAGAGGGTGTCGCGCCTCGCAGGGCAGTGATGACTCTTGAGATTTGACACCCAAGAATCCCCTTAAGACGTTCAAACAGTTCATGGAACTCAGGGGACAAAACCATAATGCCTTAGGAAGGAGACTTAGCTTTCGTGGGGTGAAGACCCTGAGGAGCGATTTCGACCTGCAGAGCCTCTTGAGGTTTGTGGAGAGAGCGTCAGACTGCGCCTCGCATGTCCTTGTCTCCTTGGGGTTCTGCCCCGCTTCTGCATCCTGTTCTGCGACAGAGGCGAAAACAACGAGAACTGTGATGGTGCACGCTTACAGGTTCGCACCTAGTGTTGCACGAGGAAGTTTAGCACCAACGACCTTGGAAGGTGGCGTGTACGAGGGCGTCCCCCGAATCCACACATGGTTTACTTGGATTTTTCGGAGCTGCTGGGACTGACCCTAGCACAGACACCGTGCCCCAGCCCCCGCTCGTGTAACGCTCAGGGGAGAAGTTAGCGTGCACCAAAAGTTTGCTTACCGAGAGGTAAGGACATACAAGGGTATGCTCAGCGCGAAGCGCTTTAGTTTTCTCGCTGAATGAATAGGTTCATTACAAAACGTGCCTCTGTGGGCAAGGAGACCCTCATGAGGAGGAGTCTCATTGAGGCTGTAGTGGCCGTGTGGCACCCTCAAGAAATGAAATAGCCGCCGTGCAAGCACGGGGTCACACTTGAAGTGTGTTGGAGTCTTCTTCAGCCCAGGATGAACACTGGGTAAGGTGTCCATGAAGAATGTCTTGACTGAAAGACACAAAAAGATGCTGCGGCGGGCATGTCGCCACCCAGTGGAGGGTACCGCACCAGTCCTCCTACTGGGGAGGCTGGGTTTTGGCACTTGCGGGGTAGCCCCCGAGCCGCTGGCGGCCAGGTCCAACCTTTGGCGATGGTCAGCTCCTTGGAGGAGGAGAGCTTCTTCTTTTGCGTTGGCGTGACCAGTGGCTCCGGAACCAGGGGCGCTTTTGAAGAAGCCCCCTTGGCGGGTGGCGCCTTGGTGGGGCGGGCCTTGGCGGGTGGCGCTTTGGTGGCGTAGGACTTGACTGGGTAAGCCTCGGCAGGGCGCTGGGCCGCTGCCTTTTTTGCTGCGGCCTTCTCTTGTGAGGTGAACTGCTTCTTTTTAGTGGGCGCTAGATGGTCAAGGGCGTCCTCATCGGCCGGGTAGGTGGCAGCCGTGACCTTGTAGACGTCAACGACAGTGCGCACCGAGTCTTTCTCATCGCAGCGGATGGTGATGGTGTTGCTGCAGCCTGGTATCTGGATGACATTGTAGGCATGATGCGTGACCGCCATGAACTTGGCCAGTGCTGGGTAGCCCAGGATGGCATTGTACGACGTCAAAGTTGATCAGCTCGGTGCGGTAGTTGTCTTGGGTGCCGAACGTGACGGGCAGACGCACCTGCCCGAGGGGCAGAGTGGTGCCATCTGTCACCCCTGAGAAGGGTCTGGTTGGCATCAGGCGCTCATATGGTACTTGGAGCAGGTCGAAGGTGTCCACGGAGAGCACGTTCAGGCCCGCTCCCCCATCGGTGAGTGTCTTAGTGACGGCGACGTTGTTGATGGTGGGGGTGCACACCAGCGGAATGGTGACTACGGCTGGCGTGTTCTTGGGGTGGTCGCTGGAGTCGAAGGAGATTTTGTACTGCGACCACTTGAGTGGCTTTCCGGTGCTGACCTTTGGGAGGGCGGCGTTGACCTCCCGAGTGAGCTCCTTGAAGTGGCTGTTGGAGATGTGCGCTTGTGCTCCCCCAAGGATGCACGCGGCAATCCAGCGGGGCTCCTGGTAGCCCCCTGCGTACTCGTCGGGGAAGTTGTTGTTGTTCTCTTCAGGCTGTGGTTGGGCAGCATTGGCCTGCTGGTTGGGCGGGTGGTTGGCCTGCTGAGGGTACTGGCCCTGGGGAGGGTACTGGCCCTGCTGAGGGTACTGGCCCTGATGGTTGTAGTTGTTGCCACGATCTGGCCAGTGGCCGTTGTTGCCATTGCCTCCCCTTCCACCGTTATGACGGTTCTGACGATTGTTGCGGATCTTCTCGAGCTCGAAACAGTCCTCGGTGTTGTGGGTGTTCAGCTTGTGGAAACCATAGTACTTGCCGCCCTTCTTGCTGTCTTCTTCTTCCCCGCGCTTAAGCTTCTGCTCGTGCTCAGGCTCAGGCTCCACTGCGAGGACAGCCGGCGCCTTTCGCTTCGCTGGCTCTTTGCTCTTGCTCTTGGCCTTCGCTGCGTCGGAGTCATCCAGCTCGGGGCAGTTGTGGGCGGACAGGCGGCCTTCCTCCGCCTTGGCGCACTTGTCAGCTAGGTGGAAAAGCAGCACCACAGAGGTGAGGGAATCGGCGTAGATACCGAGCTTCTCAAGCATCTTGGTGTCCGTGACGCCGGCGGAGAATGCCCCGATGACTGCAGCATCGTTGATGCGCGGAATCCTGTTGCGGACTTGGCTAAAGCACTGGATGTACTTGCGTAGCGTCTCGCCCTTGCGCTGCTTCACGGCGCGGAGGTCGTTGAGGGAGAGGGGACGCTCGTACGTCCCCTTGAAGAACATATGTTTGGTGGAATTGGGAGGGCAACCGCAAGTACTCAGCTCGATCGGCTTACAGGGCCCTCTTTGAGGGCAAGATCGGGCTGGCAGGAGTACAACAGGTTTGGTGCTCCTGAGCTCCCAACAAGTGCAAGTTCTTCCTCTGGCTGGCATTGAAGAACATATGTTGGACTGTAGACCGATTTGGGCGAAGAGGGCTGCCTAGACCGACCGCCTGCCCGTTGTGCGACCAAGTGGGAGAAGACATAGACCACCTTCTCCTCGGTTGTGTCCTCTCCAGAGAGGTTTGGCACTCATTCCTGAGCAGGTAGGGTAGGGTGGACTGGGTCCCTGCCCACGATGATCGTATAGTGGATTGGTTACCGGCCAAGGCCCAGGAGGTAACGATGAGAAGGACTTGTGAACGGCGATCAACTTGATCTGCTGGAGCTTGTGGAGGCATATGAACGAAGTGGTCTTCGAAGGACACAAGCCTTCAATAGAGCCTGCCATTAGTATGGTGGAGGCCGAGGCTGACCTCTGGCGGGCAGCGAGGATGTTTAGGGGTAGCTTAGAACCCGTAGACAGGTGGAAGGTTGGCGAGTGATCATTTTTCCTTTTTGCTTGTGGATTGGCGTTTTTGGCCCATGTTCCTAAACACGTTGTAATCGGCCGCTTGGCCTCTCCTTCTTAAAACCGATACATCCGTCCTTAAAAGAAGACATGAAATTATTTAAGACAAAATATCACAAATTTTTAGGTTAAAAGCACATAAATCACACACTAATAATATGAGGATTGGACAAATACCACGGCTCCAGTGCACAGCGATGCGGCCAGGCAGATGCTCCTCTCTCCAGTCTCCAGTGCACGGTGCCTTCCGGCAGGCGGCACATCGACGCGTTCCTCAGCTCGCCGGACGCCGACTGCCGCTAGGGTTTGCGGCTGCCGTGCGGCCGTGTGGCGCTCCACCGGATGCCCGGATCCCCAACCCCTCCTTCGCGGCGACGGTCGCCGCCTCGCCGGTCGGCCGGTCGTGGCCGCCTCCGTCCGGCAGTCTGGCTCGCTGGTGAGTGGTGCCTGCTGCTGCTCTGCTTGCGACCGTGCGTGACTGGGGTCTGGGGATCGATTCGAGTGGACGAGGTGCGCGCTGCCGATGCGAGTCTGGATGTGGGCCTGTGCGACACGACTTGGACTGGAACCTGGAAATAACTCAGCCCATGGGCCTCGTCGCATAGGATTACAAGTAGTAAAAAACAAAATTGCATTTCTGGAGGGCAGGCTGAAGCCTGTTTAAGCCTGCTTACTGGCCTCGCCTTTGACTACACGCATGCTCTGCGCATCAACGCACTACGTTCTGAAGACATCCACGCAAGGACTGATGCCGCGCCTCTAGATCCGTGCACAATGCTATACCGGTGCCGACGACATTGGGAAGCAGCTCCCCTGACGTAGCGTACCTGTAGTGAGTGACTGGTGTGTGGGTCCGCTGGGCGTGGGGCCCATAGGTCAGTGACCCCACGGCAGGGGTGCCGTACGTCAGAGGATCCATGTCCACGACAATGTTGGGACACCAGCACCATGAGCAAAGATCCAAATCTCGCACCGTCGTTGCATTATACTCTCTCCGTTCGGAAAAGGATGTCATAAAAATGAACTTCTATAGTTTATTTTTGTGACATCCTTTTCCGAACGGAGGGAGTAGACCTCAAGAACAGTAATATTGTTTCAGACCTGGAAATGTTTTCTTTGGTGAATTTGAAATTGGTCTCAGGCTTCTCAGCCCCTATATAAATCCCGGTGACTCGTAAGAAACCATATCACCTTAACCTCAACAAGTGTCTCCATGGCTCCATTGCAAACCCCAGCTGCATCATAAGCTCAGATATTCCACGCTGGCAGAGCAGCAATGGCAACGATCTCTCGCCGTGTGGTTCCGTCCGTCCTATTCGTCCTTCTCCTTCTCGTGGCCACAGGTGATACTACAACAGTCTTCTGTGTTAAGCAACTCGATCAGGTGTTTAGATATGTCCTTCATTTCTGACGGGCGAGGTTTTGCTTGCAGAAATGGGGACGACGAGGGTGGCGGAAGCGCGGCACAGGCACTGCGAGTCTCAGAGCCACAGGTACCGTGGAGCGTGCTTCAGCGAGCACAATTGCGCCAACGTCTGCAACACGGAGGGCTTCCCCTCGGGACACTGCAAGTTCCACGACATGGAGCTCAAGTGCTTCTGCAAGAAACCATGCTAGCTAGCAACATAACCGATCAGCTAGGTGGTTAGCTAGCTAGTTAATTAGCCGCGCATCGAGACGGCCGCCGTGTCTTTGATTGTTTCTCCCGTATATCCCTGTTTGTGTTCGTGTACCGTTCCCTACTCCCTAGTTGTTACGCTTGTGTTGCATACCTCCTTCGAGTGGTTTGTTTCGTGAGACGTTTTGTTGGAGTACTAATAAAAGCGGTAGTTGGTGCAGTCGGCAGGGTAATTCCACTCATATTTGGCTGTCCACCAACTATCTCAGCCGCTCATTTCATCAAGACTCGTGCAGAATATTGTATATATACAAGAACAAATCAACTCCACACGATCACACATCTATCTTCATGAAAGCCTGCGTGTTTCCGCAGAATATTTTGGCACCTGGGAGCATATCCTCCCGGTTTTTTAAATCCAAATTGAACATATTTTGAAATGTCACAAAATTCGGTCAATTTTTTTTACATGTACATGAACATATTTTGAAATGTCACAAAATTCGGTCATTTTTTTTTACCTGGGAGCATATGCCCATTCTTTTGACCACTGGAGTGCCAGAGTGCAGTGTAGACCACGGTTCAATTTTGAGCTTGGTTGGTTACACCGCGAGGGATTCCATGAGATGGTTAAAATAATTTTGGAATTTCCGGTAGCGGGTGATACGCCTATCCAGCGGTGGAATAACAAGATACGTGCTCTACGTACTCACCTCGTCGGTTGCGCTCGTCATACTACCGGTTTACTTAAAAAAGAAAAAGTACGACTTTCCTCGATAATCGATGCTCTAGAAGCATTAGCAGAAGTTCGGTTACTGTCCGCGCAAGAAATTGAGCTAAAGAGCCAATCTAATGCACAGATAGCGAAACTACTGCGTGAGGAGGAGCTAAAATGGTATCAACGTTCTAAGGCCCAATTCATTCTAGAAGGAGACTCGAATACTCGCTATTTCCATAGTATTGCCAATGGCAGACACAGGAAAAAGCGTATTCATTCTCTGGTCCAGGATGAAGGAACGATTGAGGGCCATGAACAACTAAAGTCGTACATTACAAATTACTATAAAGGTCTGTTCGGTGCTCCAGAGGAAGGAAATTTCTCTTGGATGAGTCCCGAACAGCGGACATTCCCCAGGTTTAGAAGAGGAAAATAGCCTTCTTACTAAACCCTATTCAGAGGAGGAAGTGAGAATGGCGGTTTTCCAAATGAAACATAATTCAGCTCCTGGTCCTGATGGCTTCCCAGCCGAGTTTTATCAGAACTTTTGGGATGTTATCAAGGCCGATTTGCTCCAATTGTTCGCCTGTCTTCACAAAGGACAATTAGAGTTGTTTCGTCTCAATTTTGGTGAAATAATTTTACTACCTAAGGTTAACGAGGCAGAAAGGATCCAACAGTTTAGACCTATATGCCTACTTAACGTTAGTTTTAAAATATTCACCAAAGCGGCGACGATTCGACTGAACACTGTGGCAGATCATGTGGTTCGTCCGTCTCAGACGGCTTTTATGAAAGGTCGCAACATCCTTGATGGAGTCGCGGTCCTACATGAAACGGTCCATGAACTACATAGGAAAAAGCTGAACGGGGTAATTCTTAAAATTGACTTTGAGAAAGCTTATGACAAAGTTAAGTGGTCTTTCATCCAGCAGACCCTAAGAATGAAAGGTTTTTCTTCAGAGTGGCGCGCGTTAATTAATTCCTTTGTTTCCGGAGGAAGTGTAGCCATCAAGGTCAATGATGACACTGGCAAATACTTCCAAACGAAAAAAGGCCTCAGACAGGGTGACCCGCTTTCCCCAATATTATTTAATATAGTGGCGGATATGTTGGCTATCTTGATTGAACGCGCTAAAACTGAGGGTCAAATTGAAGGAGTGATTCCCCATCTTGTTGATGGTGGATTATCGATTCTTCAATATGCCGACGATACAATTCTTTTTATGGAGCATGATATCGAAAAAGCTCGTAACCTAAAGTTGATTTTGTCAGCTTTCGAGCAACTTTCGGGTCTTAAGATAAATTTCCATAAAAGTGAATTGTTTTGCTTTGGCGAGGCCCAAGAGAACGCCGCCTTGTATGCTGAGCTTTTTGGCTGTGAGCAAGGACAATTTCCTATCAACTATTTGGGCATTCCGATTCACTATCGGAGACTTACAAATGCTGAATGGAAAAGGGTGGAGGAAAGGCTTCAATTACGTTTAAATAGCTGGAAAGGCAAACTCCTATCCTGGGTGGAAGATTGGTTCTCATAAACTCGGTACTAACAAACATGGTACTGTATATGATTTCATTCTTCCAACTGCCTAAAGGGGTCTTAAAACGATTGGATTATTTCCGATCTAGATTCTTTTGGCAAGGGGATAGTGAGAAGAAAAAATATCGACTGACTAAATGGAGTGTGGTTTGCTGCCCTAAAGACCAAGGAGGGCTCGGAGTTCATGACCTTGAGGTCAAGAACAGAGCGCTGCTAGGTAAATGGCTATTTAAACTTCTTTCTGAAGATGGAGTTTGGCAAACCCTCCTTAGGAGAAAATATGTCGGAGATCAAGCTGTTTCCCAGGTTCTTTGGAAACCTGGCGATTCACACTTCTGGGCTGGCCTCATGGCTACAAAGAAGTTCTTTTTTCCACATGGCTCTTTCTCAATTAGGGATGGTTCGGAAATTCGCTTCTGGGAGGATATTTGGCTTGGCCAATCTACCCTCAAAGAACAATATCCGGCTCTATATTCTATTGTTCGAAACAAAAGTGACACGATCGCGAAGGTGTTGGGTACTTCCCACCAAATGTTTCGTTCAGAAGGAGTTTACTTGGAACAAGACAAGCATCTTGGAATGCTTTGCTCATCCGATTGGATTCAATCCAATTATCGGAAGGTCCAGATAAGTTTCAATGGAATCTGACGAAGAACGGCAAATTCTCGGTTGATTCTATGTATAGAGCGCTTATCCTACCCGAAATTCCAGTCGATAGTGCTTATAATAACAAACTTTGGAAGATGAAGATACCACTAAAAACTAAAGTGTTTGCGTGGTATTTACGTCGAGGAGTAATTCTCACCAAAGATAACCTTGCCAAACGCAATTGGCACGGAAGTAAAAAGTGTGTTTTCTGTCAACACGACGAGACCATTACGCACTTATTCTTTCAGTGCGAGTTCGCTAGGTCTATATGGTCAGCCATCCAGATAGGTTCTACCTTACACCCACCCAGATCCGTTGCTAACATTTTTGGCAATTGGCTAAATGGAGTGGATCCTAGGTTCAAACTATTCAGTAGGGTGGGAGCGATTGCTGTTATTTGGTCGCTATGGCTATGTAGAAATGACAAGGTTTTTAATGATAAAAATTCTTCTCTTATGCAGGTTATATACCGGTGCACAGCGACGCTACGAGCTTGGTCATCCCTGCAGCGTGTGGGCACCGAGACTTATTTTTGAGGTGGCGTCGAGACTGGAGGCTGCGGCCAGGGAGTTATTTTCCCGGCATGGGTGGCAACATAGACTCCGGATAGACCTACCAGCAGACTAGACGGATCTACAATTTCTCATTTTGATATGTAATTCGCCTTTTTATCTTTTGCTGACCGACTTGAGTGATGATGAACTGGCGGCTGTGTGCATCTTAGTTATGCAGAGGCCGGGTGTAATGCTTAAACCTTTTAAATAATAAAATCTCTTTATCTAAAAAAAAATGTGCTCAAAAAACAGTTTCACGGAAATGTGATATTTTTTCTGCCATGTGTAAAAAAGACAAAATTTGGTGTTTAAAAAGGCTTTTTAAGAGACTTTTTTCTTTTTTGCACAGGACACAAAAATGTGGATTATTCGTGAAACTTTGTGTGCGCATATAGAATGTCGAGGTATACTCACGGAATTTTTGTTCAGTATTTTCGACACATCGAAAAAAAAAATTGCCAGTGGCAGGAGCATACTTTTCCATGTGCGAAAGTGAATTTCTGAAGAATAAGCCCGCAACTTCTTCCTCATCATACTATCAAGGAACCCTGTCAAGAAACAAAGGTTAGTGGTCTTGGTTGGAGATAATTAAGGAAGAAATGATGAACGTACTTATGATCCATGGATATACAATATATCCATAAGCCTTATACATTGGTCTCGATTAGTTCTGCGATCTAACTAATATCTCCAATAAGACATGCAGAAAGCGCTGCTAGAATAGACCGCAGATATAGTCAATTTCTGCATGTTCTACCTTTTTTCGATAAAGGTATTTTATTACTTAAAGAGTTTTAAGCATTACACCTGGACTCTGCATATCTAGTATGCACACAACCCAACAAGTTCACCAGTCCCAAACGAGGAATAAATAAAAAGGCAAATTACATATCATAATGAGAAATTGTAAAGATGCCTAAGTTGGTGGAGAGTCAATCCGGAGATTATGTGGCCATCCATGTTGGCAGAATAACTCTCTCGCCGCAGTCTCCAAACGCGAAGACACCTCCAAAAACAGCTCGCGATGCTCCACACGCTGTAGGGCCGACCATGATCGGAGCGTAGCTGTGCACCGGTAGATTACCTGCATAACAGAAGCATTTTTATCGTTAAAAACCTTGTCATTTCTACATAGCCGTAGCGAATAAATAACGGCAATCGCTCCCACCCTAATATAGAGTTTAAACCTAGGATCCACACCGTTTAGCCAATTGCCGAAAATATTTGCAACGCTGCCCGGGGGGATAAGGTAGAACCTATCTGGATGACTGACCATATAGACCTACCAAACTCACACTGGAAGAATAAGTGTTTAATAGTCTCGTCATGATGATAAAAGACACATGTTTTACTTCCGTGCCAATTCTGTTTGGCAAGGTTATCTTTTGTAAGAATTACACCTCGACGAAGATACCACGCAAACACCTTAGTTTTTAGCGAGATCTTCATCCTCCAAATTTTCTTATTATTATCGACTGGTACTTCAGGATGGATTAAAACTCTATACGTAGAATCAACCGAGAATTTATCTTTCTTGTTGAGATTCCAATGAAATTTATCTGAGCCTTCCATCAACTGGACTGAGTCTAGCCGGAGAAGCAAGGCATTCCAGGATGCTTGTCTAGGACCAAATAAGTTTCTTCTGAACGAGACATTTGGTGGGGAAGTTCCCATCACCTTAGCGAGCGTGTCGCTTTTGTGCCGCACAATATTGTACAAAGCCGGATACTGTTCTCGGAGCGTGGCTTGGCCTAGCCATTTTTCCTCCCAGAATCTAATTTCCGATCCATCCCTAATTGAGAATGATCCATGTGGGAAAAATACTTCTTCGTAGCCATTAGGCCTGCCCAGAAGTGTGAATCGCCAGGTTTCCAAAGAACCTGAGATAAAGCTTGAGAGCCCACGTACTTTCTCCTAAGGAGGGTTTGCCAAACTCCATCTTCAGAAAGAAGCTTGAAGAGCCATTTGCCAAGCAAGGCTATATTCTTGACCTCAAGGTCATGAACACCGAGCCCTCCTTGGTCTTTTGGACGGCAAACCACACTCCATTTAGTCAGTCGATATTTTTTCTTCTCACTATCACCTTGCCAAAAGAATCTTGATCGGAAATAATCCAATCATTTTAAGACTCCTTTGGGAAGTTGGAAGAATGGGATCATATACAGTACCATGTTAGTTAGTACTGAGTTTATGAGAACCAATCTTCCCCCCAAGAATAATAGTTTGCCTTTCCAGCTATTTAAACGGATTTAAAGTCTCTCCTCCACCAGTTTCCATTCAGCATTTGTGAGTCTCCGATAATGTATCGGAATACCCAAATAGTTGATAAGAAATTGACCTTGACCGCAGCCGAATAATTCAGCATACAAGGAGACATTTTCTTGAGCCTTGCCAAAATAAAACAATTCACTTTTATGAAAATTTATCTTTAGACCCGATAATTGCTCAAACGCTGACAGAATTAACTTTAGGTTACGAGTTTTTTTGATGTCATGTTCCATAAAAAGAATTGTATCGTTGGCATATTGAAGAATCGATAAACCACCATCGATTAGATGTGGAATCACTCCTTCAATTTGGCCCTCAGACTTAGCACATTCAATCAAGACAGCCAACATATCAGCCACTATATTAAATAGTATTGGCGATAACGGGTCCCCTTGTCTAAGGCCTTTTTTTGGTCTGAAAGTATTTACCAATGTCATCATTGACTTTAATGGTTACACTTCCTCCCGAAACAAAGCTATGGATTAACGCACGCCACTCATCAGAGAAACCTTTCATTCTAAGAGTCTGCTGAAGGAAAGACCATTTAACTTTATCATAAGCTTTCTCAAAATCTATTTTCAAGATTACCACATTCAGCTTTTTCCTAGGTAGTTCGTGAACTGTTTCATGTAGGATTGCCACCCCATCTAGGATGTTGTGACCTTGCATAAAAGCAGTCGGGGACGGATGAACCACATGGTCTGCCACACTGTTCAGCCGAATCATAGCAAATTTAGTGAATATTTTAAAACTAACGTTAAGAAGGCATATAGGTCTGAATTGTTGAATCCTTTCTGCCTCATTAAACTTAGGTAATAAAATTATTTCACCAAAATTGAGACGAAACAACTCTAATTGTCCATCATGGAGACAGACGAACAGTTGAAGTAGATTAGACTTGATAACATCCCAGAAGTTCTAGTAGAACTCAGCCGGGAAACCATCAGGCCCAGGGGCTTTATTGTGTTCCATTTTGGAACACCGCCTTTCTCACTTCATCCTCTGAGTAGAGATCAGTAAGTTGGCTATTTTCCTCATCTGAAACCTGGGGTATATCGGCTGTTCTAGACTAGTCCAGTGTGAAGTTTCCTTCCTCTGGTGCTCCGAACATGCCTTTATAGTAATTAGTAACTAGCAGGGTGGCCCGCGCATTTGCGCGGCTAGAGTCACCAAGTTATTTTTTATATTAATTCTTTCTCGGATCATCGATCCTTATCTAATTGTTTTCAGTTAGTATTGCACTGATATTAATTCCTACTGTTTTGGAATTAGTTTTTTAATTTCCTTCATATTTTAAGTCATCCGATAGTACAATAGATTTTTGTCTCATCTTTTTGTCAGCAACACATGTCGAGGACTTTTTATTTTATGCTCATTTTGATTTATTGTACTTCCGCTGGTTCTATCTTTTGGTTCTTCAAGTAAGTTACATGTTTAACAAAACAATATATATGGTCATGTATGCACTCACTGTTCAACACAATGAAGATTACTAAATATTTGTTACATCTTCATCTCTATCATCCAACTACCACGTCTCAAGATTATCATCAGGCATAAATGGTTTTTTCACCACATTTTTTGTGTACCTAGGGTGTGATCGCAGAGCTTGAATCGAAAGATAGTATTCTCGTCCACATAATTTTTTTTATAAAGCTTTGGAACTTCCGTAACTTTTCCATCTAAGGAGTCCAAGAAGAAATATACTGGTGTACTGAGCATTTTTTTGGCATGTTCATCATAGAAAGAGCAACTTATGTATTATGATCACTAATTTTGAACCGAATAATGCGATACCTAGCAGCCGATTTTGTCAGTGTATGAAAAATCTGATAGTAAACACTGATGTCTGAGTCAATGTAGTATTGGCCATATGCAGTTCTTGCATTAATAATTATCACTTGATAAATCAGATTCTTTGATAGCATTTGTGTCGCATACATCACACGACACATACCACCGTTGAATATTTTCTTCGAAACGATCAATAGCTACTTTTGTGAACATAAAGTCCTAAAAGTCCATAGGAAAAAGTTAGCTCTTCAAAGAATATGGTATAACACACAACAATATCAAATACACTTGTAGGTCGTGGAGCATTGTACTGTATCATATTTTAGAAGAAATCTGATCGATTACCTCATCTATTTGGTTGTCATGCCCGATTCTCGGCTGGATGTCCCATTCTGAGATAGAACTGTCTTCTAAAGGCAAGGCTATTATGCGTAAGATGTACTCTACAAATTAAGCAGTTGAATAGCAAAAGAAATTTTATCATGGAAGACATGAAGCAATTACTCCTCGGAGAAGGGAGCCAATCCTGCAAGGCATAAAACATTCTAGATGAGTAAGACACAATAATCCCACCAAAGTAGCACTTAAACCTTTTTAGTATTTTATTTTAAGGAAAAGACAGTGGGAGCATATGGTACAGCTAATACTTGGCACTCCCTCACCCTAACTTTCAACAAATGGGAATACTCTATCTTTATTAATTCACCTTAAAAAGTATAAAAGTTAGCAATTCGTAGTGTTCTCAGTACTTAAAAAATAAAAAGAAAAAAAGAAAAGCTTTGTACCTTTTGTGATTATTAGCAGTACCAACATGCAGATCATTATAGGACTGAAAATCATCAAAACAAAAGTCACACCGGAGCGTTCCTACTGCCAGGACAACATGCAGTACCCCGACTAAAAAATGACCTCCCCATTTGTGAATGAATCACCTGCAAAAACATCGGCACTGAAAATTCGAAGCACAAATGGACCATACAGCTCCAAGCCATCAGCTCTTTTGAGGTATATAAACACCATATCATCACTACTAATTTCTCTTTTGAGATTGTGACACTCATCTACAGCCAATTCAGTTACGATTTTGCTACATAAATACTTTACCTTTGACGTACATGGAAGTGACATCAAATTCTGCTATAAACTAATGACAAAGGGATTACGAAATAGTTTAGTTTTTCAGGTGGTGCTAGGTGGGATTGCAGGACATTACATATGCCAGTGGGGAAAACACTTTACATGCAGTACATAATTCCACGCTCAACCTCTGCATACTACCCACTATTTCCTAGTAGTAGTGTTTTTTTTGTACAAAGTCATGAGTCTCACCTGTCAAGAATAAAGTAGACACTTACAACAACTGCACCACCACTTGATTGGATGCGATATTAGCCTGAATATGCAATCCAAGACATATCATATTGGATAAAATATTGTTAAGCTGAAATTCAAACAAAGTTTCCGTGTGCAAAGAATTTCAATTCATATATGAGATAGTGAAGGGAAGATGATTTATAGATTTACCTATTTAGATGGAAGAAGTATATCACCGGGTTGGCAAGAAAGACTAAAGATTGATATATATGCTTCACATCAGGTGATCTTCGATTCATTAGTAAAATTAATATCCAATAACTTCAGCTATTCAGAGATTATTTTGGAGGTTGCATATTAGCTCTGTAGCAAAGTAGCCAGTAACTCGACTCTCCTCTCTTCGTCCAGAATTATCCCGATTTGCAGCACATGTCCTGCAAAGTAAGACAACGGTGTGGCGAGCTCGTTAGAACTTAGAAGCTAGTAGGAAACCTATTGTGGTGAAGAACAGTCAACAGTGTAAGTGTAATCTCTCGTGAAGGCTGCAGCTTCGGGGGATGGTCGTTACCTGCCACGTGCATCTATGTGGATCACTGACATAATTAACATACTCCATCAATTAGCTTATCCTTGTGCACCTGTTCGGTGCCTTTTCGAGCACAAATTAAACAGAGAACAGAGCGTACCTTGTGTGGAGCACACGTGGTCTGATTTCCGGCGAAGTTCAGCGAGAAAGCAATGTCGATCGCGGAGGGGAAGTCGTGCGGATTTCCAGCGAATTTGGCAGAACGGTGATGCGGCGCTGTCGATAACATACGGCAAAATCGGCATGTTGCTTCTCTGAGCACATCGTGGCCTGACATCAAGAGCGCTTATGGTATACCTTAAGAGCGGCCGGCCGCCGGCGTGCTGAGGTTGTCGATTGCTATTTACTGCCTTGCGCGTTCATGTGAATTTGGTGGCCGTAGCGTCGACGGTGCTTCAAATCCAAGTGAGGTTCAGTTGAAGAAAAGAATCGAGGAGTACCTGGCCCTTGCCGCCTGCCGTCGGCATATTTAGGTCTTTCGCATCCGGAGACGCAGGCGAGTCTGCGAGAATCGAGGGATCTTGCCGCAGTAAAATCTACATCTTTGATGTCGGCTCTGCCTGAATCCGTATTGTGGTCGCCGTAGACATTGGCGTCGCCGGCCAACATCGTCCCGCAGCTCCGGTTCGATTTCCAAGCAGGCGCCTTCGCTCGGCATGGATCGGTTTGCCTTATATGTCTTGTTGTGCCGTTTCATCTAGAGTACATGTCAGGAAATGTCAAAGCCGGAAGATTTTCATGGCGCCGCTCATGGAAAACAAATAAACTTCACGCATAGGTGACTACGGCGACTAATTTACATGAAGACGGCTAATTTAAATGGAATCCTGCACCAAAATAATTTAATCAGAATCTAAGTCAGTTCAAACAATGTTTTTGATCAAACCGATAATAAACTTGAATCCAGCACTACTTGAAATACACGTTCGCGATCAGAAAATAGCCAAGTACCCAGCCTATGCGAACTGCAGTCTCGCATCGGTCACCAATTTCTCTACTGCCGTTTGACGTCCCACCAGTGTTTGCATCGTGATGTCACCATGAAGAGCTTCAGGACCTGATTTGTTGTGTTTGCCTCGTGATGTCACCATTGAAGAGCTTCAGGTCCTGATTTGTTGGTCAGCTTCCTTGGCGCGAGATCGCCGTCATCCCCTCGATCTAGCTTCCTCAGTGCGAGATACACAGCCTGCGGATGTTCGTTGTCGTCTCCAAAGCAAAACGGCACCCATTGATTGCTTCGATGCGCATTACTGTTGTTAAGCCAGATCGCTAAATCCTGGCATATATGGTGAAGAGAACGTGCTTTTCCTTGAGATCAGGGTAGAATCAATTTGTTTCCTTTCTTGTTGGAGTCCTTCTTGCACACGGCGCAGATTAAACTATCTCATTAGCCCACGATGCCTAGTCACGTGTCTGTTTCTATTTGCGGGTCAGGATCTCTCAGCTCTCCGTGAGATTAGATTACTTTAAATCCGGGCTCTCCATTTTCTATGGCTTAACTTTGGTTAATCTTAGCCATTGATTGTCTTGTGTTTTAATTATATAATAGATATATGACTTGAGTTGGTCATGACCCTCAGTCGTTCCCTCATCCTGAACAAGGGAATGAATACGCTTTTTCCTGTGTCTGCCATTGGCGATACTATGAAAATATCGAGTATTCGAATCCCCTTCCAGGATGAATTGGGCTTTGGGACGTTGATACCATTTTAGCTCCTCCTCACGCAAAAGTTTCACTATCTGCGCATTTGTTTGGCTCTTAAGCTCAATTTCTTGCGTGGATAACAGTCGAACTTCTGCTAATGCCTCTACAACAACAATTATCGATGATAGTCGTATCTTTTCTTTTTTAAGTAAACCAGTAGTATGACGAGCCCAACCAACAAGGTGTGTGCGTAATGCACGGATCTTGTTATTCCACCTCTGGATAGGCGTATCACCGGCAACTGGTCTTTCCCAAATCCTTTTGACCAACTCATGGAAGCCCTCACAATGCAACCATCCAAGTTCAAACTTGAAACGCTGGTTACACGGTGGCCTAGGCATACCTGTGGTCAAAAGAATAGGAGCATGGTCTGACAACCCCTCAATACGTTCTAGAGCCCGTACCGACACCAATGGGAACATACATTCCCAATCAGTATCCATCAGTACACGGTCTAATTTTTCGTATGTGGGTTCTGGGAGAGAATAAGCCCAAGTGAACTGTCTCCCAACCATTGATATCTCTCTTCATTCCAAGCTGTCTATGACTGCATTGAACAAAAGAGGCCAATGATTGTCAAACCGACCCCTGCTTTTCTCGAATGGAAAATGAAGCAAGTTAAAGTCCCCACCAATGATAAAAGGGTGTGAGTTATCTTTTGCTAAGTTGTGGCGCCCAGACCCGACTGCTATACAGTGATACTGTGTCCCCGGTTATCCGATACCACTGGACACACTATCAAAGCATAATAGAGAGATCAAGACTTGTGGAACAACTGGCACATCACAGACTCTACGACACAAAATCATATAGTTCAACTCTTATAATAGAGAAAGATAGCAAATGACAACCAGAGGTCACAGACCCAACATTACAACATGCGGAAGCGAAGTGTGTTGTTCTAAATAACAAGAACCAAATTATGGCCTAAGAGGCCTGCAAATAAACATCACAACGCCAGCTGTTCCAGGATGTCCCAAGCTGCCACCTGGGAACCCCAGACTACTTGTCGACGTCCACAAAGAACCCACCTTCGAGGGCGGTGAAGTCCTCTCCTGAAAATAAGCAAACGACGTTGAGTTCGACGAACTCGCAAGATTAAGAGCTAATATATGCTCCATGATTGGCTTTCAAAGGTTTTATGGCTGTTTTGCATAAAGCTGATTTTATTTATAACACACAACTCCATGGCATCGACTAATCAGATTATTTTGAAAAGGGGTAAGAAGTAACTCTTTTCCTTCATCACCTTACTCATCATCAACCGCTGTTCCTGTTCATCAAAGGCACCTCCCCGAATCACCCTCGAGGAAGCTCACCTTGCATTTGTGAGTGGTACCTCTAGTACCCAGTTTTTACTCATTCCGTTAAAGTTATCCTATGATCCTACCTTCACTTCCCAAGTCGTCCATAACCGCGGACACGGCTTTTCGAAAAGATTTAACCCTGCAGGGGTGTACAAATGTTTGCCACGCGTACTGTCCGGCCCATTACCTGATCATTAGCTCTCTTCCTTGGAAAGCCGGCAGGGTGGGAGCGGTGTCGACTTCTCCCTCGTTAAGGACTTTCCAGGATCATCAGTGGCGGCAGGACTGCCAGGATCACAACACCCCGCCCCGCGGCCACTCATTTTCCTAACACCACCATCCTCATACCATTCTCAGCCACCAACTCACGCACGCGCAAATGGAAGCCCGAACTAGAGGACCCTGGCTAGCCCCGCTCGAGTTATTTAGTCTATGAGGGTTCCTGCACTGCGAATGCATAGGCCTCACGCATGGTTGCACGCTCAGTCTTGGTTCAAGAGGTATAGAACTCGCACCTAGGCGGCGAGAACGAGACAAAACACCACAACCACAGTGGCCTCTCATCCCCGCCTTTTAGCATGTTCATTAATTTTAGTCTCCGCATTCCTCCACCAACATCCTGACATTCCATTACCTGTTACCACATTGGAGCATCCACCGGAGACCTAAGCATTTACTAAGCATGGCTAAGCATAACATAGCATAGTTAAGTATTTCAGACCAACAGTACAATCCTATGGATAATAGGAGGGGAAACAGGTAATTGGCATCAGAATCTTAATGCAACTATAGGATACTCTAATCCAATAAAAATTGACATTTGGAACCGCATGCAATATTATAGAGGAGAAAATATTTGCGGAAAATAGGATAAGACATGCTCAGAGGGGGGATTACGCTTGCCTTGTTGAGCGGAGGAGTCAAACTGCTTGTCGGAGTAATGATGCTCAACTCCGAACTCGTGATCTACCGGAGAGCAAACAACACCGGAAAGCAAGAACAACAATCAACACATGGCAATTGTGCAATGCATACAAAAATGATGATATGACATTTTAAATGCAGCCTAGAAGCATTGAACATGATCAACAAGTTAAATGGGGTCCCCATTATATTTCTTGCGTTATTTGGAATAACCCCATATTAAAACTTAGTGATTCTAGTGCTACTAAAGTACCTTATTGTAGTTGTGATCAAATATGCATGACGATGATGAATCTGGGTGATTCATATTTTTTGAACATTTTGGTATAAGGAACACATTTTTCGGATGTCCGGTTAGAAAGTTATTAATTTTATTAACTTTCCTCAATTAAAGTTATTATTTTACTTAAGTTAATTTTTAACAACAATACAACTTATTACTCAGATTCGAGAGGGAGGGATGAAACATGGCAATTTATTGGAATTGATGTCCCTAAATTGCGTGGGGGAGTAGCTGGAATCCTGCGCAAGGGAGAGGGAAAAGAAAAACAGAACAACTAAAAAAAACAGTCTGCCCGGCCTCCAGCCCGGTTGGGCCGGCTGGCAGGCCGGCCTGCTAACAGAGCCAACCGGCACACAGCCCGGTCTGGGCCGGCTCTGGGGCTGGCTAGGCGGCAGAGGCTCCCGGACCGTGGCCCGGTTAAAGCCGGGCCCAAGGCCGGGTAGAGGCCCGAGCGAAGCGGCCTTTAGGCCGGTTTCAGCCGGGTGCACGACCGGGCACGTGGGAAAAGAAAAGGGCGACGAAGTTCTCCGGCGACAGCGGTGACCGCGACACGGTGGCGCGTGGCTGCGGCGAGCGAACGCGCGAGAGAGCGAGCAGAGGGAGAAGAAGGAGAGGGGAAGGAGGCGAGCAGCTCACTCTCAGGCCGTTTCTACTCGTGGCGGGGACGGGGATGGCCGGACACGGCGGCAACGTGTTCGTCATGCCGCGGCCGGAGGCGGGGAAAACCAGGACGGCGGCGGCGAGTCCGGGCCTCCCGCGACGATTCCTCACACGGGGAGGACGAGGACGACACGGCGCAGCTAACGGCTGGGCTCGATCTAGACGGGGGCGCTCCAATCTGCGGCTCAACGACGGCGAGCTCGAGCTCCGCTTCCGGTCCGTGGGAAGAACATAAAGGGGAAGAGGAGCAGGGGAGCAGGTGCGCGGCGAAGCGAGTGGGGAGAGAGAGAGAGGACAACATCGGCAGTCTTCTTATCCACGGGGCGGGGAGCACAGCGGCATAGCGATCGTGGCGAGCTGGTTCGACGGCGTCTGCAGTGCGGGCACGGTCGCTACAGGGAGGAAGGTGACGACATTTTTCTGGGAACCCCCTGGCAGACTTTCTGCTATCACAGATCGGTCCTTTTTCCAATTCTTCTTTAGAAACCAGTAGCACTTCAGGTAATTAAATGGGGCAGAAAAACATTTTAGAAAAATGTGCAAATATTTGTGTAGCCTCTCCCTACTAGTTAGAAGCTCCACAAAAATTGGCGATTAAAAATAAAAAGTTTTGAACACCAATTGTTCATAGGGTTCGAAAAAGGTCATTTCTAATAATCTCCAAAATATAATTATTGGGAGTATTTGAGCATTTCCAAAAATAGTGAAGTTATTCATGGAGGCTCCCAATATAGTTATGAAGCTCCCCATGATTTTATTTTAAATTTTTGGAAAGCTTAACTTGGTTTCAAAAACAGAATTTGATTTGAACCAAAAATTTGGATTCTCAAATTCATTTCTTATTTGGCAATATTTGGGAGTTGAGATTTGGTTATAAAAAGTCAACTTGAAACTTCCTAAACAATTTGGAAGTCCAAGAATGATTCGTTTGCCAAGTTAAGCAATTGCATTTGGGGTTTAAGTTGGAGAAGGTTTTGCTTCCCAATTTAATTGCTTGCATAGGTTGAAAGTTAGAAGTAGCAATTTCATAAGGATGCCATGATGCAATGCAACACAAAAGCGAAAATTTTACTCGGGTTTTTAGGTTATTCACTTTGGGCTGTTACAATTCTACCCTCCTTACAGGAATCTCGTCCCGAGATTCTAAGCCTAGGAAAGAGGGAAAGGTTACGTCGGTACTACACGATCCTCTTGCTTCATGTGGCTTCTTTCTAGAAGAGGTTGACCGAGGGCATCATGGAGCTCTTCATCGTCTTCACTCCGAGGTCACTCACAACGTACACCATTGGAAAGAAGGGAACCTCACCGGAAGGATGGATCTTGGGGGGAGATACAACAACCGAGTACCTCCTAGTAGAACTTAGGATGAGACTTCAAGCATCCTTGAATTGACAGTTAGGAGACACATGCGGGTGACGAAAGATTGATAAGGAGTTTCCGGTTGATAGGCAATTGTCTCTCAAAGATTCAGAATATTAACTTTGCACAAGGCCTTAAGTTTCTGAACATGAAGGTTAAGCAAGATTCGGACAGATGAAGATGCGACTTCTACCAAACAGTTTGAGTGGAACTTTCCTCACGGAGGAGCATTTCAGATCACCGGAGGAGATCTGGAAGATGGACCAAGGGAACTTTACAAATTTCGGGAACATTAGTATCGAGAGAAACTCCTTGATATTATAGACATCGAGGTCAAGCTTCTTGAAGATCACCAACTATCGTTTCTGATTGAGATTTAGATCTGGTTAGGTGTGTAGATAGTTCAGACTCCACATAAAGGAATAGGGAATCTTTGCAAAGCATACCAACGGGTTACAATTGCTAGGATCCCAAGATTTGGACTACAAGGTCAAAATCCAAAGGAGGAACGAGATTGCGGAACTCCAGTATTAGCAACTTCTCAGAAGACAGCTGCCCTACTTGAATTACTTACAGCAATACACCAACGAAGACAAAAGAAGTTCTCAAACTTCCTCTCTCTCTGGAACAATTCAATCAGTTGGCTTGGATGCAATGACGAGCATCCCCGAGGGATGGAGGTAATAACGCACCATCCCGAGAATATTTCACACGTGCATGATCGAGTTGAGATGATCTCGAGGAACCAGACAATTCACTCAGATCCACGGCGACATCTTTCAGCAATTGCACGTGAACCAGGGAAAGTCACTTCTAACTTCCAGAACCTTGCCTTGTGACGACACAAGGTTAGTTCTAACAAGTTTCCAATCAAACATGGAGGAAAAAGAATGTAGTGGATGGGCTCAACCACAAACTTAGCTAGATACTTCAAGACGGTAGACTCATATTTCACCAGAACGAGGCATAAGTATTGGTCAGACTAACACCTTTAGGTCGGTCGGTCGGTCTGAGTTTGATTTGACGATAGCCCAATTCAAATCAAAGATTTATAGGATAGCATATCCACAAAGGAAATACCACCTAGCTTCATCATTGACAGACTAGACATCCCTTTGAGAAGGAACTATATCGGATAGAGCTTTTGTCTTTTAACTCCCCAAGTTGTTTAAGCTCAACCAAATAATTCTGGACATCCAGCACGATTTTCTTGGAGAAGGAGTTGTTCAGAGAACCAGCTTACTCATAAGCTGAACATCACGGTCAGGTGACAACCTGTCGATACTTCTGGAAAGACCTCCAGAATGTCACGATCCACATGTAGGATATCACGACATACCAATCCAAGAATCTTCTTCATTTGCATTATTGACTAGAATATCTCGATCCACCCATAGGATATCAGGACATACCAGGGGATCTTGAGTTCAAGAGAGGATCATGCCTTTCGAGGCACGACAAGGTGGTCTTGGGAGCTTCGGCACGAACCTAGCTCTTTGACCGAGAGAGTGCATCAGAGACAACTGACTTGGTAGCACTGTCAAACTCAGCTTATTGATTGGCTAAGCAATCATGCTAAGGAGGGCAATGGATATCCCTGGATTTCCGCACAGTAAGAACTGCTAAGAATATCCGATAGCCACATCACTGCTCACGACTTATCCTTCTCGAGGAATAGGTCACTCGGAGAACGGAGAGTACAAAGTGTAAGAGCATCACTTCATCAAGAGGATCATGCTACTTAGCTCGATACCCTGATATCCAAGAGTGTGACACTCTAAGATGGAGCAGAACAAAAGCTAGACAAGGCCCTTATTCTACAGATTACAATACTTTGACCAGGTCCGGGAGATGGACAAGGTACTAGAGTTGTTTCTCCAAACAAGACGAAGGGGAGAAATCCTGACGGATCGAGAGAGTGACTTGCATCGGAACATACCAACGCACGATAGAACTTTACTGTCAACAGACAGACTGAGGTCGGAAAGCGGATCAGGGTAAGAAACATACTCAGGAGAAATCCTAAGATGTGGAGGATGCACCGGTTATTACTCAATTGTGATAACCATGCCCAAAAAGGAGAGATGCAGCAGAGTCAAACAAAACTGTAGTACGAGTGTTGTTGATTCGTAGCTCACCCATAAGGACGCCGGGGTCCTCTTCAGCTTCTTCAGCAGAGACGTGGTTTAGGCGACCACGCACCATAGGTCCAGCCTTGCCAGCTGGAGTGGCAGGGGCTCGTGCAGGTGTTCCCGTGACCGGTGCCTTCTGGGGGCACTCCCTGCAGTAGTGGCCAGCTTGGACACAAGTGTAGCACTTGAATCTTGGTGGAGCAGGCAGCATAGGACGATACCCACTCCCGCCTACCCCAAGTGTCGAAGTAGTGGGGCAAGTGGTGGCATGCTGAGTAATCTTCTCATGGGCATCCTTTACTGCCTCCACTATGAACTCCATAGGACAGTTAGCCGGGACATGATCATTTCCTTCACATAGGTAGCAAGTGGCGCTAGCGGTTGGGCACTGGCCAGTGGATGCACGTTGAAACAGTGCGGGCAACTGCAGGGGGATTGACTCGCCTGATGTCCACCCATTCCGCACTGACTACATGCCTTTCCTTGTGGTAGTCCCCACTGGCTGGGGTACTTAAGGGGGCACTTCCAGGACGGATGTCCACGCTCCTAACAAGTGTCACACCTGCGCTTGTTTCTAGCTTTCTTGGGCAAATCTTTAGAGGTATGGGATTTCTGCCGAACAACGGGTGTCCAGTGGGTTCCGGGGGTGGCTTCGATTTGATGGCGCGGAGGACGTTGTGCCATTCTGTAGATTTGACAAGGACGTAGTTAGTATCCACCTTGATAGGGTTGGGACATTAGCATTAGCGTACTCCAGTACTCAGACTAGGGACGATAATGCTTTATGCAACAACGAACAAGGAACCAACAAGATGGGACTTGGGTCGAAGATCAGCATCATGCACCAGTAGCGTGAGATTCAAATGGCTAAGAAACCACGTGATTCAACCCACACTATCCGGCACAATCCGGGACCTTATGTTCAAGTCCTTGGGTTAAAACCCCAAAGAAAGAAGCAAATGATTAGATTCGGTAGAACATCTGAGTTGATTTGGGATTGCAACGCAGCGGGAGCAACGGGACACAGAACACTAGAGGTCGAACCCCACCCACGTTTCTAATCATTTTGAAGTAATAGATGAGAAGTACAACCTTTAAGTCAAATCGAGGTAAGATTGCTCCGAGATTAGAGGGTAACCAGATAAGGAGTAAAAAGAATCCTAAGATGGTTTTCACAACTCGTTTTTAGGTTAAAAATATTTTCACAAACACTAGACTCAACATCGACCAGTAGAAGGGTTTCCTATAGGCAGTACCGCTCTGATACCAACTTGTGGCGCCTAGACCCGACTGCTATACAGTGATACTGTGTCCCCGGTTATCCGATACCACCGGACACACTATCAAAGCATAATAGAGAGATCAAGACTTGTGGAACAACTGGCACATCACAGACTCTACGACACAAAATCATATAGTTCAACTCTTATAATAGAGAAAGATAGCAAATGACAACTAGAGGTCACAGACCCAACATTACAACATGCGGAAGCGAAGTGTGTTGTTCTAAACAACAAGAACCAAATTATGGCCTAAGAGGCCTGCAAATAAACATCACAACGCCAGCTGTTCTAGGATGTCCCAAGCTGCCACCTGGGAACCCCAGACTACTTGTCGACGTCCACAAAGAACCCACCTTCGAGGGCGGTGAAGTCCTCTCCTAAAAATAAGCAAACGACGTTGAGTTCGACGAACTCGCAAGATTAAGAGCTAATATATGCTCCATGATTGGCTTTCAAAGGTTTTATGGCTGTTTTGCATAAAGCTGATTTTATTTATAACACACAACTCCATGGCATCGACTAATCAGATTATTTTGAAAAGGGGTAAGAAGTAACTCTTTTCCTTCATCACCTTACTCATCATCAACCGTTGTTCCTGTTGATCAAAGGCACCTCCCCGAATCACCCTCGAGGTAGCTCACCTTGCATTTGTGAGTGGTACCTCTAGTACCCAGTTTTTACTCATTCCGTTAAAGTTATCCTATGATCCTACCTTCACTTCCCAAGTCGTCCATAACCGCGGACACGGCTTTTCGAAAAGATTTAACCCTGCAGGGGTGTACAAATGTTTGCCACGCGTACCGTCCGGCCCATTACCTGATCATTAGCTCTCTTCCTTGGAAAGCTGGCAGGGTGGGAGCGGTGTCGACTTCTCCCTCGTTAAGGACTTTCCAGGATCATCAGTGGCGGCAGGACTGCCAGGATCACAACACCCCGCCCCGCGGCCACTCATTTTCCTAACACCACCATCCTCATACCATTCTCAGGCACCAACTCACGCACGCGCAAATGGAAGCCCGAACTAGAGGACCCTGGCTAGCCCCGCTCGAGTTATTTAGTCTATGAGGGTTCCTGCACTGCGAATGCATAGGCCTCACGCATGGTTGCACGCTCAGTCTTGGTTCAAGAGGTATAGAACTCGCACCTAGGCGGCGAGAACGAGACAAAACACCACAACCACAGTGGCCTCTCATCCCCGCCTTTTAGCATGTTCATTAATTTTAGTCTCCGCATTCCTCCACCAACATCCTGACATTCCATTACCTGTTACCACATTGGAACATCCACCGGAGACCTAAGCATTTACTAAGCATGGCTAAGCATAACATAGCATAGTTAAGTATTTCAGACCAACAGTACAATCCTATGGATAATAGGAGGGGAAACAGGTAATTGGCATCGGAATCTTAATGCAACTATATGATACTCTAATCCAATAAAAATTGACATTTGGAACCGCATGCAATATTATAGTGGAGAAAATATTTGCGGAAAATAGGATAAGACATGCTCAGAGGGGGGATTACGCTTGCCTTGTTGAGCGGAGGAGTCAAACTGCTTGTCGGAGTAATGATGCTCAACTCCGAACTCGTGATCTACCGGAGAGCAAACAACACCGGAAAGCAAGAACAACAATCAACACATGGCAATTGTGCAATGCATACAAAAATGATGATATGACATTTTAAATGCACCCTAGAAGCATTGAACATGATCAACAAGTTAAATGGGGTCCCCATTATATTTCTTGCGTTATTTGGAATAACCCCATATTAAAACTTAGTGATTCTAGTGCTACTAAAGTACCTTATTGTAGTTGTGATCAAATATGCATGACGATGATGAATCTGGGTGATTCATATTTTTCTGAACATTTTGGTATAAGGAACACATTTTTCGGATGTCCGGTTAGAAAGTTATTAATTTTATTAACTTTCCTCAATTAAAGTTATTATTTTACTTAAGTTAATTTTTAACAACAATACAACTTATTACTCAGATTCGAGAGGGAGGGATGAAACATGGCAATTTATCGGAATCGATGTCCCTAAATTGCGCGGGGGAGTAGCTGGAATCCTACGCAAGGGAGAGGGAAAAGAAAACAGAACAACTAAAAAAAAACAGTCTGCCCGGCCTCCAGCCCGGTTGGGCCGGCTGGCAGGCCGGCCTGCTAATAGAGCCAACCGGCACACAGCCCGGTCTGGGCCGGCTCTGGGGCCGGCTAGGCGGCAGAGGCTCCCGGACCGTGGCCCGGTTAAAGCCGGGCCCAAGGCCGGGTAGAGGCCCGAGCGAAGCGGCCTTTAGGCCGGTTTCAGCCGGGTGCACGACCGGGCACGTTGGAAAAGAAAAGGGCGACAAAGTTCTCCGGCGACAGCGGTGACCGCGGCACGGTGGCGCGTGGCTGCGGCGAGCGAACGCGCGAGAGAGCGAGCGAAGGGAGAAGAAGGAGAGGGGAAGGAGGCGAGCAGCTCACCCTCAGGCCGTTTCTGCTCGTGGCGGGGAAGAGGATGGCCGGACACGGTGGCAACGTGTTCGTCGTGCCGCGGCCGGAGGCGGGGAAAACTGGGACGGCGGCGGCGAGTCCGGGCCTCCCGCGATGATTCCTCACACGGGGAGGACGAGGACGACACGGCGCAGCTAACGGCTGGGCTCGATCTGGACGGGGGCGCTCCAATCGGCGGCTCAACGACGGCGAGCTCGAGCTCCGCTTCCGGTCCGTGGGAAGAACATAAAGGGGAAGAGGAGCAGGGAGTAGGTGCGCGGCGAAGCGAGTGGGGAGAGAGAGAGAGGACTACATCGGCAGTCTTCTTATCCACGGGGCGGGGAGCACAGCGGCATAGCGACCGTGGCGAGCTGGTTCGACGACGTCTGCAGTGCGGGCACGGTCGCTACAGGGAGGAAGGTGACGACATTTTTCTGGGAACCCCCTGGCAGACTTTCTGCTATCACAGATCGGTCCTTTTTCCAATTCTTCTTTAGAAACCAGTAGCACTTCAGGTAATTAAATGGGGCACAAAAACATTTTAGAAAAATGTGCAAATATTTGTGTAGCCTCTCCCTACTAGTTAGAAGCTCCACAAAAATTGGCGATTAAAAATAAAAAGTTTTGAACACCAATTGTTCATAGGGTTCGAAAAAGGTCATTTCTAATAATCTCCAAAATATAATTATTGGGAGTATTTGAGCATTTCCAAAAATAGTGAAGTTATTCATGGAGGCTCCCAATATAGTTATGAAGCTCCCCATGATTTTATTTTAAATTTTTGGAAAGCTTAACTTGGTTTCAAAAACAGAATTTGATTTGAACCAAAAATTTGGATTCTCAAATTCATTTCTTATTTGGCAATATTTGGGAGTTGAGATTTGGTTATAAAAAGTCAACTTGAAACTTCCTAAACAATTTGGAAGTCCAAGAATGATTCGTTTGCCAAGTTAAGCAATTGCATTTGGGGTTTAAGTTGGAGAAGGTTTTGCTTCCCCAATTTAATTGCTTGCATAGGTTGAAAGTTAGAAGTAGCAATTTCATAAGGATGCCATGATGCAATGCAACACAAAAGCGAAAATTTTACTCGGGTTTTTAGGTTCTTCACTTTGGGCTATTACATAAGTTTACCATCTCACAAAGAAAAGCAGACTTTGCCTCCTCCTGGGCAGGCCCATACACAGCAACAAGACTCCAAATGAAATTGTCGGTTTTATTATGGATGTGCATTTTTATATGAAAATCATCATCCGAAACAGCCAACACATTCATGGTATCTGTCCTGATGCCTAGTAAAAAGCCCCCGGAGCGACCACGGGGTGGACGGGAATACCAAGCAAAGTCTATACTGCCCAAAATCCGGTTCAATAGAACTTGCGAGAAATCACGCCTGCCCGTCTCAGAAATAGCTAAGAAATCCAAGTTATGATCCCGAATGCAACCAGCAAAATGCAAATGTTTAGCCAAGTCAACAAGACCTCTGCTATTTGCGAACATGCCATTCATTGGGAAACAATGGGATATTTAGAGAACTTAGCCCGTTTCCGAGGCAATTTGTTAGAGGAAGATTTTGATTTCCGGCCAGATGCTTTTAACTCATAAATGAGCACAACCCGTCCTCATCCAAACCAATCTCCGACACTTCACCAATCAGATGAGAAAGAAGCTGACCATCTGATGTGGCATTTGCTTCTTCTTCATCCAAATAGGTGGCTGTCAACACAGTCGAAGCTTTAGGAATAACCGTAAGACGGTCAAATTCCATATGCCTCAAGACATTAGTTGAAATATCTACTTGTTTTTTACTACTACCATGTTTAACACCTACACTATTAAGCTTAGAATGAATCGAATGAGGAGAAAAGAAAAAAAAAGACTTTGGATTTAGTTCCGTACCGATGGAGTCCAAGTTGCGCGCAGCTTTGCGACGCATAGCCTTCTTCATGGAATCTTCATCCGTCGCGGAAGCCCCATTCACCGACACCCCGAACCTCTCACTATGACGGGTTGGAGTGACCCCATCAGCAAAAGCCGTCGTAGTGGGAGGAGGTGTACGTGGCGGGACGGAGTCTCCATCCGTGTACGCTGCCAACGGAGAAGCAATAGCCTGGGTTCGCAGTGGTGAAGTAGCAGCCGACCCAGCTGCTGGTGTAGCAGCACATGGAGCAGAGCGAGATGGGGTGGTCAGAGTCGGAGTCGAGACCACCACCATCTCAACAGAACCAGCGGCCGGACCTCCCAGGGAAGGCTGAGTTGGAGTAGAAGCCTCCCACGGTCCAGCCCTGCTAGAGGAGCTTCCTGGTGGGCCCGGCACCCGTCTGCATTCGGCCCATCGGAGTCGCCCACCGACAGCGCCGCCAGGCCTGGCCCCGTAGCGGCCTGAGCACACTGCAGCTCGGGGCCCGTCCCAGCCTCATCAGCCACCTGCAGGTTGACCAAGGACGCCTGCGGCCCAACTGGGCCTGCAGCCGACGCCGCTGCGCGGCAGGTAGCTATCTGTGGCACCTCTGGCCCATCTTGGTGACCCAGCCAATCAACGGAGGTGCAAACCTTTTCCTGCCGTTGAGGTACAGAAGCAGGAAACTCCAGGACACCGGGGGATGAAGTCGCATCATCAACGACGCGCAGCAAATCCTTGATACAATCTCGACTCCGCGAGGGGTTTGCGGATTAGGATTGTACAGAGTTATAGCCATGGTAGTCTGCTGAGTAGGAACATGTGTAGAGTCCACTGACTTACCAAGATTAGCCACTCCAGAGGATTGAGTGGTATCAACATCCATACTGGTAATATGCGACCTAGTCATACCAGAAGTATCCATGGAACCCTCCAAGCCCTCCTCAACTCCACCATGGTCATCGTCGACATCATCTCCCTTGCGTCGCCAAAAGTAGGGGGCAAAGTCTGTATCAGGAACAAAATCCGCGGCTCACGACAGAAAATGAATGCATATTCCTTCAACTTAACCACACAGGCCGCACCGACATAAGGTCCAGACTCGTCTAACTGCTTCTCAAGTGGCTTGGAGCACGGCATCCCAACCAGAATACGCACAATGCCTCGACTCCTTAGCATGACAAGATCAACATCCAGAATCATCCTAATAAGAGAACCAACAACCCAAATACCAAGAAAATGCCTGACTGTGTAAGGAACCCCCTGAACATGGACCCAAACCTGCTCCAGCACCCTCCTAGGGGAAACATCTTGTGTCCTCCAAATCGAAATGGTAGCCTAGGCCTCGAAAGATAAAATAACCATCTAGAAACCATCCATCTGCTGAAGATCCTCGATAGAGGGAAACCCAATCAAAAAGGCATCAGCACCGTGGGGTAGAGCCTCCCATGTCGACGTAGAGCTCGGAGGGCACATCCTAGACAACAAACTCTGGATGGCTGTCGCGGGCACATAATTGTATCATCCGTGCCAGTGCTGTAGGTGAGCTCACCGGCGCCAGGTGTGCCTTGTACACACTATCAGTTAGCTGCGTAAAAATTGTATCATCCGTACTATAACCTGCAATAAAAGCCGTGGGCTTCGGAGCCTAAGAGTCGGACACCTGATGGTTGGATGTGCACCGTTATCATAAACAAGGCAATAGTGCTGCACTGGACACCCTTTGGTAGTGTGTGTATCAACCGCACATTTCCAACATTTAGTAGCTTTCTTTGCTTTACCACTGCCCGCAACCTTTGCCCCAAACTGATCAACGGGTCCAATAGCCATCGAAGCACCATCCACAGCATCAACCGCAGGAACATAAGAGGTAACCACCGACCCGGATGGTGGCACAAACATCGGCTGGCCCGGCATCAGAACTGGAGGTGGCGTGAAGAACTGCTGCTGCAAAACGGGCGGCTGCTGTTGTGCATGAGGCATCATCAACGGCTGATTATTCTCCTGAAACTGAGGCTGGAACGTAGGGGCTGTTTGGATTGCAGCCGCAGCTCACCCAGCCAAATTTTTGGTCGTTGACTACTGCCACGGGCTCCGTTTGGATCAGTGCCGGAGGTTCATAGCCACGCCAATTTTTTGGTTCCACTGTTCAGTTTCTGCGCCCGCGCTTTGGCAAGATGCTGGCGGCAAAATCCTGCGCCAAATATTTGGCGTGCCAATTTTGGCAGGGCTGGCTGGGGCGTGATCCAAATTGCCTCGTAGTCTTCTGGACTCCTTCTTCTTCTTCCTCTTGGGCCGCAGCACCTGATCCGCTGTCTGAGCTATCTGAGGGACTAAATGCTTGATGGCGTGGATCACACGTTCGCTGGGAACCCCAAGAGGAAGGTATGATGTAGTGTAGCAGCAGTTTCCCTTGATGACGAAACCAAGGTTATCGAACTAGTAGGATTTGGAGAAGGCTTCGGAAAGGTGTCAGCGGCGCCGTTTACGATTACTGACGTGGACCTGCGCACAGTCACAAACAAACTACTTTGCCCCAATGAAACAGAGAGGTTGTCAATCTCTCCGGCTTGCTGAACACAAAGGATTAAACGTATGGTGGAAAATAATATGAGAGCAAAAATGACCAGCGAGCAAATGAATAGGAAAAACTATGAAAACAGTTGTAAGCAACATAGGAAAATAGGACTGGGGTCCACAGTTCAATAGTGGTGTCTCTCCGAAAGATAAACATGTTGGTGAACAAATTACAACAGGGCAATTGACAAACATGGGCGCAACACAATACTATCATGACACAAAGTTAAACACTCTACACATATAAGAGATACATGAAAAACAAGAGCTAGAAGGTAAAATAATAAAAAGCTAAACACTCTACACATATAAGTGAAGAACAAGAGTGTATTATGAAAAAGCGAGCGTGTCTCTCTCCCACACAAGAATGCAAGGATCCATTATTCAAAAGACCAGCAAACAAAACAAAACAAAACTGAAAGAAAAACATAAATGACGCTCCAAGAACATCACATATTATGTAAAGGAATAAAAATATAGTTTCATGAGATCGACCTGATTAATTGCTGATGAAGAAGGGGATGCCTTGGGCATCCCCAAGCTTAGACGCTTGAGACTTCTTGAATATTTGGTGGAGGTCCAGGGAGCCTCCCCAAGCTTGAGCTTTAATCCCTTCTTGATCTTCTTTCATCACCTCGTTCTCTCGGCACTTGAAAACTTCCTTCACACAAAACTTCTCACAAACTTATTAGATGGGTTAGTTCTCAAACAAAATAATCCACCTTCAGTTCTCATTTTCCACATTGCATAAAATTATTTCAACATTAGCTACTGTCACAAAGCATTAAGTGGTGCTATTTGATCAAAAGAACCTCAGTCAATACTCGTAAAAAACACAATGCAAAACTAAGACATAATCTGTCAAAAACAGAACAGAACGCAAAAATGATTTGTTTCGAGACACTAGGACACCTAGAATAAAAAAACTCAAGACTAACGAAAGGTAGACAAAACCCAGATGCTTACTGTCAAAAATTTACAGGTCCAGATCACGTTCTGTATTTTTTGGATTTTCGTACGGTGACGAACAGAAATCTGTTTCTGGGCAGAAAACTCAAAAATTTACTTTTCTCCCATTAGAGGCTATTCTTGGCACACAAAACCAAAACAAAAAGATACAAAGGAGGTGTTATAGAAGTAACATCCACCTTGACTCAAAGAAAAATAAAAACAAAATGAAAGTAAAAACAATGGGTTTGCCTCCCATAAGCGCTTCTCTTTAACACCTTTTAGCTAGGCACAATAGCAAAGATCAAGTATTATCAATATTAGCAGTATTCGAGTGTCTTCCCTTAGATCTCTTACTCTTCTTCTTCTTGGAAAAAATGTGCTTCCTTTTTGCTGTAGAGTGGAACACGATAGTCCCATCATACATGTCAATGACAACTCTAACAAGTTTCAAAAATGATCTTCCAAGTACGATTTGTCCTTCACCTGCATATTTAATGACATGGTAATCAATAGAATTGAATGTACCAAATAGTTTTGTTTGAACACCTGATGACTCCCAAGTGCAGGAGATCAATTGTAGTAGCTTTCGATTAGAAAAGGTTGTCGAACCCACGAGGAGCTGAAGGTATTGGTTAGCAAGATTGGTAAATAAAACAATGAAAGATGCAAGTGTTTTTGGTATTTTTGATATATGGTTGCAATGCTGAAAATAAATAGTAGCAAGTGACAACTCTTAAAGAGAGAAAGCCCAATCCTTTATGCAGCAAGAGGACAAGCTCAAGTGTGTGTTTCTTATAGGAACAATGGACATGGGTTCATGGGTTCACTTAATCCTCTCTCTCTTATCTACGGTTATTATCATGTTATAGATAAAGTACACACAATTGTCATGTTTTAATGGTAGCTTTTATGACGGCTATATGTCCTAAAACACATAGTTGAAAGAAGTACCATTTGTGTTGCTAGGTCACCCTCGTAAGGCTAGCGTGGTTGCTGTCACTCCCACATCATACTCTTCTTTTTACCCCAGATAAAGTGTTGGGCTGTATTTCACATGTCACTCAATACATATGCCGTGTCACATCGGCCATCCCGTACCTACATACATCATACTTCATAATGGACAATATTCTAAACACTAGTGCAATGATTCATAATTCGTGTGCATGACCACATCTCTCTCATCTATCCACACTTGGTGGTGTCAATCACCTCATGACAAGGATAAACAAGGCATTATGCATAAATCAAACCATCACATGTATCATAGAATATCTCCAAAGTATGACAAATCATAAAAGTCCAACACAACAGTAAATGCATAACAAATCATCTCATACCACAATATCCACCATAGAATTACATAGATGACCGTAATCATGTTCAACAGCATCATACTAAATGAAAGCTCAAGAGAGAGAGATACAAGTTACCACCACAAACCCAAATCCAGGGGTGGACTACTCCCCCTTCATCATGGAGACGGTGGAGAAGTCGTTGGAGAAGATGGAGACCACCCCGGCAGCGCCCCGCCGGAGTTTTCCCCCTCCAATCTGCAGCTCCAGGTCTCTGTTTCGTGGTTTCTGTGTTTCGGCGGCGCTCCTTCCAGAGAACGTCGGGGGACTATTTTTATAGGCTTTTTAGGTCAAAACGGAGTCGGTGGAGGAAAGATCGACGGCAACGGAGCTCGAGGCCCAATTGGAGGGGTCCCACGCGGCCAGGTACAGGGGCCGCGTGGGCCCACCTCTTTTGGCCCTCGGGCTCCGTTTGTTCGCTTCCTTCGCCCCAAGTCTTGTTCCTTCCAAATATGACGTCGTAAATTTGCAGGTCATTTGGACGTCGTTTGGGTCCCTGAAACATTAAAAAAAAATAGGGTTTTCTGCCTGCGCAGGGTTAATTCCATAAAAATAGGAAATAAATAAATATTCCCAAAATCATTATAAAACAGTGATATAACCCTTATATGATGCAAATATGATGGAATATAAGTAATAATGCAAAGTTCATGTATGCATTTTACATGCATCAACATCCCCAAGCTTAACCTATACTCGTCCTCGAGTATGAAGGTGATAAAACTAACATGGACTTTGCAATTTAATACTATCAATGGATATCAAAGATGATTACTATTGCTACATAGAGTCAAATGGTTCATTCTTAAAAGGAGTAGCAATATGCAAGATAGTTTATGAAGTGATATCAAGTATTCAATGCAAGGATGTTCAATGATAATTCACAAAGTGTAACATAAGAGAAGAAGTACTATGGACCACATGTATGCATAATGATAAGTAAGAACATCCTACAATGGTCATAGAGTATTGATGAAAATCTGAATATAAAAGGTGGACACTTTGGAAAGATATATATATGAGTAGAGGTAAAGCATGAATAAATTTCATCTAACTTCTGAACTTCTCTACTTAAGTCAATGATTGTAATATGGTAATCCTTGGTGTCAAGCTCTCATTCCCCTATCATAGCATCTTGAATGATTAAGTTTAAAGTGAAAGCAATATGAGTAGTGTGCTTGACAAAGTACAGGTTGAAAGTCTCATGCCCCTTGAATACAAGTACCTACTCCATGTGTTACTCAACTTGGAAAACAAAGCAAGTTCAAGTTAAATATCATTGTAAGTAATAATAGTATCATTAAGAGCGTCAACTGGGGTACCTCTTGTCCCAGGATATGGAACAAGCCCATATCAAAATGACAAGACAAACAAACAAATGAACAATCTCAACACCCTTTTTATTTACCATTAGATAGCTTTTTATTGTAAGGTGTATCACAGAAGGTTCACCATAGCATGTAAGTAAATTTCCACCATGAATGATGCATGGCTTAGATTAGCGGCCCAGGCGTCTCTCTAACCATTTATACAAACTCATTTAAACTCACTTCATTTCCACATTTATTTCACCCATGGTAAGCATCCATAAACAAAAGTACATGATATCAACTAAATGAGATGAAGTGCAATGTTGAAAGCTTGCCATGTGACAGCACATATGAGCTAACTCTCAACCAAAGACATTTGTCAAGTCCACAACATCATAATTTTAATCACAATGGGTCATATTTTATTTATGCAATGAAAGTAAAGTGTGCATCAAGTTCGAGAGAGCTATATAACCAACTTTTCCCACAACAATCAACAACATAAGCATTTTCATTCAGAGGTATAGATAACACAAATATCATGATAAACATACTCGGAATAGCATAAAGCTAATAGGTAGATATGGTGGACTCACTGGAAAAACTTTGGTTGAAGGTGTTGGAAACAAGTTTTTGCTTGTTGGAATTTTTGGGCTAGCAAGAGGGAGAAAGTTGACCATCTAAATGCATGCATGAGTGTCCATAGAACTAACTAATCCATGTTAAAACAAGGTAAATAACATTTAGCATCAAAACATGAATAAAAGATAGCTCTTGATAAAATATTTGCAAATTATTACTCATTAACAAGCTCATGAATCATGCAACTATATGTATCTTTTAAAATTAACTCAACATCCCTTTTCCCAATCTTATAATAGCATCCAACATAATTCAACCCAAATTTCCAGTAGCTCTCTCATATATAAATGATAGTGTGGTGGTCTCACAAAATAAAAATCAACCTAAACAAACAAAAAGACGCTCCAAGTTTATGCGATAAAGTGTTTCGATCGAAAAACAGAAGTTAGACGTGTGCAAACCGAGAGTGTGTAGGTCCAGTGGGGTTGTCTTCACATCCCCAAGCTTATGGTCTTCACCATCCTTGGATAGCTCTTGGTGCATCTCCTCTAATCCCTGTGAAAAAACTTCAAAACACCGTTTCTCCCATTTCTTTTCTGTGGGGCATTAGTAGTGATAAACAAATAGATTTCTTGCTGCATATAATCCTTAGACAAAAATTCATATGAATGTCCAGAAATGTATAATGTTGTATGCCTACTCATAAACTCAATTGGATCAAAAAGATTCAAGTTAAAAGTTCTAAGCATGCATCAAACAAAATGGGACAGAATCTGTCCAGAAAAACAGCAGCAGCTAAACGTATTTTTCTACCCTACTTAACTTTGTCGGAAAATTCCGAAAAAATTCATGCATACAGAGGATGAAAAGTTGCACTACAGTTTAAATATGAGCTCATTCGGAGTTACAGAATAAGAATTAAAAATCATACCGTGCACAGATTCGTGCAGGAATAAATCTCCGAACGCTATAAGCAACTTTTTCAACCAAAATGAGTAAAACTTGGCACTTTATTAAAAATTCCAGAAACTAAACTAAACACTAAGTCTCTTGTTACAGCAAGAGGACACAAAGAAAATCACAAATAAAAACAACCGGGTTGCCTCCCGTAAAGCGCTTTCTTTATAGCCATATAGCTAGGCTTCTTACTTGATGTTTATGAGGAAGCTCATGAGGGAGCTTGAACTTTGATGTGTCCCTCTTCCTTGGAAGTGTTCATGCATAATACCAGGATCCCATGGTGTTCTCAAACCAATCAAAATAATAGTCAAGTTGAACCCTAGTTGAGAGAAAAACAAAACACAAAAGTAATAACAACGAAGTCTAACTTTCTTTCTATGCATTGGCATTTTGTATATGAATGAATCACCATAAATAGAAGTTTCCCAATGCATATTAACAATATTTACTTGCAGCATATAATTATTAGCATAAAGAGGGTTCTTATCACCTCCTCTTTCATAATAGTTGCAAGTAGTAGAAATAAATTCAACCATATAACCACAAGAATCATTCAACTTAGATAATTTAGGCACATAAAGAGGATTATTAAATTTATTATGGAATTCATTAGCATGCTTCCCTCTTTCAAAATAGTTAATAAGATCAATATCAAGTTTACTATCATGATTGCAACAAAGATTTGGAACTAAAGATAGTTGCAAATCACATAAGTATTTCTCAACATAAGCAAATTTCTCCTCTATGGTGTAATTAGGAGAGTTCAAAACAAAGTAGGACTCTCATGAGTAAGAGTACCATCACAAACAGCAAGTATATCATTTTTATCCTCACATAATTTAGTAACAACTAAACATGGAGGTTTATCAATAAGCATAGGACCATCATCTAAAGCATTATCATATAGCATATTTAAGCAATACTCCTCATTATCATCAATAAGTTCACTAGTAGCATTAATAGAAAGTAAAGGAGCATTTTTAGTTTCATCATAATAGCATGGGTTATCATATAGGACCATAGCATTTTCAGTTTCACACTCATCATAACATGGATTCTCATAAATAACAAAAGATTTTTGAGTTTGAGTGTTACTATCATTTGTTGATGGTGAAGCTGGGAGATCCAACTCTTCCCCAAGCTTAGGTTGGAACACATCCATTTCAATCTCCTCTTCACATACTTCCTCTTCCAAGCTTATGTTTTCATCATCCTCATGGGGTTGCACGGGCATCCCCAGGCTTAGGTTCTTATCCTCCTCTTCCTGCAAAACATCAGTGCTCTCTTGGGGGGTAAAATATTTAAGAAAAACGTTCCTCAAAATACCCCATTCAATAGTGACCTCTTCATGCAAAGACCTGAACCAAATATGAGCATTACCAGATAAAGACAAATATAACAGATTCCTTTTTACTTGATCAACAGAAATATCAGGAAGTCTAAATAAACCACATATTTCTTCAATTGTCTCCACGTGTTCACGTGGAGACTTAGTTCCATCCCCTGTAAATGGATTTTTCATAACTCTTTTAACATGACCATGGGGAATTTTATATATCACTTTAGGTATCTCAGACACAGTAGTTTCAACCACTTTAGGAGCAGTGGCATAGGCACTTTCCTATAAAGCAAGATGCAGCGATGCACGATTCACAAAAGCCATAGTAACAATGAGATAAAACAGTAAATAAAATTCAGCTTTCAAGTTTCCTTACCAAACTTCTTACCAATAGCGCTACGCTCCCCGGCAACGGTGCCAGAAAAGTATCTTGATGACTCCCAAGTACAGGAGATCAATTGTAGTACCTTTCGATTAGAAAAGGTTGTCGAACCCACGAGGAGCTGAAGGTATTGGTTAGCAAGATTGATAAATAAAACAATGAAAGATGCAAGTGTTTTTAATATTTTTTGGATGTATGGTTGCAATGCTGAAAATAAATAGTAGCAAGTGACAGCTCTCAAAGAGAGAAAGCCCAATCCTCTATGCAGCAAGAGGACAATCTCAAGTGTGTGTTTCTTATAGGAACAATGGACATGGGTTCATGGGTTCACTTAATCCTCTCTCTCTCATCTACGGTGATTATCATGTTATAGATAAAGTACACACAATTGTCATGTTTTAATGGTAGCTTTTATGACGGCTATATGTCCTAAAACACATAGTTGAAAGAAGTACCCATTTGTGTTGCTAGGTCACCCTCGTAAGGCTAGCGTGGTTGCTGTCACTCCCACATCATACTCTTCCTTTTTACCACCAGATAAAGGATGTTGGGCTGTATTTCACATGTCACTCAATACATATGCCGTGTCACATCGGCCATCCCGTACCTACATACATCATACTTCATAATGGACAATATTCTAAACACTAGTGCAATGATTCATAATTCGTGTGCATGACCACATCTCTCTCATCTATCCACACTTGCTGGTGTCAATCACCTCATGACAAGGATAAACAAGGCATTATGCATAAATCAAACCATCACATGTATCATAGAATATCTCCAAAGTATGACAAATCATAAAAGTTCCAACACAACAGTAAATGCATAACAAATCATCTCATACCACAATATCCACCATAGGAATTACATAGATGACCGTAATCATGTTCAGCAGCTCATACGGTACTAATTAGTGAAGCTCAAGAGAGAGAGATACATAAGTTACGACCACAAACCCAAATCCAGGGGTGGACTACTCCCCCTTCATCATGGAGACGGTGGAGAAGTTGTTGGAGAAGATGGAGACCACCCCGGCAGCGCCCCGCCGGAGTTTTCCCCCTCCAATCTGCAGCTCCAAGTCTCTGTTTCATGGTTTCTGTGTTTCGGCGGCGCTCCTTCCAGACAATGTCGGGGGACTATTTTTATAGGCGTTTTTAGGTCAAAACGGAGTCGGTGAAGGAAAGATCGACGGCAACGGAGCGTCGAGGCCCAATTGGAGGGGTCCCACGCGGCTAGGTACACGGGCCGCATGGGCCCACCTCTTTTGGCCCTCGGGGCTCCGTTTGTTCGCTTCCTTCGCCCCCAAGTCTTGTTCCTTCCAAATATTGACGCTCGTAAATTTGCAGGTGAGTTGGACGTCGTTTGGGTCCCTGAAACATTAAAGGAAAGAAATAGGGTTTTCTGCCTGCGCAGGGTTAATTCCATAAAAATAGGAAATAAATAAAATATTCCCAAAAATCATTATATAACAGTGATATAACCCTTATATGATGCAAATATGATTGGAATACAAGTAATATAGTGCAAAGTTCATGTATGCATTTTACATGCATCAACACCTTCTGCTATTCCTACAGGGATTTTGATAGAGTTATCAGCAAGTTTTAAATGATTTGTGCATTCAGAAAGCCCCCACAAATTTAAAGAATCAAAAACAGAATTAGGCATAAGGGAAAATTTTGTCACAATATCACAAATAGCATGAAAATGATTTCCTTCAATTTTGATTTTAATAAAGGGAATCCAATTTGGTGAAGATTCAATTTCAAAAGTAACTTGTGGTGCCTTATAAAGAGCACCCCCATGCAGCTCCTGAACCATACTAAGAACGTTCCCTATGCTAGACATATTTATCTCAAGAGTATCCAATCTACTAGCAATGTTTTCAAGGGTTGATTCAATCTTGCTGTCTGTTGATGAAGATGATGCTATTAGGCTTTTTATAGCATTAAAGGCTTGGTCTCCATTATGCCGATGAAAGTATCCTCCAACTATAGAGTCTAAAGCATACCTATAGCAAAGAATAATACTGATATGTCTAAAACGTATCTATAATTTTTGATGTTCCATGCCTGTTATATATTAAATACCACATGTTTTATTTACACTTTATATCATTTTTATGCATTTTCTGTGACTAATCTATTAACAAGATGCCACAGTGTCAGTTCCTGTTTTCTGCTGTCTTTTTGTTTCAGAAATTCTCTTATGGAAATATTCTCCAAAAGGCACGCCAATTTACCTGATTTATTTCTGCACGGGAACGAAGCACCAGTCCGAAGGAGAAGCCCAGGAGGCAGCCCAGGAGAGGAGGTGGGCCCACGGCGTGGCCAGGGGTGGCCCCATGCCGCCACCCCGCCTGGCTCACCTGGTTCCCCCTGGTGCCCCTCTTTCGCCTATAAATTACATCTATTCGGGAAACCCTAAATACCCGATCAGAAATCCACGAAAAGTTTCGTCGCCGCCGTCGTCGTCAACCCTAGTTCGGGAGGGTTCTGGAGTTCTTCTCGGCACCCCGCCGTAGGAGAAATCATCACCAGAGGGCTCTTCATCACCATGCCTGCCTCCGGAGTGATGCGTGAGTAGTTCTTCACGGGACTACGGGTCCATAGCAGTAGCTAGTTGGTAGTCTCTCCACCTTGTGCTATCTTATTTAGATCTTGTGAGCTGCCTAACATGATCAAGATCATCTTTATGTAATGCTATATGTTGTGTTTGCTGGGATCCGATGAATTGTAAAGTTATGATCAAGTTTGTTCATCTATTTATATCCATGTTTTATCTATGTTCCTGCATGCTCTCTATTGTTTGTATATGCTTTGGTCAAGTAAATGCTAATGACTGCAAGAGGGGGTATTTATGCTAGATAGTGGTTCATGCCTCTAGAAGCCTGGGCTCGAGATGACAGAAATGACTAAGGCTGTAGATGTGCTGTTGCCACTAGGGAGAAAACAACTTTGCTGTGTCTATATGTCATATGCGTTGTTTACATTACGCACATTGCTTAATGCTTTTATCTATTGCTTGCAACTTAATACTCTCGTGAGACACGGAAGCTATCCCGGGGGTGGATTATTAGTCATAGATGCAGCTAGTAAGCGGTCTATGTATATTGATGTAATGCCCAATAGATCTAACAATGAACATGTTCTTATCATATCTTGCATTGTCATGTATTTGCACTTTGTCAATTGCCCAGCTGTAATTTGTTTACCCAACAAATTTATCTGTTTGATGGAGAGACACCACTAGTGAACTGTAGACCCCGGTCCTTTATTCCACACTGATAAAAACACCGTTTCCACCACGCTCTGCATTTATTTCCTCGCTGTTCCTTTTGCACTCTTCATTACTTTCCACACCATACGTTTAATCCTTTGTATTCAGCAAGCTAGGGAGATTGGCAACCTTCCTGTTTTGTTGGGGCAAAGTACTTTGATTGTGTTGTGTGCAGGTCCACGTCAGTGACCGTAACGGCGCCGCTGACACCGTGTTGAAGCTCTTCCAATTCCTACTGGTTCGATAACCTTGGTAGATTTCAAGGGAAAATTGCTGCTGCAGTACTTCATACCTTCCTCTTGGGGTCTCCCAACGAACGTGTGTTTCCACTCATCAAGCATATTTTCTGGCGCCGTTGCCAGGGAATTGGAAGTCAACAAGGGGAGTTACGCACCACCATTCTTTACTTTGTTTTTGTCTTGCTTGTTTTATTTTTATTTTATCTTGTTTGCCTAAAAATCAAAAACCACAAAAAAAATTTAAAATTTCAGCAACTAGTATTTTTCTGTTTTTCTTGTTATTATGTCTAGTTTTATATTTGCTATCTATGGTTAACTTCTTTGAAACTAGTTTATATTGGCAAGGTGGGTTCACGGAGGATCAACAAAAATATTATAAGGAATACCGCTTGTCACAAAAAGGGAAATATTTATGGAACAAATAGATAAATTGAAAAGTCTTGCTAGAAACTTTTCTCTACATATGATGAATCGTGTGCTTTAATGAATCTTTTTGCTGTAGGAGGCATAAACACCTCCCTTTCCAGTGCGATTATAATGATGATGAGACCTTGGCTTCTTATGCCAAAGGAAACTATGACTTTGATAATCTTGAACAAATTGAAGAATTTGTTGTTTTTAAGGGTGCCTATGAAATTACTGCTTTGCTTAAGAATACTTATGATGCTCCTTATAAATCTGAGAATTTTGCTATACTTGGATATTGCCTTGAATATTACAATGATAATCCTTATATTACTGAATTTCTTGAGAAAACTTATCCTCCAAAAGAAGAAACTGATGTCTTGCAGGAACCTATGGAAGAAGAAATTGCTGAAACTAAAAGCTCATTGGATGAAAAAGAGGAAGAAGTGATGAACAAAAGGAGGATCTACCTTCTAATGATAGTAACTCTTTAACTCTTACATTATATGATTACCCTCCATGCCTACCTAAGGAGGAAGAATGCTATATTGTTGAATGTTATGATTCTATTGAAATATCTCCTTTTGATAAATTTGAAGTAACAAATTCCTTGACTCAAGAAAAAGAAGAAATAACAGAAAGTAAAAAATGTGCTCCCTACTGTTATATATGATAATGCTCTTGATGATGGTCCTATATTGCCTGATGATATTAATTATACTGCTATTGTCAAAAGTGGGTTTAATGACCCCACTGTTTTTGAGCTTAATAAAAACTATGTGTTTGTAGATCATGAAAAGCATGCTTTATGTGATAGTTATATTGTTGAGTTTGTTCATGATGCTACTGAAAGTTATTATGAGAGAGGAAAATATGGTTGTAAAAGTTTTCAAGTCACTAAAACACTCTCTTTATGTTGAAAGTTTTGAAGTTGCATTTGTTTCATCTTCCTATGCTAGTTGCTTTATGCTTCAATAATTTATTTTATTACAAGATTCCTTTGCATAGGAAGTGGGTTAGACTTAAATGTGTTTGATATTTGCCTCTTGATGCTCTCTTTTGTTTTTCAACTCTTATTCTTATGAGAGCATCATTAAAATCTTCTAGCCTAGCTAAAAGGCATTAAAAAAGCGCTTTTGGGAGGCAACCCATTATCTTTTGTTTTCAGTTTTTATTAGTCAAGGATGTTGCTTACTTCTGTAACAACTCCTTTGTATCCTTTTTGTTTTGTTTTTGTGCCAAGAAAAGCCTCTAATGCAAGAAAGTGTTAAAGTTTGGTTTGCTGTCCAGAAACAGATTTCTGTTCTTTACTGTACGAAAATCCAAAAATCACAGAACGTATCTTAATCTGCAAATTTTTGAGCAGAAGCTGAGCTTTATATCTATCTTTCGTTAGTTAACCGTTTTCTGATTTGAGCAACGGAAGTACTCGAAAAAATTCATCTTTACGGACTGTTCTGGTTTTAACAGATTCTGTTTTTGTTTTGCATTGTCTCTTTTGCAAGTATTGATTTACGTTCTTCGGGGGAGACCAGGATCTTGCTTAGTAACAGTAGCTAATGTTTAAAATGAAATTATGCAATGTGTCTTTACAGAACCAAGTGAGCTTATTTTTGATGTACTAACCCCTCTAATGAAGTCTACGAGTTGTCTTTGTGTGAAGGAAGTTTTCAAGTATCAAGAGAGGATGATGATAAGAAGATCAAGAAGAGAGAAAAGCTTAAGCTTGGGGAAGCTCCCATGGATCTCCCCTGCATATATCAAGAAGACTCAAGCGTCTAAGCTTGGGGATGCCCAAGGCATCCCCTTCTTCATCAACAAATTATCAGGTCATCTCTAGTGAGACTATATTTTTATTGCTTCACATGTTGTGTGCTGTTCTTGGAGCGTCTGTGTGTTTTTATTTCTGTTTTGTTTTTGTTTTTGTTTTGTTTTCTGATCATAACTAAGTTGGATCCTAGCATTCTTGTGTGGGAGAGAGCACGCTCCGCTTTTTCTTAGAATACTCTTGTTCTTCACTTATATCTGTTGAGTATTCTGTTTATGTTTTGTTAGCTTCTAGCTCTCGTTTTTTCATGTACCTCTTGTTCAGAGCTATTAGTTCTTTTGTAGAAAGTACTCTCTTGTTCACTTATATTTGTTTGGAGAGTTGTTTAAATAAGTTGATTGGTCTGGTTGGAACAGAAAATGCTAAGTGTGTGGTAGTTGTATAACGGAAAAATTTGCATAGTCTTGTAGATCATTGAACTTTGATAACTTGATTCCTTGCAAATGTTTTGAGATATTAAGAAATTAGATGTTAATGCTTGCTGGTTACTTAAGTTAAAATTTATTAGTGGTTGTGTTATTAAAGCTTGTACCGTACTACAAACTCTACTAAAATTGTTGAAGGTGTAGTTGGTCTTGATAGCTGTTCATGTCTGAAAAGTAATTCGTAATAACATAGTTGCGTGCTAAGGTCGAGGGATCTAACGGGGTACTTGTGCCGCCGTGAACGGCCCTCCTTGGAGTAAATTTAATCATGCTCTTAATGTTGAACCTGCTAGTTGTTTGCAATAAGCTTGTGAGTTCTTTTTGACTAATGTTGAGCTACGGTTTTTGGCACTTCCACCATCCAAATTTTGCTAGCCTCTTCGGTGTGTGCATTGCCTTCTGCTCACATTGAGAGTTGTGCATACTTCGCCAGTACATCCAAACTCTGTGGGAGAACTTCCTCTTGTTCTCCTACACATAAGCCAAACATCTTCCTCAAAACAGCCACCATAACTACCTATCACAGCATTTCCATAGTGTTCCGAGATATATTGCCATGCAACTTCCATCTTACATTACATGACTTGTTGTCATTCATCATTGTTATATATTGCTTTGCATGATTCTATACAGCTGATGTGTGGTTTTACCCATGTTACGCTAGATCATTGCACATCCTGCTACACTGGCAGAGGCACTCAGTTCCATACATCATGTTTTGTTCATTATGAGTTATTTGTACCAAAAAGTGTGTTATCATATTAGGATGTTGCCCCTACAGTGAGGGAGAGAAAAGTGAAAAGAGCCATGGAGGCCATCGAAAAGAGAAACAAAAAAGAAAAAAATAGAAAAGGAGAAAAAAAGAGAAAAAAGAAAGAGAGAGGGGGCAACATTACTATCCTTTATCCACACTTGTGCTCATGTTTAGCACCTGCAGTTTCATAGTCATCATTTGTGCTCATGTTTAGCACCTATACTCCATGAGAGAGAGTTTTCATGTTTTACTAGTATAACTATGTGGGGAATTTTCATTATAGAACTTGGGTTGTATATTCCAATGATGAGCCTCTCAAAAGTGCTCTAGGTCTTCGTGAGCAACCGAGTTGGATGCACCCCACTAGTTCCATTGGAGAGCTTTCATACACATATAGCTCTATGTGCATCCGTTGCATGGCAATCACTACTCCTTGCATAGCTTCGATTATAAGACTTCCTCTTGTCTAATGATCACTTACAGCTTTGTGAGACTTTCTTCCATTGGCCTTCCAAACCCCCATTATTATTCTCTTTGCCATAACATCCTGGTGCCAAAACCAAATGCTTACGCTCACCGGTTGAGTAAAACTTCGAAACAGTTGATTCATGACGTTCATGTTTGCTTTTACTTGACTGGATCCTTTCTGTGTTGTGAAAAATTGCTTGATGCTTGAGTAGAAGGATAGAACTTCTACACTGAATACTTAAATCATCTATAATGAACTTTGTACGGTTTCATGTCTTTAGAGCATCATCCATGAAAGATTTTGACTTGTTTAACTGTCTTGCTTTATCATCAGTTTGTTTAATATCAATATAGACATTTACTTTGAATGATTTGATCTCAGTTCACATGCTTTACATTACTATTTGATCAAGATTATGTTGGTAGCATGTCACTTCAAAAATTATCTTTTTGTTATCGTTTACCTACTCGAGGACGAGCAGGAACTAAGCTTGGGGATGCTTGATACGTCCAAAACGTATCTATAATTTTTGATGTTCCATGCCTGTTATATATTAAATACCACATGTTTTATTTACACTTTATATCATTTTTATGCATTTTCTGGGACTAACCTATTAACAAGATGCCACAGTGCCAGTTCCTGTTTTCTGCTGTCTTTTTGTTTCAGAAATTCTCTTCTGGAAATATTCTCCAAAAGGCACGCCAATTTACCTGATTTATTTCTGCACGGGAACGAAGCACCAGTCCGAAGGAGAAGCCTAGGAGGCAGCCCAGGAGAGGAGGCGGCCCACGGCGCGGCCAGGGGTGGCCCCGTGCCGCCACCCGCCTGGCCCACCTGGTGCCCCCGGCGCCCCTCTTTCGCCTATAAATTACATCTATTCGGGAAACCTAAATACCCGATCAGAAATCACGAAAAGTTCCGTCGCCGCCATCGTCGTCAACCCTAGTTCGGAGGGTTCTGGAGTTCTTCCCGGCACCCCGCCGGAGGAGAAATCATCACCGGAGGGCTCTTCATCACCATGCCTGCCTCCGGAGTGATGCGTGAGTAGTTCTTCACGGGACTACGGGTCCATAGCAGTAGCTAGTTGGTAGTCTCTCCACCTTGTGCTATCATGTTTAGATCTTGTGAGCTGCCTAACATGATCAAGATCATCTTTATGTAATGCTATATGTTGTGTTTGCTGGGATCCGATGAATTGTTAAGTTATGATCAAGTTTGTTCATCTATTTATATCCATGTTTTATCTATGTTCCTACATGCTCTCCGTTGTTAGTATATGCTTTGGCCAAGTAGATGCTAATGACAGCAAGAGGGGGTATTTATGCTAGATAGTGGGTTCATGCCTGTAGAAGCCTGGGCTCGAGATGACAGAAACGACTAAGCTGTAGATGTGCTGTTGCCACTAGGGAGAAAACAACTTGTTGTGTCTATATGTCATATGCATTGTTTACATTACACACTTTGCTTAATGCTTTCTCTGTTACTTGCAACTTATACTCACAGGAGACATGGAAGCTATCCTGGGGTGGATTATTAGTCATAGATGCAGCTAGTAAGCGGTCTATGTATATTGATGTAATGCCCAATAGATCTAACAATGAACATGTTCTTATCATATCTTGCATTGTCATGCATTTGCACTTTGTCAATTCCCAGCTGTAATTTGTTTACCCAACATATTTATATTTTTATGGAGAGACACCACTAGTGAACTGTGGACCCTGGTCTTTATTCCACACAGATAAAAACACCGTTTCTACCACGCTTGCATTTATTTCCTCGCTATTCCTTTTTGCACTCATCATTAATTTCCACACCATACGTTTAATCCTTTGTATTCAGCAAGCCGGAGAGATTGACAACCTTCCTGTTTCGTTGGGGCAAAGTTCTTTGATTGTGTTGTGTGAAGGTCCATGTCAGTGATCGTAATGGCGTCGCTGACACCGTGTTGAAGCTCTTCCAATTCCTACTAGTTCGATAACCTTGGTAGATTTTAAGGGAAAATTGCTGCTGCACTACTTCATACCTTCCTCTTGGGGTCTCCCAACGAACGTGTGTTCCCATGTCATCAAATACCAAAATAGAAACTTCTAAGTAATAGGCTTAGGATAATTCTTGGTTCGGTTTTCTCATAGGATTCTAAAATTCTAACCCAAGCCTCCTGAAAACTTTCTCCACTCCTTTGTTTAAAAGTAAGAACTTCAGCTTCAGGTGTCATAACATAAGGAGTAAAACTAGACATGATAACTAAGCAAAACCGAAATAAACTACTTGCCGGAATTTTTAATTTTTTGTGTTTTTGATTTTTAGAGCAAACAAAAAGCGAAACAAGAGTAACAAAAATATACTAAGAAAGACAATAACAAAATAGAGTGTAAGGACGTGCGAAATTTCCCTCGCTGAAGCTTCCAAATCCCCGACAACGGCGCCAGAAAAGAGCTTGATGGCGTGGATCACACGTTCGCTGGGAACCCCAAGAGGAAGGTATGATGTAGCATAGCAGCAGTTTTTCCTTGTTTGCAAAACCAAGGTTATCGAAATAGTAGGATTTGGAGAAGGCTTCGGAAAGGTGTCAGCGGCGCCATTTACGATTACTGACGTGGACCTACGCATAGTCAGAAACAAACTACTTTGCCCCAACGAAACAGAGAGGTTGTCAATTTCTCCGGCTTGCTGAACACAAAGAATTAAACGTATGGTGGAAAATAATATGAGAGAAAAAATGACCAGCGAGCAAATGAATAGGAAAAGCTATGAAAACAGTTGTAAGCAATATTGGAAAATAGGACCGGGGTCCACAGTTAACTAGTGGTGTCTCTCTGAAAGATAAACATGTTCGGTGAACAAATTACAGCAGGGCAATTGACAAACATGGGCGCAACACAATACTATCATGACACAAAGTTCACCGTTTCATTTAATATGGGCATTACGTCAAAATACATAGACCGTTATCCAACTGTATCTATGACTAATAATCCACCCCGGGGTTGCTATCCAGCATGTCACCCGAAAGTATTAAGTTGCAAGCAACAGATAATTGCAATAAGCATGGTGCGTAATGTAAGCAATGGTTACAACTTATAGCAATAAACACCATTATTTTATCCCTAGTAGCAACAACACATCTCAAGCCTTAATCTTTTTGTCAACTCGAGCTCAGACAAGAGAGGCATGAACCCACTATCTAGCATAAATAGTCCCTCTAAAGACACAAGTAATTACTTCGGCCAAAGCATACACAAGCATCGGAGAGCATGCAAGATCATAAATAAAACATATCATAGATAAACTGAACAATAATGTCATGACTCCATAATTCATCGGATCCCCGCAAACACAACATGTAGCATTACAAATAGCTGATCTTGATCATGTTAGGTAGCTCACAAGATCTAAACAATGGAGAAGAGACAACCATCTAGCTACTGCCATGGACCCGTAGTCCCGTGGTGACTACTCACGCATCACTCCGGAGGCAGGCATGGTGGTGTAGATGCCTCCGGTGATGATCTCCCCCTCCGGCAGGGTACCGGGAAGAGCTTCAGAACCCTCCCGATCTAGGGTTGGCGACAACGGTGGCCTCAGACGTTTTCTGGAAAATATGATCGGGTACCGAAGGATTTCAGGAGGAAGGAAATTTATAGGCGAAAGGGCAACTCGAGAAGCTTCCGGAGTCGGACAGGTGGGGCCCAGGCGCGGTCCACCCTTGACCGCGCCTGGGGGCGTCTGGGGCCTACGGGCCCCCCTGTGGGCGCCCTCCTGGCACCGTCCTTTCTTCGTAAAAATAAATCACGTAAATTATGAGCTGATTCCGAGAAAGTTCCCCGACTAGCTTTTCTGAAACAAAAAGACAGCAGAAAACAAGAACTGGCACTGGGCATCTTGTTAATAGGTTAGTTCCATAAAATGTGCCAAAATGATATAAAAACATGTGGCAATGATATATAACATGCATGGAACAACCAAAAAATTATAGATACATTTGAGACGTATCAATGCTGCTGAACCGGCGGGTACACAGGCGGAGGCATCGACGCAAAGTACGGCATCTGGTACTGCATCTGCTGCGGAGGAGGCATGTACGCCGGCGGCCCAGGTTGCCGTGAAGGATTCTGAAGCGGACGGTACGGAGGAGTACTTGAAGGTGGCCTGAACTGCGCGGCAGCGATGTTAGCGGGCCCTCCGGTCTGCTGCGGAGGCGCAAACCCTTGCTGCACCCCTGCCCCGGGACCTTGGAACGGCGGCTGAGGTTGGAGAAGAGTCGGTGCAGCGGGACGTGCAGGTCCCATCCGAGGACCTTGGAACGGCGGCTGAGGAGCCCCACCTTGCTGAGGACGCTGCGGGGCCACCATGAGCCAAGGAGGCGCCGCTGCGACGGTCGCGAACGTCCGATCCCACCGGTACAACAACGGCGAGAAGACGGCAGACGACGGCGGCAGAGCTGTTGTCGGAGCGGGAACAGGTGACGACGGGCTCGGTGCAGATCCTGGTTCCGACGGCGCAGGCGCAGCGGGCGAGTGGCGGTGACGAGGAAATTGTGGCAGAACGGGGACGTCTTGCAGCGGAATAGAGTCCGAGCTAGGTCAGGTCCTGGACGGACGGCGCAGATGAGCCCAAGGGCTCTTACAGTTCAGATCATCCGCTGCATGTCTGCGGGGGCCCACCTGCATGTCATCCGAAATTTGAATCACCATTGCCTCCTTTGACGGCGCCGTGAATGCAGGATCGGCCGTTTAAGACGACGGCAACTGAGCTGCTGCCAGTGATCTTGGCGCCCTCCTTGCACGGAACGCCTTGTCGAAGAAAATGCCGATGACGGGAGGTGGCGTGACCCGGCGAGGAGGCAGAGGTCCCCGCCACGGACCCATCCGTGCCGGCGTTCGGGACAGCCGCAACCCAGACGGAGACGAAGGCGTTCCCCGGCACACCGGCGGGGGGGGGGAGACCTCACCTCCAACACCGGCGCATCCCTGCACAGAGACAACTCATTAGCTCGCTCACCTGCGCTCGACGGCGAACCACGCTCCCAGAACCGGCTTGAAGGCGACGGAAAGCCGGCATCCGTTCAGAACTCTTGGAGGAGCTCCGCATCAGATCGGACTGGACGTTGAACAGGCGGCGAGCTCCGTCGTGGCGTATCCTCCTCGTCCAAAGCATCGAGCGCGACGTGCACGGAGACATGGTCCGCATAACCGCGCGGCGCCGCATCCAGCGAGCTCAGATCCTCTTCACCCGACGGCGCCGCCGCCTGCGCGCCGAGACACACAAACCTCGATCCAGGACACCCCGACCCCCACGCCGGCGGCGCCATGGTGGCGCGGCGTCGCCCTACCATCGCATCGGTAGCCCATCCTCGGTGTCCAGTCCTCTCACATCTGTTGACTTGGAACTTGGCACTGACTGCATGTTCTACTTGAAGGCCAACAAACTTCATATATGCTTGTGCACCACTTTAAACATCTGTTGCATCCATATGTAATGATTAAAGAAGGGACCATGCCTTATGTTATCATGGAACATATATATTGTCTTCTATGTACGTAACTAATATTTACGTAACTACGAATATAAATTTTACACCTAACAAATTTAATTTTTCCCAAAAACAAATACACCTACCTTAAAGAAAAGGAGGATACATATGGTTTCTAAAGTATGATGTGTCATCGGTGACGAACTTATTATTACACCTAGCAACGCACGGGCAATTTTCTAGAGTTATCAATAAAAAAAATTGATTGTAAGAAAGGGTTTGGAACTCCGGGTACCTCAGACGTTCGGGTTTGTGCTAGGAGGTTCGAAAATCTCTCTCTCCGCACACCTAGACATTGGCTGTCAAACCTAATTAACTATGATTATTAATGCTTAGGATCACGTTGAGTAGAGCAACTCCATATACTACACCTGTCACGGAGGTAGAAAAGGTGATCACAATCTTACTAAAAATGGATCTTCAATGCCCCTCAATCAGAAATGGTTCTATCTGTTTCTCTACTCTTTCCTTGTGTTCATCGATCAGATTAGTCCATGTGTTTCATCTCTCATGCTAGTAGGCTAGATATTATTTGTAGACTATCTGGTTATCTCTAGCTTGCGTGCATTGGTTGCTTGTATGACCACCAAGTTCATACAATTTTGTTCAGCGTGAGCCACACTCCCATGGACTCTGGTAGCGAACCACTTCACCTCAAAAGTGGTGGAGTTGCAAGGCAAGAACAAGCTGTGGGTAGAGAGGTAGCCAGCTGGAAGCAAGTAGATAATTGATATATTTGCGGATATCATAGCTTGTAGACCACAAGCGCGTAATAATTTTTCTGGTATTGTAGTCTCCTTAGTATTCCTAGCTCTAGTGTCTATGTATGTTGGTTTTGTTGCCAATGGTGGAATCGAATAAATAAATACAAATTTTAGTTTCCATATTAATTGTCCATAATTTAGCGATAGTATAGATTATGCAAGTCAAACTCATGATATCATTTTATTTTTATTCCAATTTCCCATATGTGTTTCAGTTTAATTTTTTTTGTTAAAATCAAATCCTGCAAGATGTTTTATTTGTGTTCCATAGTTAGGTTGTATTTTTCATATAGAGCCTACTCATTTGTAATGTTGTAATAAGTTATCTACATTAAATTACTCAAGGGTCCACACCCATTGTTTAACTATTGTTTTAGTTCATATAGAGTTTATAAGCCAAGTTCTCAATCTTGTTTAATTTTTTTTCCGAATTTGGTATGCAAAATAATACCGCGAGATGGTTGTTTACTTCCTCTAGCGATACCACTTAATTTCTTGTATAACTGCAATATAAGTTACCTGTACAGAAACATGATTTTTTGACATGCTGTATCAATTGTTTTTTTTTGAAAACTTTTATGACAGTGGGAAAGGCTCCCACTGCCTCTATATTACCAACCACAGAGAGTTACATATTTACAACAGGCCAACGGCCAAAAGAGTTCTTTCTAAGGCTATGTTCTATATTTATTACAAGGAAGCACCAAAAGTTTTAATGAAACTATGTTTATCCTCCTTGGTCCTATGAACCAGAAGTGAGAAGTCCTCCTTGAAGCGTGCAGTCCAGGAACCACAGACGGAGCAATCCCCTTGAAGCATAGATCATTCCTTTCTTTCCAGATGCTCCATGCTGCCACGGAAAAAATCTCCATGAACATGGGCTTTTCCACCTAGATTTCCCCCGAGAGATGAAAGCAAATATGTCATTTGGACCCGAGTGTTGCATCGACACCCCAAGCTTGGCCCAACACGCCATATAAAACGGGCAAGTAAAGAACAAGTGCTCCAATGTCTCTTCTTCTCCCAGATTACAGAGTTTGCAAAGAAAGTTATTAGTCACATTGTAGCGTCTCCTCTTGAGCATGTTCTTGGTATTCAATCTGTCTGAAAGAAGCAGCCAGCAGAATTTTTTTATTTTTGGGACAACCTTGGATTTCCAGAGCCAGGAAAAGGCAATATCCGGCTTAATTTCCCTGAAGCAGAAGTTATAGAATTTTTTGGCAGTGTATCTACCCGAGCCCCAAACATATGTCCACTTATCAGGGTTTTGGCCATGTAGGGCAATGTGTGTTGTTGCAACCTGAAGCTGTCTGACCTCCTCTAGAGCTTCAGGAGAGAGAGGCAGAGTAAAGTTGGAGCTTAGCGACATAGCAGTCAGGAAGTTCTGAGCAGAGACATCTTCATTTAGGGCAAAAGAAAAGGCTCGAGGAAAGGCCTCCATGGCCCTTGTATCTCTCCATAAGTCCTTCCAGAAGAGAACCGAGTCCCCAGAAAGAATGATGCATGTAGTGACACCTCTGAAGGTAGGTACCAGTTTCATAACATCTCTCCACCAGAATGAGCCACAAGAATCAGAGGCATGGGGCACTTTATTAGCATAATAAGAGTCCCAAACAAGCTGCACCCAAGGAATATCTTCTCTGTTATAAAATTTGTGCAGGAATTTAAGCAGCAGCGCTTCATTCTGAATTTTGAGGTTAAGAACACCAACACCACCTTTGTTCTTAGGCCGGCAAACCTTATTCCAGGCAATAAGAGAGTTGCAATGCTCCCCATTTTCTGTTTTTTTTCCACAAGCAATGCCTTCTGATCTTGTCCACATGCTCGAGGATTTTAGGATGTATCTTGAGAGAACACATCGAGAACGTGGCAATGGAGGTCAGCAGAGAATTGATCACTTCGACGCGGTCACTGTCGGACATCATCATGAAATTTGTCGGCATACTCCTTTCAATCCTATCCACCAAAGGCATGAGGTCTTGAACTGTGGGTCTAGTAGTCCCAAGAGGCAGCCCCAAGTATGTAAACGACATTTTTCCAACAACACAGCCAAGCATCTGTGCCATCTCCTCAGTTCTGGCCACATTCATATTTATAGGGATCATGATCGACTTATTATAGTTGATGTGGAGGCCAGTAGAGGAGGCATAGGTGTCCAGATTTTTTGTCATAACAGCGATTTGGGTAGGGCATGCAGCATAACTATAATCGTGTCATCCGCATATTGTACGACAGGATAATCCATTTCAAACCCAGAGGGGCATGGAGCCTGAAGAATGTTATCTCTATAAGCTTTGTTGATAGCCGATTGGAGCATATCAGCAGCTAAAACAAAGATAAGGGGTGATAGTGGATCCCCTTGCCTCACTCCCCGTTTACAGTGAAACTGTCGTCCAGGTACCCCCTTTAACAGAACAGAGGACACTTCCGAGCTAAAGATCATTGAAATCCAAGTTAACCATTTCTGATCAAAACCCATTTGCTTCATTATCTTAATCATAGCATCATGATCAATGGTATCAAAGGCTTTGGCAAAGTCTAATTTGAGAAGAATAATTTCTTTGTCAGAATTCTCACACTGGTATATATACTCAAACACCCAAGCTAGACAGTCTTGAATGGTTCTGCCTTTAAGAAAGCCGTACTGATTCTTGTGAACCAACTTGAGCACCAGTTTTTGCAGTCTGTTCGCCAAAAGTTTGGTAATGAGCTTGAGACAGCAATTCAATAGTGTTATGGGCCTATACTCATTAACTGTCTCAGGAGCAGCAACCTTAGGGATAAGAGTGATATACCCTGTGCTGATGCTTTCAAGATTAAGATTCCCTGAGTGAAACTCATCACATAGCTTATAGATGTCCTCTTTGATGATATGCCAACAAGTTTTCACAAAATGTCCATTAAATCCATCTGGACCAGGCGCCTTGTCACTCAGCATACATCGAACTGCAGCATCAATCTCAGCATGAGTAAAAGGAACAGAGAGCAGCTCGAGCCCTTCATATGGAGTGATTAGGGAGGCTAAATCAAAGCCCATAGGAGGATTGGTACAGGAGCCTAAACGTTCTTTGTAAGTGTCGTATATGATTTTCTCCTTATCAGCATGAGAGGAGACTTGTGAACCATCAGGTAGAGTCAGAGAAGAAATATAGTTCCTCCTATATCTCTCTGTGGCCATAGAGTGGAAGAATTTAGTATTTTCATCCCCAAACTTTGTTCAACGAACTGTGCATCTTTTTTTCCAATAAAGCCTCTGGAATTCTAGCAGCTTTTGTATATGATTCTTAAGGATTTTTCTGAAGTTCTTCTCGGGCACAGTGAGCTGTCTCTTGTCCTCTAATTTATCTAGCTCAAGCAAGGCTTTGTTAGAATTATCAATACATATAGACAATTTTGAGATGGATTTGCTCCAGAACTTCAGATCATAACGTAGCCTCTTTAATTTCTTATTCAGATTTGCAGCACTATTCTTCTTGTAAGTTGGTTTAGACCAACTAGAGGACACACCCGCCTGGAACCCTGCATGAGCAGTCCAAAAACTCTCAAAACGAAATAGCTTGCAAGCAGGAATATTCGTCTGGATGGAGATGAGGCAAGGGCAGTGAACAGAGGTTGGCTTTCCCAAGGAGTTCACTTCTGTGGCAGGATAAGAAAATGTCCAATGCAGGGAAGTAAAGAACCAGTCGAGTTATTCTATAAGTGGATCAGCTTGCATATTACTCCATGTGAAACTCCTCCCCTTAATTGGCAGTTCAGTCAAGTTTTGGGCTCGAATAATATCATTGAAAATCAACATATCCGCACAATTTCCCCCCGGTTTATTCTTGTTTTCAGGCGATCTGATGAAATTGAAGTCGCCCATAATTAACCAGTCTTCATCATTCAGGATATTCAAAGCATACATCCATTTAACAAAATCATCACACAATTCTCCATGACATGGCCCATAAACATTGACAAGAGTCCAAGAGAAACCAGAATGTTTGGAGGTGAAATGTACTGACATAGCAAAAGGCTCCTGAAGAGTACTAACATTGACAAGAGTCCAAGAGAAACCAAAATGTTTGGAGGTGAAATGTACTAACATTGACAAGAGTGCATGATCATTCCAGAGAAGATGGAGCTATTCCAAATAAAGGCCAAATCAAAGGAACCATTGGAAGGAATATAAAGAAAGTCATCGAAACGTTTAAGGCAACACGATGTGATAAAGGCCAAATCAAAGGAACTTTCTTCTTGGTCTCTTGCAAGCAAACAATAGCACAACCACTGGAGTTTATAGCATTTAATAAAGCTAGTTGCTTAGATTTATGGTTCAGACCACGAATATTCCAACACAAAATAAGCCACTGTCATAGATAATTCATTGCAGTAAGGTAAGTTAAACAAAAGAGATTGTGTCCTCCTCCGAGGGCCCAGCTAGGAGCTTCTGTGGAGACAGTTCTTCAGGAGGCACGCCACATAGCTGAATTTCGATGCTCTGAATCATCTGAATAGGAGTTGGAGGTGGCACCACTTCCTTCTCCTCACCATCACTAATACCCTGCACTGCACCTTGCAAATAAAGTGGTCTATCTTTGGCTTGATCAGTCACAGTGGGTATAATGGCTTTCTTGACTTTAGACTTCTTCTTAGCAACATCAGTGACTGCTGACACTTTAAAACCATCATATTTGTTGGATCTTGTACTCCTTCGAACTTGGGTTGTGCAAGATGGCGCATCCCTACATGCAGCGCTATAACTGGCCGAAGGAAGAACACAGTCTATAGCTTGGAAGGGTACAAGTGGCAGGCTAGCCTCCATGGTATCAACTGAAACTTTAGCAATCTTCTTAGATGAAATAAAGGAGGAGTGTAGCTCATCCAAGTTTCTTTTTCCAGCAACTCCTTTAAGAAATGAAGTCAATTCAGACTTGACCCTAATGATGCCATTGGTGAGGGTGGGTATCCACTTTTCCCCTTTAGTTAATCTTTTCTGATGTATGGGACCTGCTCCTACCTCTGTTGGATGTCATGACTATTATGTAAGCTTTATCGATGATTATAGTAAAATTACTTGGATATATCTTCTCAAGAAAAAGTCTGATGTGCTTGCTGCCTTTATCACTTTTCAACGTTGGAGTTCCTGATGCCATTGGTGAGGGTGGGTAGGATGTTTCGATCGTAGATTGGATCTAGGAAGATGAAATAAATGGTGATGTATCAATTGTTTGGTGTATGCATGTTTATGTATGCCAGAATCGATATATAAATACAAACTTTTAGTTTCCATATTAATTGTCCATAATTTGGCGACCATATAGATTTTTTTCTGCAAGTCAAATTGATGATATCATTTTATTCTTATTCTAATTTCCTATATATATGTCAATCTTAATGGATTTTTTTCTTCTGAAAATCAAATTCTGCAAGATGTTTGGTTTGTGTTCCATGAGTTAGGATGTACTTTCAAACACAGTACTGATCACTTGTAATGTTGTAATAATTTATCCCCAATAAAGTATTAAAATCATTGTTTGAGTTCATATAGAGTTTATAAACAAAGTTTTCGATCTCGTTTAATTTTCTGTTCAGAATTTGGTATGCAAAATAATAGCACGAGATGATTGTTTTCTCAGTATCACTTAATTGCTTTTGTAAAACTATAATGATATTTACAAAACATGATTTCTTACACGATGGATCACTTGTCTAGTGTATGCATAGTTCTATACATATCACTAAATCTTCACCGTTGATATTTTCTATCTTTGGACTGATGAATATTGACCATTGTCTTTCTACCCCTTCAGCGATATTTATAGTAGATTCACAAAGGATAGTGAGCGATGCAATGACTAACCTAAATATGCATGGAAGATGTGGTTGGTGGATTGGTTAGATCATATCAATATGGTTAGAGCATATGATTCACAAAGGCAGCCAGCGCGAGGCTAGGACGATTCGCACCTATCGTGGTGAACCAGCTTCCTCATCTATTCACGGCGGCGCCGCCACCGACTAGCTCCTTCGGCCGCCTCTCTTCTCCGGCAACTCTGGATATTTCTCCCGTAAGCCACTATATACCTAGACCCCTCCTCTTCCCATGGAATGCTAGATGGTAGATTGAATTTCATAGTTCTTAGTATTTGCCTGACACCATTGTTGTGTTGGTAGTAGGTGGTGAATTAATATGATCTTCCTGTTGAGCCCACCGTTCTTCCAAAACTGTTGTTCAGTTTAGTGCATGTTTCAAACTCATGAAACTCAGGCACAGATTTTCGATGAACTCATGAAAAAGTAGTGAAATTCTTTACTGAGTGCATAAGATATTTCTGAACTCATGAAAAGGTTTAATGGCTGTGTGTTTACTGACAACCAAATTTTGTTTGCTTTGCTTACTCCATTATCTTTTTCTGAAACTTGTATGCATATTATTTCAAAAGAATACTAAGACAAAATGGAATTTTCTATTGTGTAGCATTCAGAAATATTGTAATGGATACTAGACAGAAAATTCAAGAAGTAATAAACAGTTTCAATGAGAAGAGGAAGCAGTCAGATGCATTGATGGTTGAATGCACTTCAAAAAAATAAGGTTTGCTTCAGCTGTTATTCCCTATTGTGAGAAGATAAAACTGAATGAATAAGGATGTTTGTTCATTACAATGATTATTTCTTAACCAAATTGTTTTTAATCTGGTGCAGAGGTGTAAAAGCTCGGCAGAAGCATGTCCAGTGAATTTCACCGACACTTCCACATGTGCAATACTTAACTCGTCGATAGCTGTGGTATTCACTGACACCTATTTATATGTTTGACTTATCTGTACTTGTACACTTTCTCTGCATGTTGTAGATGTTAAATTTTTTACTTGATCTGGTTTACAGATTGAGAAGCAGAATTTGAATGACAAAGAACCACAAAAAGTAGATGTGATGGTTGAATTTGATCAGTTTGTTGTATTCCATGGCCTTAAGAAGGTGACACAGGTTAGGCTTTATATTTGTTTGATAGTTAAAGAATTGTTGTGTACATGATAGCACTTTATTCTCAAGATGTATGTTTTGTCATCACTTTTAGGACCTTGGTCTAGTGGAGAGCAGGATGGAAGCTGGAACCAGTGAACATGACAATACAGTTTTACATGCACCTGATGAAATCACCCCATCCATAAGACATGTTGAGGTGAAGTAACATTAGTTTTTAAAAAAGGCTTGATGATATCAGTCCATCCTTCCAAAAACCTTTCATACTTGAATTGATGTAATTTGTAGATGACTGCACCAGAAGTAGGAAGTGAAGTCAGTGGAGGACAGTTCAATGGAGGTGGGCAAAGTAATAATGAAAGCGTAGCTGAAGAATTTGACAGCGCTACAGCAAAGGTACATGTTTTGGAGGACAGTTCAATGCTGGCATTTTTCTTCTTCGACATGACCTACAAATAAATGATTTTTCTAAACGTAAAACGCAGGATGTTGAAGGAGGTTCTCCTACTGGAAATGAATTATCTTTAGATGATGACAGTGATCGTGATGTTGATAGTTCAGATGATGATGAGGAGGAGTACTTGTTTCCTACTCCGGATGAAGTAAAAAAATGCAAAAGCTCCTGAAGTTGGCATGGTATTCTCATCGCTAGAAGAAGCAGTCCGTTTTGTCAATGTGTATGGAAAGCTCTCTGGGTTTTCTGTGGTAAAAGGAAGGAATTACAAGAACAGAAAGATCACTTTACAGTGCAAACAAGAGTTGGAAAACAGTAAGCACAGTCAAGGCACAGAGGAGAAGAAGACGGAGCACAATACCAAAGACAGATTGCAAGATGAAAGTGACTGTGAAGCTTGTGGAGGAAAAATGGCACATAATTTCATGTGCTATGGCTCACAACCATGACTTGTCATATTCTCCTTCATTGACCAAATTCTTCTTGAGTCATAGATCAATGAGTAGTGAAGAAGCGATGCTATCAAAATTGCTGCAAGATATCCGAGTAAAGCCACAAAGGATTATGACATTTTCAGAAAATTGAAAGGGAGTTATGGTAATGTCACATTTGGAAAAAGGAAACTTGATAACCTGAAACAGGCAGACATGAAGAATAAGATGAACTCTGACATTGAGTACACTTTGAAGTACATTGAGAAGATACAACTGGAGAAGCCTGGTTTCTGCTCGAAGATGGAAGTGGACAGTGGTGGTTCTGTCCGAAGCATCTTTTGAACTGATGGCAGATCAAGAATGGACTACAAGTTGTATGGTGAAATAATCTGCTTTGATACAACATATAGTACGAATAGGTATAACATGCCCTTTGCGCCAATCATTGGTGTGAATGGGCATGGAAGAACCATTGTTTTTTGGTGGGCTCTATTGAAAGATCAGACGCATCTCACATTTGAGTGGCTGTTCAAGTTTGTGGAAGTTGAAGGAAGAGGAATAAAGCTAAAGCACCAAGAAGGAGGTACAGCTAGCTCAAGTTTGCAAGACCCTCCAGTTTCTGCAGCCAAGTCAGTTAACAAAGGGAGTAGATTGAAGCCTCAGTCTGAGAAGAATTCTAGGAAAAACAAGAATGGGAAGAAAAAAGGAAATTAGTTGATAGTTAATAATGCATTTTGAAAAAAAATAGATGTTCTATGCATACCTTGTCTTAGTTATTACTCACTGTTTCCGTTTACCTGAGAGGGTAGAACTCTGCATAATTTGCATGGAAATATTCTTACCTATACAAATTCATGATTCTATTTTGATGTATCAGTGAGCAAAATGATGGTTATATTTGTCCCTCTAACTTAAACTGAAACTGTGGATTGGGATGTGTGGAAATTAGTTGATAGTGAAAAAAATAGATTATATAAATACATTTTATTATTGAGAAATAAAAGTTTTTGAAAATTAAAAAAATAATTTTGAACGATTTGAAAAGTGAACTTAGAAATGATGCAGAAGAACATATTCTTGAACAAAAAAGTGCATTAACGAAACTATTTATGAACTATTTCAAAAAAGAGACCAGAAAAAGGTTGTTTGAAAAAAAACCTATCCATGAACAATTTTAAAAATGAACAGAAAAAACCAAGTGAACGATTTTAAAAAAAAGAGAACAAAAATCGATGGTGACGAAAATTTAATTTTGAACGATATTAAATAGTGAACATGAAAAGCCTAGCTGAAAGAAGGACGAATCCTATTTTTTAACAAAAAGTTTTTTGAACGGTTTTAGTCTTGAACGATTTTTTTGAAACCCATTGAACAAAAAGTTTTCGAACGGTTTTATTCTTGAACGATTTTTAGAAACCCCATTGAATGAATATGGTCGTTGAACGAATTTTACTCTTGAATATTTTTTGGAAATCCCATTGAACGAAATATGGTCGTTGAACGAATTTTACTCTTGAACGATTTTTGGAAACCCCATTGAACGAGCTATGGTTGTTGAACAAATTTTAGTCTTAAACGATTTTTTGAAACCCATTGAACGAATATGGTCGTTGAACGAATTTAACTCTTGAATGATTTTTTGAAAACCCGTTGAACGAGATATGGTCATGAACGAATTTTACTCTTCAAACTTTTTTGGAAACCCCATTGCACGAAATATGGTCGTTGAACGAATTTTAGTCATGAATGATTTTTTTTAAACCCATTGAACGAATATGGTCGTTGAACGAATTTTACTCTTGAACGATTTTTGGAAAGAACAAATTTTAGTCTTGAATGATTTTTTGAAAACCCCATTGAACGAATATGGTTGTTGAACAAATTTTACTCTTGAACATTTTTTTGAAAACCCCATTGAACGAAATATGGCCGTTGAAAGAATTTTATTCTTGAACGATTTTTTTAAACCCATTGAACGAATATGGCCGTTGAAAGAATTTTATTCTTGAACGATTTTTTTAAACCCATTGAACGAATATTGTCGTTGAACGAATTTTACTATTGAACGATTTTTTGAAACCCATTGAACGAATATGGTCGTTGAACGAATTTAACTCTTGAACAATTTTTTGAAACCCCGTTGAATGAATATGGTCGTTGAACGAATTTTACTCTTGAACGATTTTCGGAAACCTCATTGAACGAGATATGGTTGTTGAACAAATTTTAGTCTTAAACGATTTTTTTGAAACCCATTGAACGAATATGGTCGTTGAACGAATTTAACTCTTGAACGATTTTTCGAAAACCCGTTGAACGAGATATGGTCATGAACGAATTTTACTCTTGAAACGTTTTTTGGAAACCCCATTGAACGATTTTTTTTTAAACCCATTGAATGAACTTTACTCTTGAACGATTTTTGGAAAGAACAAATTTTAATCTTGAATGATTTTTTGAAAACCCCATTGAACGAATATGGTTGTTGAACGAATTTTACTCTTGAACATTTTTTTTAAAACCCCATTGAACAAAATATGTTCGTTGAAAGAATTTTATTCTTGAACGATTTTTTTTAAACCCATTGAACGAATATTGTCGTTGAACGAATTTTACTGTTGAACGATTTTTTGAAACCCCGTTGAACGAATATGGTCGTTGAACGAATTTAACTCTTGAGTGATTTTTCGTAACCCCGTTGAACGAATATGGTCGTTGAACGAATTTAACTCTTGAACTTTTTTGGAAACCCCATTGAACGAGATATGGTCGTTGATAGAATTTTAGTCTTGAACGATTTTTTTGAAAGCCATTGAACGAATATGGTCGTTGAACGAATTTAACTCTTGAACATTTTTTGGAAACCCCATTGAACGAGATATGGTCGTTGAACAAATTTTAGTCTTAAATGATTTTTTGAAACCCATTGAACGAATATGGTCGTTGAACGAATTTAACTCTTGAACGATTTTTCTAAAACCCATTGAACGAATATCGAGTTTCGTCGATTGTAACTTCTCAATTTTGAATCAATATTCGAAATCCTTTTAGACAAATTTTATCAAATTCGTCGAACTCGGTCGATCGTCTGAAATATCCTTTAACGAGTAGGTTAATGTCAACGTTTCACACAACTTTCAAGTTGTACCTTTTTTGTTTCGACAGTCAGATAGGAGATAATCTTGTACCGTAGGTTTAAACCATCTGCTTCATCTATTTCGTTTTGAAAAAAACATCTTCTCTACATGATGAAAAATGTAACAAAAAAAAGCATCAGAAATCATGTGTAGGGTACTAGCACATTTGGAAATTATTTTTGAACGATTTTCAAAAAAGTGAACAAAAAAGGTATTTGGACGGAAACTATTTTTGAACGATTTTAAAAGGCGAACAGAAAAAGTCTGGTGAACGGAAATTATTTTTGAACGATTTTTTAAAAAGTGAACAAAATAGGTATTTGAATGGAAACTAGTTTTGAACAATTTTAAAAGGCGAACAGAAAAAATCTATGAACGGAAATTATTTGTGAACGATTTTTAAAAAGTGAACAAAAATAGGTATTTGAACGGAAATTATTTTTGAACGATTTTAAAAGGCGAACAGAAAAAGTCTGTGAACGGAAATTATTTTTGAACGATTTTTAAAAAAGTGAACAAAAAAATAAGTATTTGAACGGAAACTATTTTTTAGCGATTTTAAAAGACAAACAGAAAAAGTCTGTGAACGGAAATTGTTTTTTGAACGATTTTCAAAAAAGTGAACAAAAAAATAGGTATTTGAACCGAAATTATTTTTGAACGATTTTAAAAGGAGAACAGAAAAAGTCTGTGAACGGAAAATATTTTTGAACGATTTTGAAAGGCGAACAGAAAAAGTCAGTGAACGGAAATTGTTTTTGAACGATTTTCAAAAAAAATGAACAAAAATAGGTATTTGGACGGAAATTATTTTTGAACGATTTTAAAAGGAAAATAGAAAAAAATCTGTGAACAGAAATTATTTTTGAACGATTTTCAAAAAAGTGAACAAAAAATAGGTATTTGAACAGAAATTATTTTTGAACGATTTTAAAAGACAAAACAGAAAAAAGTCTGTGAACGCAAATTATTTTTGATTTCAGTAATATTCATATTTAAAAGTCTGTAAACCTTTTCTGATTTTAGTAATTTTCATATTTAAAAACTGTTCATTTTCAAAATGGTTCAAATTTTGAATTTTTTAAAATATTCAGATCTGAACTTAGAACCATCTAGGTGACAGCACCATGGAGGCGCGGGTAGGGCAGTGCAGCGACGACGGTGGAGTTGACCTCGGCAAGTGGTGGCGACATATGTTGTAAAAGACACTTACACTGAACTAAGCGTAAACGCGTACAAATCAACATTACAAAAGATCTGCTTGTATATGACTGCTGAAACGGAAAAAATACAACACGAAAGTTGTGCTAAACGGTGAGATTAACCTCTTTGTGGAAGGATACTTCAAACGGTCCAATGAGTGCGACGAATTTGACAAAATTTGTCTAAATGTATTCCGAATATCTGATCGAAATTGAAAAGTTACATTGGACGAAACTTGAAACCGAGTACCGGTGAATGCCCATAACTTTCATGTACATCACAGCAATCAAATTAACGTTATACATAATTAGCTAAAAATGATATCATCTGAAAGTTCATTGTGCATCACAGCAGCGAGAAATAGTTTCATGACAAAATTTTGCGAAGCGTCCAAAAGAGAAGAAACAGTGATGTAACTGCAAATAATATTAATCTCAAGTTGGATTGATTAAACTATAGCCGTACAAAATATGCTAAATAGTAGTATACAAAATAATGCTTAGAAGATGGTACGTGCAAAAGCATATCCAATCCTGCCTGTCTGGAGACTGAAGCAGGTTAAAAGAGGGTAAAAAGTAGGGAATGGAACCAAGCAACCTATGTGGCCAATGAAGGCGGTGTCAACGAGGGAAGCGAGCGGGTCTGCCAAGAGCACGAGCGCGCCCAGCACGGCGATCCCCATGATCTCCGTCCCGAGGTCGTCCCCAGGCCCGGCCCTGGGGCAAGGCTGGAGGGGCGACCGCCCTGGGCCCGTGAAAATTAGGGGCCCAAATTTGCAGCGTGCGGCGTTCAACGGCCCATGCAGAGAGAAAACGACAAACATCCAATCAGGACATGCAGCCCGCTGGCGATCAATCTCCGCTAATTGTACAAGCACATGCACATGATGTTCCCGTTTCCGTCAAAATAAAAACGTGATGCTCCCGTTGACAGTTTCTATTCTTCGTTGTTCTGATTTATTTCCTTGGCCAATTCCAAAATTAGGTGTACGTTGTTGACGCAGGACCATTATTAATCATAGATTGGACATTTTATTGCTGTGTATATTTTTAAGATTTAAGATTTATGAGTTTAACATGATAATCGGAAATATTTTAGTTACGCTCATTTTCAATTATTGATTGTCAAAATACCCTTGGATGAAATTTATATTAATACCATCATCACATACTTTATATCTCTTGAGGGTCACACACTTTATATCTTAGATTAAAAAATGCATATCCCTCTCGCGCGCTCGAGCTCGAGACCTCCCTCTTGTAGTTTCGATGATGTTGCAAAAATCTGCTCCCGTTTGTGATTTTTTTTCAATGGATGTCAACATCGCTCACTTAATTTTTACCTCCAACTCATATTATATCTAGCATTGTAGAGATCATTTGCATGTGCTTACGTGTACATTGGCAATATTTTATACGCATGGTATTTTAATACTAAGGGCCCTCAATTTTTATTTTTGCCCCGGGCCCTAGAAATCTAAGGGCCGGCCCTGGTCGTCCCGCCTGAACGCGAGCCTGCACGAACCAAATGAAAAGGAGAACAAAAATCAAGACAGAGCGACTCCGGCCTCTGGCTGATCGATCCACGGCCTACCTCGCGTCCTGGAAGAAGACGCTGAGCGGGTGGCGTCCGCCGCCGTCCATGGCGCATGCCCTCCCCGCGGAAGGAAGGAGCCGTCAGGCAGCGCGCGGGCACACGTCAGATGAAGACGATGAGCCGGGCGCGGTGGTGCAGAAGCACCAACCCGGCCTTGGAATGGAATAGCATTGGGTTCGTGTCGCGCGTGGGTGGAGGCCACGATGGAACGCATGATTAGTCGTGGAATCCGGAACGGAAAGCGCCGCGCTCAGCGAGGCGGGAACGGGGAAACAGGAAACGAAACAGGAAACAGAAAGCAGCACGAAAAAAGCAAACAGAACGATACGTGGGCCGGCCCAAAAAGGGTGTGCGACAGCACCTATCATCGACCAGGTCGATGAATAGGGTTTGCACCTCCTTAAGCCTCGTTTGGTGCTGGAGTTTTTCCAGGGATTGGCAGGGATAATCCCGGCCCAATCCCGAATCCCCGCTGAGACCGAAAAGCCCATTTGGTACAAGCGTATTTAGGCCGGTATTTTCCCCGTCAATCCCCATCAATCCCGAAACCCTTCTCATTTTTTTTTGAAGGGAAAATCAGCGTATACAGATCAGATACAAACAGAGCACAGATACACGCCGATTACATCACCCACACACACCTCTAGCACAACAGCGATGCAAAGCATCGCTGGACCACCAAAGCAGCTCCTCCCTCGACGACGCCGACGACGCCGGAGACGAAGAAGACAGAAGCAGATCACCCCGAGCCATGGAGACAGGAAGACCACCAACCTTGTTGAAGACCGCAAAGGCCATCCGCCGCAAGCAGCGGAATCTGGAACGTTGAACAAGCACGGCCAAGCCGTCCCGTCATCCTGAACCAACGCCGGCCGCCGCCGGAACGGCCAGGCCGCGCAAGATCCACCACCAATCTTCCTCCAACCCTGCACCAGAGACCTGCATGAGAGACCCCAACCTCCTACACACCATCTACCTCCCTCGCAGCATCCACCGGAGGAGACGAAGCTGCGACAACGCCAGGGAGAAGAACAGGGAACCCCACAGAGATCCGTCGCCGGCGTCGAGTTGCCAACAGACCGGGGGAAGGGAAAACTCCACCAGTCAAAGGACTGAGGAGGACCCAAATCGCCAGATCCGCAGATCGGCGAAGCAAAATCGGCCACCACCCGCCGTCGCCAGCAGGGGAGAGGAAGGAGGCCGCACGAAGCCATCCCTATCGGCGACGAAACCCTCACAGAAACGTCGCCGAGGGAACCTAAATCTACCCTATCTACACGCCGGGAGACCGGGGACGAGACCCCCACCTCCCCCCGCCGCCGCAGCGACGAGAGGCGGCAGAGATCTGCCCCGACTCCGGCGAGAGGAATGGGAGAAAGCTGGGTCACCCTTTCGCCTCTCTCACTCACTGTAGCAGGAGGGAGGGAGGGGAAAGCTTAACCCTTCTCATTTTCGGCCCGTGCGAATAGACAATCCCAGCGGCGGCGTCCGCAACGAGGGGCGGACAAAGGCGGCGGCGGCGGCGGCGTACATAGGGAGGGGTGGCCAGGGGCGGACAGAGGCGGCGGCGGCCGGAGAAACTCGTCCTGGTTCTTGGCTATCACCGACGAAATCTTCCGGTATGCACCTCTATCTCTCTCTCACCGACGAACTCGTCCTGTTTCTTGGATCACAGAGAGATTACGGTTTCAAACTAGGGCAGAGTGTGAGAGTGGCCCTGAACGCGAGCAGCCAGATCGAGCTGCCGTTCTTGTTCCGTACCTGTGCAGGTGCAGCTCGGCAGCCTCAAGCTGTTTGTCTACTGTTTGTTTACTTCCCGCACTTCATCTGCTTGATCAAATGCCTCCATGAAAATCAATTGTGGGTTGGTTAATGCCGTCTCCTCTGATCAAACTAAATTGAAAACGTCTGCTCTTGTAGCTGATCAATTGTGGAGATCTAACCAATTTGAATGGTGTAGGTTCAGTAATAGTACTGGCAGTTGATTGTTTATTGCTTTGGTATGATAGGTACAGTTCTTAAAAGTTAGCTTATTTACTGATTTGGTTGTCGAGTATCTCTTATATTAAATTGTGAGTGTCTCCTATATTAAGTTGTTTTGTTGTTGATCAATTTGGTGTTGCACGTATCATGAGTGTAACTTTCATATTTTCGAATGGAGCTGTTGTTGATATTTTCGAAGTTGATGTGTTGTTGATATTGTATCTGTTATCTTAACACTTTCATATTCACATGCCACTAGGTGGCCGGAGAGTTGCAAAGATATTGGCTTTATGTAGTTACATCTACTGTTAGTTCCTAGGTAGAATTTTCGAAGTTGATGTGTTGATATTATACGTAGTCCTGCTGATTATACAAGCAAATATGTCTTGTGCTTATTGCAGAAACCTGATGCTACTGTGCTTGTTGCAGAAACCTGATGCTACTGTGTTTGTTGTCGAATGGAGTTGTAGACGTTGCCCATGCTTGTCCTTCTTGAAGCAACAATTTGAGAAACAGTCTTATCTGCATTGTGTTTCAGCAGCAATTTGTAACAGAAAAAGAAATGTTGGAAATGTTTCAGCAAGAAGTTTTATTTTTTGAATGCTGGAATTATGTGATACAAGTTCTATGTGTTGAATGCTGAGAATTATGTGATACATTTGTGTTAATTGGTGTTAAAATGCATGTTCATTTGTGTTAATTGGTGCTTGCCATGGATATGAGTTTATTCCCCAATCCCTGTCTACCAAATGATGAGTTTGAAAACTGGGGATTGGGGATTGACGTGGTAGAGTATTTGTGGGGATTGGGTGAGGGCAGAGTTTTCACCCAATCCCTTAGGGGATTATTCCCACTAATCCCCCACAAAACTCTAGTACAAAACAAGACCTAATGGAGAAGGAGAAACCTCACTACATTGCCACTTGGTGTAAGGCGAAAGGATCTCCGAGGGCGAACGACGACGAGATTGACCAAGTGAAACACACTCAGGTACTAGTTCATGCCCAAGTGAAGAAGATCGTACTTTATATGTTTCCATTCCTTTGCTTTGGTTTCTTCTTCGGAACAACTTGTGAATATTCAGTTTATCACATCTTCTTTATTTATGTACACCGGGCGTGGTGCTGTAATGCTGTTAGCGGCCAACCTACCCCGCCTGGGTTTGGCCTTGCGCTACTAGGCTTGACTTGCATGGGATAGATCGACTAGAAATGCAGAGTGAACGCCAAAGAGCAAATCGTCTTAGAACTGGACAGCTTTGCCCTCCACGGCGTCTGTCTCCTTCTTCCTCCTCCGTTCATCTTCCTGAACGGCTGAACCTGTGATTCCATGCATTGCAAGTAGAGTCCATGAGCGATTGGTCTATGGAGAGTAGAGTGTTGTTAACATTTGGTATTCAGAGCCGATTCCTTCACGCAAAATCCACAAAATCCTCACAATTTTCAAATTCGAGCCAAACAAATCCTCACATCAGAGGGCTTCGATCTAGCCTATTCAACCATGTTGAGCGGATAGATCAATCGTTCGTGTCGGTGGAGTACCCCCAACAACGACGCCTAGCCACTTTGTTTTTTCATTCCCGTTGCAAGACATGGGTATTTTGTTACTACTATTAATACTCACAACTGGACTTACTATTAGTACATTTCAGACTAATAATAGTAATTCCAAATTAATTTGGGTCTACTGGACTTACTGCGTAGCAAACAGTTACAGAGGATCCTCCATACCAACATGTTGAACTATTTGATGATATACGTAGGACGTTTGAGATAAATTATTTTCCTTGTGATGAAATGAACTCAAGATCTTTGGCATGTTTTTATTAGCAAAGCGCTATGTTGGTTTAAAACTTATCTCGCATGTACCTTTACACTTGGCAAAAGTTACGTCTATGTTTTTAACTCGATTTTATTTAGGTAAGAAATCTCATAAAGCGAGACGTATGATCTGTAATTTCTGTCCAAAACCAGGTGAAAGTCTCATTAAATGATATACTAGAAGAAACTGTACAGCTTTATTTGATAATTTCCCTCATCATAATTTGTCATCTCCCGCCCTTTCCGATGCCGCACTCAGCACGAGTTTGATCGTCGCGTCCCCTCTCCTTGCGCGCATTGAGTTTAGCTCCGAGGAAACACCGATTCGGACATTTCTGTTGGGCCTGGTTGTGAAGTAGTTTGAGGTTTCCTTGGGCTGGACCAACGTCCGGTGCGGGGAAGCAAACAGTAATCTAGTAGCCGCCTGAAACCTGTGCAGGCGTCGGCGTGTGATCTATGATCCATGGAGCCCCAGTTCTTGCTGCATGCTCTTGGATTTTCCAGTAGCCCGACGACGTTGCAAGAATCAAATTACCAGAAGATCGCCCAAGCAAGCAAGCATGTCGTCGTGTTGAGCGGGCATCTGGACACAGTCGCTCGTCGTGGAAGTAGGCTGGCCCAACCGCACGCGCGCGACAGCTCCAACCCCCGCCACAGAACGCGATCGAGAAGATGCCTCTGCCGCTTTTACAAACAGTAAGGAAAGGGCTAGGCCCGAAAAGGGCAGACGCTAGCTCTGACGATTCAACAAGATTCTGCCGGCACTTGCTGATCCTTCTACGCGACGCGACAGCTCCAACCCCCGCCACAGAACGCGATCGAGATTCTGCCTCTGCCGCTTTTACAAACAGTAAGGAAAGGGCTAGGCCCGAATGGTGCTGCAGTTGTATAAATCAGTGAACGCATCGATCATGGCACATAGTACAAGGGATGAAGGGAACGCAGGTGTCGCGTCGCGCGCGTGGATATCAGGTGGGCGTTGTCCCTTCTAATACGCAGGACAGAGCCGGCCTCTTTCTATTCGTACGCATGATTCCATCGTACTGAGAATCGGCATGTTGCTGTTGCTTTCTTTTCTGTGGTTGCCAGCTTTTCCCGTTAGCAAGTCCAACTCCACCATTTCTTCTCGCTGGACCCGGCCCCCGCGTCGCCTAACCCTAGGCAGCTCGGGCGGCGCTTCATCCCCGGCGGCGCAAGGCCCCCCTTCCCAGCTCCCTCTCCCCGCCGCCGCCAGGCTCTCCGCGGGCTAGGCTCCGTGGACAGCGGTGGTGGGGCCTTCTCCTTCGCGCGATGCGGCGAGCTCCATGGCGGCGGCGGCTCCTGAATCATTGATATAGGTTGAATATTGACATCAAGATCATTGATACGAAGAGATGAAGTCCATGAGTTGGATTCAAAGTTGGATGCCATGAAGATAAAGATGTAGGTTGAATATTGGCATCAAGATCATTGATACGAAGAGATGAAGTCCATGTGTTGGATTCAACGTTGGATGACATGAAGATAAAGAGATAGGTTGAGTATTGGCATCAAGATCATTGGTATGAAGAGATGAATATGATATGATCAATGAGAATAGTTGATGGAAGGAGTTAGTGTATGGAACTCAAAGGAAGACATTCTCTAGCTTATGTGTTAAGCCATGAAGGATCAAGATCTTGAGCGTTTGATTTCAAGAGGAGAATTTAACATATGGCTCTAAGTCGAGGTCATGATGGACTCATGTGTTGAGCCCTAGTTGACTAAGGCTTTGAGCATGCAAGCAAGTGAAGAATTCATTATGTATCTCAAGATATTGTAATAGAGCATGAAGAAGATTAAGTGATGGTCAAAGTCGTGTTCAAGGTATGATCCGAAGAATGGTCATGTGAGAGTTAAGCTTTTGGCGAAGTGTGTCTTGGAGAAATCAAGATTGTGTGAGCATTCATGCTTACCTCCAAGAGATCATCATAATGAAGTATGGAAGAAAATATATGAGGTTGATGAAGACAAAGTACAAATATTGGATTCAAGTTGATCAACTCACAAAGCATATATGGTGTACCAAGTGGGATCAAGTGATCTTGTGGTATGGTAAGCAATTGTCAATTGTGCTTTGTGAACTAACCCATGATATATGTGTTTGGTGTTTCTATATGTGGTTAGGTATCTTTTCATGAGCTTGCATTAAAAGGAATATTCCGTGTAGACCATGAGAGGATGACATCAAGTGTTGATCGTCATCAAGATTGAGAAGTGCAAGTTCAAGATGAGCATCTTGAAAATCATATGCTTGAATCTTGTCGTCCATTTTGGTGTAATGGACATGTGAAGATATTTCGAAATGAGGCTTTCCCATAGTGGAGTATGGGGGAGCAATTTGCAAGTCTTCACCAAGCAAATGAAGTCAAGAAAGATGTTCCATCTTGAGGCGGGCATGATCGTCATCATCTAACTCAAGTGAAATGTGCAAGGCAAATGTATAACTTTGATAGGTTTTCTATTTTGCCGGTCTCAAGGTGGTTGTTGGGAGACCGGGTTATAGGTTTGATAACCGTACTATCAAGGGGGTTCTCGGGTTAATAACTTGTTCGCATCGTTCGTAGAGAGCTCAAACCTTTGCATATTTGACACCATCTTTTTTTATTCTTATTTGTCTTTTCTCTGGTTGAGGTTTTAGAACTTGTTGTCATCTTTATGACAAGCTTAAGTTTACCAAAACCGGATTTCGTATGAAAAACTTATTGTGTTTTAGGTGTTGGAGGTTTTACCGGTTCTTCATTTATAGAGAGGCTAAACCTCACCCCATTTGATTCTATCCTCCTTTGCTTTTATTTGGTCTTTCTCTGCATGAGGATCTAGAGCTTATTGTTATCTTCAAAACAAGCCCAGGTTCATCGAAAACGGATTCCGTATGCAAAAGATATTGTGTTTTCCGTATAACTCGTTTTGCTATTTTGGAATCCGGATTCAGATCCGGAATTGTCCGGGCCTGGTACCGGAATAATCCGGAATGAATTACGGGCTTAGACCGGGCGATTCTGGGTGAGTCCAGTAGCTGTTTTTTAAGTCCGGTATGAATTCCGGAATATTCCGGATCTGGCACCGGAAAGTACGAAAACTGTGTAACGGGAACATTTCTTCTTTCCCTAAATATAAGTCTTCTTCCCCAACGGTTTTCCTAGCTTTTTACACTCTCCCACCTCCATTGTTGGACTTGGAAAAAGCTTACTCCCTCTATCACCCTCCCATGATTCTTGCTTGATTTTGAGGGAAAGAGAGAGGAGATCTAGATCCACATCTTCACCAATCAAATCCCCTTCTAAGTGAAGTTAACCCCTTGGGATTTAGATCTTGGAGTCATTGGTTGACCTCCTCCTTTGTTCTTCCTCTTCTATTCCTCCCTAGCACTTGTTGCTTTGGTGGAATTTTAGAGAGAAGGATTTGAGCACCTCTTGTGTTGTTGCTTTGCATTTGTTGCATAGTTTTGAGCTCTCCGGTTTGATTAGTTCGAGTGAGAGCCAGTGTGCTTGTTACTCTTGGAGGGTGACCTTCTAGACGGTTTGGTGGTTGTGACCGCGGTGACCTCTTCGTGGAAGATTGTGAAGAGGCCCGGGTCTTCTCCTTCGTGATGATTGTGAAGTGGTTGTGGTGCTTGCCATCTCCGGAGTGGAGGAAAAGCTAACCATAAGGAAAAGGCCCTTGCTTCGTGTGGGGGCTTTGTAACAGCCCAAAGCTGAGAACCTAAAAAAAACCTGTGTAATTTTTTCACTTTTGAGCTAATTGCATCATGACATCCATGCATAAACATGCCTCTTTTGAGTTAACACAACATTGGTATCGAAATGATATGAAGTTGCTAAAACCAAATGCCAAAGTTCTCTAACAAAACTTTCACACAATGATGGCACTCAATCTTGCAAATTAAATTACTTTGACATCCCCTATCTGTCAAGGAAGTTCCAAGAGCTGCAAACTAATATTTTGCTTTTGCTCTAAATTGTTAAAGGAGCAACATCTTTGAATTTAGCAAAAATGCCCTATTCACCTTTCTAAACAAAAGTGGTCCAAACTGATTTAAGCATCCCCAAATTTTACATAATTTTTGGAGCAGTGCAAGTGCCCTAATTAAAACCATTAAAGAAACAAGTTTTAAAGTTAAAAACAGAAAAAGGAGAACCGGATAATCCGGTCATCTTCTTCCTGTAGCGACCACGCGCGTCGTTCCCGCCGGACCAGCTCGACGCCCAGCTCGCCATGGGGCCCCCGCGCCCCCTGCCGCACGTGAGGAGAAGAGGAGCACCTCGAGGCCCCTGGCTACCCTATCCACTCGCCCCCTTGCCCTCTCCCTTCCCCATTTCTTCTTCCCCACGAGCTCCACGTCGCCGTCGCCATGGCCGAACTCGCCGCCGTCGATTGAGGTCACCCCGAGCAAATCCAAGACCACAGAAAGCTTATCCTCCTCCTCCTCTCCGCCCTCACCGCAAGAATCGAGCCGGGAAGCTGCACATTGCCCGGGATTCGAGTTCTTCTCTGACGAACTCCGCCGCCCGCCGAGCTCGATTACCGCTGCTCCCGTCCATCCCCGGCCTAGTTGAGCACCCCCACGAGTTCGTGGTGAGCACTATACCCTTGCTGACCCCTTTCCCTCTCCCCTTTTGCTCTAGTTCGAGTTTTGGCAGTAGCCCATGAATTTCAGCTGTAACTCGAAGATCCAGGCCGGATATTCCGACCCCGGACCAAATGTCCGGCTTGAATATTCCGGCTGAGTCCAGTGGCTCGCGCCTTGAGTCCTTAGCCGTTTTCATGTGTGGCCAAGCCTTGAGACCGGATATTCCGGTCTGGCACGACCCGGATTATCCGGCCTCTGGGAGCTTTTCGCCTATTTTGGCTAAGTTGCACATGGTCTCCTCACAACTTAAAACTTGCATCTCCTCATGAGCATGACATTCATATGCAAGTTAACCCTAGGGTTCATCGATCTTGATCAACTAGTAAAGTTGTTGTAACCCTTAAACCCCACGGTATAGTCGCGATGCACCGTGATGCATCCAACCTCCGTTTAAATTGTTTAGTTGAATCATCCTCGTCTCGGGGATTTAAAATGGCATGTCATCATATGTTTGCGCATTGCATTTGATAAGCATATGTGTGGTGATTGATTGTTCTCTCCCGATGTTTGTTTTTCGTTAGATCAAGCAACCGGGTTACTCCACAATACCCCGAAGACCCGTACTACCAGCACGTTGAGCAAGGCAAGCGTAATCCCTCCTCTGAGCATATCCTATCCTATTTTTCCGTAATTATTTTCTCCACTATAATATTGCATGCGGTTCTAAATGTCTTTTGCTTGGGTTAGAGTATCCTATAGAATGCATTAAGTTTCCGATGCCAATACCTGTTTTTCCCTCCTAACACCATAGGTTTGTATTGTTGGCCATGAGATACTTAACTATACTAGGTTGATGCTTAGCCATGCTTAGTAATTGCCTAGTGGTACTATGGTTATAAAATGTTGGGAACAGGTGGTGAAATGAGAATGATGGTGGAGAATGGTGGTGACGGATAATAAAATGCTTAAAGGTGGGGATGAGAGGCCACGGTGATTGTGGTGTTTTGTCTTGTTCTCGCCGCCTAGGTGCGAGTTCTGTACCTCCTGAACCAAGACTGAGCGTGCAACCATGCGTGAGGCCTATGCATTCGCAGTGCAGGAACCCTCATAGACTAAATAACTCGAGCGGGGCTAGCCAGGGTCCTCTAGTTCGGGCTTCCATTTGCGCGTGCGTGATGATGGTGGTATGAACTGGGATGAGGATGGTGGTGTTAGGAAAATGAGTGGCTGTGGGGCGGGGTGTTGTGATCCTGGCAGTCATACCGCCACTGATGATCCTGGAAAGTCCTTAACGAGGGAGAAGTCGACACCGCTCCCACCCAGCCAGCTCTCCAAGGAAGAGAGCTAAAAGCTAGGTAATGGGCCGGATGGTACGCGTGGCAAACATTGTACACCCCTGCAGGGTTAAATCTTTTCGAAAAGCCGTGTCCACGGTTAAGGACAACTTGGGAATGGACGATGATCATAGAATAACTTTAACGGAATGATTAAAAACTGGGTACTAGAGGTACCACTCAAGATTGTAAGGTGAGCTTCCTCGAGGGTGATTCGGGGAGGTGCCTTTGATGAACAGGTACAGTGGTTGAGGATGGTTTATGATGAGTAAGGTGATGAAAGAAAGAGTTACTCCTTACCTCTTTTGAAAATATTCTGAATAGTCAATGCCTTTGAGTTATGTTTTCATAAATAAAATCAGCTTTATGCAAAACAACCATAAAACTTTGAAATCCTCTTCGAGCTAAAGCTCTATTTATAATCTTGCGAGTTCGTTGAACTCAACGTCGTTTGTTTTGTTTCAGAGGAGGACTTCACCGACCTCGAAGGTGGGTTCTTTGTGGACGTCGACGAGTAGTCTGGGGTTCCCAGGTGGCAGCTTGGGACATCCCGGAACAGCTGGCGTTGTGATGTTTATCTGTAGGCCTCTTAGGCCATATTTGGATCTTGTTGTTTAGAACAACCTAAATTGCTTCCGCTTGATGTAATGTTGGGTCTGTGACCTCTGAATGTCATTTGCTATCTTTCTCTATTATAAGAGTTGAACTATATGATTTGTGTCGTAGAGTCTGTGATGTGCCAGTTGTTCCACAAGTCTTGATCCCTCTATTATACATTGAGGGTTGTGCCTATGTTAAGGCATCAATCGGGGAGTTGCGTTGCCGATGATCCATTCCGAGCAACGCCTGCCGAAGGTTTTGGCCGGGGATTGGTAAACCCGTAACCTCCAGTTGTATCGCTTAACCGGTGACACACAGCATCACTGTATAGCAGTCGGGTCGGGGCGCCACAGGCTTGGAGAAGTAGGTGAGCCTTCGTGGCGTACGGGTGTCCTTCGTGGTATCCCGCACCTCTCCAACGGTGACTACCTTTCTTCGTGGAAGGGAACATCGGGATACATCTTCGTCTCCGTGTGTCTCGGTTATTTCTATACCCGAATTTACTTCCTTGTGATAGTCTTCGTGCTTTAAGTTAAATATATCATGTTTATCACTTGTGATATATCTCTTGTTCTCATCTTGTGTAGCTTAATTTGTTGGTGCACTTAGTTGAGCCTAGCATATTTAGGATTTGTGATTGAAAACTAAACGATAGTTTATTTCCGCATTCTTTCAAGCCAAACCCGTAATTAATTTTAAAAACGCCTATTCATCCCCCCTCTAGGTGACATCTCGATCTTTTAATTGGTATCAGAGCAAGGTCTCTCTTGTTTAGGCTTCACCGCCTAGAGTGAAAATATGTCGGCTAGTTGTTTAGCGCACAATGACACAATTAAATTCGATGGCACAAATTATCTCTTGTGGAGAAATCATATGCTTTGCAATCTTCGGACCTTGTGTCCAAATATAGAGCAATTTCTAGATGTAGGTTTTTCTCCTCCAATGGATCCACAAAATCTATCTTTAGAGGATGAGAAAAACTTACATCTCGAAGCTCTAGTATATAACATGTTTCTTCATAATTTGAGTTTCCAGGTTTATGTATTCTTGATTGTCTCGAAGTGCAAGTCCTCTCATAAAATGTGAACCAAGCTAGAAGAAAAATATGGTGGGTTCAATTCTCTTGAGGTTGGTTATCTTTCCGAGGAATTCTCTTCACCCTCACATCTTGAAGAGCTCCAAGTCGCTTCCACCTCCTGTTGTGAAGAATCTTCAATGCCATCCACTTCACCAATATGTGACACGCCACAATATGGTTTCTCATCATCCCCAATGGTTCACATGTGCCTTATGGCTAGAGGTTCAAAGGTAACTGCTACTTTGAATACCAACATATCTCGTCATGACGACGATGATGATGATGATGATGAGAATGAGGACGATGTTGATGCTCATAATTATTTTGTGCATGAGATGGGAATTGTGTATGCTTCTCTTCATGGTAACAATAATGCTCGTGCTAAACTTGAATCCTTAATGGAAGTCATTGTTGAGAACAAGGAAACCATTAAAGATTTGAAGTCCCTTGTTAATGAATGGAAAATTAGATTCAATCTCCTTGAGCAAGAGCTCCGTGATGAGAAACATACTAGTGCTTCTCTATCTCAATCTTTTGAAACCTATAAGCTCAAAAATGTTAAATCTATTGATGATGCTTGTGCTAATAACTCTACTTCTTGTGAAGCATCTACATTTAAGGAGAATGTTGATCTAAGAGCTCAACTTGAGTTGCTAACTAGTAATTATAGGAAATTGGAAGAAAGTCATGACAAGCTCTTGAGCTCCCATGAGGATCTTCTAATCTCGTATGATGGGCTTAAGTTGGCTCATGAGTAAAGTATCACTAAGGTAACATATTGTGAGCCTCATGTGGACATTAGCACTACTTCTACTCAAAATGCTATATTGTCATGTGCTAGTCCTAGTAATTTATCTAGACATAATGTTTCTACATCTTGTGATGAATTGCTTGCTTTGCCTTGTTGCTCTAACAATGAAGTTTATACTTCCTCTAGTACTTGTCTTGTCACTAACCATGTAGAGGAAATCAAAGAGCTCAAGGCCCAATTCACTTCTTTGAAGAAAGACTTGGAAAAGCATCATGAAGGGAAATCCACACTTGACAAAATGTTGAGTGTGCATCAATCCCCCAATTACAAGAGTGGACTTTGATTTAACTCCAATAACAAGAACAAGTCTAAGAGCAATAAGAAGAAGGGCCAAACCAAGTCAAAAATTTGGCCAAGATCATTTGCTTCAAGTGCAAGGTTGAAGGACATCATGTTAGATCATGCCCATTGAAGATGAAGCACTTGAGTGATAGGCAACAAGGGAAGAGGCCACAAGGTCAAGATCAAGTTCAACCTCAAGTTGTAGAAAGGCTACTTCCTAAGAAGATTCAAGCTAATGCTCCCCAAGTCAAGAAATCAGAGAAGAAGAAGAGAAAGGGGAGCACTTGTTGCTATTTACGCCATGAGAAGGGGCACTTTGCTTCGTCATGTTCTAACGGTACCTTATCAAACCCTATATTGTTTATGATGATTATTCACTTATTAAGGATAAGGGTGGCAATGTGTTTGCCAAGTTTGTTGGGACTCAAAGTGGTTCATGAAAAGAACCATTTGGGTTGCCAAGACTATTGTGACTAACTTCTTAGGACCCAACTTGGTTGGGGACCAACAAGATCAAACTTGATCAATACGTGTTGATGGAGGGCATTGGATACTTGGCTACACCATGAAGAATTAAGGGATCTTCATAAATTATATACTCTCAAGTCAAGTCATTTGGATTATAGTGTCTCTATCTCATATCCAATGTTCCTCCTTGCGGTAACTTGCATTTAAACTATATTATACATTGAAAGTTGCTTGCCCCTTTGCATGTGTTGGTTTTATTACTTTCATACATTTGTATATGTTGTGCTCTCTGCTTACTTATCTTGAATAATCAAGTATATATGTGTATGTTGGTTTGCACACCATGTACGTGTGAGTGTGTGTTGAGCCTCCATTGTATCTTCTTCCTATCTTAGTCGGCTCTTTTGAGAGATCAATGGACTATCCCATTTTGGGGGAGTGATGTGCTTTGGCACTTCATAATCCTAAAAATGTGTATACATGGGAATACCACTTAGTATTGATATATCAAGATTATCTAATCTCTATGTGGTATGTCATTCTCATAAGAGAAATTCAAATTCTATAAAGTCCATTGATTATCTCTAGTTGGATTTTATTTGCCTCTTATTGATAAGTAATGGATTATCACATTATGGGGAGTAATAAGCTATGTGCATATTACAAGCTTAGAAAATGTGAACATGTGAGGTATTGCCACTTAGAATTGATATTGTAAATTTCGTGTTCCTATGTGGCGTGTTTCTCAAACAAGTTCCAATTTGCTTGAATGATTTTATTTGCTCATCTTTTGAATCTTGTTTGTGAGGGATGTTCTTGGTACGGTTTTCCTCAAACTTGTTCTTCTATATCTTTTTGGAAACCGTTTGCTTCAAGTCATTAATAATTGCTTTGCATAATCGTATGCATATTTTAAGCTATCAAGAACATCTATCTATCTAAGAATTGCGCTTCAATCGTATCTTTTGCCTTATAGTTTTCTGTCGTGAAGATGATCTTGAATATCCTTGCAATCTACCACCAAGGAATAACTTCATATCTACTTGTCTTGATAAGTGATATTCGTTGTGGTGAAATTTGTAGACCGTCTTCACATTGGTTTTTCTTTATTTACTCAAACCTTTGAGTGCGTTATTTTGCATAGGAGAGGCATTGATCCCATTTTGTGCGTTTTGTATTCAAATGCAAAATTCTAAGTAATGTACAATCTTTTTTTTTGAAGCTTAGTAATGTACATATCTTGGGGGAGCTATCCTATACCTTTTGGAACACTCTCTTTATACTCTTATCATAACATCTTTTATCCTCATCAAGTGTGTTTTGATGGAAGACAAAAACCTTTTTGGTACCTTGTGCCATTGTGAAAAGTTTTTGTTTTGTTTTGTTGGAACCTTGCTCTCTTTTGGGAGTTTCTATCTCATTCCTTCTTCTATGTTTTATCTTCTTGAATGAGATAAGTGTTTGAGCTTGTGTGTTTTGTTTCATCATGTTTGCTCAATGTTGTTTTATTTTTGTTCATGTGTTGAACTTGTGGATCAATCTTTTGTTGGTTTGATTCTTTGATATAATTTGGACAACAAATGTGTTTTGACACGCTAATCGTGTCTTCTTGGATTTCTTGGTGTTTAGTCCAAATGTATCTTCTTTGGATCTTGGAAGTCTTGTGTGCATATTTATTATATGTATATTTTATGACATGCTTGGTTTACTTGATCAAATATATTGGGTAGACTCCATCAAATCCTAAATGGCTAAGATGTGCATGAAATTCAAATTTTATCTCTAAATATGCACATATTTATATGGAGTTTTCCCAGTGTATTGTAGTTATTCTAACTACTTTGGACCCAATAAGTTTGGGGACCAAAATGTACTTGAATGTTGTTTTAGGTACATTGGAGATGCAATGGATGCTTGTCTCAACTATATGGAAGGTGTTCTCAAGCATGTGTAAATTGGAGCCAAGCTAGGATGGTCAATAAACTCTTACCTACTACATCATACCAATGCTATCTCGGTAACAAGTATTCACTTCATGCATACATCTATAGCTTTCAACCTTGTGTAGGTTGCATCATGGCATGAATATCTTTATTTGCAAAATATTTTGGTTCTTTAAAAGGTTTTAAAGAAAACTCTTTATTGCAAATGTGGGAAATTTGAGATGATTGCATATCTTTGGGAGTAATCCTAAATATGTCAACTTCGCAATTTTATTGCATATCCTTTACTCATGATGCTCACATGTGTAATATTATGAAGTTACAAATTTATTCAACCTTTGTGATACTTGTTGCCTTCCTCAAGGCATCCCAACCATCTTTTGTTCCCTTATTGCTAGTTGTGATTTTACAGAGGTTTAAGTGGTTGAAGTTCATTATTATACAATAAGATATATCAAGCCTTGTGCTATATATGCTTTTATGCAAAGATCTATTGGTACAGTTTATGACATTTTTCTTGGATATCATGGTATCTCTTTTTAAAGCAACTATTTTGTGTGGGCATGTTTCTTTGTGGATTCTTCATCATGTTTTGTCCACTAAGAAACTTATACACATGAGAGAGTTATTATCTCGCCTTGAGATCCTCGTTCTTAGCCAACCATCTTTCTTATTCGTTTGTTTTTTGGTGGTTTCGAAAAAAATTGAGTGCTTATCTTACTTGATTGCATCTTCGTACACTCGTATTTCGTGAATATATTTTGGACACAAGTTTGTCTTGATAAACTTATTGATCCTTATCTATATCTTGTCCAATATATGTTCTTTGGATCCTTATGGTTTCATTGCTTCTTAAGTTGATACAACTCTCATATCTTCTTGTTGCAATATTTGGATCCTCAATATGGTTTGAATTCCTCCATTTATTCGTCATTGGATAAGTGCATTTTATTCCACTCATTTTATGAGATATGCACATCTTGGGGAGGAGCTCATACTATATTGGCTCTCTAAATTTTTTCGTCCATTTCGCAATTGTTGACAATGGGGGAGAAGTTTAGAGGGTTTAAGGGAAATGGTTTTATGCTTAAGGTTGGTTTGCTCTTAAGTGTTTGCCTTTCATGCATATCTATCTTTGATTGATGTTTTGCATGGTTTAATATATAGTGTAAACTCCACGAAAGGTAATCTTGCCAATGTATGTAATGAAATTCAAGTTCATCACACGTGCATATATTGTGGGGGAGTTTGCTCTATATATTATGGTTCTACTCACATCACCTTCTTTGGTAGTGGTTGATGTAAGTACAACTAGTGTTGATATGGGCTAGTATCTTCGTGATACTTGATCATATCAAATACAACCTCTGTATACAATTTATTCTCGGATAAGTTGCATACTTGTTTCCAATATTCATTATATAAACCCTCTTGTTGAGATTTCATCAATTACCAAAATGGGGGAGATTGAAAGTGCATGGAGCCCCCATGTATGGTTTTGGTAATTAATGACAATCCCTATGGACTAATGGTTTCATTGAGTTATATTTGAAGGCTTTTCCAAGGTAATGATATGAAGTCCATGTGTTGGATTCAAGGTTGATGCCATTAAGATAATGATATAGGTTGAATATTGACATCAAGATCATTGATACGAAGAGATGAAGTCCATGTGTTGGATTCAAGTTGGATGTCATGAAGATAAATATATAGGTTGAATATTGCATCAAGATCATTGATACGAAGAGATGAAGTCAATGTGTTGGATTCAAGGTTGGATGACATGAAGATAAAGAGATAGGTTGAGTATTGGCATCAAGATCATTGATATGAAGAGATGAATCTAAAGATATAAACGGTGAGACCCATTGAGCGCACCACAGTGATTTGACCTTTCTGGCCGTCCGATCTTTCCCGCTCCACACCTCCGCACCGTCCGATCCCCGCGGTTCCTGGATTGTCATGAACAGTGATTCGCAAAGTCGCTAACCGTACCAACCTTCGTGCACCCACTCTCCTGATGCCCTCTCCCGATGCACCCTGGAGCCCGAGGGCCCACCCGTCGCCCTCACGCTGCCTGTTTAATCGGTATGGCAGGGTTGTCAGATTCGCACTACGTTCCTCCCATTGGCTGATTTTGTCCATTTTCCGTTCTAGGTTTTTAGCGGATGCACTGCGTGCCCTTCTGGGAGAGCGGTCTCCGTACATGGTTCCTCCCCCTTTCTCTCACTGACGATGGGGCCATCCCCTCCCATGGTCCACATGTCGGTTGCCCTGCACGTTTGCGTCGCCGATATCTCCCGTGCGTGTGTAGCCTCTGCATATTTTCTACACTATGTTGGGGTACGCTCGGTATTTCGCACAATCGTCGGGTACGGTTCACTGTTCGTGATGTCATGGAGAATTCGGGCCCGATTTCTCCGTCCGAGCTGGCGTCCCTCTATTCGTTGACAGGTACGTTGCACTGTGCCACCGCCAGAAGACTTTCGGGCCCTTTCGCTGTGTCCTAGCTGGCGTCTCGCCATTGGTGTGTAAGGTCGGAACCGACCTAATGGGGTTGCCGCGTACATTGTTCTGGGAGGAGGGGTATATAGGTTGCGTTTCTGGATCGGATGGGTACTACAGCTCTCATTTCCCCCTTTTCTTTTTCCTCGATGTTCTTGCTCCGTCGCCTGGTTAGCTCCGGGTTGGGTATTTCAGTTCGCCGGCCTCTCTGTTCATCGTTCTCTTCTTTTTCGTCGTCTCTGGTACCTCTCGACGAGTTGATTCGCCGTCATTTCTGTTGAGTTCATGTTCGACGTCTTTTGGGTATTATTTTCGTTTTCCCTATGCTTTCCGGTTTATTGTTGTTGTCTTCGATTTGGTTTATGTTGTTGTTTGCTAATTGTTTTCGTTGTTGTTCTTGGTATTCTGTGATTTTTGGGTGTTCATTTGTTTTGTTGTATACGTTTTGCTCTTTCGTTGTTCGTCCGTGATTCCTTTTCTATGTACATGTCGTTGCTTGATACTGTGTTTTTGTCGTTTCGATATTTTTTCCGAGTTTGTCTTAAAGGTGTTTTTATGTTATTTTATATAATGTGTGTAGGTCGTCATCTTGGTCGGTTCGCTCGCTTGGGCTGGCGCGTTTGTTTTGCCGTCTTCTGTCAAGTCCCGTGTGCTTTTGGTGAGTTTTGATGTTCGATAGTTGGCTTGTGTTATTTCAGTTTTATTTAAACTTGATTTGTTTTGCACTTACCTATCTCGATGCACGCGGTTGTTGTTTGTGTTCAGTCCAATTTAAGGCATTTTTTTGGTTTTTTTTTGGTCTACTGGTGTTGCATTCAATTTGTTTTTGTTTGTTGTTTTGTTGTCGTGTTGACCACGTTATTATGTGATTTTTAGTTCTAATTTACTTTGTACTGTGTTCCTACTATTGATTCTTTCGAGTTTCTTCTATACGTGTTCTTATGTTATCATATGGTTTATGTGTGCAGGTCATTATCTTGGTCGGTTCTCTCGGTTGGCTGGGCGTCTTTGATTCAGCGTGTTCTTTTATGCTCGGTGAGTCCGTGTGGTTTCGGTGAGTTTTCATGATTACTAATTTTCTTGCCAAATCGTTTACTGTTTGTTGGGTTTTCTTTGACCGTGCTTACTTTCGTTCTTTGCTATCTTTATGCATATCGATTTCTTGATAGATCTACGATTTTGGTGCTTGTGTTTGATTTCCTGCGTTTACACCTGTTCCCCTTATCGTTTCGTGCTTGCCGTGTTTATTATTTTGTGTTGTTTCTACGGTTGTAGCCATGGGTGTTCATTCAGGTGAGATCCGGTGTATCTCCATGTACCGTACCGACGGTCACGCGCGCTTATGGTACTGCCGAATCCCGAGGCCGGCCTCCCACTGGCCGGTTTAAGGATTTATTTATGATTTTTTTAGCTCCTACACTCGTGTTGATATACACGATCATATTTTCCCTTCTCTTTCCAACATCACCGTTTCTTTCTCGCTGATGGGTACGTTTCTTTTGTACGCCTGGTTGATATTTTTTCTTTACCTTTTCATCGGTGCAGTCGTGCAGTTGTTCTGGCGTACTGTTGGTACTGGCCGAATCACGACGCCAGCCTTCCGCTGTCCGGCTTAAGGATTTATTTATGATTTTGGTTAGTTTCTACAGTAATTTGGGGCCACGACCAGGTTTTCGCCATTGGTTGCTGCGTACAATGTGGTCCTGTTGATATACACCATCGTATTTTCCCTTCTCTTTTGACCGTCTTCATTATTTTCCTTCTTATTTGCTTAGATTCGCGGCTTAGGATTTGCCGTGGATCGTTTTTTGACGGCGGTGGGTACGTTTCTTTTGTGCGCCTGCCTGATATTTGCGATAGTAGTTAATGAAGAGGGAAGATAATATTAGACTCGTGCAGTAATTGGCGGCACATCGGATAGATGACATAATCGGTCACGCGTACTATTGATACTGGTTGAAAACGTGAGGCTGTAGTTGTTGAGGTTGCCGAATTAATGCACCGCCTGAACCCGCCGACTCCAGGTTGCCGACTTAATGCACCGCCCGATCCACCGACTCCAGGTTGCCGTCTTAATGCACCGCCTGTTCCCGCCGACTCCAGGTTGCCGTCTTAATGCATCGCCTGATCCCGCCGACTCCAGATTGCCGTCTTAATGCACCCCCCGATCCCGCCGACTCCAAATTTCGAAAGGGCAACTCGAGGAGGTCTCGGAGTCGCCCAGGTGGGGCCCAGGCGCGGTCAAGGGTGGACCACGCCTGGGGGTCGTCTGGCCCCTGTGGGTCCCCCTGCAGGATTCCTTCTGGTGCGGTCTTTGTTTCTTCGTAAAAATAAATCATATAAATTGGCAGCTTATTCCGAGAAACTTCGCAGAACAACTTTTCTGGAACAAAAAGACAGCAAAAACAGGAACTGACAGTGGGCATGGTTTAAAAGTGGTTTCGATTTAGGGGAGAGGATAAGTTGGCGAGGACGGTAAATGGGTGTAGGTCTAATCCATCTTCTGTCCTCCTGACAGTAACATAGTGCGGATCGTGCCATGGCTTACGTCAGGTTAAGCGTAACGACTCAATACTGTTTCTTTTCAGAGTCTGTCGTTCTTATGGATTTTTTTCTTTCACTAGGCAAAATTTACCATTGACACAACTTTGTCTCCCGTCAAAGGTGCTTGTAATATGCATCTTCAGAATGTCGTTCGGCAACTTCGACACCACCTAAAGAAAAAGCACTTTGATCCCCATGCTCTCTCCAGAGTGCCAAAACAAAGTCCCGTGTCATCAATGAGTAACGATGAGTGGATAGAACTTGTGGAGCATTGGAAGGATCCGAAGTCCCACGTTGCCAACTTGACGTTCCCGCATCCTGATCTCCATATAAACACATCACAAAAAAGTCATAAAAATGGTCTGCTATTTGTTTCGTACGCCTGGTTGATATTTTATCTTTACCTTTTGGTTGGTGCAGTCGTTGTGGCATATGTGTGTGATTGTTGGCTTAGGCCGTGAAGGGATGGTCGAGACGGAATCCGGACACTGTACCTAGGCGAGGTCGTGTTGTTTAGACGGTCACTGCACCTACGCGGTACTGTGTTATTTAGACGGACAATGTTCGTAGGCGGCGTCGTGCCGCACTGTTTCTTGCCGGTCATGTAGACGTTCTCTGGGTGGGTGAATTATTTTGCCGGTTTACATGGTATGCTTGTCCGAAATCCACACACTCCCGTCGCCTACTTCCGTATACTTCACAAGAAAAAGCACGGATATGCACAAGCCGACTAAATCAACCAACAAAAAACAGGCCTAACGTGCCGCCTAAAGGTAAATACGTGACACAGGTAAAAACATTGGTCGGTCCCTGTTATAAATTGTGACGGGAAAATTTGAAGAAACTTGTTTCATTTGTTCGTAATAGGGTTCTTATTGTAGGATTGTTGTCACAAAAAATGAAACATGCATGAGAATCAAATACTGTCAGTTAAAATTTGAGTTGCTTCAGGAAAATTTGAAGAAACTTGCGAAAAAATAGATAGATCGACAAAGCAAAAAACATGGGTGGTTAAGATAAATGGGTGTAGGTCTAATTCATCGTCTGTCGTGTTGTTTCCTGTCAGTAACATGGTGCGGTTTGTACCCTGCCTTAGGTTAGCTTAAGCTTAATGACTGAATAGCTAAACGTTTCACGGTACCGACTCCACGGTGCCGACTCCACGATGCCGACTTCACGATGCCAACTCCACTGTGCCGACTCCACGCGATTTTTGCTTTTTAGTAAGGCGTCGCCATAGGCCGTATGTTTCTCGCCTTCAATGCATGGAAAGGCTAGGGCTTATTTTACATCTGGATATATTTGGTGATTTGTGAAGCATGTTCGTGCTGTGTTTTAGGGTAGGTTTATGTGTAATACGATTATCCGGGTGGGTGTGAAGGCTTGGTCGAGTTGGTTTCTTGTCCGGTGCTTTGTTTTGTCGTCCTGCCGTTCTGAGGTAGGTTATTCGGGCTATTCTTTGTTCAGTATGTGTTAATGCGGCATGGCTTTGATACTCGGGCGTATCAGTCCGAAGACGTGTTGGAGACGGTTCCTGATTGCATGGATCACACGTTCGTTGGGAGACCCCAAGAGGAAGGTGTGATGCAGTGTAGCAGCAGTTTTCCCTCAGTATGAAACCAAGGTTTAATCGACCAGTAGGAGCAAAAAAACACTTCTGAAGGTTGTTGGTGGCGGAATATGGCACGGCGCAACCCCGGGGAATCCGGCGCCGACGTGGAATCTGTACACAACACAATCAAACTACTTTGCCCCAACGAAACAGTGAGGTTGTCAATCTCACCGGCTTGCTGAAAACAAAGGATTAAACGTATGGTGTGAAAAACAGTAGTAAATTGCAGAGAATGAAAAGGAACAGTGTTTGCAGTTGGTTGTATTACCAATGTAAAAGAATGGACCGGGGTCCACAATTCACTAGTGGTGTCTCTCCATAAAAGATAACTAACATGCTGGGTGAACAAATTACAGCTGGGTAATTGACAAAATATTGAGCGCATGACAATGCATATATATGACATGATGATTACTATGATATTCATGTGGGCATTACGACAAAATACAAAGACCATTATCCAATAGCGTCTATGACTAATAATCCACCGCTAGGTGATCATACCGAGTTCCCCGTTGGTATTAAGTTGCAAGCAACGGATAATTACATTAAGTAATATGCGTAATGTAAACAAATGCATTAGACCTAACGGCGCACCCTTAAGCTAAGCATCGGTTATTTTATCCCTAGTGGCAACAACACATCCACAGTCTTAGAAGTTATTGTCACTCTCCTAGATTACCGGAGACATGAACCCACTATCTAGCATAAATGCTCACTCTTGGAGTTCCAAGCATCTACTTGGCCAAAACATCTACTAGTAACGGAAAGCATGCATGATCATAAATAACATATAAGATAGATTGATAATCAACTTGACATAGTATTCAATATTCATCGGATCCCAGCAAACACAACATGTAGCATTACAATAAGATGATCTTGATCATGATAGGCAGCTCACATGATCTAAACGTGATAGCATAAAGTGGAGAGACAACCATCTAGCTACTGCCATGGACCCGTAGTCCAAGGATGAACTACTCACGCATCACTCCGGAGGCAGGAATGGTGATGTAGAGCCCTCCGGTGATGATTCCCCTCTCCGGCAGGGTGCCGGGAAGAGATTCTGAACCCTCCCGAGCTAGGGTTGACGGCGGTGGCGTCTCTGGAACTTTTCGTGGATAATGGCTCGGGTATTTAGGATTTTCGCGTCGGGAGGAATAAATAGGCGAAAGGGCGGCGGCTGCGGAGCCACGAGGGCCCCACACCACCCCACGGCGTGGCAGGTGATGTCTACGCATGCTTCTATTCTTGTAGACAGTGTTGGGCCTCCAAGTGTAGAGGTTTGTAGAACAGCAGCAAGTTTCCCTTAAGTGAATCACCCAAGGTTTATCGAGCTCAGAGAGGTAGAGGTCAAAGATATCCCTCTCAAGCAACCCTGCAATTAAGATACAAGAAGTCTCTTGTGTCCCCAACACACCCAATACACTTGTCAGGTGTATATGTGCACTAGTTCGGCGAAGAGATAGTGAAATACAAGTAATATGGATGATTATAAGTGGTAATTGCAATCTGAAATAAAAATGGCAGCAAGCAAACATGTAGCAAAACTAGTTGTAAACGGTGTTTCAATGCTTAGAAACAAGGCCTAGGGATCATACTTTCACTAGTGGACACTCTCAACAATAATAATATAATTGAATACATAGATATTTCCTCTTCACTATGCTACTCTGAGTTATTCTCTCGTTGGATAACGAACACCAATCCACTTCGTAGTGCTATAACAGCACACCTTAAAGTCGCATTCCACATCTAGGGAACCCCACACTGTCAACTTGAGCGCCCAAAATTGTACTAGACAAACACTGCAATTTCATAGAGACATCCAACACAAATAATAACTCATGATAAATATTCATGTTATCTTTAGCCTAAGAGCCACACACGGGGTGCACACTGTCAACTTCGCACCGTGGGACAAAGGTGACTCCGGAGATTACATTAATAAAACCACTTGAGTAGCATATAAGATAATGAAGAGTAACATCCATGGATTAAACTAGATTACAAAGCTCATGATCACATAAAGATCACACCATGGGAGAGAGAGATAAACCACATAGCTACCGGCCTCGGGTAGAGATTAAGTCATGTGCTAGATCTTTTAGGTTTTTGAAAGCATATAGAGATTGCATAAAATATTTGATACTCCTCCCAACCTTGCTAACACAAGCCATGGCTAACCGAATCCTCGGGTGTCTTCCATCAATCACATACCATGGAGGAGTATCTATTTTTGAGAGGTGTTTGTTAATTGTTAACGAATGGTAGCGGGTGAGAACAGTATTCTACCTGTCAAACGGACTTTTAAGAGCGGCTCCCATGAAGGACGTTATTTCTACCAGCAAGGCAGATCATCCCTCTTTCTCTTTGGTTTACACACATGTAGGTATTTCACTGTTTGTCATTGCTTACTGATGAATCAGGGCAAAAGTGTGAAGAGAATTAATGGTTAAAGTTGTAATTAATTGGGACTGGGCACCCCGTTGCCAGCTCTTTTTGCAAAATTAGAGGATAAGCGCATGTATATGCCGCTAGTCCAGGTGTAAAAGTCCATTTGACAAATAGAATAAAGAATAACCACACTAATTCCTCATGAGCTAGTAAACATTGACACAAAAAGGGAATAATAACATTTTGAATAATTTAAAGGTAGCACATGAAAAATTTACTTGGAGTGGCAAGGAAATACCACATATAGGTAGTTATGGTGGATATCAATGGCATGGATTTTGGCTCAAGGATTTGTATGCACGAGAAGCATTCCCTCTCAGTACAGAGTTTAGTCTAGCAAGGTTTATGACAAACTTATTGCAAATGTTATAAGACTTCATACCGTCTTCCTTGTTAACCAAACCCTTTTATTAGAAAATATCTAGACCTTAGAGATACCACCGATGCAAACCAAATTTTCAACAAGCTTTACGGTAGTTCTTCACTAATAGGCTTAACTCATGTGATGCACAAATTTAATCATGATCTACTTGTTAACTCAAAACAATTGACAAGCATCAAGTTATCCAAATTAGTGATCTACAAGATTATGCAAGTTTTTCCTTATACCAATTACCACATGCAACATTTTCTGAACCAACCAAACACCAATCAATTTATTTCAACAACTCTCCAAACAAATATAAGTGAAGCAAGAGAGTACTTTCTACAAAAGAAAGCTAATAGCTCTGACAAGAGATACATGAAAACAAGAGCTAAAAGCTGAACACGCTAGATATGAATACTCAACAAATATAAGTGAAGAATAGGAGTATTCTCATGAAAAAGCGGAGCGTGTCTCTCTCCCAATCAAGAATGCTAGGGTCCAGTCAAGCTTTATTGAAAATAAAAGTACAATACTGAAAATAAAAGCACACAGACGCTCCAAGAAAAGCACATATGATGTGAAAGAATTAAAATATAGTTTCACTAGAGATGACCTGATAATTTTGCCGATGAAGAAGGGGATGCCTTGGGCATCCCCAAGCTTAGACGCTTGAGTCTTCTTGAAATATGCTGGGGAGATCCATGGGAGCCTCCCCAAGCTTAAGCTCTTCACTCTTCTCCATCCTATTATATCACTCTTCCTCTTGACCCTTGAAAACTTCCGTCACACCAAACTCAAAGTAAATCTCATTAGAGGGTTAGTGCATAATCAAAAACTCACATGTTCTATAAAGACGCAATATGACTTGTTACTTTAAACATTAGCTACTGCCACTGATGTTATGTGAAGCTCTTCCACCCAAAAAAGAATTTCACTCAACACTAGTAAAAGAGAGAATGCAAAATAAAAAGGCATAATCTGTCTAAAACAGAACAGTCCGCAAAGACGAATTTTTTCGAGGCACTTACGACGCTCAGATCGAAAAACTTTGAACTAATGAAAGATTCAGACATTCATAAAGATTACGCACAAAATTTTCAGATTTAATTAACAATCTGGTGATTTTAGGAATTTCGTACAGTGAACAGCAAAAATCTGTTTCTGCGCAGCAATCAAAATTAAGCATCATCTTAACACTAGAGGCTACTCTTGGCACAACAATGCAGAAAATAAATACAAAGGAGTTGCTACAGAAGTAAACAAACTCCTTGACTCAAATAAAGAAAAATTGCAGAAATAAAAATAATGGGTTGTCTCCCATAAGCGCTTTTCTTTAACGCCTTTTAGCTAGGCATGATTTTGATGATGCTCTCATATGTATAAGAGTGAATATGAAAGAGCATCAAGAAGCAAATATCAAACACATTTAAGTCTAACCCACTTCCTATGCAAAGGAATCTTGTAAGAAAATAAATCAATAAAGCACAAAGTGACTAGCATAGGAAGGCAAAACAAGTGCAGCTTCAAAATTTCAACATAAAGAGAGAGACTTAATATTATTGAGATATATGAAACCGTGTCTCCCTCTCTCATAAGGACCAGTAGGTCTTAAAGTACCAGCAAATAAAAGCAAATCAAGAGAAAGCTCAAAACCTTCATCATAAAGAGAAGAAATTTAGTAACATGAAGATTTCTATAACCATACTTTCCTCTCTCAAAATAATTTTCAGTGGCATCATGAATAAACTCAACAATATAGCTATCACATAAAGCATTCTTATCATGATCCACATGCATAAAATTATCATTACTCTCCACATAAGCATAATCAATTTCATTAGTAATAGTGGGAGTAAAACTATCACAACCATCATTGTAATCATCATAAATTGCAGGCATAGTATAATCATAATAAACTTTATCCTCCATAGTAGGTGGCACCAAAATACCACTATCATTATAATCATCATAAATTGGAGGCAAAGTATCATCAAAGAAAATTTTCTCCTCAAAACTTGGGGGACTAAAAATATCATATTCATCAAAACCAGCTTCCCCAAGCTTAGACTTTCCATAGCATTAGCAATAATGGTGTTCAAAGAATTTTAGTAATAACATTGCTACCATCATGCAAATAATTTTCCATAGGTTTTTTAATTTTCTCTTCAAAAGCATCATGTCCTAATCAAGATAAATTTCATAAGATCTCTAATTTTTTGTTGTTTTCCATTAAGCCTAACTAGTAAATAAAAACAAGAAACAAAAAGATATAATTGCAGAATCTAAAGGAAATACCTTCGAGCACTCACACGTCAGCAACAGTGCTAGAAAATAGCTAAGTAGCTGGAGGATGTGAGTACCTTTTACCTTACCTCCCCGGCAACGGCGCCAGAAAATAGCTTGATGTCTACGCACGCTTCTATTCTTGTAGACAGTGTTGGGCCTCCAAGTGCAGAGGTTTGTAGAACAGCAGCAAGTTTCCCTTAAGTGAATCACCCAAGGTTTATCGAACTCAGGGAGGTAGAGGTCAAAGATATCCCTCTCAAGCAACCCTGCAATTAAGATACAAGAAGTCTCTTGTGTCCCCAACACACCCAATACACTTGTCAGGTGTATAGGTGCACTAGTTCGGCGAAGAGATATGAAATACAAGTAATATGGATGATTATAAGTGGTAATTGCAATCTGAAATAAAAATGGCAGCAAGCAAACATGTAGCAGAACTGGTTGTAAACGGTGTTTCAATGCTTAGAAACAAGGCCTAGGGATCATACTTTCACTAGTGGACACTCTCAACAATAATAATATAATTGAATACATAGATATTTCCTCTTCACTATGCTACTCTGAGTTATTCTCTCGTTGGATAACGAACACCAATCCACTGCGTAGGGCTATAACAGCACACCTTAAAGTCGCATTCCACATCTAGGGAACCCCACACTGTCAACTTGAGCGCCCTAAATAGTACTAGACAAACACCGCAATTTCATAGAGACATCCAACGCAAATAATAACTCATGATAAGTATTCCTGTTATCTTTAGCCTAAGAGCCACACACGGGGCGCACACTGTCAACTTCGCACCGTGGGACAAAGGTGACTCCGGAGATTACATTAATAAAACCACTTGAGTAGCATATAAGATAATGAAGAGTAACATCTATGGATTCAACTAGATTACAAAGCTCATGATCACATAAAGATCACACCATGGGAGAGAGAGATAAACCACATAGCTACCGGTAGAGCCCTCAGCCCCGATGAAGAACTACTCCCTCCTCATCATGGGAGGCAGCACGACGATGAAGATGGCGGTGGCGTCGATGGAGATGGCTCCGGGGGCAATTCCCCGTCCCGGCAAGGTGCCGAAACAGAGACTTCTGTCCCCCGAATTAGGGTTTTTGGTGGCGGCGGAGCTCTGGAACTTTTCTGGGGAAATCGTCGATCCTTTTAGGGTTTTCAGGGTAGGAGCAATATATAGGCCAAAGGGCGTCGCGAGGCGGTGCACGAGGTGACTCCACCCCTGGGCGCCGGCAGATCCTTGGCCGCGCCGAGCCCACGTGTGGGGCCCTCGTGGCTCCACTTCGTCTCCCCTTCGGACTCCAGGTGTCTTCTGATAAAATAGGGGCGTCCGTAAATTTTCGTCCAATTCCGAGAATATTTCCATAGTAGCTTTTCTGGAATACAAAAACAGCAGAAAACAGGAACTGGCATTATGGCATCTTGTTAATAGGTTAGTCCCAGAAAAATGCATAAAATGTTATGAAGTGTATATAAAACATGTAACAATTGGTATAATATCAACATGGAACATCAGAAATTATAGATACGTTTGAGACGTATCAGTTCCCTAGAATGACGGTTTCAAAATGATTAGGTACGTGTACATGTGTTAATTGCATGTAGGTTCATTTCCACGTGTTCTGCTGATTGAGAGTTTCTGTTAACCGTTTGTATGTGCGGGTCGCTGTTGGAATAGGTTACCGACGGTACTAAGAACATTCTGTGATGTGATGCTGTCTGATTGTCTTCGAAAGGAAGCCGGTCGATTTAGGAGGCGGAACGGTCGGATAAACATTGATCATACAAAGTCTTTCTCTAAAGATGCTGCGTGTTATTGTCTCTTTTCTTCCTACGAAGTCGGCTGTGCGGACAACAGTGCTTTCTCAGCGGTGGTACCCACTCTGGCGTTCTGTCCCCCTCAATCTTATCGTCGATCATGAGCTGGCTGATCAAGATAGTGTACGCATTGACGTGGTTTCTAGCATCCTCGCATCACACCCTGATCCTGGTCGACGTTTTTTCGTTTCCGACTTCTACCGCAGGCAGAAACCCTTCGTCAGGTTGGATAGTTGGTTCATGTCTTCCACTCTAGATGGGTTGGAGGACTTGCAGTTCATTGGTGGTCTAAACCTGCGAGTACTGCCGTTATCCATAGTACGCTTTGCGGCTATGCTTCGCCTGGCCAGCTTTGTCGGGTGCCACTTTCCTCGTATTGATGTTGCGCATGCGCTTCTTTTCCCTCAACTAAAGCAGCTTGTGCTTTATGATGTTGGATTTTCAAGTATGGACCTGGAACGTTTACTCGCCGGTTGTATTGTACTAGAGGGTCTTCAGCTTCAGGGTGTTCATGGATTTCGTAGCCTTCGAATTGCCTCGGCGAGCGTTCGAACGATTGGTGTTGCATGCTGGTGGGACAGCATAGCACTTGCGATGTTTCGTGATTTGGTTATTGAGTATGCGCCTTGCCTCGAAAGATTAATCGTGCTTGAACCGGCTGGCCCAACGACTGTCACGGTTATTGCTGCGCCGAGACTAACGATGTTAGGGTACGGTCGACAATATTTTCCCGGCTTGTGGTTGGGCCCGTGGTTATTGAGGTGTACTGTTTCTCACCTTTATCTCTTTCTCTCCTCCGTTTGTTTATTACTTCTGCTTACTGTTTTTTTTGGCGAACTAAGTCTTTCATTTTTTTTCCTCTTGTGTGTTTTTTTCTTCTAGAAAATGGTTCCTGTCAGTTTGCCACTGTCTCTGCGCACGGTGAAGATTTTGGCGATCAATTCTGTCAGACCAGATTTGGCTGGAGTCATTGGGTTCCTTAGATGTTTTCCTTGCATAGACCGGCTATACGTTCAGGTGACGTTCTTCGCCTAATAGTGTCTCGGTGCGACTGATATTAAATTTGAAGTATAGGCGGTGAGAGACAGTCATTCGAGGGAACCTGGAGTCGGCGGAGTCGGCTCCACGTTTGTCAGGTTCAGCGGTTGAGCCGGTCAAATAGCTCATGCCGACTCGAGGGAGCCGGCGAGATCCATACTTCCTTCCTTTACCCTTGCCTCCTACGCCTGAAGTCGGCGCTCCACGGGGAAACTTGGTAGCCTATTAAGCATTCTACTTTCGTCCTGTTGGTGGCGTCTGTGTTACGGCCGTAGGCGACCGGCTTAATTACGTAGTGGGGTTTCCATCGTTTCGTACATGTGTGACGCGTCTAAGTCGGAAGGGATGTTGTTGTTATTGGAGTCAGATGAAGACACGTGGTCGAACCAAGAGTGTGAGGACGAAAATATCCAGGGATGTAAAGACAGAGTTGTCAAAAAAATTCCTAATAGTAGGTGGAGTGAAAATATCATATTTATCATTGTAGTTGGACTGAAAATATTACATGGACTATTGTATCTGATGCGTTGTTTCTTTTCCAGTCAACGGAACATAACAATAGGAAAGATGTGGTATGTTCAGGAAGGATTCTCCGCTCGAGTGCCTTGATCTTCATCTCGCGGAGATTAGTCTGGGCGACTTCCAAGGCACGGTGCGCGATATTAATTTCCTCTGTTTCTTTCTCCAGAACACAAGTGCATTGAAGTTTATGAGGATCGGCGTTCTCTTTCCACATCAAGATCGCTGGTGGTCTACTCAGCGTAATAAGCTGCAGATATGTGAGAAACGTTCTGCGTGTGTTAATATTCGTTTTGATTCGCTTATCAGTTTTGATAGGTTTGGTCTTGGAGGTATTAGTTCAACAATGCATGACTTGTCGATACTTGACCCTTTCGTTGCTCCATGTTGAGCATGCGGGTTGTTGGTCTGGAATAATATTCCGGGTAGTTTTGGAATCCATTGGCCGTTTTAAAAGATACATGAAGGAGTGATTATTGGTCGTTGGTTTATGTGGTTTTATATTTTGCTCGTCGGCTAATTATGTTGTATTGCCTTTTATACTTAAGGTACCACGTGACGAGCTTTATAACTTAATAGAGTCAGGAACAGGTTGGGGATATGTACCTTTGGTCATTAAGTCGGAAGTAGCCTACGCATAATGATCAGAAAAATACAGAGTATGTACATTTGTTGATTAAGTCGGCCGCTATACCGAATGATGTTGCGCACTCATGGCGATCCTGTGACCCGTCTGGCACAACGTAATAAGAAAGCTGATAGACACATCCAGGAAATATCATCGTGATGAAGAAATAAGAAATCTCAACGGGCAAGCCGGCGACCACCGAGCGGTAGGACCGGAGCCCGGAGTGAATGAAGAAACATCAACCACTCGCTGCTTAAACGATCATCAGTAAGACGACAGGCTGCAGGAGAAGAAGACATGTCGATAGTGTCAGTCCGACTTACGGCCTATCGTCGGTTCCTTCTCGAGGCTTCCTAAGGAAGGAAAGTCCTCCGGGCTTCCAAGTACGACGGTTGTTGGCCGGGAAGGTCAAAGCGGTGGAAAACCAAACCGGCATGCGGAATGAAGTAAAGCACAATAAATATTGCGTTCTCTGGTAACAAGCGGTTGACTTTATGGAACCCAAATACTTACGAACTAACTTAATTAGATGCCAATGCCAAGACGCCTAGGTAAAACGGTGGTCGTATCTTCTCCGGCTTCGTCAATCCGTCAGCGTATCTTGTGTCTCTTAAATTTTCCAGTGGACTATCTGGTTTTTACACGCTGAATACAGACGGTGCAACATTAAACAAAGTGTCAAGTGGCCTTCAGGCCGATGAAAGATCATCAGTAGGACGACAGGCTACACACTAGTAGGAAAACCCAATTCTATGAAAGCTTATTCTATGGCGCACCTTATAGCCGTGCGCCACAGCACCCGCCATGGTGCGCCACAGAATAGCCTTATTCTGTGGCGCACCAGCCATGGTGCGCCACAGAATAGCCTTATTCTGTGGCGCACGGCTATAAGGTGCGCCACAGAATAAGCGCGGGCCCCACACCAACGAACGGGTCTGCCACTTTTGACCTTATTCTGTGGCGCACTGGGTCAGGTCCGCCACAGAATATGTTTATTCTGTGGCGCATCCATGCAGGTGCGCCACAGAATAAGGTGCTCTGGCCCCACAAATAATTGGGGGGAACTATTCTGTGGCGCACCTGACCCAGTGCGCCACAGAATAATCTAATTCTGTGGCGCACTAGTTAGGGGTGCGCCACAGAATAAATGTACCAGATATTTTATAAGGCCATCTCCACCCACTTTCCCTACCCATTTCTCATTTCCTCTTCTTCCTCCTCTCCTCCCAACTCGTGGTGCTCCTCCTTCCCATCCATTTTTGACCATATATTTCTCCTTTTTTTTTAGTTAAACTTATTTTGGTTGATAGACTCCTCCATACATAGTCTCCTTTCTCCCATCTTCTATTTTGGATCAAATCTACAAGGTGAGAAAGGTTATTGTGCTTTGACCATCTTGTTGGAAATGTTTGGAGGTACCTTGAGAGACCCTTGAGATTGCCGGAACGTCGATTAACTTCCGTTCCGCCAACTTCGGGTACTCCATATGTCCCTTTTTTAGCAAAGGTCATGCCGGATTTTTTCGTGAAATTTGGCATGACTTTGTTAAAAATAGGACATGTGAGGTATTAATTGTGCTTGTGCTTCCGACCATCGTGTCGTTGAGATGCCGGACTTAGATGTGTTGTGTGTGTTTGTGTGTGCATGCATGTTGCGGCTCTAATTAAGTTATGTACTCTCGTTTCTTCTCTATGTATAGCGCGTAGTCAACCATGGTCATAATGATGAGCTCTAGTCAAATTAGAACATACAAGGACCAAGCGAAGGCGGACATGATTCGGTCCAACGGGAGGCAGATAAGATGTCCGTGTCGAAAATGCAAACATGAGAGGTGGATACACCCTGATTCTGGATTATTGGAGGAGCACCTGCTCAGGCACGGTTTCATGCCGGAACAAGCCAAACAAGATCACATCATGCCTGAAAGATCCACTCACATGACTGATAAGATTATACGCAGACCCTCGCCGCCCTGCCTCGGGAAGGAACGAACATCATCACGACACCATAGCCTCCCACGCGCAAGTACATAGGGCACATCATTAAACAAAACATCAGCTAGCTCAATAGTAACATCATTTCCACCCTTATCCCCTTCGGCTTCATCTTCCTCCCCCAACCCATGGATAAGGAATAAACAAGAAACACATACGCCGTAACTAGAAAGCCGAGTTGTTGTGAAGCCGTTGTCCACTTCGAACAAAGAATTGTCTCATAAAGCTCAGCAGAGGACAAGGATGCCGTCGACCATTTTGCTATTGCTTGATGGTAACACGGCACACACGTTCACCAACAGAGGACCCGATAAGAAAAGGAAAAAAAACTAGGACCGAATGAAGCCGGCACGCATGGAGTCGGCGGGAGCGGATGGTGCATTAAGACGGGAAACCTGGAGTCGACGGGACCGAGTGGTGCATTAAGACGGCGACCTGGAGTCGGCGGGATCGGGTGGTGTATTAAGACGGCGACCTGGACTCGGCGGGATCGTGTGGTGTATTAAGACGGCGACCTGGAGTCGGCGGGATCGTGTGGTGTAAAAAGACGGGAAACCTGGAGTCAGCGCGCCGTTCCCGGGGTGTCACCTTATGTGTTATCTCGCTTAATGGCTCACCTTCCCTTTGAAGCCTACTTAAATCGGCAGGCATGCGGACTTCTATGAGCAGTCTCGGGATGACACATGTCTGGTCAAACACACTATTTATGTCCGGCCACTCACACAGTCATACACCCGCGACTCAGGTCTGCTGAGTCAGCTTCATGTCTGCCGAACTGGAGTCGGCGTGCACTGCTTCATTTACCCGGTACTTAAACAAAAAAAGTGCACCATCACACGAAAGTCCAACGGAAAGCCAGCAGCAAACACCAACCAGATAACTCAGCACAGAAATGACGGAATAATCCCGAGCAAACAACGGCCTGCAAGGAAAAAAGTTAAAAGAGGTCACAAAACAAATATAATAGCACAGGAAACCAAACAGCGAGAACATAAAACGAAAATAGCAAGTGGCTGATCCGAAAATAAACAAAAAACGTGTGGAAACATCGAACAAACATACATGCGTGTTTTTGAACCGGGCAACGTCCCCTCTCCCTCTCACAAATGAAATGGTATGTGTTTTTTTTCAGATCTATGCGGTACTTCTAGGTGATTATATTGTCAGAATCTGTTTTTATAGGCTCCTTCCCGGTGTGAGTCAACGTTGAAGGCCCGTGTAAGATGGAGAGAGGACAAAGCTCTTCTTTTTTCCTAACCATGCATATGCAGTACCAAGATTACATGGTAGGTGGCTTAGTTAATTGTGCACACATCGCGTAGTTGATTTTAGAAGATGCATATATTGTGCTAGAAGAGTTATTATATATTTTTTCAGGCAAACCATGGGTATGTTACTTTTTTGTTAATTACCATGTCTATTCCGTCCGTATGTCGTACAGAAATCAGTTGACTTTTCTGTTTTTTGTAGTATGTTCCTTGCTATGTCAGGGAACAGTTAGGTGAAATTACTGGTGACCGAGTGATGAAGATCGTGACCCAAGATGGCTTCCTGTATGAACTTGATCTCAATAGAGAGGATGAAAGAACACTGATAACGGGGGGAGACTGGGACGATCTTATCGAGCACTACTCCTTATATTATCACGATAAGATATCCGTGAATTTGGTTGGTGACCAAGAATTCTTTATGGCTATTACCTCTGACGCCAACGATAAAGAGAAGATGATCATCGATGAGCCAGGTTATATTGTATAAGACCTCTTTGTTTATAAAGTTAGTAACGTGTTGACATGTATGCTGATACATTATTTACTAATTTTAATGTACGATGCAGAGGATCAAGTTAATTTGATTCGCTGTCCGTTGGCCAAACAAGGTACATATAAGCAGTAGTGGTTCATCAGTAATTCATGTTTGTTTCAGTTGGTTCTGTCAGAATTAGTTTCTCATAATACATTACTATTAATTGAAAACATGGTTCTTTTTATGCTGAATTTGTAGGCCGTGTCGATATCCTAGATTCTTTGGTGAAACCTCCTTCATTGCCACTCTCCCCTAAGCAAGTTCCTAGAGTGGTTACATTTTCTAGGAAGTACTATGAACGTATTGGCTCTCCTGTTATCCATAAGCTGACGGAGAAAGATTTTGGGCGTGGTACACTTGTAAGTAATTACGTACAATGGAATTAATGTACTCATCCACATATCATGATTGTATTATGATGTTGCTGATAATTCTCCTCAATTTTTCAGAAGATCGGAAGTGGTTTTCATCAAGACCTCAACATCCCCTCGTCAGGTCGACTCTATTTGTGGTCAGAACCAGTTAATTTTTGCTTTGGAGAATGGTTTGAAGATGAAAGAGGCAGATTTTCCCTGGAGAAGGAAAGCTGGAATGAATTTACTTGCAAAGCTGGCTTTCAAATCCGGATCGATTATCATTCTCTGCGCCATAAGTGCGAATTCTCAAATTTCTATGTTTTTTGAACGGCTGTGAAAATTTACAGTTTGTTCCGATCTGGATCAATCATCTAAGCTTTAGAGGTTTTTTATTTGGTATTAGAGGATGTGTCAGTTGTTTGATCCAAATGGATCCCTTAGGAAATTATTCAATGAATTGATCTTTTGGGTATGTGTTGGGACGGTATCTCTGTTTTGTCTGTACATGTGACGCCTTAATAGCGTCCATCACTCTGACTTCTTCCTTACAAAGTCTTGCGTGGAGTGTCTTCGTTGGGAAGCCTCCGAGCATATACCAAACATCAAGAGCAAGAGGTAGGCTACAAAACATATCTGAAAAAGACTGTAAAGATAAACTGGAGAAAGATCGCATAGAGTGGATGGTCGGCAAAACCACCCAACTGCGTTGGTAACATTTTTTTGTATTCACCTTTCATATTTACCATATTGGAACGATTTGAAGTTGCGTGATTAGCCACATATGTGGTAAGTCACTGTTCAGATTCATATGGTACCCGTACTGTCGCTAGAATCGTCTCCCGGGTCGGGCACGTGTATTGTTGACACCAGACCGATACGGTTCTCTCTCCAGCCTACCGTGTCATGCTATCGTGCCAGCTTCCTAATGAAACTACTTGCACCAAGGCTTCTGAAGGAAGGGACTTGCATGGAAGAAAACGATGTTAGTTTATTATAAGTCTGTATCGGTTAAGCCGGCGCGGCAGGTTGTAATGAAGAAGTCTTTCTACGCACCTATGGAGTACGAAACAACGCGCTGCGTAAAGACAAAACAGAGGCGTCGTCTTAACACGTACTCTACGGTATTAATGCGGCCACTGTACCTACGCGGTGTCGTGTTAGGCCTCGGAGCAGACCGCCGACCGCAAACCAAAGCATATAAAGAGGGAAAATGTGTATCAGAAAAGCTAATAGGACTAAGCCAGGGTACATACATTGACAAAGTGTACGACGGTTCGGCATGGAACAGCCTAAGAAAGGGTTCTTGCCTATGTCACATGGCATAAATCTATTTTGTAATCCCCTGTTAATCCCTTTGCATCAAAGGAATGACACATCTCAAATTTCATTCGCGTAGGATCGACGCATGTTTCCTTTGTTTTTCAGATTTCTTTGTTTTCTTATCCTGTGATCCATGAAGTTTCGAAGTAAGCCAGCTAGACGGAGAAAGTAATGTTGTTGGATCCCCTAGGGTCTTGGAGTCGGCGTGATCGGACGATGCTTTTAGATGAAGAAAGAGGAACGCAGGTCACACCGACTCCAGGGAGTCGTACATTTCTTGCCTTTATTGCTTGAAAGGCTTGCGCTTATTTACATCTGGAATAAATACTAGCTAGAAGACATCCGTAAAAGGAAGATCCGACTGTATGAATATTGGTTTTAGTGAAGCCGGCTTTGGATTTCTTGATCAGAGTGGCCTGCTGAGACAATATCGGTGACCAGCGTCAATGCGTGGCGAACTTCCTTGAGGTAACCGCTTGCCTTATCACCCTCCTGATTTTCTGTCGAAGGTCTCCCCGCATTAAAGCTCGGGTCCCATGCCTTTACCATGCCAAATGCGATGCTAGCTCCAAGTTATAAATCCGAGCGATGCCTCTCTTCAATTGTCGCTGGGACGAGTTGTAACTTTTGGACGAGCTGGATGTTTCCGGTGGGTGTCGTCTCGGTCGGCCATAGTGCTTGGCAGATCTTTTGTGCAGCCGCTCGGAGGTGTTCGGTCTCCTTGGTACGGGTCCTCTCATCGCGCAAGGCTTGTTGTAGGTTCGCGATTTGCAACGCGCTGGCTTCTACGGTCTCTCGAGCCACGGAATGCTGGCCCTTGACAATAAAAATTATAAAGTTTAGGTATTATTAGTCGTTATACTTAGAATCGATAGCCACAACAATATTTTACCTCCAAATCCTCAAGAGTCAGTGGCAGGAGAGTTGAGGAGGTTCCTTTTACGACGGGTATGTCGATCAGTGAGGTGTGGTCTTCTTCCACCGGGAAATACCATTGGAGAGAGTCCTTTTTGTCCTGTAAATCGAAAATCAGACGGCAGCGTTCTGTCAGGAAAGATGTAAGCAGTAGACCTGGAAACTGATGTTTATGGTTCATGGAGTTTACCCGATGCACTGGGTTGGAGGCGTCGTGGACTTCGACATGCTTCTCCTAGACCTGATCTGCCATGGCTTCGTCTGTTCCTCTTATCCGCTCTCTGTTGCCGGCGGTGTATGTTTGACTATGTGTGTGTGGTTAAGAACGGTCTCGGAGCTGGGTGTGTAACTGTGTGAGCGGCTGGGGAGCGGTTCTTATTAGCACGGACGTGGGTAGGCGATGCGTGCGACGTTTCGTGTGTTCTGTGATGTCTTAACGCCACTGCTGGTGGAGTAGGCTGCGGCTAGACGGGTCTCCATGGTCGGTATAGAAAATGCAGGTGTAGCCATTACTGGGAGAACTGATTATGTGCCATTTGTACTTGGCGTGTGGGACGCCGCGGTGTCGTGATGATGTTCGTTCCTTCCAGAGGCAGGGCGACGAGGGTCTGCGTATATTCTTATCAGTCAGATGAGTGGATCTTTCAGGCATGCGATTGGGACGGCAGTTTAAAGACAGAGGTTAGTAATCCATTTGATCGTAGGTGGTGTCATCACGAGTACGTTGGTGCTTGCATGCCATTTAGTAATTGCATGAATCTGTTTTCTGTTTATTAATTGTCTTACTTTGACCTTGATTTTACATATGGATATAATTATTTATACCCGCTGATTATTAGCATCGTGTATGGCGTGTTGTCAAAACAGGGCTTGAAGGGTCGTGCGCCAAGGCGCACCCCTAAATCTAGTATGATATGATCAATGAGAATAATTGATGAAGGAGTTAGTGTATGGAACTCAAAGGAAGACATTCTCTAGCTTATGTGTTAAGCCATGAAGGATCAAGATCTTGAGCATTTGATTTCAAGAGGAGAATTCAACATATGGCTCTAAGTCGAGGTCATGATGGACTCATGTGTTGAGCCCTAGTTGACTAATGCTTTGAGCATGCAAGCAAGTGAATAATTCATTATGTATCTCAAGATATTGTGATAGAGCATGAAGAAGATTAAGTGATGGCCAAAGTGTAGACCATGAGAGAATGACATCAAGTGTTGATCGTCATCAAGATTGAGAAGTGCAAGTTCAAGATGAGCATCTCGAAAATCATACGCTTGAATCTTGTCGTCCATTTTGGTGTAATGGACATGTGAAGATATTTCGAAATGAGGCTTTCCCATAGTGGAGTATGGAGGAGCAATTTGCAAGTCTTCACCAAGCAAATGAAGTCAAGAAAGATGTTCCATCTTGAGGCGGGCATGATCGTCATCATCTAACTCAAGTGAAATGCGCAAGGCAAAGGTATAACTTTGATATGTTTTCTATTTTGCCGGTCTCAAGGTGGTTGTTGGGAGACCGGGTTATAGGTTTGATAACAGTACAATCAAGGGGGTTCTCGGGTTAATAACTTGTTCACATCATTTGTAGAGAGCTCAAACCTTTGCATATTTGACACCATCTTTCTTGATTCTTATTTGTCATTTCTCTGGTTGAGGTTTTAGAACTTGTTGTCATCTTCATGACAAGCTTAAGTTTACCAAAAACGGATTTCGTATGAAAAACTTATTGTGTTTTTGGTGTTGGAGCTTTTACCGGTTCTTCATTTATAGAGAGGTTAAACCTCACCCCATTTGATTCTATCCTCCTTTGCTTTTATTTGGTCTTTCTCTGCATGAGGATCTAGAGCTAATTGTTATCTTCAAAACAAGCCTAGGTTCATCGAAAACGGATTCCGTATGCAAAAGATATTGTGTTTTCCGTACAACTCGTTTTGCTATTTTGGAATCCGGATTCAGATCCGGAATTGTCCGGACCTGGTACCGGAATAATCCGGAATGAATTTCGGGCTTAGACCGGGCGATTCTGGGTGAGTCCAGTAGCTGTTTTTTAAGTCCGGTATGAATTCCGGAATATTCCGGATCTGACACCGGAAAGTACGAAAACTGTGTAACGGGAACATTTCTTCTTTCCCTATATATAAGTCTTCTTCCCCAACGGTTTTCCTAGCTTTTTCACACTCTCTCACCTCCATTGTTGCACTTGGAAAAAGCTTACTCCCTCTATCTCCCTCCCATGATTCTTGCTTGATTTTGAGTAAAGAGAGAGGAGATCTAGATCCACATCTTCACCAATCAAATCCCCTTCTAAGTGAAGGGAACCCCTTGGGATTTAGATCTTGGAGTCATTGGTTGACCTCCTCTTTGTTCTTCCTCTTCTATTCCTCCCTAGCAATTGTTGCTTTGGTGGAATTTTAGAGAGAAGGATTTGAGCACCTCTTGTGTTCTTGCTTTGCATTTGTTGCATAGTTTTGAGCTCTCCGGTTTGATTAGGTCGGGTGAGAGCCCGTGTGCTTGTTACTCTTGGAGGGTGACCTCCTAGATGGTTTGGTGGTTGTGACCGCGGTGACCTCTTCGTGGAAGATTGTGAAGAGGCCCGGGTCTTCTCCTTCGTGAGGATTGTGAAGTGGTTGTGGAGCTTGCCATCTCCGGAGTGGAGGAAAAGCTAACCGTAAGGAAAAGGCCCTTGCTTCGTGTGGGGGCTTGGAGAAGAAGGTGGCCTTCGTGGCGTACGGGTGTCCTTCGTGGTATCCCGCACCTCTCCAACGGTGACTACCTTTCTTCGTGGAAGGGAAAATCGGGATACATCTTCGGCTCTGCGTGTCTCGGTTATTTCCATACCCGAGTTTACTTCCTTGTGATAGCCTTCGTGCTTGAAGTTAAATATATCTTGTTTATCACTTGTGATATATCTCTTGTTCTCATCTTGTGTAGCTTAATTTGTTGGTGCACTTAGTTGAGCCTAGCATATTTAGGATTGTGATTGAAAGCTAAACGATAGTTTATTTCCGCGTTCTTTCAAGCCAAATCCGTAATTAATTTTAAAAACGCCCATTCACCCCCTCTAGGCGACATCTCGATCTTTCACATGGGTTGTAGGAACTGACAATAAAGAAAAAATGTTTTTTGGTGCCCCGCTTCACTTAGTACCACTAACTTTTTCCACACGCTTTTAGTTTTCCTTACTTTTTCCCTCCTCGCTCCACCCGAGCCTCGCGATTACTCAATTGGCCATTTTCCTCGGGTAGACCTCGTTGACCGTTACTTGTCTCTGACAAGTGGGACCGCATGGAATGCACACATTTGGTCAAGATTGTTGAACGTTACTTGGCTGAGTCCTAAATAGTCGGTCACATAAAATGCTGACACGTGGGGATGGCCTAGGGCCGTGTCGCCTCATTTTGAACCATCCTGGCCCCGCTTTAACTCCCAAAGCCCGTCATGCCCTCCTTCATGCCCGCCTGATTTTGATTGCTGATTCAATCGTACTGAAAATCAGAGTCGATCGATTGATCAGTTACTTGTTTGGCCAATTGATAATTACGCCCACCGCTTTCACTCCCTTGTCGTTTATTAAGGATGATTTCCTAGAAACCTAGAGCATCTCATCTCCGGCTAGATTCCTCTGTCCCTTTTTATAAAGTGTTATGCCAAGCTAATTAAACTTGCCGCCAAAGTTTATAGAAAAGAGACATGTGTAGTGTCTTTGTTGATTCTGGGTTGAGGATTCATGTTCGACCTTCAGCCTGACGCCTCAACATCAATGTATGCTCAACGATTCCTATTAAAGGCTTTGTAGAATACTTTTCGTTGAGTCTTAAACATTTTGTTCTGTAATTTTCCATCGGTCATAGGTTGTTACTGATGGCTGAGATGACGATATGTCGCATCGATCTTTCTTCTTTGTGTTAGTTCAATTATCCCCGCATCAATGCTTGACTGTGGTTGATATTGTTTAACAGCGCGTTTATGGTGATTGGCAGGTACTTCGGTAATATGTAATAAATATCTAATTATGTTTATCAACATACCAGGGATTGTCATACTTCTCCAATAACTCCTCCAGAATATCTCCCTAAATATGTTTAGATAATTATGTAATTTTTGTATTACTTTAGTCCAACAGAATGAAATGATCATAAACTCCAGACTAACTATCAAAAGAAATAATTAGTCGAACAAAATAATATGACATCCCAGTCTAACTATCATAGGAAAACTAGACTTGTGACAAAAAAAAGGCAACACAAGTAGCACATCTAGCTCACTGTTTTTCCACTAATTATGATATGAATTGATGACAAAGAATAAGTGTTTTCTATCTTGGTGCGCTTGTTTCGCTTATTACTACCACTTTTTCCCACGTCTTTAGTTTTCTCCATTTTTGGCCTGCACGCTCCACCAAAGCCTCAAAATTGCTCAAGCGGGTGTTTTCGTCTGTTCAAAGTCGTCGACCGTTACTTGGTTGAGTCCCGACGAGTTGACCGCGTGAAATGCTCTGCTCCAGATTGTTGAGCGTGATTTCGTTAAGTCTTGACGAGTGGGACCACTTACAATGATGCCAGGTGGGGCTGGTCCGGAGCTGTGTCGCCTTGTTTTGAATCGTCCTTCTGACCCAAATTTGAACCCCCAACGTGTTCTGCCTGTCATCATGCCCGCCACCCTGGCTATGTCCGCTGAACTAGAAATATGCCACTACCAGTACTAGATAAATATATCTCATTACAAATACCTCTCTCATCATGTTCTCAATTTGCATATCTTTCTTCTTCAGCATTTCATCAAGCCTAGAATTAGCATAGCCAGCAAGTTCAAAGTTTCCTCTCTTGAGCCAATGGACCATGTCACAAAAATCAATCAGGTATGGCTTCAAAAACAAGGGAATTTCAAGGTTAGCCCATTCAAAGAATGTGTAACCACCACTATATTTCATTAAACATAATTTAGTCAACGAGATCACTTGAGTATGTAATAAATCGAAGTTTGGTAAAGACCCCCGAACTATTGTGAACTTGAAATATCACCTTCCCTTGTTGTCATCGCTCCAAAAAAATCCACCTGGAAGCATTCACCTTGCATTTGCATTCCTTGACCGGAGCATATTGCATGCAGTGGCCTCTCTCTGTAATTGGGAACGGAACGACGATTTGTCGTCGCTCTGCTAGAGCTTGCCCATGTAAAACTAGCCATCTCTCCGCAAGCGAGATCTAGGGTTCAGTGCAAGGGGCGACGTGGGGATCACCGTCGAGTGCATCTCTCTGGCATTAAGCTGTAGGGTTTGAAGCTGTTGAGATGGGGCGACCAAATGTGGCAAGAGAGATGGAGTGGGATCTAGTGTTAGGGGTGCGACGAGAGACAGACGTAAATGTGAACGTTGCGATTTTGATCACTTTCTCTACTGACTCACTCAAACTGTGGCCATAGGCATGGCCATATGAAACGTCAGGAGGACAATTTTGGCTTTCTTTTGAATGAAATCATATAAATGGTGAAAATTTCAAAAAAAACAGAAAACTTACATGAAGATTTCTCTTTAGTGTATTAATTTGAATGAAAAATCACAAACATTCAATGAAGAGAATTTGGATTTTTTCATAAAATGGAATCCCTTATTTGAAGATTCATATATTTAAAGCCAAATGACCATAGGAATAGTAATATGCATGGCTAAGTTATTGCTGTCATGATAAAATGGCACAAACATGTGTAGGATTGCATTAAGATTTTCAAAGCGACATTCTGAGACTTTCTAAAAGTTTTTTAGTGAAAGAAATGTGAATTTTTTGAAGTATGTACCACAAATAAGATTGGGAACTAGACTTTCAAAAATTTCATATAGAGAGTATAATATTGGAGTCACAATCCTGAATATTTTGAATTGTTGAGATTTTTAGTTGTATTCCACTCACTAACCGAGTTTAGTTGCATTGATCGCAAGTAATTCAAATATGAACTATTATTGTGTTATGGTTTGTCCCTAGAATTAGAGATATATCATATAAAGATAGTCTACTATGACTCTACGCAATAGCACAAAAAACAACTTGAAATTACAACCCCTAGCAAAGCAAGGAGAGGCGGACAATTTTGGCCATGTTTTAAAAAATATCACATAAATCAAGAATTTTTTAAGAAGTGGAAATTTGCATAAGCTCCATTTTAAGTATACTATTTTGAAGAAAAATCATAAGTTTTGACATAAATATTATTGAAAAACAATCTTCACAAAATGGACTACCTTTTATGAAGATTTGTGACTGTCATGCCAAATGACCATAGGCATGGCCATATGCATTGCTAAGTTATAGCTATCGACTATCATGACCAAAACTGGCACAAACACGGGTTTTAACATTGTAAACAAGATTTTCATAGTGAGATTCCAAAACTTTTTGAAAGTTTTGTTTTCATTTTTTTAGTGACAAAAATGTGATTTTTTCTGAAGTAGATTTTTTGTGAAGTTTTGTTTTCATTTCATAGGATTGGGAATTGTACTTTCTCAATTTTCACATAAACTATATCATCTTGGTGTCACAATATCTGAATATCTTGAATTTTTTGAACTTTCTAGCAATATTCTATTCATAAGTGAGTTAAAAGCATTGTTTCTCGAAAGTATTTCAAGATGAACAACAAGTGTGATATAGCTTGTCCCTAAAATCAGAAGAAAAAAATATAGAAAAGGTAGTTTATTATGATTCTTCGCAATAGAAACAAAAAACCCTAGAAAATAAAACCCCTAGCTATGCAATGTCAGACGGACAATTTTGACCCTATTTTTAAAATATCATAAATCGGGAAAAAAAACAAATTTGTAGTGTACTATTTTGAAGAAAAATCATAACTGTTACTAAAATTATTAAAAAATATCTTCGCAAAATGGACTGCCTTATATGGCTTTCAAACCAAATGACCATAGGAATTACCATATACATCGCTAATTTATTGCTATCATGGCCAAAACTGACACAAACATGGGTTTTAACATTGTAAACAAGATTGGCTAAGTGAGATTCCAAGGTGTTTTGAATTGTTTTCATTTTTATGCCAGAAATTATTATTTTCGTGAAGCACAGATAGCGAATAAGATTGTGAACTCGACTGTCACAAATTTTAAACAAAGTATATCATATTGTAGTCAAAATCCCATAATATCTTATTTTTAAAGATTTTTAAGCTATATTTTATTAATTAAATGAGTTTAATGTCATTCATCAAAAGTAAATTGAAATGATCTACAATTGTGTCATAGTATGTCCCTAAATTAAAAAAAATCATATAAAGATAGTCTATTATGATTATAGGCAATAGCACCAAATAAGTTGAGAAGATTCGAGAAGTTTGGAAACTTGTGTGAAGCTTCCTTTTCAATGTATTAGTCTGAAGAAAAAATCATAAACTTCAACACAACATTTAAAAAAAATCTTCCCAAAATAGAAGACATTATATGAAGATTCATGCCTTTAGAGCCAAATGACCATAGGCACGGGACTATGCATGGCTAAGTTATTACTATCATGACCAAAATTGGAGTAAAGCTGGATTTTAGCATTATAAACAAGATTGCAAAGGTACAATTCTAAGGTTTTTTATAAGTTCTTTTTTCATTTATTTAGTGCAAAAAATGTGTTTTTTGTGGCACACATGGCTGGCCATCGCCAAGAAGTTGTTGCTCGACAGGATACAGCCGGCCTTGCCCTAGTTCACGGAGGCGTTATCGGCGGTGGATTGCGGGATTGTGACAATCCCTGACGATGATAACGGGCCTAACGTAGGCGAGGAGTAGGTGGCGACGGAGACAACAGAAGCGGCGCGGGAGGAGATTGGTTTGCCTAGTACCCATTTTACCACTACTTGGATTATTAGATTTTTTCTGACCCTGTACTTGGATTAGATTTTAATTTTCGAATTTCATTCGAATTTGTAAAATATATCCTAAATATGAATCAAATACCTCGTTTTAGTTCTTATTTTTATGTTTTTCATTTACAAAAATCCTATTGGGAGGGACGCTGGAGACACTCGATCCCAATAATAGGGTGGCAATATGTGTCGGCGCTCCCAATAGAAGAAAATGTTACAGTTTTTAAGTAAAAACTTGCTCACACTCCTATGCCTGTCTAATGGAAAATATGGTTTGGTACACCAGACAAGAGGCTTAGGTCCTCGTTTGTCCACGTTGTTCCTCATAGGCTACAGTACGCAGGACACATCGAACAGAAGAAATGTGGAATAAACAGACGGATGCGGGTGGGGATATAAAGCCTAGCGGGGTACAGAAAATGAGAACTTTCAAGTGTCATGTTATATTGGATTGATAAGTTATTCTTCCATCAGTATCTCGGGCATAGTACTATCACCTAGGCTAAAAAGCGGCGGAAACAAAAATAGAAAATGAAGAAATAGGGAATTTCCTATGATTAATTCCAAACAGCGGGCGCGCGTGCGCTTCTACGGTGAGATTTCAAGAACAGAAGCGGTGGTCGATCTCGTTACAGGCCGTCAATAATGGGAGTGGTGTGTTTGAGGAAGTTGGGGAGCCCAATCTTTCTCCCGGTTCTCTTCACATCATCCTGCACTTTCTTCCTGTAGTCCCCGAAGGTGAAAGGCTTGTATGGCGACGGCTCGCCGCAGGTCCCGACGGGAGAGTCGTAGGACGGGCACAGGAAGTAGGCGACGGAGAAGCGCTCCGCCTTGGCGTTGGCCACCACTTTGTGCTCCACGCTCTTGTACCTGTTGTTGCTCCACGCCTGAATCCAAACAAAAACACATAATCAAAACTTAACCACACACGGAATATCTGAGGTGACACTGACAACATGTACTGTTCGGGTACATCTCGCTAGCTGCCTGGTCAAAACTCCAGCACGTATGTACTGTAGAAGACTGGTACCTGAAACAGATCGCCGATGTTGACGATGAGGGCGTCGGCGTGTGGTTTCACGGCGACCCAGCGGGAGTCCTTCATGAGCTGCAGGCCCCCGACCTGGTCCTGGCACAGGATGGTGAGGAAGTCGCTGTCCGTGTGCGGCACCAGCCCGAAGGTCTCCGGCGCGAACGGGCACGCCGGGTACCGGTTCAGCCGCAGGAAGCACGTCGTCCCGTCGCACCCTGCCGGGAACGTCGTCGACCCGCCGGCGGCGTGCCCGAGGTTCTCCGCCAGCGCCTCCGCCACCGTGTCTGCCACCGGCGACATCGCGTCCGCCACCTCCTGCATCACTCCCCTGCACGCCACAATTAACTTGTGTTCATCAGTTTACTCTGTTGCTGAAACTTCATGTATTCTTTGTAAAAGGGATCTTGCCTAGTGCACACGTGCTCATACTACCGATTATTTTTCATGATTATATATTCACGTATGTATGGATCATCATACACGTACGTATGCTGGTTTGAGATATTTCTCTTTCAGAACACTGTACATGGAAGGGTACCCCGAGAGGGCATGTACGCAGCACACAAATTCAATACTCCATATTCTTTGTATCATGGCTTGGTGGGGATGGGGTTGGTAGGCAAGCAATACCAGGCTCTAGGCTGGTTCGATGGACACCAAGGCGTTAAATTGGTTTTTTTTTTAAAGCGTACATAATTTGTATTCATACGAGAAAGGAAACATTATAATGACGCATACAAGCAAAGGAAAAACAGAGGATACAGACAATGCCACTGCTGTTAAATTGGTTTTAGTGTACTATAAACGCTCCCCACATGTGTGTTTCGTGGGCACAAACGCAGCCGCACACATGATATCGTCACTCATCGACTCAAAACAAGCCGAATTAATGTACTGTAGTTGGCAGGAAAGTTTGCCGCGCGGCAGGCAGGAACTTCTAGAATATAAATATGCCGACAGGAAGCGAATCTAAGGATCGCGCCCGTAATAATTCTCAAAAGTGTTCGTCCGTCCCCGTTCATTCACAAGCGGAGTAAAATATCCCAAAATTGACCTATTATTATTTTCCTTGTATAGATAAAAACAGTGAGTTACCGTACTACTCGATCGATGGAGACCCAAACAAACACAAGTAGTGGAGTGGGAGAGCGGCGTTTTGGCACCCGGGAGCATATGCTCCCGGTATTTTTGAAAAAATAGAACAAATTGAAAACTTATCAAAAAATTTCGAAACAAATCATGCACGTATCTGACTATGGTACGCACGATCGTGTAAAATTTCGCGCTGAAATGACATCGTGGCCGCCCTGTACAAAAATGACAAATTTTTGACAGAAAATGAGAATTTTCTGTCAGAAATTTGTCATTTTTGTACAGGGCGGCCACGATGTCATTTCGGTGCGAAATTTCACACGATCGTGCGTACCATAGTCAGGTACGTGCATGATTTTTTTCGGATTTTTTTGAAAAGTTTTCAAAAAAATTTATGCTCCCGAAAATAATGGGAGCATATGAGCCCGGGCTCCATTGTGAATTTCCGTGGGAAAGCCTAAAAGAAGCTTACTCTACTATGCAACCACGTACACTCATCATGCGTGGCTAATTAATTAAGCGCCACTACGTGGCTAAACTGATGTCCGGCGAAGCAAGCCGGTCGATCCAACAGACATGCATACACAGACTGGTGCAGGAGGCAGACATGCTGCTTGCGTAAGTAGATACGTACCTGAGTGAGCTGAGCTTTCCGTAGTCGCAGTCCTCCCCGGAGATGCTGGCGAGCGGGACGTGGAAAGCCTCCGACCACGAGAGCTGCAGGAGCGACGTCGCCGTCGGGTTGCCCCACCGGTACGAGCCGTTGAGGAGCCCGGCCCGCTCCTTGGTGTCGAACGGCAGGCGGAACAGCCTCGTCTGCTCCCGCCTCATCTCCTCCAGCAGCTCGCGCCCCACGCCGTGGCCGGTCACCTGGAAGAAGCCCCACTCCGACGCCGCGCGCGCCATGGCGTCCGAGCACGCCTTTCTCTCCCTCGCGTCGCTGCTCCTCAGCCGCTCCAGGTCGATCATCGGCAGCTCACGCTCCAGCACGGGCAAGTTCTCCGGCGTGGGCGCAATGCCGCCATCGTCGAGACCGCCGCCGCGGAGCAGCGCGCGGTAGCTGTCCGCCAGAGGCGGATCGGCCGTGGTGGTGGCTGGGTCAGCCAAGGCCGGCATGGTCGGAGGGAGAGGTAGACACATACGACGATCGAATAGCTTAGCTTGCAACGGGACCAGAGGTACGTCGTGTCACACGCAGTGCACACTTGCTCACTAGCTAGCTAAGGTTAAGCTACCACTGGGCCACTGGCTAATGGCGAACCGCTGGCGCTTCTACAAAAGATCAAGGAGCGAGAGGCCTATATATAGAGCTAGAGCTGGCGATGTAGTGGCTGCCCGATGGGCGACGAGCTGGACATGTGCTCGATCGCACGCTAGCTAGCTCTTGCATGGGGAGAGCGCGGCCGCCTTTACGGTGGATCGGGAATAGCCTAGCCGTTTCGAGGGTAGACGCGAGAGTGATTTCTTTCTATGCGCGACGTCGACGGAGCGACACTTGGGGGGCGTCCTGTGGGCCTCTCGCGCTGTCGCGCAACACGTTATGGTATGGGGCCTCTGTCTTTGACCGCCCCCACTCGAGGCTCGTCGGTTATAAATGCGAAAAGTGCGAGACGATTTTAAATGTTATGAAATGTTCCAAATGACCCGGTGCATTGCATCTGTGAAAATGAGCTAGGATGCAAATCTTGTGCGGTCAGAGCTAAGATTATTACTCCCTCCGTATCAAAATAACTGTTTTAGATTTGTCAAAAAGTGGATATATCTAGACATGAAACAAGTATAGATACATTCACTTTTGGACAACTTTAAGACACTTATTTTGGGACGGAGGGAGTACAAGTTTGTTCTATTTTTCAGATTTTTTTAGTATCAAGTCACACATGAATATGAAGGATATGCTAAAAAGCTGTGGGGACAGCTATAAATGCGAAAAGTGCGAGACGATTTTAAATGTTATGAAATGTTCCAGACGACCCGGTGCATTGCATGTGTGAAAATCAGCGGCGGAGCCAGGATGCAAATCCTATGGGGTCAGAGCTAAGATTATTACAAGTTTGTTCTATTTTTTAGATTTTTTTAGTATCAAGTCACACATGAATATGAAGGATATGCTAAAAAGCTGTGGGGTCAGCTATAAATACGAAAAGTGCGAGACGATTTTAAATGTTATGAAATGTTCCAGACGACCCGGTGCATTGCATGTGTGAAAATCAGCGGCGGAGCCAGGATGCAAATCCTGTGGGGTCAGAGCTAAGATTATTACAAGTTTGTTCTATTTTTTAGATTTTTTTAGTATCAAGTCACACATGAATATGAAGGATATGCTAAAAAGCTGTGGGGTCAGCTGACCCCACAGCTCCAACATGGATTCGCCACTGGTGAAAATGCGGAAAAAAAGGTCGAAATTTATTATGTTGGTTGTGCACTGCACATCATGCTCCTGCAATATTGCTCTTCTCGAACTTCGTAGTCCATCCGGTTTTGTATATAGAAGTCACTATCTCAATTTCAACATACCAAGAAAGTAAAACCAACTATTAAATAACACGATTAATTACATCAAAAACCTAGTGTGTTCCGTGCTAATTAAACATGTTATATGTGGTGTCTCTTTCTCTATGGTTGCATGCAACATTCACAATAACGGAAGTGCCTTGGGTATGGCGTTCAACGTCCGATCGGACGTACGACTAAAATCTCAGACGGACACCTAAGGGCATCGCGCCTGTTTGATTGTACATGTTCGGAAATCTGACGCACAACGTTGGTGTCGTATAGATACAACCTGTTGGGAAGCGATAGTGCGCTTGTATAGATACAAATTGTACTAATGTTAGTGTGTAACTATCATGTGAGTGTGTGAGTATTTTTTTTATAGTGGCTTTGTATTAAAAAAACGGAGGGAGTATTGATTTAGGTATCTATCATGTGAGTGTGTGACTCACTCAATGTGCCCGACTCTTTGTCACAGGTAAGTGTAACGTCGATCGATCATTCTGCTTTCCGCCATTCTTGGTAAATCCTAGCTGCCACTACAGGAAAACGGATAGTTGCCTACGGCTAAATGTATGCCGACGGCATTTTGTCGGGGCCATCGGCATATATGGTTGTATGCCGACGGCTTTATAAAAGCTGTCGGCATACATTTGGCCGTCGGCATATATTTTGTATGCCTACGGCTTTTTAGAACAGCTGTCGGCATACGTATGGCCGTCGGCAACTATGTTGTATGCCTACGGCTTTTCAAAAAAGCCGTAGGCATATGTTTTGCCGTCAGCATACAAATCTGCATCATTACCAATCTGACGGCGCCACCTATACGCCGACGGCCACCTTATTTAGGCCGTCGGTATACAACTTTTTTTCCCAAAAAAAATAATCTGTGAGTTTGTATGTCTACGTCTTTTTGTGAAGAAGTTTTTTGAAAACTTTGTCAAAACTCAAGTTTATCATTTATCCTATCAACTAATACACATAAAAGGACTCCATGTCAAAGGATTTCTTTTTTGAGTATTTGTTCACTTTATTTTATTTTTTTGAAAAAGAACGATCAAAATGGCCGCCATGTCTATTCATTGAAAGGGGTCGAATTAGTCAAAACTATCGACGATTCAGTGATATAACCACTACTTGTGTAACTTAAAATTATTTTTGTCAAATTTTCAGAGCAAACTATCACACACTTGTAGTTCAAATTTGAATTACTTTTGGAAAATAGGCATAAAGTCGTTTAAATAGGCAAAATTAGGTAGAAACCGAGAAAATTTCTAATATTTCTAGATTATCCATCAAATATGGTCTACATTGTGATATATTTGGATGGGTGCCATTTTGCATCATATTTTTTGTACTTGCTTCACAAAAAATGTCTTTTTTTAACTTAAAAAAAGGAAAATGATATTTATATAAGTAATTTGAAAAAAATCAGTTCTGCAACATTGTTTGTAATATCAAGATACAGCTATGTGTCAAATATGGGCACATTATCACAAACTATGCCACGGGAATGATCATAACTAGGTCACTTGATTCGAAACTTATACATGTTTATAGATGATTGATCTTTTTGTGAAGAAGTTTTTTGAAAACTTTGTCAAAACTCAAGTTTATCATTTATCCTATCAACTAATACACATAAAAGGACTCCATGCCAAAGGATTTCTTTTTTGAGTATTTGTTCACTTTCTTTTATTTTTTTTGAAAAAAACGGTCAAAATGGCCGCCATGTCTATTCATTGAAAGGGGTCGAATTATTCAAAATTATCGACAGTTCTGTGATATAACCACTACTTGTGTAACTTAAAATTATTTTTGTCAAATTTTCAGAGCAAACTATCACACACTTGTAGTTCAAATTTGAATTACTTTTGCAAAATAGGCATAAAGTCGTTTAAATAGGCAAAATTGGGTAGAAACCGAGAAAATTCCTAATATTTCTGGACTATCCATCAAATATGGTCTACTTTGTGAGATATTAGGATGGGTGCCATTTTGCGCCATATTTTTTGTACTTGCTTCACAAAAAATGTCTTTTTTTACACTTAAAAAAAGGAAAATGATATTTATATAAGTAATTTGAAAAAACTCAGTTCTGCAACATTGTTTGTAATATCAAGATACAGCTATGTGTCAAATATGGGCACATTATCACAAACTATGCCACGGGAATGATCATAGCTAGGTCACTTGATTCAAAACTTATATATGTTTATAGATGATTGATCTTTTTGTGTAGAAGTTTTTTGAAAACTTTGTCAAAACTCAAGTTTATCATTTATCCTATCAACTAATACACATAAAAGGACTTCATGCCAAAGGATTTCTTTTTTGAGTATTTGTTCACTTTCTTTTATTTTTTTGAAAAAACGGTCAAAATGGTCGCCATGTCTATTCATTGAAAGGGGTCGAATTATTCAAAATTATCGACGGTTCTGTTATATAACCACTACTTGTGTAACTTAAAATTATTTTTGTCAAATTTTCAGAGCAAACTATCACACACTTGTAGTTCAAATTTGAATTACTTTTGGAAAATAGGCATAAAGTCGTTTAAATAGACAAAATTGGTAGAAACCGAGAAAATTCCTAATATTTCTGGACTATCCATCAAATATGGTCTACTTTGTGTGATATTTGGATGGGTGCCATTTTTCACCATATTTTTTTGTACTTGCTTCACAAAAAATGTCATTTTTGACACTTAAAAAAGGAAAATGATATTTATATAAGTAATTTGAAAAAACTCAGTTCTGCAACATTGTTTGTAATATCAAGATACAGATATATGTCAAATATGGGCACATTATCATAAAATATTTCACGGGAATGATCATAGCTAGGTCACTTGATTCGAAACTTATACATGTTTATAGATGATTGATCTTTTTGTGAAGATTTTTTTGAAAACTTTATCAAAACTTAAGTTTATTATTTATCCTATCAACTAATACACATAAAAGGACTCCATGCCAAAAGATTTCTTTTTTTGAGTATTTGTTCACTTTCTTTTATTTTTTTGAAAAAACGGTCAAAATGGCTGCCATGTCTATTCATTGAAAGGGGTCGAATTATTCAAAACTATCGACGATTCTGTGATATAACCACTACTTGTGTAACTTAAAATTATTTTTGTCAAATTTTCAGAGAAAATTATCACACACTTGTAGTTCAAATTTATATTACTTTTAGAAAATATGCATAAAGTCGTTTAAATGGGCAAAATTAGTTAGAAAGCGAGAAAATTACTCATACTTGGGGATTATCCATAAAATCTGGACTAATTTATGTGAATAATTGATGGGTGCCATTTTGCACTATATTGTTTGCGCTTGCTTCACAAAAAAGCCATTTTTGGAACTTAGAAAATAATTTATGTTGCAAAGAAAATGAGAACTCCCAACGGAGACATTGTTTGCCATTACAAGATGCACACTATTTTTTGCTTTTGTTTTATTTTGTAAAATACTATTCTAAAACTATATTTTTTTATGAAAAAAGCATTAATAAAATTGCTTTGTAATTGTAAAATGTAAAGAACAAAAACAAATTGGGGCAGCCTACCAGGCCAGCCCAGCCCAGCCCAGTACCCTCTTGACCTAATCCCCACACGCACACAGCCACACCGAAAGCTCACACCTATCCCTTCGTCCTCTCCCCTCATCCTCCCGAGCGCCACCAGCCGCCGCTCTCCTCACTCGCTCCTCCTCAAGCCCCAGCGCCTCCTTCCTTCCGCCATCTCCTCCTCCCCCAAGTCGCCCCCGTTCCTCCTATGCCTCAGATCAAGCGCCGCCGCCCTTGCCCAACTGACGGGAGATGCGCCAACGCGCTGCCGCCGCCCACGAGCCACGGCTGGCTTTTTCGCCGGCGCTTGCGTGCTTTCACGCATGGCGCCTCATCGAGCTGGTGGAACCGCGACGTACGCGTGGCCGGCCTAGGGTTTGCGGGGCGGATCGCTGGCCAGGGGTCTCCGGCGACCAGGACGTCGACGGCGCCATCGCGAGCCACGGAGGCCGTCGTCAATCTAGCGCCGCATGGAGGGGCCGTCCTCGGAGCTGGAGAGGACGGCGCTGCTTGGCGTTTCTCCAGCTGGGTCATCGATCCCGGCCGCCACCTGCGTCCTTCTTGGATGACGCTCGACGGCCGAGGTCTTCGCGAGAGCGCCCGACGCGCCGGAGCTGCCGCGGCCTGCCACCGGCCGTCCTCACTTCGCTCCTCGTAGGTGAGACCCCCGATCCTAAATTGTAAAATGATGACAGTAAATGAACTTTAAATTCTATATCCTCCTCTAATTTTTGTGACGATGCGTCTTGCATAATCTAGAACCTAGTTTCTGTTAAGTTCTGCTAGTATTTTCATATTAATTTCTTTATTTTGCTGTCAGAATTGGAACTGCCCAAGTTTTGGGTGTAGCTGGATATCCTGTATTTATAGAAGGTTGTTTATGTGTCCTGAGAAAAGAAGAAATATGGATTCCTCCTCATTCGATGCCTGAATGAAGTGGACTACTAGAAAAGGCAGCGTAGTGTGCGTGTGGATGTGGTCATATCATTATAATCTCATATGCAGATATGCTCCTGTTCTATAGCCTCAGAAGAAAAGTTCATATGCACGAGAAGTTACTTTCTTGAAAATCTTTGGTTGGTCTGTAGTTCCATGTCTAATGGAAGTTAAGTGTAGGCTATAGATATCCACATCCAGGGGACATTTGCAACTTGTAACTACACTTAACTTTAGTAAGCTGCGCCGATTGTTTCTCTACTATGGTGCAAGCACCTGGAACCTGGAACCATAAATAGTAAATAAAACTTGTATACCATGGCAGATTTTTTTTGTGCTCTATGCTTTCCCTGTATATGTGGACTATACAGATTTATGTGGCTCATAAAGAATGGTGTGTGAGCTGAAACATCTTCCTGGGTTGCTATATGATGGACATAACTTCTATAAACTGTCGATTGTGTTAAAAGCTCTAAGTTGTGTGTTAATCTGCAGAATTTTATTTGGTTATTGCCATAGTACCAAAAATATTTTTACTTTTAGCTTGGTACTGCATTTCATTGCCTAGTTAATATCGCTAACATTTTTACTTCTGTTTGAATAGCTTTGATTGCTATGATGTTGGCTGAAGATCTTGGGTTGCCAAACCTAAGTAGCATTGCAGTTGCAGATATTGATGCCATGCATTCCTCTAAATCGTTGCAAGGATGTTCCGGTGCAGCTGACCAAAGTATATATCAGTCGCATGTACCAAATGAAGGTACTAGTCAGCTAAGTGCTTGTATCTACTAATTTTCTTGATCATTCGGTTGTCACCTACATATACGTGAGGATGGAGTGTTTGCCTTCTAGTTTTTTCACTCATAGTTATATGTATTACTGTTAATACTGAGCACTGCATATTGTAGTAAGTTGATCAATATGATGTTAATCATTCTGTATTTAGCCTGACATGGTCCTGTCTTTTGCTCCATCTTTAATGAAAAATATTTTTCTTGGTGTACTTTTGCAAAATAGGACGGATACCATGCTATGGAATATCAAAAAATGAAAGAAAACCTGCTGCTCGAAGTTTTGTGAAGGGGAATTTCTCCAAGGGGTCCACACTAATGAAGCCTACAGCCAGTCAATTAGCCAGGCAAAACAAGCAGCTTGAAGTGAAGAATGTCATGCCGTATGTTGCCGACTATTGTCACCTTTCTTTTAACCATTATACTAAACTGAATTTTTAAGAAATATAAAGTAGGCAAACAATGTTTTCTTTCTTGTGAACACCGTTTGAATTATGTGTCCTGAGAAAATAAAATCCCATTCCTTTCATTTGTAAAGTTCTGTGTATGAAATAAGGTCAGTTAACACTATACATGTTCCAAAATTCATTATTTTTTCTATGCAAATTTTAGTGTGTGTACTGTCCAAAGTTCAGTGTATTGTTGTTAAAAATTAATCGTTGTTGGTGTTGTCCAAATATTGTGCATAGGCTGTCTAAATTTAGTTCATGTATGCTGTCCAATTTTCACTATATTTGCCCTGCTGTTTTTCTGCCTTCTATCAATTTATTTTAGTGCATCGGAGTTGGCTATAAACCTCTAGTCACTTGTAAACTCCACAACTACTTTTCTGGCTGTTTTAGCTGTTATTGAACAATTTTCTTCTTTTTGACAGATGCGTGAAACAATTGCGATTGGTGGGCTGAAAGTTAATTGTAGAGTGGATTAACCATTGTTTAGGGTTAATACATTGTGATTTCCAATTCTTAATCATGTTGTAATGAGCCTTTTATTGGTTTTTTTTTTTGGTTCTGGTCAACAAGTATGCCGATGGCTTTTGCCCTCGGCATACATGCCAGGCCGTCGGCAAACATGTTGACACCGTCAAACGGTTGTGGACGTCAGTTTTGTTTGCCGACGGCTTCGTGTGCCGACGGCCAAAAAGACCGTCGGCATTGAGCTATATGCCGAAGGCATACTGCTTATATGCCGAGGGAGCAAAAGACGACGGCAAAGGCCGTCGGCATACACTTTTGGCCGTCGGCATATTGTATGTCGTCGGCATATTGTATGCCGACGGCATTAGAGCCTTTGCCGACGGCATTTGGCTGTAGGCAAATATCCGTTTTCCTGTAGTGTGCTACATGACTCTATCTCGAGCCGTCATAACTAGCATATGATTCGATCCAAAATTGTTGACACAAATTTGTTTAAATATGGAGATATCTATACAATAAAATACGTTTAGATAAATTCGTATTTAGATATATTTGTGTCAATCATTTCCGATGAGGGTACTGTTTTTTAATAAATAGTACTCCCTCTGTTCGGAAAAGGATGTCACAAAAATGGTCTATCTATAGTTCATTTTTGTGACATCCTTTTCCGAACGGAGGGAGTAAAATACTTGACATTTTATATTAATTAAGGAAAAGAGAGTTTGACCAGTTAACTTTTCCAACCAGGCTATCCCCATTTCCATTACTCACATAACGGAAATACAAAGTTTTGGTTTCGATCCATTACAACAGAGTCTAAAAGAAGGAAACCAAAGCAAACTACCTAACAAAACGAAAGGGAAGGATAGCGAGCTGGGACAGCAACAGGAAACCCACTGAGAAAACTCGATCTCGAGTTAACCTGCGGGGCAAAAACATGTTGCCATCTTATTACAACCAACCAAAACAGGTTCAACGAGCTAAATAGATAACAGCAAAGGAAACACAACACAGCCTAACGACAACAAACTCCAGAATATCCACAACGCCGTATCCTCAGCCAGTAGCGGAGGTAGAGTCAAATTTTAGGTGTGGCGGAATGAAAAGATAGTACACAAAAAAAGCTAATCTATGCACAATTACACATATAAACTGTGCAAAATATAGGAATTTGGGTGTGGCACAAGCCAGAGCTAGCTAGATTGCTAGCTCCGCCACTGTCCTCAGCCGTTGGTGATCATCAGGATGGTGGGATTGGGCCGAGCCATCTTCTGGTTCTTCGGAACCTCCATTGTACTTTTCGCCAGCTGCTCCGCGCCGGCCTTGATAGCTTCTTTATCCTCATCTCCATATAGACCTGCCCAATGTTTCAACAAAGCATAGACATTGAACACAATAGAAATAGGAGACGAAAGCCAAAACTTCTCAAAGGTAATCTTATTCCTCATCGACCAAATAGCCCAGCAAAGAGCAGAAAGAACTAAAGAGAAAATTTACTTCCTCCCAGGCCAAAACCGATAAAACCAGGAAAAACACTGCCAAACCGATCGGGGATAAGACTTTGTCCCCAAAACTTTTCCAATGCAACCCCACACAACTTTAGAGGAAGCACAGCCAAACATAAGATGGTCTCTATTTTCCTTTTCCTTGCAAAAAGAACAAGCAGGATCCCCCAACCATTTACGCTTTTTCATATTATCTCTGGTCAGTATAGAATTATATATAAGTTGCCACATAAAGATTTTAATTTTAATAGGAGTTTTAGATTTCCAAATCCAATCATAATTTGGACTGTGTAAAGGTTTCTCCAACAAGTTATAAACAGATTTAGTTGTAAACTTCTTGTTAGTGTTCAGCTTCCAGAACACTTTATCATCCATATCGGAGAGCACCACCATATTAGCTCTCTCTTTTATATAATTCCACTGATCTTGCACCACTTGAAACAACCTTCTTCTAAAAGGAATCACAAAGTTTTTATCAGAAAAATGTTTAAAAGTCCCCTCTTGCTGTTGACAAATATCATATAGAACAGGATACGAGTCCATAAGAGGAATAGTATCTAGCCAAGGGTCCTTCCAGAAACGAATCAAGGAGCCATTTTCCATTTTCAAACCTCTACCTTCCATATAAAGATCTTTCACTTTCATAATACACTTCCAACAAGGAGAATCCTTAAATCTAGGTTAACGGTTGCAACAGTTTTGTCTCGGAAATATTTGGCCTTAACGATAGTATGCCAGAGCCTGTCTTGGGTCTCCAGCTTCCACCACCACTTCATTAAGAAGCTCATATTTTGTTTTCTAATATCCAAGATTCCCAAGCCCCCTTTTTTCTTAGATTTAAAAATACGCCTCCAGTTAACCAACCTATACCTTTTCTTACCATTAATGCCCTCCCAGAAAAATTTCCTCATATGCTTGTTCAATTTCTCAATAAAAGTCTTATTAAACAGGAACATAGATAAGTAATATAGTGGAATACCGACCAAACATGATTGAATAAGAGTTAATCTCCCTCCCGGTGACGCATTAGCACACATCCAGGAGGCCAATCTCTTGATAAATTTTTCATCAATCAACTCCCAATCAATATTTTTCAAATTGGCAAAGGTTACAGGTACCCCAAGATACTTCAGAGGCAACATCCCCACTTGACAATTAAACATATCAGCATAAAAAGCAGTTATATTGTCATCCCCCAATAGTAATTACTTCACTTTTCAGGTAGTTGATTTTCAAACCAGACATTAACTCAAAGGTATACAGCAGGAGTTTAAGATTAATAGCTTTATCCGGATCATGAGATATACAAATCACTGTATCATCCGCATACTGAAGTACAGCCACACCAGTTTCCACTAAATCAGGAGCTAAACCCAGCAATAAACCGTTTTTCTGAGCCTCCAGAATCATTTTGGTTAAAACTTCCCCAACCATATTAAAAAAGAAAGGGGACAACGGATCACCCTATCTCACACCCTTCGCACTCTGGAAACAAGGCCCAATTTCGTCATTGATTTTAACAAAAACGGTGCCATTATATAAAATTTGGCGCACCCAATTGCAAAAAGATTCAGAAAAACCTCTTTTCTTAAAACACTCAAGCAAGAAGGCCCAATTTACTTTATCATAAGCTTTTTCGAAATCTAATTTCAACACAACACCAATATGTTTTTTCACATGTGTGTGGTGGATAATTTCATGTAGCGCCATAATACCATCTGTAATATTTCGCTTTTTAATAAAAGCATTCTGTTGAACACTGAACAATTTATCTGCTAAGGGATCAAGACGAATACAAATTGTTTTGGTAATCAGTTTGTATATGCATCTAAGTAGACAAATAGGTCTAAATTGCTGGATCTTATTTGCCTCATTCATTTTAGGCAAAAGAGTAATAATACCGTAATTAAGCCTCTGCACATCCAAACAACCACGATGAAATTGATCAAAAAGATGCATAACATCAGGCATCACAATATCCCAACAATGCTGGAAAAATTCAATAGGTATATTATCAGGGCCAGGTGCCTTATTCAACTTCATAGAAAACAAAGCATTTTTAATCTCCTCAACTGCAAATGGTTTGGTAAGCTTTATATTGTCCTCTACATTCATCTTTTCATTTATATTCCATAGATCCGCAGATATCTCAAAGATATTACCAGGAGCAGGCCCAAAAAGATCTTTATAGAAATCAGTTGCATGAGCAATCAAATCAGATGTACCTTCGATTAACACATCATTATTTTTTAACACATGCATAGTATGTTTCCTTCTTTTTCCATTAGCAATTCTATGAAAACAGCTAGTATTCAAATCACCTTGTAAAAGCCATTTCTCACTTGATCTTTGAAACCAATAAAGCTCTTCATTAACCATCATATCAAGTAAATAGGACTGAATTTCCTGCTGCCTGAACATATGTTCAGCAGACAAATCACCCAACTCTTCCAAGGTTTCTAAAGCTACCAACTCTACCTGCAGGCCATTCTTCTTTTTCTTTAAGTGACCAAAAACATTCGCCCCCACCCTTTGAAGAAACTCTTGAAGAGCTTTAACTTGATGTTAATAATATCAATAGGATCACCACTCTGAACCCGTTTGTCCCAAATTTTGGAAACCAAAGGCAGGAAGTCAGGCTGTTTAAACCAAGCCACATCGAACCTAAATTGATTTCTAGCCCGAGGCTTAGCACCACAGCCAGTATCCAGGAGAAGCAAATTATGGTCAGAAAGTTCCCTAACAGTTTTCCTGACCGAGACAAAAGGGAATAAAGTTTCCCAGGAAGAGGACATTAAAACTCTGTCTAATTTTTCCAGAGTAGGAGGATTCTGATTATTGGTCCAGGTAAACATACCACCGGCCATATGAATTTTACGAAGCGCAAGGGTATTAATAATCGAGTTAAACATATGCGAGGCTCGAGGAAGAACCATCTGTTTATTTTTTTCCCACAATGCCTAAAGATATTAAAATCTCCACCCACAATATAGGGAATATCCACAATATTACACCAAGAGGATAACTCCAATAAGAATTCCTCTTTAAATTGCTCATGAGCCGAGCCATATACAGCCAACAAAGCCCATTGACATTTTTCTTTTTATCCCACAGGTTAATCTGAATAATATATTTGCCAATTCTCACACCAGAAGCATCCAACGTTAACTTTTTCACACCGACAAGTATACCACCTGATTTACCATTTGAAGGTAACCATTTCCAAAAAAAGTTACAACCAGGGTCAAATTTTCTAAAGAACTTATCAGTATAGTCTTGTTTCATAGTCTCCATCAAGCAGATAAAATCCACAGTATGGTATTTAATGGTATCAGTGAGACAAGCAGCCATACCCTTTGTGCTTATCCCCCTCAAATTCCAAAAGGCTCCTATCATTTATATTTATCAGGGGTCCTTCTTCTTCTAGTACTCCTACCAGGAGGCAAAGGAGGAGTACTAGCCTTCAATTGACTTCTAGCAAAAGGCCGCACATTAACCACAGGTTTTTTCTTAGCCTTTCTACTACTTCTCGATTTAACCACGGTAAAAGGTTCCAAGTCACTATCCTCATCATCGTGCCATTCAATTCGTAAAGGTATTTTACCCCCCATATCATGATCAACCACTAAAGAAGAAGCAGAATTATCTTTACTAGTATTCTTGGCGGCCAAATTATTCCTAGAATCTTCTAGATTACGAATCAAATCAACAGATTCAAAATTATCATCAGGAATAACAATGCCCATAAGACTAGCACGAGTCATAATTTCCTTATCAGATAACACGGCAAAAGAGTTTTTGTTTGATTCAGAGTTACCTTCAAGGTTTCTTTTCTTGGATATCTTGGCAGCTTGCTCCATAATGTCCCCTAGCTTCTGCGCTTGATTCCTTGACGATTCCTATTCATTCACCACATCATTCTCTTTTCCCTCACCCAACATGGGAGATGAATCAGGAGTTTGGACAGAATATTTAGTGACATCCACAGGCGATGATCCCTCTGATTCAACTTCAGTCACTGAGATCACAAGAGGCCAATCATTCGATTGCAACACAAGTTTTTTGGCATAAGTAGGAGGTATTTCCTGTTGCACCACAGGAATGACAGGTGCTGACGAGGGGTTAACTCATCAAATCCCGTGGTTAAGGATCTAGGGTTGAGATTATGGGGGAGAGAACGTGGTAGAGCTGGTAGTTTCGTCGGCTGACAAGCAAAAGCAAGGATTTTACCCAGGTTCAGGCCTCCGAAGAGTAACACCCTACTTCCTGCTTGTCTGGTATTGATTTGAGGGTATATGCGAGCTACAATGGAGTCCCGGCGAGATGTCGATCTCGCTAGGCTGTTGATGGTTCAAGTGTTGCGTGTCTTGAATCGGCGGCCCTCCCAGCCTTTATATAATAGGCTGGGTCTCGGGAGTTCACAACCGACTCAGATTACATGTAAGGAAAGTCTAAACCAACTATGTCTATGCCTAATCTTGGAGGATACTCCATCTTCTTGGGCCTTCTGGTTTGGGCTTCGTGTAGGCTCTTGATATTTGGGCTTTAGTCGATACGTGCACCATGTACCCTCAGGGTAGGGTACCTGAGAGGTATATCCCTGTCAGTAGCCCCCGAGTGCTTGTCTGACTCGAAGAATCGGGCATGGACTCATTCATTAGTGCACGTCATATTCTTTTGTACTTGTATCTATAATTGGAATTCCTGTATGAATAGCACATGCTGGCTATGTCGAGTATTTCATCAACTTCTGTTTTTGCTTATGATAATCAAGGGATAATAGCTTAGTAGGCCCGATACACTCGACGGATCGGGACCGGTTAACTGCACATTCGGGCAAAACCTTACTAGCTTTCAATCAAAACTCGAGTCCCCGGACTCGAATCTGGAACAGACTGGTCAGACTCGACTCAGGCCGCGGGGGTCTTACTGAATCGTTCTGCAGTATAACTTTGAGATTACCCAACGCGTCCATCGGGATTTTTCATCGTGTCTGCTGACACGGAAAGTTTTAAGGATTAACGTTGCTGGAACGGTCCTTAGACCAGCTCGAAAGTAAGGCGGGTCTTACCTTTGCACTACGCATGCAGCATCCGTGGTATTTGCGGCGGACGCAACTCGGGAATTTTACGAGTATGATTTTGTATTAAATTTTACTTATCTGATGAGCCGAGTCTTTTGTCGACTGGTTCTTTGTCATTATTCTATCGGGTGCGCGATAGCGCTCCCGATGGGAGTAGCCCCCGAGATTGTGCTTTATTGTTTGCAATGGAGGATAATCTCAAATCTGTTCATCCCGCACCTTGTCAGTCGAGGAAATTTTTGATACGCTCCCGATGGGAGTACTGTGTTTTAGTCGAAGAAACTATGGATTGCCTTTGTGTCTTGTGCTTCCCAGTCGAAGGACTAGCCTTCGTCGTAATTGTTGAATGACTCGACTGTCCTATCAGGTATGAGACTTGACTTGACGTCAGCAATGATGCATGCCTCGACTGCGATTTCTGACAAGCGATGGCGTGCTTGGTATGACTGATGGGACATGACACGCTTGTGGGCCCGTTATGCAGTGCTGACCGAGGACGGTGCCGTTTGGACTGGATTTGACCGCTCTGGCACGATTTTTACAGAGACGTGATGATGGCTCCTAGATTCCCATGCATAGTGGACGGAGTTATGCAGGGCGGCCTTGATTCGCTTCAACCAGACCCTTTTTCCAACAGGACCACAACCACAAGGAATCCATGCCTTGCTCGATCTTTTCCGTCACACAGGCCCTTTTCGGGAGCTGCTGACTCAGAAACTTGTGGTTGGAGCTAACGCGGGGATGGCATATGTTCGGAGTCAACGACCCAACTTGGTCTTGCCGCCACCCGCTGTTGGAACGACTCTGTCTCAGGAAGACCTTGATGGCACCATTCTGTCTGCGAGGATGCTTATCGAGCGGACTCACGACCAACTCTTTGGCCCTGTGCTACCCATCAAGGATGAGCCTGAAGACTAGAGGTTTTTTGTGTATAAACTTGTAGAGGGGCAGCCCCCGAGTGTAATTTTTCCACTTGTATATAATATGAATTGTTTACTTTGTATTTCCGCAGCCCCCGAGTCTATCGAGTGGGGTTTATGAAAATGTTTCTAGTATGAAATAATGATTACACAGCCCCCGAGTGTTCGAGTGCAGCTGTGAAGTTTTGCGTTCTTGTTTGGACCTTTGTGACAAAGCCCCCGAGTGTTCGGGTGCGGCTAAGGTGTTATTTTGCGGGAATGAAAGCTCATGTTTTCGATAGTGCAGCCCCCGAGCGTTTGGGTGCTTGCTAATGTGTGATGCGAATAGTAAACAGAGAGATTGGAGGAACATTGATTATATTCCCCTTTTGAATGTTAAGCTGCAGGCCACCTCATTAAAAACCTTCCAGCCCCCGTAGGTACCCTGGTAAGGAAAAGAGCGCGTCTGAAACCTGCAGCTATCTGACATATCGCCTATTACACTGTATGACTGAGCAGTCTAAGCATAAAAACGGCGCAGGTGCGCAACGTTCCAAGGATTGTGCGAAAGTTCGCCTGTCTTCGCGTGCTTCAGTCTATACGCGCCACCGTCGATGACCTCGGTGACGATGAAGGGTCCCTCCCATGGGGAGGCGAGCTTGTGCACCTTCTTCTGCTTCAGCCGAAGCACCAGGTCGCCAACCATGAAGGACCTGGTGCGCAGTCGACGGCTATGGTAGTTACGGAGATCCTGCTGATAGACAGCTGTGCGAGCCAGGGCCGTGTTGCGTGCTTCGTCGGCGTCGTCTTCGTTGTAGGCTGCTACCCTTGGTGCATCGAACTTTACATCGGATGGCAGGATTGCCTCTGCATCGTAGACCATGAAAAATGGTGTGAATTGTGTTGATGCGTTAGGAGTTGTGCACAGGCTCCATAGTACCGACGGAAGTTCTTCAACCCAAGCACCCGCGGCTCTTTTGAGTGGCACCAGGAGGCATTTCTTGATTCCGATGCACACAAGTCCATTGCCTTTTTTGACTTGGCCATTGGACTGCGGGTGCGCCACAGATGCATAATTGAGTGTAATGCTTTGTTCTTTGCAGAAGGAATGAAATTCTTCAGCCGTGAAGTTTGTGCCACTATCAGTTATGATGCTGCTTGGGACGCCAAAGCGGTAGATGATGGTCTTTATGAAGTTAACTGCCGTAGTGGCAGTCGAATTTGTGATGGGAACCGCTTCGATCCACTTTGTGAACTTGTCGACTGCCACCAGGAGATGAGTGTGCCCTCCGTGTGAAGATTTTTTGAGTGGCCCAACCATATCAAGCCCCCACTGGGCGAAAGGCCAGGCCAATGGTATTGTCTTCAATGCTGATGCAGGTGCGTGCGGCTTTGTAGCGAATTTTTGACAGCCGATGCACCTTTTGATTATGTCCTCCGCGTCCTTGAGTGTTGTGGGCCAGTAAAAACCTGCTCGAAAGGCTTTGGCTACGAGTGATCGGCTGTTGGCGTGATGTCCGCAAGTACCTGCATGAATATCTCGAAGGATGGCTTTGCCATCTTCGAATGCGATGCATCGTTGAAACATACCTGATATGCTCCGCATGTATAACTTGCCATTGATGATGGTGTATGCTCGACTGGCGGGTCCTCTGTGCTGGGTGTTTTGCTCTTGGCCGGCGCGGTCGATGTAGGAGGTGCTCGTTTTTCCTTGATTGATCTGTGGTCGATGCACTCGAGGAAGACACCAGGTGGAACTTGCGCCTTGGTCGAGCCTAGGGTGGCTATCATGTCTGCTTCCTCGTTGCTTTCTCTCCCAATGTGCCGCAACTCGCAGCCTTTGAAGCTGCCCTCCATTATGTTGTATAGGTCGCGGTAGGCGATCATGTTGTCTGCAATGGTGTCACATGCTTTCATTGTCTGTTGCACCACCAGTTCGAGTCACCGTAGATCATTAATCGAGTGCACCCGAGAGCTTTGGCCATTCGCATGCCATGGATCAAGGCTACGTACTCGGCCTCGTTGTTTGATGGTAACTCGAACCCATTTGCAGGACGTAGCGAAGCTTGTCTCCTTTTGGCGATATGAGGATGACGCCTGCACCTGCACTTCGTTTTTCTTGGACCCATCGAAGTACATGGTCCATGAGTTGGACACATCTGGCGCTCCAGGCAACTGGGCCTCGATCCACTCGGTTGTGAAGTCAGGTAAGACTTGTGCTTTGATGGCCTTCGGGTGATCGTACCTGATGTCCCTTGGTCCCAGCTCGATGAGCCATTTGGCGACTCTCCCAGTTGCGTTGGGGTTTGTGAGAATATCCCCGATCGCTGAGTTACTGATTACAGTGATCGGGTGTTCTGCGAAGTAGTGCGTCAGCTTTCTTGATGACATGAACACGGCGTAGGCCAGCTTTTGATAGTGCGGGTACCGCTGTTTTGATATGGAGAGGACCTCACTCAAGTAGTAGACTGGGCGTTGTATGCTTTGGGCGTGTCCCTCTTCCATGCGTTCGACCACCAGTACGGTACTCACCACCCTGTTGGTAGCCGAGACGTATAGGTATAGCGGTTCCCGTTCCTTGGTGCGACGAGGACTGGAGGGCTTGTGAGGACTCGCTTGAGTTCCGTGAAAGCTGCTTCGGCTTCTGGCGTCCACTCGAACTTGTCTGCTTTCTTCATCAGTTGATAGAACGGGAGTGCTTTTTGCCTAGTTTGCTGATGAAGCGGCTGAGCGCCGCCACTCGACCTGCTAATTTTTGTACGTCATGAAGCTTTGAAGGCCTTTGCATTGTCAAGATGGCCTGTATTTTCTCCGGGTCCGCCTCGATTCCACGAGCTGAGACTAGATAACCCAAGAGCTGCCCGGCTGGTACGCCGAACGTGCACTTCTTAGGATTGAGCTTGATGTGGAAGTGTTTGAGGTTGGCGAACGTCTCCGCAGGTCGTCGAGTAGTGTGTTTTCTTCCCTTGTTGTGATGACAATGTCATCCACATATACTTGGACGTTTCGTCCGATCTGCTTTTTGAGGCAATCTTGCATCATGCGCTGGTATGTCGCACCCGTTTTTTAGCCCAAAGGGCATGGTTGTGTAGCAGTAGACCCCGAGTGGGGTTATGAACGCCGTTTTCTCTTCATCTTCCTTCATCCTTATCTGGTGGTAACCTGAGTAAGCGTCCAGGAAGGACAGGCGTGCGCATCCAGCGGTGGAGTCGACGATCTGGTCGATTCGAGGTAGCGGGAAGTGATCCTTTGGACAACATTTGTTGAGGGCTGTGAAGTCCACGCACATCCGAAGGATATCTGTATGCTTCTTTTCTACAAGTACGGGGTTAGCCACCCATTGTGATTTCTTGATTTCTCGGATGAACCCTGCCGCGAGTAGTCTATCAACTTCAGACTCGACGGCGGTCTTTTTGGGCCGAGACGCGGCGCATTGTTTGTTTTACTGGCTTGGCATCTGGAAACAGTTGGAGAGAGTGCTCGGCGAATTCCCTGGGATACCTGGCATGTCGGCTGGACACCACGCAAATATCTCCCAGTTCTCACGGAGGAATTCGACGAGCGCGCTTTCCTATGCGATAGGCAGACTCGATGATACATTGACTGTCTTGGACGGATCGGTCGGGTGCACCTGATGTGACCTTGTGTCATTTGTTGCGTTGAACGCTCTGTCGACTGCCAATTTTTTGTGTTCGGCATGAGTGTGCGGTCGTTGGAAATCGACAGATCGGCGAGTGCTTCTTCCATACCGAACGTCTCAGAGATTTTGCTGAACTCGGTCGCAAGAATCGGACCTTTGAAAGTTTCCAGTGACAGTGATGACTCCTTTTGGCCCTGGCATCTTTAGCTTGAGGTAGGCATAATGTGGACTGCCATGAATCGAGCGAACGTTGGGCGTCCAAGTATGGCGTGGTATTGTGACTTCCAGTCGACGACCTCGAACTCAATCGATTCCGTCCTGAAGTGACTTGGGTCCCCAAACGTGACGTCGAGTTGTATTGTGCCTTCTGGACTGACTGCTTTGCCTGGGACGATACCGTGGAAGGTATTTGTGGACTTTGGTAGATTTTCGACTGACCTGTTCATTTTGCGGAGTGTGTCTGCAAAGATGATGTTGATGCCGCTGCCTCCATCCATGAAGACTTTGGTCATGGCGTAACCTCCAATTTGCGCGTCGAGTACCAGAGCTGCGTGCCCTGGTCGAACTACAGCTGGGGGGGTCCTCCCGGCTGAAGTTTATGGCAGTTTCGGATCCCTTCAAAAATTCAGGAACAGCGGGAGGTGCCATGGCAGCCATGTTCACCTGTCGAGTGCGTAGTTTTTGCTGCCTATTGGAGGGGCGACCCTTCTGTATCATGTTCACTGCCCGAGGCTGAGGGTACCGATCCTCTCTACCCGAGGTACGGGGTGTATGGCGCCGCAACATGTCCGCCTGCGGCAGGCTGTGGTGGTGGTGGTGTGCCATCAGGGCAGGTACAGTGTTTGGCTGAGGTGCAGTTGCGGCGGGTGCCTTTCTGAGATGCATGTATTCAGATGCCAATTCTTCGAATTCTCTACAGTTCTTCAACGAGTGATTGGAACGCAATTTTCCGTCCTCCCCTTTGTACAGGTGGAATCTGCAATAGTCATCCATCTTGTCATCGAATGAGCGCTTGTTTTGTGCATCAGAACGTGGCTTTCGCCACTCTTGCTTCTTGTAGCTGTTACTTCGTTGCTCGCGGTCTCGACTATCCCGGCGATCATCCGGCCTCCGGTCGCCTATCTTGGTCGTCACGGGGTTGTGTGAACCCAGCCGCCATGAACTCGGATCTGTCGTCGTCATGATGACGTTTGGAACGCTTGCGCCTCCGATCATCTCTGTATGTGTCCCTGCGGCTTCGACTGCCGCTGTCATGGTTGTCGCGTGGAGAGGCGGGTTGCTCGCACCGAGTCTTCTCCATCTGCCCACTCAGTCGCGATTTTTATGAGGTTAGCCATGGAGGTTGGCTTTTCTCGACCAAGCGCTTCTTTGAAATCTCTCCTGGCGAGACCCATGATGAAGGCGTCCATGGCCCTATCTTCCGATATTGCGCCGACTGAGTTGCGTATGGTGGTCCATCGCCGTATGTATGATCTCAATGTTTCGTCTGATCGCTGAGTGCAGGCTCTCAGTTCTTCGAATGTTTTCGGTCGCTCGCACAGAGGTTCGAAGTTTTTGATGAAGTCTCTGCGGAAGTGATCCCACGAGTCGTATGTGATGGAGGTAGCGCCTTGAGCCAGTCGCGAGCTGTACCTTCGAGCATGAGTCGTATGTATTGCATCGCCGTAGTGTTCGTGCCTCGTTGGCATGAGACGGCGAGTCTGTAGTCTTCTAGCCATCCTGAAGGTTCCTGTCGACCTGTGTACTTGGGTTGCTCAGATGTTAGCTTGAACCCTTTGGGCATCCTTGTCTCGCGGATGCGGCGAGTGAAACACAAGGCTCCGCATGGCTCGGGCTCCCGGTCGGAATATGAGTCGCTACTTGAAGACCTTCGAGATCTGCTTCTGCTGGACCTGTGTCGGCGTGTGCCTTTCCTTGTTTCCTCCGAGTGGCGACTGCGACCACTACGATCGTGTGCTGCCTCGCGAGCTGACTATGTTGCGATCTCGACTCCCTCCTGGAGTTTTTGCATCCGGATGTATGGCCTTCACCGCTAGGGCCAGTGATTTGAGCTGTTGGCGATGCAGGGCTGCGTTGGGATCGTCCGCCGGAGGCTGCATTGCTTTGAGGTAAGCACCCACAGAGAAAAGAGCACCCGCAGCTGTTTTGGGTACTGGGATCCTTCGTCGTCGTGTGTCATGAATGACAAGGTTGCGAGTAATTGCCTCCTCTCATCTTCGGGAGGCGCCAGCCTCGATCTGCGCCTTGGGCTCGCCCGCCCTGTGGAGCTAAGTGATAGTTGTCTTCTTCGTGCGCTCGAGATGCTGGCTTGCCTTTTGCGCTCATCGAGTGCTGCTTGATGTTTTGCAGGCGAAGTGATTCCTGCCAGTTGAAGTACTGGAAGGTCAACATCTCTTCCGGAGTTGCGTCTGCTGGCATCATTGTGCACTCCTTAATGACTTTGTCTGCTTTTGCTGCCATCTCAGCAGTAATTGTCAGAGTTGTGACCCCATCCGGCATAGTTACCGTGCATGGGAATTCTGTAGGCCTGCGGGAGGCTGCGGCTTCAGATGATTCTCCGTTGATGGCAACGTAAACCTGGTGGGGATGACCCGCGGGTACGTGTATGTGCTGCCAAATCCTGTCATGGACTCGACGTCTTCATCAAGGCTCATGTCGGAGTCGATATGCCCGTCGAGTGGTCCGTCTGGACGGATCTCGTTGTCGATGCGTTCGTCTATGCTCATCTCGGCGTCAGCGAAAACGTTGTGGACCTCGGAGTCGAGTTTTTGTTGGTGCAGATCTCAGAGTCGACGTTGTTGTCGTTATGAAGTTTGTCGAAGTCGTCGAGGGAGATCCCGCAGTCGAGGTGTCATCGAGTAAAATCGAACTCGAGATCGTTTTTGCGGTACGCTGATTCAGCTTCCTCACCTTGGAGTTCTTTTGCCAAGACTCGTTGATCTCTCGAGTCGACATGGTTGTTGCAGATGAGCAGGCTTCGAGAATCGATGATGGGACGGACGCAGTCGATGGAGCCTCGGGTGCGGCAGTCGCGAGTTGTTGTGATCTGTCAAGTCCTGCGTACCAAACTTGTTTACGAAAAAATTGAATGCTCCAACAGTTAAATCCAAACCTGACTCGAGACCAGCAAACGTCTCTCGGTCTTCTGGCGAGTGTGGAGCAAATGGCCTTTTGTTGGTGAAGTTGGCGGGCTGCCAATTTTCGAGTGAGTCGGCGAGTTGCCGTATGTCGACTGAGTCGTCGAGTTGTGGTTTGTCGATGCAATCGGCGATTGCCGTTCGTAGATGCGATCGGCGAGTCGCCGTTTTCCGATGGAACCGGTGAAACCGCGAGTCCAACACTATTCTTTCCCACAGACGGCGCCAATTGACGAGGGGTTAACTCATCAAATCATGGTTAAGGACCTAGGGTTGAGATTATGGGGGAGAGAACGTGGTAGAGCTGGTAGTTTCGTCGGCTGACAAGCAAAAGCAAGGATTTACCCAGGTTCAGGCCTCCGGAGAATAACACCCTACTTCCTGCTTGTCTGGTATTGATTTGAGGGTATATGCGAGCTACAATGGAGTCCCGGCGAGATGTCGATCTCGCTTGGGTGTTGATGGTTCAAGTGTTGCGTGTCTTGAATCGGCGGCCCTCCCATCCTTTATATAATAGGCTGGGTCTCGGGAGTTCGCAACCGACTCAGATTACATGTAAGGAAAGTCTAAACCGAATATGTCTATGCCTAATCTTGAAGGATACTCCATCTTCTTGGGCCTTCTGTTATGGGCTTCGTGTAGGCTCTTGATATTTGGGCTTTAGTCGATACATGCACCAGGTACCCTCACGGTAGGGTACCCGAGAGGTATATCCCCGTCAGGTGCCCATGGAGAAATGGCAGTACAAGTTCTCTTAATTGGTGAAGAATGAATCACACCTACATCCACGATCACCTCCTTCATAATCATCTGCTCTTTGTCCACAACATGTACATTATCAATAATCTCTCCAGCTTCAATTTCCACAGGATTCACCTTTGTAATATTGTCACTCACCACCCCTTTATCAGCCACTGCGGTATTATCAATACAGTTTTCAGCTTCCACAATCACAGGAGGAGTGACTGTGGAATTTTTGCCACCATATTGTCCTTCTCTGGCTAATTTTTCAATTAGCAATTCAGGGTCCTCTTCAATTTCTTCTTTAGTGTCATGTTCGGACACAGTATCAAGGTTCTGTTTATAGTTTCTTCCACCATCATTACCTCTGTAATCATACTGATTGTCATCACTGACAAAGCCAGCACTGTTACCAGAAGGATTTGCCAAAGAGGACTGCTCATATCTGGACCTTTTAGGAGATGATGCAGAATGGGAATCAACAGATACAGTCGAAGATTGTCTAGATTGCTCACCCATGATACGTCTCGAACGTATCCATAATTTCTGCTGTTCCATGCTTATATTATACCATTTGCTACATGTTTTATATACACTTCATATCACTTTTATGCATTTTCTGGGACTGACCTATTAACAAGATGCCGAAGTGCCAGTTCCCTGTTTTCTGCTGTTTTTTGTTCCAGAAAAGTATTTCTGCGAATACTCTCGGAATTGCACAAAACAAAAGTCAAACCTCCTATTTTTCCGAGGGACACACGGAGCCAGAAGGGCAAGCCAGGGGGAGGCCCACGGCCTCCAAACCACATGCTCGCGTGGCTGGGCCCACAAGCACGCCAGGAGGTGAGGAGGGAGCCCAGGACCTCCACCGACATTGCCCCTTCGCCTATTTAGTCACCCGACGCGAAAACCCTAAATATATATCTAATACTCCAGAAAGACTTCCGCAGCGCCGTCGCCATCGCGAGACCTCGTTTCAGGGGTCAGTGGTGTTTGTTCTTGTGAACTGTGGTGTTTGTTTACTCAGACTTTGAGGAGTGCTTTTGCAGCCCTACACGTAGTACTCTTACTTCATCAAGAAGGAGAATAATCCCGAGTAGTATTTACTTGTGTTCAGTTGTGCTAATCTAGTTGAATATGTAGATGTTACTCTTTATCTATTATGCACTCTATAGGTTACTTTAATACGAACTCCGGTACTCTCCACGGTGTAAAGGTGACAGTGTGTGCACCGTGTGTGACTCCTTTATGACGTTGTGGCGCTTGTTTACTCCGGCTTGAGGTGTGCTTTTGTAGCCCTACACAATGAATGGTGTTTGTTATCCAACAAGAGAGTGTTTAAGAGTATCTTTTACTTATTCAGTTATGAGATCATTGTTGAGAGTGTCCACTAGTGAAAGTATGATCCCTAGGCCTTGTTTCTAAGCATTGAAACACCGTTTACAACAAGTTCTGCTACATGTTTGCTTGCTGCCATTTTTATTCCAGATTACAATCACTACTTATAATCATCCATATTACTTGTATTTCACTATCTCTTCGCCGAACTAGTGCACCTATACATCTGACAAGTGTATTGGGTGTGTTGGGGACACAAGAGACTTCTTGTATCTTAATTGCAGGGTTGCTTGAGAGGGATATCTTTGATCTCTACCTCCTTGAGTTCGATAAACCTTGGGTGATTCACTTAAGGGAAACTTGCTGCTGTCCTACAAACCTCTGCTCTTGGAGGCCCAACACTGTCTACAAGAATAGAAGCACACGTAGACATCAACCCACCACCACTGAATCAATTTCATAATAGAAAACATAGAAGTAATCTCCTAGTACACCCTCAGCCGTCGCAGGAAGTTTTTTATATTTCTGCATCCAATAAGCACTCTACAAAACTCAGGCTTATGAAGTGTGGATTGATCAATTTCCAGCAAAACCCCAACCAAAGATCCAACATAAGCTGCAGTAGCATCACATCTTTTGATTTCAATAATATCGTGAGAAGCGAAAAATAAACACACAAACCCAGAAACAGATTCAGAAGAAATATATACTCCGGATTTGCGCTTGGCGACGGTAATGGCGATTGCCTGACTTGCCTCGATGGCCTCGCCTCTGCCTTCCGTGTCCTCGCTGCTGGCCTCGACGGGGTCTGCGTCTGCCATAGCGGTGGTGGCGGACCTAGACTCAGTCCATGGCCGGCGGTGGGCTGACATCGCGGAGGAGCTCGATGAGGAGGAGGCGGTGCGGAGGGAGGTGGAGTTCCGTTGCTCTTCACCGGTGCTCCCATCGCTAGGCGACTTCCTGGTGCTTGCCCGACGCTCCCCAGCTCATCATCGCGGGACGGTTCGTAGCTCCGGCAGCTCGCCGGCGCAGAGGTTGCGGCCTTCCGGCGAGTTTTCTTCGCGGTCGCGGGCAGCCGGCGGGTCTCCTGTGGGACCTGCTAGTGCTGGGCCGGCAGGTTCGGCTGTTGTGGAGCCACACTCCGTGACGGCTAACTCGCCGGCTCCGGCTCCGGTGGCCCGCGAGGCGACGGCGCCGCCGCCAGTGGCAAGTTCGCTTCCGTCCTGGCGTCGCGCCATCGAAGCAGCCGCTCTTCCCTCCCTGCTGGGCCCTAGGCCGAACCCTAGGCCCACCAATGAGCCAGTGGCGCGGAGGCCCATTCTGGACTGGAGAAGCCAGGACGTGAGGAGCATTTCTGGGCCAGAAGTGGGCTCGGCTGAACGGGCTGGAGCTGGGCTTGGCCCAGCTTTGGCCCAGGAGGCTAGGCCTGCTTCGTCCTAGCTTTGGATCAGGAAAGGGGCCCATGACTTGGGTCTAGGGTTTCCTGCTTCTCCTCAACAGGTGGCCCGTCATCGTTCTGTCGCATGCTCTATCTTCGTTCACCCGCCGCCGCCTCCTCTCTCACGCTCCTTCGAGGAAGTTGCGAGCTCGCCGATGAAGCGCCACCGGGAGGATGAGCCCTCCCCTCCCCGCCGGCATGCTGGCTCCCCTTCCCCTCGTTCTCCGCTTCGTTCCTCCGCCCCGACCCAGCCTCCATACCGCCCGCCCCCGCGTAGGTCGCCGACCCGCCGCTCGCCTGACCGCTGCCGCTCGCCCGTGGCTGGCCGTGGGCAGGATGCGCGGGAGGCACCGGCCCGTGGTCGGGACGCGCGGGGCGCGCCGGACCGCCGCGTCCCATCGCCGGGTGCGCAGCGGCAGGAGCAGTGCCTCTGGGAGGACCTCGTGCAGCGCCGTTGAGGACAACAAGGTCTGCGTGAGGGTGGCCGGCCCCAAACCCCTGCTGGCCATTGGCGGGAAGGTAGGCCTCGGTCCCCTCCGCGGCATGCTACGGCCGATGCGCAGCAACCTGCTGCTGCCGGGGCTGCAAAGCAGAAGAAGAAGAAGAAGAAGAAGAAGAAAAGAAGAAGAAGAAGAAGAAGAAGTCTAAAAAGAAGAAGAAGAAGAAGATGCTTGCGGCTGTTGGGACACCGGTTGCTGCCCCGCGCCCTCTGGTGATACCTACTGTCCTCGAGTTTTACGGGCATGGCATTGACGGCGGCTTCTACTACATGGACACCGGGGGTATCAAGTTGGCTACTCCGGCTCACATGGCCGTGGTGACCGTGCTTCCCGAGCAGGACTTGGATCCTTCGGTGGTGATCTCGGCTGAGACCATACGCTCCGAGCTGGAGGGTTTGGAGCGTGGGTGGTCTTGGGTGGTGCGAGCGCTCCCCGACGGAGTTTGCGGTGGCGTTCCCCACTGCTGAGCTCCTCTCCCACGTTTCTTGGAGTGCTACCATCACCCTTCCGTTGCACAACATTCGCGTCTCCATCAGGCCCTCCGACACCGACCCGGATGCGCCACCACCACTAGCCGAGGCGTGGGTTCGGATCCACGGGATCCCCGCTGAGCTTTGGAAGGAGGTGGCCTTCGTGGCGCTGATCTCCCAGGCTGTTGCCCGCTTTGTGGAGGTGGATGAGAGTTCCCTTCCAGGGGCTGGCCCCGTTCGGGTCCGAGTCAAGGCCCCGGATCCCGCCAAGCTCAACGTCCCCTTGCCCACCTTCTACTTCGACGGGGTGGGCAGGACCCTGGTGGTTGAGCTGGAGTCTGAGGTGGACCGGCCGAGGTCCACTTCCCCACGTGCCGGACGATCACCGTCCCATCACCGCAGCCCTTCCGACGACGAGGAGGGGGACACTTCGGAGGACGACCCGTCTGACGGTGACGCTCCTCGTGCCACGGACGCCCTTCCTCCTCCTGCGACCTCTGCTCCGACTTCTGCAGCTGCGCCTTCGTTAGAGGTGGCTTCTCTAGCAGGCTCCCAGGTTCAGGCATCTTCGCTTGGACAGTGTCCTCCAGTGTCGGCCACTCTCTCCAAAGTGCGCCGGCAAAGCTGGGGAGGACCGCGACGCTCGCACCTTCCTCCCCGCCCCACCACCGTCCTTTGGTTCCCGCTCTCACAGTACGGTTCCAACCTCTGTGAGGGGCCGGGATCCATGGACCTCTCCGGCCTCGTCTCGACGGCCCTGGGGCTTCAGTCCTCTCCTCAGGCGGAGGTGGAGGTCTCTGAGGACTCGACGAGTGTGGGGTTGGAGGTCTTGGCCCCGACTCCCCGCGCTCCCCGGGCGTGGTCTGCTACACCCGCTCCCCAGGCACCCCGGCAGCTCCAGTCCTGGAGCCAGTCACGGTCTTCCCCGACACTCCTGTGGCTGGCACCAGGGCGTCCTAGGCGCCACCGGTCTTCCCCTCCTGCCCCGGGCACTCGCCGCCACAGCGCACGCTTGGCGAGGGCTAGGACTGGAGGCGAGGCGGTGGAGCCTACTATCACGATGGTGGCGTCACGCCGTCGTGAGGCGCTCGACAGTGGGACTGGTACGTCTCGACCTACGCCCACCCCTACTCCCCCCTCCCTCTCCCCCTTCTGGTTCCCGTTTCTCGGTTCTCGATTCTGTTCCGCTGTCTCATCTAGCTCAGTTGCGGGGGACTGTGACATTATTTTCCGTGGAGAGCGAGGGCCTCGCCTTGAGCAGATTGCGGCCATCAAGGCTAAGGAGGTCTATGAGGGGGCCCTAGCGGCAGCTCGTGCTCAGGCGGAGCATGAGCGGCAGGGGCCCCCGGCTCCGCTGGACCTGTGCAGGAGGCACAAGGGTCCGGCAGTGGAGCCCCTCCTAGGCCTGCGATGCCACAGTTGCTGTGCCTACTTCCCAGCCTGGGAAGAGGCGCGGGAGGCCCCTAAGGCGACGTCCCGGCCCTCGACCTCTGGTAGGGCCCAATCGGTCCCCCCTAAGGGGACCAACCCTGACATTGTTTCTCAATGAGTGTCCTCACATTCATTTGGAACATGAGGGGGTTTGGGCAGGAGGGCCGCCGCCGCCAGTTGATCAATTATCTTAGAGACGAAGATGTGGACATTGTGGGATTGCAAGAGACGATTCGTCAGGACTTCTCGATCTCGGAGCTGGAGAGCCTTAGTCGCCACAAGTTCTCGTGGCATTGGCTCCCGGCAACGGGTCACTCAGGGGGCATCCTCCTTGGTGCCAAGGAGGATACCTTTGAGATAGAAGATATGGATCGCGGGGAGTTCTTTGTGAGCATGTTGCTCACCCATAGACGATCGAACCTTCGTTGGGAGGTGATTATTGTCTATGGCCCCGCGGATCACAGGAGGTCCGCTGAGTTCTTAGCTGAGCTCAGGTCAAAGGTGGAGCGATGCCACACTCCTGTAGTGGTGGCAGGTGATTTTAATCTTATTCGCTCCCCTGATGACAAGAGCTCAGATAATGTGGACCTACCTAGGATGCGCATGTTCAACGACTGGATTGCTGACCTGGCTCTACGAGAGATCACACGAGTTGGGGCGCGTTATACGTGGTCCAACAACCAGGCTGTCCCGATCCGAAGTGTGCTTGATCGGGTTTTAGTGTCGGTGGAATGGGAAGTTGCTTTTCCTCTGTGCTCGCTTCGGGCGATTACTAGGATTGGCTCAGATCATTCCCCCCTCCTCCTCTCTTCGGAGGAGGGGCCACGCCGAGGTCGAACCGCTTCCACTTTGAGGAGTTCTGGCTTAGTCAGCCGGGCTTTGTGGAAGCGGTTCGCCAGAAGTGGGCCTTGGCGGTCGCGTCTCCCCCCCGCGCCTATAATGCGGTTGACATTTGGCACCATTGTGCTAAAGTCGTGCGCCAATTTATGCGTGGGTGGGGCGCGAACTTAGGCGCAGAGGTGCGAAAGAATAAGGCGGACATCCTCGGCCAGATTCAGTCGCTCGATGTGGTGGCTGACTCGACAGGCTTGTCCGCTGATGGTTGGTTGCAGCGGTATGCTTTGGAGAACTCCTTGATGGAGATCTACAAAGGCGAGGAGATATTCTGGCGGCAGCGTAGTCGTCAGAATTGGATTCTTCGTGGAGATGCTAATACAGCATATTTCCATGCCATTGCCAATGGCCGCCGGCGCAGGTGCTCTATTCCGTGTTTATGGGCGGATGGCCTCCTTTTAGAGGAGGCCCAGGACCTATCCGCCCATATTTACTCCTTCTATAAGGAGTTATTTACGGAGGGGCCCCGCACGGGGGTAGCTTTGGCTGCACACTTCTGGCCCTTAGGGGCGTTAGTCTCGGATGACGAGAATAGGGAGCTTACTATCCCTTTCAGCCCTGAGGAGGTGCGCAGAGCTATAATGGGGATGAAGGCCAACTCGGCCCCGGCCCGGATGGCCTTCCTGTCTCCTTCTTCCAGAATTCTGGGAGGTTATTGAGGTGGTGATTATGCCGATGTTCCAGGAGTTCTATACTGGGACACTGGTTATGTCTCGCCTCAACTTTGGCGTGATTACCTTGATCCCTAAGGTCGTAGGGGCCACAGATATACGCCAGTTTAGGCCGATCACGGTGATCAATGTCATCCAGAGACTGATTGCCAAAGTGTGTGCAACACGCTTGGCGCCAGTTGTGGAGCGCCTCGCTCACCCACATCAGTTCGCCTTTCTCAAGGGACGATTTATCCATGACGGGATTCTGGCTCTTCATGAGGTTGTTCATGAGGTCAAGGCTAGACATCTTAAGGGTGTCTTCCTTAAGCTAGATTTCCAGAAGGCATATGATCGTTTGGACTGGGCTTTCTCGCCAGGTCCTCGAGCGTCGTGGGTTTGATGAACGCTTCATATGCTGGGTTATGCAGATCGTCATGTCTGGGAACACGGCCATAAACATTAATGGGACATTGGTCCTTACTTTAGGTCTTCGTGTGGGGTGAGACAAGGGGACCCAATCTCCCCCCTTCTCTTCGACCTTGCCGGCGACGCCTTGGCGGCTATCTTGGACAAAGCCAAGACGGCCGGCCACATCTCTGGTGTGGTTGGGCACCTTATTCCTGGAGGTGGGATCACCCACCTCCAGTATGCGGATGATACCATGATCATGGTGGAGGGGTCGGAACTTGACATTGTTAATCTCAAGTTCCTTCTCCTCTGCTTTGAGGCCATGTCTGGCCTCAAGATTAACTTCGACAAGAGCGAAGTCATGATCATGGGGTTCCTCCTGATGAGCAACAGCGGATAGCGGACAAACTAAATTGCAAGTTATCTGCCTTCCCTGTTACTTATCTTAAGATGCCCCTTATTAAGGACCTAGAGCCGGTTACCCAGCGTGTCAAAGCTAAGGCGGAGCCTTGGCAAGGGCGGTTCACTCTAAGGCGAGCAAAACAGTCCTGATTGACGCCTGTCTCTCTAGTCTACCGATGTACCTGATGGGAGTTTATATACTCCCAGAAGGCACACACGTTACCTTTGACAGGGAACTCTCACGCTTCTTCTGGCAGGCGGCCAATGGGCGTCAGAAGTACCACATGGTCAAATGGGCGGATGTGTGCCCCCCAAAGACATGGGGGGCATAGGTATCTTATCATCTCGTAAGATGAACGTGGCGCTCATGCTACGATGGGTATGGCGGATACTTAGAGAGGAGGGGGGGTTATGGCTGCAACTTATCAAAGCGAAATACCTGCAGGGCCGCCCCCTCCTTTCTTGTGACCGTCAGGATGGATCCCAATTTTGGCGGTCCATCCAATCCATCAAGCATGAGATTAGGAAGGGTGTGCTCTTCTCCATTGGTAATGGAGAGGGCACCCTCTTTTGGCTGGACCCTTGGCTTGGCGGGAGCCCGCTTCAGCATAGGTTCCCCTCTCTGTTTGCTATTGCGCGGACCCGATGCAGCTGGTGGGCGCGGCGATACTCAATGGGAATTGGAACATCTCGTTCCGACGAACATTTTGTATTGCCGAGGCTACAGCCTGGGCGGAGTTACGGAGTTTACTTCCGGAGGCGCTGCCGGGAGGCCGAGACCTCGTGTCATGGCACTTGGCGCCCTCTGGGACGTTCTCTGTAAAGTCGGCTTATCGGAGTCTTTTTAGTAACCCAGTTAGAGCTTGGGCCTCTCCACTCTGGAAGGCTCCCTTACCGTTAAAAATCAAAATCTTCGTGTGGCAGCTTCTTAGGGACCGCCTCCCTCAGGGGTGGAGGTACGCAAGCGACAGGGGCCGGGTGATGGGCTTTGCCCCATGTGTGGGATCCCCGAGACGGGAACCCACATCCTCTTCACCTGCCCCGCTGCCAGGTTTCTATGGAACTTCGTCCACGAGGCGCTTGGGCCTGCTTGGCAGGCCCCAGACCTCGGCGAGTTCTTAGAAATCCAGGCGAACCGTACCGGGGAGAGGCGACGCCTCTTCTGGTTGGTGTTTGCCGCGTTGATGTGGACCCTGTGGACAATTCGCAACAAGATGGTGATCGAGCGGATCTTTCTATGACGTGCTTCTGACTCATGTTTACATTTCTGGCTTTCTTGCAGCAGTGGCACCCGTTGTCTAGACAGCGGGACAGGGGGCAGCTGGATGACATGCTCGCTAGACTTGTGGAGACCGCTCGGCGCATCTCCTCTACTTCTTCCAGCTAGCGCCGGTGGGGCTTAGTTTTTTGTTCTCGCTATTTTTCTCTCACCCCCCTCGATGTATCTCTCTCACCGCCCCCCCCCCCCACCCCTCACTCCCTCCCCTTCCCCCCCCCCCCCCCCCCCCCTTCTTGCTTCTTCCTTTGGGCTTACTTGTGCTGCTGCCCCAGCTTGCGGTTTCTTTTACCGCCCTGATGTTTGTAATTGTATTTGGACTTGCTTGGCATGTTGCTTTATTTATAAAGCGGGGCGAAAGCCTGTTTCGAGCATCACATCTTTTGTCATCCGGGATATTTCTGATGTTAACCCAAGCTTTATGCATCTCTGATTTTGCTCCAGCGGACACAGACCATGGCTTTATATTGATTATGCCATCAAACGTCATCATCTCCATCCTTTTTCCATAAAAACAAGTGCGATCAACCTCTTTTGAACTAGGGAACCGCAAAAGAAATTGTGTGGAACTCATGATTCTAGCGGTACATCTCCACGCACCATCAAAATACACATTAAACTCATGCTCAATATCATGAAACGTAGGCTGCCCTTCCAACACCGAGATCACAACGGTGGAGGCACGTTCCTTAGTTTGCTTTCCAGCACAAGCATCAGCAAAATAGAAAAAACCTCTTCCAAGGGTTTGGAATCCACACATACTAGCAACACACTCCCAAGGCAAAATCACTTGACACAACTCTCTGATATGACCCAACTTTTTGCACCGATCACATTGGATCGTCGGACAGGAGGCAGCATAATGACCACTAACATTGCAATTGAAGCAGGGTTCCTTTTTACCAGGAGATGGATCTCGGAGATTACCTCTAGCAGCACCAGAAGCTTGCCCCGCTCTCGGAACAGCAACTTGGCCCCCAACCTCTTGCGTATTTCCTCCCTGCCTATTGTTGTTTTTTTTTAGATACAAGGCCAAAGGCCCGACGTTAAATTAATAACGCCCCGAACGGCGACAAGGATACAAGGTGCTTAACCCAGCTTACAACAACGAACCGCACGCACACACACAAAGGACAGCCGAAGAAACACCAGCGAGGACGGCGCCACCTACGAACTACTCCGAAGACGCTGTGAACTAGCAGGACGGGCAAAACTGCTGGGCCGAAGCTCGCCGTCGGGGGGGAGACCGGCACACCGACACACGCTGCACACCGTCAACACGGGCAAAGTCGTCGGGCCGAACTCACGGCCAAGACCGGCACACCAACAAGCACTGCACACCGCCAAGACCTGCACAGCTTCCGAAGAGACAGCCAACAAGGGAGCAACCTCTCGCTGAGACACCAAGGAGTCCACGCACCGCGAATGCAGAACAAGCCACAAGCTTTGCCGGAGGAAGCAAACCTCCAGAGAGCTACCCGTGAGCTCCAAAACGGCGTCTTCAAGAAGATAACGACGCAAAGCGCCGCCGCCGCCCGATCCGAGAATCTTGGGTTTTCACCCGGAGCACATAGGAGGGGAGAACAACCACAACGGCGCCTTCAAGAAGGGGACGACGTCAAAGACGCCGCCGCCGCGGCCCTGGACAAACGTCCTGGGCGAGGGTTTCCCCTTGGTATGGTCTCAACACCTCCCACACAGGGGTAGGGGAGCCGACAAGACGACCACCACACCACTGCCACGGGGCACAGCTCACCGAACCCCACGCCGTCCACACGGCCGTGGTTCCGGCAGCACCAGAGTCACGGGCTCGCCCGCCAACCCACACGACTCCCACCTTCCAGGGCCGCCGCCCCGGCGTACCAGCTCTGCACCGAAAGAACTGAAGCGAAGGACGAGAGACGTCAAACGGACCGCAGCAAGGCGGCATCGAGCCTTCAGCGGGGACCCAACTCGCCGACCGGCGGCCTGCAGCCCCCATGGCTACAGGCGAGGTCGGAACTGGAGTGCCGGATGGGCTCGAGAGGGCCCGGGCCCCCTGGCCCGGCCCGGGTCGAGGCGGCCACTGCCGCACTACCCACCACACCCCCGGAATCCACGCTTAGCCGGCGAGCAGCAGCGCCACCGCCGGCCAGGCTTGCCGCGGAGACCACGAAGCCCAGCACCGCCGTCTTCATCTTCACGCAGCCCTGCCGGGCCGAGCTCGCGCCGCCCGCCGCTGCAACCGCGCCAGGGGACGCCGCCGCCGCCGCGAGCCCGCGGATGGACGCGCAGCCACCACGCCGTCGCTCGGCGACCGCGCCGTCACGCCCCACACCAGCGCGAGGCCCCGCCGACAGAAGCGGCCCGCGCCGCCACCACCGCACGAGGGGAGAGGAGGCCCCGCCGCCGCCAGCGCCGCGCGGGATTAACCCGGCCTATTGTTGTTACGGTCCTCCTCCCCCAAATTTCTTCCTCCAGTCTCATTAGCATCACGATTCCAAACAAAAGGCTTGTTACTCGGGTTATTGATTCGACCAGCTGGAGGATTCCTTCCAGAAAAATTCCCCCTATGACCATTAAATCGGCCACCACCACCGCGGTCACCCATCGATCTCGATGGGATCACACTCTCAGAGATAGGAGGATGATCTCTCTGTCTAGGAGGCAAAGAAACAATCTGAACAAAAGATCTCAAATCACCCCTGACCTTCCTCGGCCACCAGTCAAATGTCGACGGCAGATTTGGTGGAGGGGAAACCCTAGGAGCAACCCAGAAGTGAGAGAAGAGGGATTCGAGGTCGAGTGGGGATTCCTCCCCCTCCCCTTACCTAACCCTACCTCTGGGCTATGGTGGCCCACGACTGTAGTACCTGGGCCAACTGGGCTCGAATTCGAACCCACCTAGTTCCCCAACTTCCCGCCCTCACTAGGATGCGGCGGAAACCGTCGAATCTCCGGGAATCTCGCCGTCGTCAAAGACAGAGTCACCGTGGGCCAAGCCTGGTGAACAGGAAGCTGAATCGAACTTCCGATCACCACCATCTCCCCTTCATGGAGATACCTCGCATCGATGACAGCTTCCCTTTCGTCCAGGAGAACAAGCCGCGAGGCATCATGCCTAAGGAGAAGCGCGCCAGCCCGCGGCGGGAGCGACGGAATCTCCGGGAAGAGCGTCGACACGAAGTTCGCCGTCCATCGAGAAACCACACCCCGCCCGATCTACGGCGCGCGCGCGGTGCCCTCCGATGGCGTCCTCCCAGTATCAGGGACCCTCACCGTCGGGATCGTCTCCGATCCAGGTGGATCGCGCACCAGCGAGGGGAAGGAGCCGGGGATGCGAGGGAGAGCTTCGCGAGCCATCATCATCGCTGATGGGCACGGGGGGCGATCGCCGGCGCGCGAGCGCGATGAGCGCGATGGGAAGGCGAGGAGGAAGTCAGGCGGCAGCTAACTAAGTAGCGCCAACTGAGTACATAGCTAGCGTCAGCATCAAGATCTCTTACAGACTTAGAAAAAGATCTCTTGCAAACTTACAGTTTTATCTGAAGTTAAGTGATCGACCTCTTCGCGATGATCACCTTTCACCTAATCACCTCACTTGGAGAGAATGCAGCAGGGACAACGTCGTACGCCATGATCCATTGATCCGTTGCGTCCTGTTGTTTCAGTTCCGAGCAGTGCAGTGCTGCATTCAGGGTCCTCTTGGTTGCAGGCCGACAGCTCGACAGAGTTAGACTTGGGGTTTTGGCATCTCTGTCCAACCTAGGTACAAACAAGCTGGGCAACTGCACATGAGGAGGAATAGGAGCGCGGAGCTGCCCAAAATTAACCAATTCAGTTGCATCTGTGAATTTGCTTCTAATACAACTTTTAAAATTCATTAGGACTTAAGAGTGATTGACCATCGGTCACAGAATTGACAACAAAGTGGCCCGGCCGGTAGTATGTTCGAGTCCGCCAACTAGCTAGAGCAGACAAAATTTCGTGGGCCAAACACTGTGCATGTTAAATACCTCCGGAGTAGTGCAAGATTTTTTGTATTTTTGGAACAGCATTGAGTTTTTTTTTAATACTAGTGCGGAGTGCAGCGGAATTCAACGGCTTCATCCGCTGACACCACAATGGGATCACGCGTAGGCTTCGTCGTCCCTATATTTTAGGGGCCAACGACCAAGGCAGAAGGAGCTGGAAGCCGAACAAGCCATGTTCCGCCGCTGAAAAGGGCACACGCCGCCATACCTGTATGTGATGTGCTCTAGCTAAGCTAGCCGGCCTGCAATATAGTGCAACAACTGGCACCTTGCATTCTGACATTTTGGATATATATTTAGTACTCCTTCCGTTCATAAAAGAATGTCTCTACCTAACCCAAATTTACATGTATGTACACGCTAAATCATGTCTAGATACATACAAATTTAGAATAGGTTGAGATATCTTTTTGTGGACGGAGGGAGTATATAGTATAGCCAGATGAAGAAAATCTGCAGGAGTAGCTAGATACTCCTAGAAGAACGCAGCACACAAAAATCTCCAATGAGTGGTGGGCTCGCAAATATCTCTAGTAGCAGCCCCCTATGATTCAAGTTCTGCAGTGAAATATCCTCGATCTCTCAAGACAGGTCATCACTGGATAGGATGTCTATCCGTGGTCTCAAGACAAATCAGTCTTCATTTCTATTTATCTAGTTCCATTATCGAAATAACTAATAAAATTCAAAGAATTTGGTGAATTACTTTTGGACCAGAGTTCAAATCACTCACTATATCAGTTAAATAAAGAGAGCTGTCTAGTTAGTTAAACAAAAATGGGGCACAAAACCGCACGCACCAAGGCCACTTGCAAACAACATCGCGCAACCAAGGCGATTGTCCAACAATGTCATTTTCATCACACATCGCTTTTGATCTATGACTTTAATTTCACCACATACGAACCTCACACATCAACGATGATGCGCCGAGACCATACTGGACTTCCCATGACTAGCCGTACGGCTTCATGATGTGGTAACTCCGATCTTGGTGACGAGCCTTGCAGGAGAAAGAGCCGGGACTTGCGTCGTGATACTAGCACAAGGGAGACAGAGGTATACAATTCTGAGTCTCAACAAACAGTGTCCAATAACAACCCTACTTATGTTTGACGATTTACTTCTATCTTTTATGGCCAGGAAGATCTCCAGAAGGTCTTTTTTTTTTTGAGAATATCTCCAGAAGGTCTTGATCTTGTCTATGGTGGTGTATGATGGATCAATGTGATTTGGATGAATGAGGTGCCGCTCTGCAGGCCCTATTCCTTCTTATATACATTGTGAAAATTAGATTTTCATGCGCCGAGTCGGTTTACACATGGTATAGATAAACACAAAACCCTAACAAGATATTATAGATGTGACCGCAGTCGGTTATAAGGAATATCTCGCAGAATCCTCGTGGAGATCTTGGCGTGGCTTGCACTCCTGAATTGTGCATTTGGGCCACCTCCAATTGGTCGAGTCCTTGGGAAATACCATCCCTTGTCTAGTGGTCTGTCATTAGCCTTTGTGGGCCCACTGAGGACTCATAACCTCGTCCGTAACCTTCGAGATCACGACGTAGAGAGGCTCCATCTTGAACCACTCATGCCCGTCGAGTAAAGATAATGTTTTTTCAAGACAGATGTGTTGAATAATGTAAATAAACTGAGGTTTGAACTCATATTGAGATTGCTATGTAATTTGGGGGCATAGGAATGGATTCCATATGAACTGGGTAGCCTCCTCTCAAAAAAATTTGGCTAGCCTCAATCCTATGATTTAAAGTTGTTCCATAGGAAAAAAATCTTTGGGGTTTGAAATCCTCCAAAAAAAAAAATTCCTACATTCCGAATTTCACGCCCCCAAGCAGAGCCGCTTCACTCTGCAGCAGTTACAGCATCTTCAACCGGTCCCCTAAACCTCTCCCTATTTGTTCGGACGGACATCCCAAACGTGAGAGATAAGAAAAAGTGTCACCCATGATCCAAAATGACCCCTCATTTCGTTTCTTTGTGTCCGGTTTGTCCGGCACACCCCATTGTCAGCTCATATACGGGGTGGAAATGAGAGTGTCTAGACATGTCCGGATAGTCCTCCGCGTAGGACACGGTCCACTTTATTTTTTCTTTATTATTTCTTTTGTCCCTCCCTCCATCCCCATCAATCATATGCAATTGACCGGACATTTTTGAATGACACCTGTGGACACATACATATTTAAAAGTTCAATGCGGAGAGGTCCGAACATGTCCAGGGACAAATTAGGGGCCAAATTTGCCCACCGTGGTGAAGATGCTCTTTACATTCTGTTGTGTGCGGCGGGTGCAGCAGCACCAAATGAATTCTGAAGCTGTCGTAGCTAGCAGAGCGCGGCAGGGTTTCAGGTTTCCGTCTAATCTCCCGCTCTCGGTTTTATTTCCTTTATCGAGTAGCAAAAGCACCCGGATGCTTTGCCTAAACCAGAATTATTATTACGTACCAAAGGGTGATGCACGAGTAAAACTTTTCCCTTGCCTCAGCCGGTTGGAAAACAGTTGCAAAATCGATGAGAAGCTGCGGGATCATCACGTGAGGCGGACTATTGGTGCTCCTTTTGTTGGATTCAGTTGGGGAAACCTGAAAAGGACTTGGCTGCCGGGGGCCGGCCGCTCGCACAAGCCATTGTCCCCCACGCCTTTGGACAGAACACACAACTAATCAGCTCTGTTCGCTAAAGCAGGAGGCAGTTAACTAGTTAAGCCCGAACATCGCTCACCGCCGGTGTTCTTGACAATTCGCTCCTGTAGTATCAAGTCCCAACATCGCTCACCGTCATTTTTGTGTTCCCTTGATCATACGAGTAGTTAACATTTCTTTTTTTCCTAGGTAGGCATTGTGGGTGTTTTTCACCCAGGAGAAGCAAGTCAAACTTTCACTCTTGAGAAGCAAGTCAAACTTTTGTGCCAAAAAAGAAGCGAGTCAAAGACATCGCGGAGGAACAGTAAGTCGGTTAACTGACAGCCTTTTAAAATCTGCTCCCATGAGAGGCAGGCAGGCAGCAACCGAGAAACCTCACAGCCTGACAGTTAGGCAAGCTGGTGTAAAGTGACTCTTGCCGCAACAAACTGTGATTCGTGCTCAATCATGCTACTAGCGAACAGCGTTCAATAGGATTCGTTGCCGGACATGTGAAAGTAAAACTGTTCAAGACGAGAACAGCGACGATTTCTGAAGCAAATCTGACGGGCACGCATGTTTGACTGCTGCAACGGTACACCACTGTTATGTGTGGACTGTGGACTATGGACTCCTGCAAAACTCAAAACCATCCAAAAACCAATCTGAGGGAGAAACAACATAGACACCTCAACAATTCTCAAAAAAAAAAAATAGACACCTCAACACATTGACGATTTTGGCACCCACAATGCAGAGTAGTGCCGCTGAGGCGCTGACACAAAATCGAGAGTGCCCTCTCAGGATGCAAGCGGGACGGATCGCGGGAGCCCGCGCGTACGCCGCATACGTCCCTATGCGTACGCGGTATGCCGCATACTAGCCGCGTATGTGCCGCGCGCGCCGCGCATGCCGATCGTTAGGCTAGCTCGCTTATGATCTTGACGCTATATACAAACATTGGCATACTGAAATTTATAGACTGGAACTGTACTGAAGCGAGACTGAAAATTGACAGTAACTAGACTAAAACTTGACCAAACTGAATTTTTCATTGAATTTTGACAGTAACTTGTCATAAACTTGACTGAAACTTAACAGTAATTTCACTGGAATGAAAATTGTTCCTTGGGGTACTAGTTTCATAAAGTACTAGTACTCCTTAATGAAGTACTCACTCCGTTCAAAAATAACGGTCTTAGATTTGCACAAAATTGGATGTATCTAGACATGAATCTTGACTAGATACATCCACTTTTAGGCAAATTTAAGACACTTATTTTTAGACGGAGTGAGTACTAGATATTCCTTTGAAATTCTAAATACATTTTGGTGCCTGCAGTTAAATAACCTTGCTGCATGTGAAATGGTTCATGATTTCATTCTGCAAAGGTAATTCGAGACTAGCTACTTATGTATCCATGTCCTGCAAAAAGCAAGAATTGATCTGCATCCCTGAACATTAGGTATCCATGCTTCCACTTTCTGTACAAGGGATGCTGACAGAGGTCCTGCCGTGTACGGTACAGTGCGCGGGGAGAAATCCAGGGAGGAGTTAAAATGAATACTGGAGATCATCTCAATGTCTAAAATGTCATCTCAGTACGAACGGTGGGAGCAGTTAAAATGAATATTGGAGATCATCTCAGTGTCTAAACAGAGTGAGAAATTCAGAGAAGCTGGGGTCAGGTACCTTGATGATTGCGCCGTGGTAATTTTGATGTGTTCAAGAGAGAAGCACAAAGATCTACACGGCACTTTCCGGGACGCCCTTTTCTGATACTCCTGACATGTTTTCTGAACACTGCAACGACCACTGCGTAACTGCTCACCATTTCCTTTGACTGCATCTGCTGGAGGACTGGTCTACATGCCTGTTTACCTGGCTGTGGCATGTGATACTTGGCCTGCAAGTCAAAAGGATTCTTGTTGTACTCCTCCTCTACTATGATAAGAAACAGCTAGCACAGTAGCACTGTACTAGTTTTTCTTCTCTTTCACGTTGTTATTTGTTAATACAGTCGAACTGTGTAACCGACAGTACATGCCAGTGTAAGGATTCATCTGGAATTGAATTGTGTTGTGTTTCAAATGACATGACTATAAACATCTAGCAAGTTCACATAAGAAAATCCGAATATTGATCATAAACTCTAAACTGAAAACACGTTTTAACTTTTAAGGGTTTCTAAAGAAACTTGAAAACAAAACATGCACATAGTTTACAGGATGAAGTTAATACTTGTAAATTTGGATTATAAAATGTTAAAATCTGTTACCGGTATAGTGCACACCTCGGCCTCCATGTTTCGAAGTTGGTAATCTCAAATAAAACTAGTTACTTGTAATTCACTGGTCTACATGCCTGTCTACCTCGCTGTTGCATGTGATACTTGGCCTGCAAGTCAAAAGGATTCTTGTTATACTCCTCCACATTGATAAGAAACAGCTAGCAAGGTACTAGTTCTTCTCTTTCACGCTGTTAATACAGTTGAACTGTGTAGCGAAACAGTACATGCCAGTATGGATTCTTCTGGAATTGTAGTATTTGAAATGACATGACTATAAACATATAGCAAGTTCACATAAGAAAATCCAAATAATGATCATACAAACTCTAAACTGAAAACACGTTTTAAGGGTTTCAAAAGAAACTTGAAAACAAAACATGCACATAGTTTACAGGATGAAGTTAAATCTTGTTAATTTTGATTACAAAATGTTAAAATCTGTTACCGGTGCACATCTCGGCCTCCATGTTTCGAAGTTGTAATACCAAATAAAAGTAGTTGCTTGTAATTCCAAATGTGTATCCATATTTGACCTTCAGTTTGATTTATTATTTATGTTGGTACCCCTTTATCCTTGATTAATGTCATTTTGTTTGGTTAAGATACTTAAAAGTTCCAAACCGAAAGGCTTTAACTATGGTTACGAGACCACCACCACGCGACCAGCGAGGCCGCACTTTCAAGACCCTGCGGGATGCCCGCCTCGCCGCCCCGCGTAAGAGCTTAGGCCTCATTCGCCGCCTTCCTTACTCACCGACATGGGTAGATCCATTATCCCTCCAGCCCGGGAGGCCGCCCAGACTTGCGGCGGCACGACGCCTTGTATCACACGGTTTTCTATAGCAATTTGTCGCAAAAAATGGCATCGTAGAAATGTTTGCCCACGCTTCTAAGTTTCCAAGTCCGCCACTGCTCGCCGTCGTCACCTCCCGAAGCTCTTCAGCCGCAGCGCCCCCAACCTTGTGGTCTGTGGAGCACATATGGCAACATCATGGGAACTGCTCATTTGTTCAGAAATGTGGATTTTAAAAGGTGATGAAAGGTGTGTGGTACAAATGACGAAGATTGAATTTGTATACTATGTCAAAATATAGTGTTTAATATGGGCACTAGGTAAGAAATAGCAAAAGAAAAAGTTTGAAAGTCCTCGGTTTTTTAGGGAGGCCCCAAAACCTCTCTTGAGGGATAAAATTTGAGCGATCTTCTGAAGACGCACTTGGATAGCTAACTGGATATACACATAGAGTAGAAAGCACTGTTCACGAAATATGACCTATCGTTACGGCTGATGTTACCGGTTCTTGGAGTTGGCGCAGAGGGACAAGCTGAGGTGGAGGGGTGCACTGCATGTTACAAAACGATGCCAAATCTTTAGTAATCTCTCCGTCCATAAAAGGATGTCTCAACACTGTACGATCCTCCCGTTTCCGTGAAGACAAATCTCCGGGGTCCGGCCCTGCTTCCCCAGGTCCCCTCCGCAACATGAGTTTGCGACACCCCAGATGCATGCACGAAGCTGCGATGCTCCCGGAGGCCGGAGCATAGAACACGCCGCGGGCCATGGCCAGCTATCTCTATCGGAGATCATCTGTCTTTCTTCAACTCCCCTGTCGGCATGCATGGCGATGCATGCATGCTTCCGACCGGCCGGTGACGGCCGACGCCTGACGGCGACCCCGGCGATCGGCTTGGAGAAAATGGTCGGACTTCCTGTGAACCGTTGTCTATTCAGCCCCACACAGGTGCTGTCTTTGGGCCCGTTCTGCACTCTAGCGTGATGTGCAGTGCAGGATTGCACAATCTTCATGCACGACTTTGTGCCTCACGAGTCCGTAGCATCGAAGAAACTGGATAACTGATGCGGTGGATTTTTCCCGTTTGTGCTGACTGCTGACCAATTGGCCCGGTTTTTGTACGCACGTTGATACTAGATAAGTTCGGCGCTACAGTTGAGGGGATAGTATATACTTCTCGAAAATGCTTCTATTCGAACGTGCGAGCGATCGCACGGTCGACTCGGGTCAATTCCCTTTTCTCGTTTCCTTTCGAAATCACCTTTTGTTCGCGTGCGTACGTCGCTTTTGCTCGCGTGCGTATGTGCAGACGCTCGCTCGCGTACGTTCTTTTTTTTCAGGCCCATTCCCTTTTCTCATGTATTCTTGTTTCCATGCCCATTCCCTTTTCTCACGTACGTGAAATCCATAGAAGCTATACCTGCTCGTTCTTGGACTCTTGGTCGCTGCCCATTACCTTTCCTTTTTTTTCTCTCTTTCTTATCTATTAATTTCTTCCTTTACACGAAGGGCTGTCATTTTTTTCCTTTGTCCTATTCCCTTTATTTTTGTTTTATGTAAACATGTATTTCATATCAAGAATCATTTTCCTTAGGCCCTAAGAGTTCAAGAGTTCACGTTCAATTGTTTTATTCCTTTTTTATGGAAACATGTATTCTGCATGAAATCATTTTTCATAAGCCAAATTTATTTTGAATTACCTTTTTACTATTCCCTTAACAAGCCAAAAATAAAAATATTCGACCTTTGTTTTAAATAAAAATCGGTATAATAATCATATTCCCTTTTTACTATTCCCTTTACCCACTAAAAGCAAAAAAAACATTGCAAAAAATACCCAGTATGATTTTTCAATTCCCTTTTTGGGACACTGGTTTTTTAGGTTAAATAAAAATAGGTGGGGAATACAAAACGTCCACTTTCTACTAGTACAAAAATTAGAATAGAAAATAACTACCACTTTCTACTAGTATAAAAATAACAGAAAACATAATTTAGACTACTATACATTTTTGATGATAATAGATTCCAAATGAACGCAAATAATATATTGTTGTTCTTCTGGAATAATGGTTTTTTAGGGGGGGGGGGTGGGGGTGGGGGATAATGGGTGGGTTAGAAAACCAATTTCTACTAGTACATAAAATTGAAAAGAAAAAGAACTACCACTTTCTACTAGTGCGGACTTGAGAATATGTTGATGTTGATGATGTGGTTACCAAGCAGTTAACGACGTTTTTGTTATCAAAGTGTTGATGATATAGTTATCAAGGTGTTAAGAAAAAATTTACCACCATATGTTTAACCAAAGTGTTGTTATTATAGTTACCAGCGGCTGAAACCACCTTTTGTTGACAATGAATTTACCAATATGTTATTCGAGTAGTTATCAAGGGGTTGATGATGTAGTTAATTACTAATGTGCGACGATATAGTTACCAAGAGTTCGACGATGAAGTTACCAAGACGCTAAATATTCACCATCATGATTACGATAAAGTTACCAAGGTCTTGCAAACGTAATCACCAAGGGTCGACTTAAAACTTATTACATTTTTTATGACATGGTTATCAAGCGTACGATGATATAGTTACCAAGGTAAAGAATATTCACCACCTTGTTTACGATGAAGTTACCAATATGTTGCTAACAGAATCACCAAGGGTCGATTGAAAATTTATCACATTTTTAACGATAAATTTACCAAGGGTGCGATGATTTAGTTATCAAGGTGTTGAATATTTAACGTTATTACTTTTTATTTTTTACCATTGATAACTCACATGATGTGGGGTTGATAACTTTTAGGCAAAAAAAAAGTTGTCGAAACATATCCATATGGGATTTAGTTTCGTAGATCTCGTCGCGACCGGTTTATTGGCGAAAGCGGATTTTCAATAAGATTTGTCATTTAAGAGATAAAACTTTTTGAATATTGGAAACAGGAAATAATCTCAGTGCCATCAGCAAATCTGTCTTCTAGTGCATGCATGCAAATCTTTTCACAAATGGTTAACCGAACAGTGGAAAACTTGCCAAAAATAGAAATTGATGGTCGGAAATCGTGCGAAGGCTCGCTCGTGCGTAAATTAGTCCTGCCCTATACTTCTGGTCACATAGTCTACGAAATCATACATTGTCCATGTTTTCTTGCATTATTGCTTTGCGGGATTTTATTTACAAATTTAATTTATTCATTTTATTAAATCATGGAAAAATTCTTCTAAAAATAAATAAATAAATTTCACGGTATGTTCTCTTTTTAGGAAGAACTTCTTGAAATCACTAGAAGGGAAAGTTTTTGGAATGTCTCGCGCGGTTGTCGCGACAGCTGTCGTATCGTACCCTCTCATGCGCTCTTTGCTCGTCAATTCAGTATTTACTTCGGTGGGACAATGTGATGTGTCTGCATGTGCGACAAGTGTCAAACGAGAGAGTTTTGATGGGTTTTCTCCTTCCGATGTACGTATTTGGTACATGCATTTATTTCGAGATTCGATTCTTCAAAACAATTTTTTTTGAACCATTCATCCAAGTTATGAGCGGTTTTCATACGTTAGATCCTCACGTTGAGATGTTCAAAACTAGAACGTATATTGATGAGTTTTGAGAATTTTTTGTTTTGTACTTTCAAAAGTTGAATGCATGGATTTCGGGTTTCAACGTACTTTTACTTCAGAACTAGGGGATTAAGCGCGGCTTTGCCGCACCCGTGGGCTAATTTGTTTTTGAATTATTCATTTGCAAAACTGCTGAAGTGGAAAAACCGTCCGAATTTCGGAATTTGTTCCTGTTTTCGAATAGTTTAACATTTTTGAGTTCCTTTTGGCGTCTACGAAATACGCAAATTTGGGAGGCTCGTGGAAATTTGAAATTTGAATTTTTGTTGTGCATATTTATTTTCCTTGCCATATGGAAATTTGATTTATTTGTCATTTTATGTTGTGGGCATAGTTGGATTTTTTTTGGCTTGCATTATTTAGAGTTTCTGCAAAATTATATGGAAAATTGAATCTATTTGTTTCCTTCTGTGGGCATGTTTGAAATTTGTTAAAAAAATTAGAATTTTTCTTTTGGTTTGTATTTTGAATTGTAAGTTGGAATATGGATGAATTGTAAGTTGAAAATTTATTTATAGTGTGCCTAATTTTTTTTAGAGTTTTTTGTGTCCGAAGTTTTATATTTTGGAAATGTAGGAAATGTTAACATTACCTAGTTGTTGATATATTGTTTGTATTATTTGGAAGTGTAATTTGAGTTGATAGTTTGTTTTTTTTTCATAGTAAATGTGGACATATTTAAATTTGTTGTGTTGCATTATTTAAAATTTTGCTAAAAATCCTATTGCAAAAAAAAAAAACTGATCTGTGGGGCCCCGTGACATCATGCTGACGTCAGGGGGCAGTGGATCTGGCCGGGCTAGCCGCGGCGGCGCCGAGGTCGCCGCCGGCGCCACGGCGGGCTCCAGGACGCGTGCGTGGTCTCATCAGATGCGCCCCGGCGCGGCGCACCTGGGTGTGGCGGCGCCGCCCCTGGATGGTCGCCGGAGGGCCGCCGCGTTGCGCGCGTCCCCGGCGGCCCTCCGGCGACGTCCCGGCACGGCGCGTCCGGCCAGGAGGTGGAGGGCGGCGTGGCGGATCGTCCGGTGGCCGCGTATTTGGTCGAGGACGCGTGAGGCGGCGGCGACGCGCGGTGGATCGCCGCCGTCGCGCGCGAGAAAGAGAGGGCGGGGACGTGCTCGTGGTGTTTTTGCACGGGCACCCCTGATCTTTACGTATTTTGCGTTTAGGTCCTGACGCAGAGGGGAACGTGCAGTTCATGTGAATTTCCAAAAATGCAGGGACTTTTTTGCAAAATGAGGAGGCGACCGGGTGGGCGACCGGTTGGGCGCCGGGCGACCGGCGGGTGACCGGGTGACGTGGCGTGTTCTGGTTGGTCAAAAATCGACGTGAACAGTGCGCGGCGGGAATGGAGGCGACGTGGGCGAATCCTGGCCGTCCGTCGCGCGGATCGGACGGCCAGGGTTTGCCGGCGACGTGGACGGCTGGAGAGGCCGCGGTTTCATCCGTCTTTTATATATAGTGTAATTTCAAAATACTTCTGTACTTCACGTGAACGTGTGTTTTGTAGTCCGGGTGTTCACTTTTTTTTTGTATTTAGGATTCATTGTTTTTGCACTTCGGGTTTATTCTACTATGTTCTTCGAGAGTTTTGTACTTCATAATTGTTTGTACTTCAGGTTTCAGTGTTTTTAGACTTCTTTTTTTTGTACTTCGAGAGTTGTTCTTTGTGATCTTTTGTTAGCTTGCTATTTTTGTACCTCGGATTTCAATGTTTTTGTACTTTGGGTTTCTCCTCAACACTAGGCGGGACGAGTAGCCGTATATCAAGCATCACTCATAATAGGAGACTCAAGCACTTCATATTCACATCGCCCATTTCACTTCATTGGAGAGTGGTATCTTAGTTCAGTTGGTAGAGACACCCCTCCCACGCCACGCGTGACCGGATCCAGTGCGATGGGAGTAGCGCATAGAATAATCTGAAATTCAAATTGAACCCATACCAGACCGTATACGTATTTCTACTACGGTTTCGCCAAATCACGTGTCACATATTTCTACTACTGTTTCGCCATATCACGCGTTAAAAGTAAAAAAAAGAGATAGTCTAGACTCCAGATATCCATCAAAAGGAAAAGGAAAAAATGAGAACATGTTTCGTTCAGTTAGTTGGGTTCATTTTTTTTTTTTTGACTTTGTTGGGCCAAGTTACTACTCACACTTTCACACTTGATCTTTGTAGGCAGAAGCAGGCCGCCTTGTCCAATTAGATTGAAGGATCCTAGATTGAATAAGTGGGCTTTAAAGTAGAAGCAGCATCCAACATTCACTTCTTGCTTTGGTCTTTGAAGGCAAACCCTATGCGGCGCCCGTTAGCGCCGCATAGGGGAAGCGCCGCCTGCGTGGTTCTGTCGTGGGCCGGGTCCAATACGCACTCTTCTTCTCCAACCTCACAAGCCGGCGTCGACGACGCCGCGTCGACCGCCAGGAGGCGCGAAGAAGAAGGCGCCGGCGAGCCAGGACCGAGACGGAGACGGGGCCGACGCGGCCTGCCGCGGCGGCGTCGGCGTAGTCTCAGAAGTAACTTAACGGTGGAGGGTGCGGGGTCGGGCTTAGAGGGATGGCCGTGGGCGGCGGTGGGGTGCGGTTGGAGGAGGGCGGAACGGCGAGGCGGTCGCGGAAGCGCCGCCGGCCATGGGTGGCGGTCACAGGCGGTTGGCCGGCGTTGGCGGCGGGGGAAAGAAGGAAGAAGTAAGAGGGAGCGGTGGGGGCGTTGACCGCGGACGAGCTCTAGCGGGAGGAAGAAGAAAGAGGAAGAAGGGAGGAAGAGGGAGCTCGGGTCCTCGCGGCTCCTACACGCGGCGCAAAGGCGCTCCCGTCTTTGAAGCCCACAACTGATCAAGGCCTGCTAGAGAACAGAAGAGGATCAGGGTATCGCTCAAACCTGGCCAACGGGCCGTCACGGCACGGCCCAGGCCCACTTAGCTCTTGGCGGGCCTGGCACGGCACGGCCCATGTAGGCACGTTTAGTAAGTGGGCCGTGCCGTGCCGGCACGCGGGCCTGGCCTAAAGGCCCAGGCACGGCACAATAGCTAAATGGGCCGGCACGGGCACGTTTAGCCTTGGTGGGCTTAATTTGGCCCGTGTGCCTGTTTTTGGCTGTTTTAGCTAAAAAATGCGAAAAAATTGAAAATTTTAAAATTAAATGTAGAAAAATGTAAACGTGCCATTTGTTGTTCAAAATCGTACATGCTAGCTGACTAAAATGTACGTGCTGTGTGTGCACAAGTTCACAAGATTCATCTACCGTACATGCTAGCTAACTAAATTGCACCACCTCAATAATATGCCATCGACTTAACTACAAGACATGATTATATTATTGGTGCAGTGGTAACGTCAGCGTGCTCCCAGGAAGGAGGTCTCAGGTTCAAACCTTGCTCCAGCACATTTTGTATATTTTGCGGCTAGGCTAGCCCCGTGCTCGTGGGCCTCCACATGCCTGCACGCTAAACGGGCCGTGCCGGCACGCGGGCTCAAACTCCAGGCCCCAGCACGGCCCCCGGCATGTCGCGGGCCAGGCACGGCCCGTTTAGCCGCGTGCCGTGCCAGGCCTCTGACGGGCTGGGCAAGCGTGCTCACGGGCTGGCCCGCAAGCACGGGCCCAGGTGGCCAGGTTTGGTATCGCTACGAAAGAAAAAGTACCTTCCCGAAGGTTCGTCCGACTCGCAGCTAGGGTTTTTCGCCGCGCCGCAACGCACCACGCTGCCCTAACCTTCCCCTCCTCCTTCCTTCCCGGCGGCGGCGAGCAGCAGTAGCCAGCGGCGAGATGAGGCCTATTCTCATGAAAGGGCACGAGCGCCCGCTCACGTTCCTCAAGTACAACCGGGACGGCGACCTGCTCTTCTCCTGCGCCAAGGACGACACCCCCACCCTCTGGTTCGCCGACAACGGCGACCGCCTCGGCACCTACCGCGGCCACAACGGCGCCGTCTGGTCCTGCGACGTCTCCCGCCACTCCACGCGCCTCATCACCGCGAGCGCCGACCAGACCGCCAAGCTCTGGGACGTCAAGACGGGGAAGGAGCTCTTCACCTTCAGGTTCGGCGCCCCCGCGCGCTCCGTCGACTTCGCCATCGGTGACCGCCTCGCGCTCATCACCACCGACGGCTTCATGGAGAAGACTCCCACCGTGCAGGTCAAGCGTATCGCCGAGGACCTACAAGACCGTACGTTTCGCTACGCCTCATCCGCCCTGTTTGCAAGTGTCTACTGCGATGTGGATGGATTTTTCAAGTGTGTGTTGGTGTTTTTGCAGAGACGGAGGAGTCGGCGCTCGTGATCTCTGGTATCACCGGCAGGATTAACAGGGCTGTGTGGGGGCCGGGGAACCGGACCATCATCACCGCTGGTGAGGATGCCACCATTCGCATCTGGGACTCCGAGGTTAGCACGTCCAGTTCTGCTCACTATTAGTAGTACTTAAATGATTCCGAAACATAGAATTACTGTTGCATGATTGTTGAACTAATGGCTGTAGATAGCCCACTGATATTGTTTAATAGTAAAAAGTGTTGCTGGATATCATCCAAAAGTATTACCTGAGCTACCTAGGCTGTTATATGTGCTGATTCATGTTTCTTATTGCCAACAATACCTTTAGTAGACACAGCAGACAGTTAATATCTTTATATGTGGCCTCATATTCCTTGGTGACTACTTTGTACTTGGTCCAATCTTGCTAGAGTATTTTTTTTCCCAGAATGCAGTCCAATGCTTTTGTGGCTTGTTAACTAGAAAAAATGAAGGAACTAATAGGATACCGTCTGCAAAGTTTATTTAAGATTAGCTATCTTGCTTGTTATGTATGTGGTTTTTCTTATTGCCTTTTAACCTCTTTGCTTTACACGCCAGTTGTTTTATTCAATCAATATGGACATGTTCATTTCCCAACTTTTTACAACACCATGCACTTACATTTTATTTTATTTTGGCCTTTAGACTGGAAAACTGATCAAGGAGTCAGACAAGGAGGAGGGACATCAGAAAGCAATTAGTTCACTGTCGAAGTCCTCAGATTGGTCTCATTTCCTCACAGGTTCCTTGGATAAATCTGCTAAGGTGACGAGATTGCTGTCCTAATAACATGTTCATACTTCATTGTTATTATAGGGATTTCTGACATCTGTTATTTTGCTAGCTATGGGATGCAAGAACATTGACCTTGATAAAGACATATGTCACAGAGCGACCGGTTAATGCTGTCGACATATCTCCTACCCTTGATCATGTATGCTCCTCTACCAGTCCTTTTTCTTATCTATGTCAATGTTCATTAGTTCTTGTGGGCATTTCTCTATGTAAGCACATGTTATCTGTCCATGGGTTAAGACTATGATTCTAACTAGGTAGTGCTGTTGGCTCTCTCAAGTCTCAAATATGTAATGCTATTAACACTACGGAAAATGTTTCTTACTGTAAATTTGTGAGCATCTGAGTTATCTATTCTTTTTAATGCTTATCTCGTGCATGCATCTTTGCTGAACTAGGTGGTACATTCTGTCATTCTATTGAACTCATCTGCATCTGACTTCTCTAACATTATATTTTTTCTTCTGTTGTCAGGTGGTTATTGGAGGTGGGCAAGATGCTATGAACGTGACTATGACAGACCGCCGCCAAGGCAAATTTGAGGCTAAATTTTTCCACAAGGTCAACTATGCCTCTTGATTTTCTGTGTGAAGTTCCTTCCTGTATGCATATTATATTGCGTCTGTTGTAACACGACTTTGTTATACAGATTTTACAAGAAGAAATTGGCGGTGTTAAAGGACATTTTGGACCAATCAATGCATTGGCATTTAACCCTGATGGTCGGAGGTAAGTACTTATTGTAATGCTGTATGTGTATTATCGTATACATTTTACAACTGTGCTTTGTTTGTGATACGATTTCCTTTTTTTTGTATGCTAATCTGCTCAATGATTAAGCCATGTAGATTCATGGCGATATACGCTATGCTGAGTCTTTACGATGTCATTAAACTTTATGAGAGCATTTCCTGATATTTGATTTCATATGGATTAAGTCACCCCCACTTAATATTTCACATTTATTTACCTTGTGGATTAAGTCTACATTTCTCTCACATATTGTTTATTTTGTTACATCTTGTTCTCTTGACATATATCTTCTTTATGTTCCCTCTTTCTTCCTAGCTTCTGTCTTCTCTTAATTTTTTTCGATATGTACCTCAGTGATTAGAGCCAATTTCATTGGCAATATACGCTATACTGACCTTATTGATGAAAAGTTGAATATGTGAGCTACATGTGAATTAGTCATCAGTCACTATTTCAGTCTTCCATATGTTTCTTGCCCCATACTCCCTATCTTGATGTTTTCTGGTGTTTTCTCTTTTCACTTTCTATCTTGTTAAAACAGTCTTATGTTCTATACCCTTTCTTCATATTTTTTTCTTGTTTAATTGCTTTCCCTTCGGCTACATATTTTTCAGTATGTGCCTCAGTGATTATAGCCAATTACATTGGCAATATACGCTATACTGATCTTATTTTGATGAAACTTGAATATGAGAGCTGCATGTGAAGTAATCCTGTCACCATTTTATCGTCTTATGTCCTGTGTCTTGACTCTTGACCCGTCCTCCCTACCTTGATGTTGTCTCCTTTGTGTTCTGGTGTCTTCTACTGTCACTTTCTATCTTGTTAAAACGCTGTTTCTTTGTCATGTTTATGAATATGTTGCTCAGTGATTAGAGCCAATTACATTGGCAATATACGCTATACTGATCTTGTTTTGAGGAAAAGTTGGATATGAGAGCTACATGTTCCCCAAAATTTTGTTTCCAAAGATTTAACCTGATATGACCATCAATGATCATGCTTGTACATTCTGCTTTGAGTGTACGTTTTGATTATTTATGTGTCGATGGTATTGGCAGCTCAGTGATTTCAACCAAATACATTTTGGTTATATACGCTATTCTGAATGTGTTGTTGTAAAATATATTTATGAGAGCTACCAATCCTACTTTTAGATATTTTTTAATTTCTTTTGTGATGCCTAATTTATGTTTCTCTAAATGCTTGCGAGAATATGTTTTCAGCTCTCTTTGAACTTCTATTCGTGATTACTGATGTCCTTTATGAATTCTAACTTCAACAAACTGTTCTCCATGTAACGTCCGTAGCTTTTCGAGTGGTGGTGAGGATGGGTATGTAAGGCTGCACCATTTTGATCCAGAGTACTTCAACATCAAGATGTAATCTTGTGAATTTCGCAGAGGTATGACTCATCTCCCCAGTTTTGGCCAAAGTGTGTACAACTGCTACTTCCTTATACATTTTGATCACCTTGTGTTCTTTTTGTTCCCTAATTTATCTTTGTTCTTGCCATAATATCTTTTATCTTGTATCAAATGTCCCTTCTTCAGGCCTTTCCTTACAGTATTTGCTAACCTGTTTTCAGGTTGCAGTCGTGAGACCTCCCCTATCCCCTGGAGAGAACATAGCTTTTTTTTTTTGGCTCAGCTTTTTTACAGAACTTAACCTAGTTGGATGGTCTACTATGTATTAGCGCATTATGTAGACAGTGACAATGGAGATCTGCTTCTGGTTAAATTGGTGACATCGTGTGCCTGTACCGTCAGTGTTTTCTATCTGAAAAATTGGGTTATGATTTGATGACCGATCTGCAGCACAACCTTGTTACTGAAGTGAAAACTACGGACGTCTCCTATATTTCTTCTCTGACCCCTTGTTTTAATTTTTTCTTCTGTGCACCAAGTTTATATTTTTGTTCTGAAGATCCAAGAACACATGTTAGTTTTACTTTCATTCGCTGTAATTTGAAGGAAAAGTTTCTTCAAAGTCATGACCGTAAAACCATAACGGTAGTAATCTATCCCTATCTGGGTGAGTTAATAGCATGCATAAAACGTGTTTGAGGCTAATTTTACCAAATGGTACTGTTTTCGGGACAGAAATCTGTTCAAAATTCGCAATCACCGTTTGGGACGGAAATCAGTTTTCTTGTCAATTTGCGATCAATGTACAATTACTGTCTTTTTGCCAAAACAAGAAGTGGTACCATTTGATAAATTTTGTCTCAAAAGTGGTGGTTTTCTGTTATTAACTCTTATCTAGGTAGGTAAGCCTTGAACCATGTTAACAGAATATTTGCTTACCATGTATAGCAACTACACGTAGTCATCCTACCTAATGTCCAGGTTGAGGTTCTCTGGGTTAGGCCATCTATAACCGTTGTGCCGGCCCAAAATAGCGTTTCGCAGCCGTGGAACCCAGGCCGCCCATAAAAATTCCACAAACATTTCGGCATACAAATCCACACACAAATAATTCAACATACAAATGCACACACAAAAATTTGAACAATGCAAGCAAATAGAACAAATCAAACTTAGCAGGCGAGGTGGGCGCGAGCCTTCCCGAGAGCCTTCATTGCGGCTAGATCACGGCGGAGGGGGGAGGGGCGGCATCGGCGGAGTGGATTGGGCGAGATGGTGGGCTTCCTAGCTGCTTGTGTGCGGCGGAGGGGGGAGGGGTGGTGCCGGCGGCGACGAGACGGGATAGAGGAAAGGGCGAGGCGGGGGTGGGGAAATGCGCTGTCTCACCGACAGTGCTGGCCCACGCGCATTTTCCCTTCCGCCGGCCCCCCAGGCGGAACCCAGTGGGCTGGGTTTGGCCTTCGAGCGCCGGGCTAGTTTTGGCCAAAACGACGCTATTTGGGCTCCTGGGGGGCGACTGGGAGAAAAACGGCGCTATTTGGTCCAAACGGGGCTATTTCGGCTCCTGGGGGGGGGGGGGGGGCGCTGGGAGGGCGGCTGGAGATGCCCTTAGGTGTAGATCTCGGCTTGGTTAGCAAGTAGGCTTGTATTATAAATACCCCAATGATCAATACGATTGATGTGTTGCATCCAATCTCTCATACATGGTATCAGACACCGGTTCTGAAAACCGATCTTAAACCCTAAAAGCTTCCGCCGCCACCCACCTCTCTCATCGTCATGTCCTCCGGCGCCTCCACCCCCAAGTCCTCCGGCTCCAACCCCTTCGCTGATCCCGAGCCCTAGCCAGCCTCTGCCGCCTCGCTCCGCCATGTTAACATCCGGAACTATGTGCCGGAATCCCTCGACCTCCAAACCCCCAACTACTCTCGCTGGTCCTCCTTCGTGCTCACGTTCCGCAGCTTCGGCATCAAGGATCACGTCGACGGCACCATCGACGCCGCCACCATGTTCCATGACGTCGAGTGGATGTCCATCGACTCCACCATCGTCTCGTGGCTCTACACCACTGTCTCTTCCGAGATCCTCGACATGATCCTCACTCCTGACGGCTCGGCGCACGCTGTCTGGCTCTCCATCGTCAACCTCTTCTGCGACAACCACCTTCAGCGCACGGTGCTTCTCCAATAGGAGTTCTTCGGCCTCTACCAGAACGACATGTCCATCCATGAGTACGCTACGCGTCTCAAGCTTCTCGCCGACGAGCTCCGTGAGGTCGGCTCCCCCATCACCGACACCGGCCTCCTCACCAACATGATGCGTGGCCTCAACCGCGAGTTCGGGCAGGCCGCCTCCAACCTGTCACTCCTCACCTAGTCGACCTTCGCCCGCGCCGTCACGTACCTGCGTCTCGAGGAGCGCCGCATGAAGAACACGGCGCAACAGGAGACGCACTCTGCTCTTCTCGCTGGCACTGCAACCACCGTGTCGGTCGTGCCCCCCACGCCCTCTGCACCACTGGCACCCCGCCCTTACAACGGCAACCGCCCCTCCGGCAACACCGGCGGAGCCCCGCGTCCCGCCACTCTGCCTCCTTCTCCATGGACCACAAGTGTCAACCCGTGGACCGGTGTCGTCCACGCCTGGTCCATGCCGACGCCACGCAACTCCGTCCCTGGCATCCTCGGGTCCGGCCCTCGGCCTGCCAGCCACCAAGCTCTCTACGCTGCTCCCCAGCTGGGCTATGTGGCCCCACCGCCGATCTCTATGCTACCGGCCCCGAGCTTCACGGCACCGACCTCCGGAGGTGAACCTTGGGACCCCAACCTGCTCGCCGCTCTCCACAGCACGCCGCACCCGTCCACCTACAACGGCAACGGCGACTGGTTCATGGACACTGGCGCCACGTCTCACATGGCCTACAACCCCGGTATCCTCTCCTCTTCCTCCCCATCTAGTACTTCCTCTCGCATCATTGTTGGTGATGGCAGCTCTCTTCCCATCACACACACTGGTGCAACCTCCTTTGCTACTTCATCTATTCCCCTTCATCTTTGCAATGTTCTTGCTTCCCCTTCTATTATTAAAAATCTAGTTCCCGTTCGTAAACTTACTCGTGATAATATTGTGACCGTCGAATTTGACTCTTCTGATTTTCCATCAAGGATGCTCGAACCAAGGCAGTGCTCCACCGATGTAAGAGCTCTGGCCAGCTCTACCCTCTCTGTTAGTCCGCCACTTCAGTCGCCCATGTCGCCCTCTCCACCACTGTCGATGTCTGGCATGCTCGGCTTGGTCACCCTGGACACGACGCCCTAGACTCCATCATTCGCAATTTTCAGTTTACTTGTAATAAATCTGAAGTGCACTCTTGTCATGTGTGTCGCTTAGGAAAACATACTCGTTTACCGTTTCAGTCATCTAGCTCAGTGTCCGTAGTTCCACTTCAATTACTTCATTGTGATCTTTGGACCTCGTCAATTTTGAATAATTCAGGCTTTCAATATTATCTTGTCATACTTGATGATTTTTCTCATTATGCTTGGACTTTTCCATTACGGCGCAAATCCGATGTTTTTCTCACTTTGAAGTCCTTCCATGCCTATGTATCTACACAATTTCAGCGCCCCATCATGAGCTTTCAGACTAATAATGGCAAAGAGTTTGATAACCTAGCCATTCGCAATTTCTTAGCCACCCATGGAATCGTTCTCCGCTTAACGTGTCCTTACACCTCCAACAGAACGTACGAGCCGAACGTGTACTTTGCACTCTTAATGATAGCGTTCGTGCCTTATTATTTCATGCTCACATGCCTCCACGGTTTTGTCCCGACGCCCTCGCCACGGCCACCGCCACTCTCAATGTTCGTCCCTGCCAACCTCGCTCCAATTTCACCCCTCACCAACTCCTTCTCAGCTCCACACCATCCTATGATGATTACCGAGTTTTTGGGTGTCTCTATTACCCCAACACCGCATCTACCTCTCCCCATAAACTTGCTCCTCGATCTGTCACGTGTGCCTTTCTAGGTTATCCACCAAATACTAAGGGCTACCGGTCCTATAATCCCCAAACACATCGCGTCATCGTGTCTCGACATGTTTACTTTGATGAAACTGTTTTTCCTTTCCAAGAACTGGTATCACCGCCGGCTGCTACACCTTCTCCCCACGCTTGGCGAGCTTCGTCGACCCTCCATGCTGGCCTGCTACTCCACGCCATCGTGCCCCACCAGCTGCTGCCCCCGGCCCAGCTCCCGTGGCGTCACCAGCATCAACTCCTGCTGGGATCACCTCGTCGCTAGCCTCTGCTGCGGCAGAGAATTCTGCATCTTCTGCCACGGCAGGGCACGCACCGGATTCGGCCCCGTCATCTCCTGCTTCGATGCCGTCACCAGCTGCTCCGCCACCGGCTCCTTCGCGTTGTCCTCGACCCGTGCCGCCATCGCCGCATCATCCTATGATGACGCGGGCCAAGCGAGGCTTTTTCCAGCCAAACCCTCACTATGCCTTGGTCGCCGACACGGCTATCTCGCCGGTTCCTCGCTCTGTGCGCTCTGCGCTCCAGGATCTGCACTGGCGTGCCGCCATGCAAGCGGAGTTTGATGCTCTCCAGGCCAACCGAACATGGACTCTTGTTCCTCGTCCCGCTGGCACGAACATCATCTCTGGCAAGTGGGTTTTTCGCCAAAATTTCAAACCCGACGGCACTCTGGACCGGTATAAAGCTCGCTGGTTGTTCGAGGATTTGCTCAACGTGCTAGTGTTGATTTTGCTGAAACTTTTTCTCCTATTGTCAAGCGTACCTCGATCCGTACCGTTCTTCACCTTGCAGCTTCTCGGAATTGGCCTGGCACCAGCTGGACATCAACAATGCCTTCTTGCATGGACATCTGTCTGAACGTGTTCTATGTCAACAGCCTACAGGGTTTGCCGATCCCTCCAATCCAGATGCCGTCTGCCTCCTCGCCAAGTCTTTGTACGGCCTGAAGCATGCGCCCCGTGCTTGGTAACAGAGGATTGTCGGATTTCTAACCACACTTGATTTTTGATCCACGGTCTCGGATACGTCGATGTTTGTGCTGCGCAGTGGTTCACATACAACCTATCTGCTTATGTATGTTGATGACATCGTCTTGACAGCGTCCTTGGCCTCGTTTCTTCATACCATCACTGCTCGGCTCAGTTCAGAGTTTGCTCTTAAGGATCTCGGTGCACTCCATTTCTTTCTTGGCATTAATGTTCAACGAGACTCCACTGGTTTCTTCCTCTCTCAATAGCAGTATGCTAATGATCTCCTCGAGCGTACAGGCATGGCTGATTGCAAACCAGCCACCACTCCAGCAGAAACAAAGCCCAAGGTGTATGCCATCGATGGAAACCCAGCAGCTGTGCCCTGCAGTATCTCACACTGACCAGACCGGATATTCGCTACGCCGTTCAGCAAGTCTGTCTTCATAAGCATGCTCCTCGAGACGTGCATTGGGCTCTCATCAAGCGCATCCTGCGCTATGTTCATGGCACCACTCAGCATGGTCTTCGTCTTTGAGCTTCCTCCTCACACGAGCTCCTGCCGTACTATGACGTTGATTGGGCCGGCTGTCCCGACACTCGCCGTTCTACTTCTGGCTACTGCATCTACCTTGGTGATTCTCTTGTCTCTTGGTCCTCCAAACGGCAGCCCACCGTGTCTCGTTCCAGCACCGAGGTAGAGTATCGCGCTGTTGCCAATGCTATTGCAGAAACATGTTGGCTTCGTCAACTCCTTGGCGAGCTGCATATCCCAGTCGCCAAAGCCACTGTCGTTTATTGTGACAATGTATCTGCAGTCTATCTTGCTGCTAAGCCTGTTCAGCACAAGCGCACGAAGCACATAGAACAGGACGTCCACTTCGTTCGTGAGAAGGTTCAGCTTGGTCAGCTTCGAGTTCTTCACGTGCCCACCACGCAGCAATTTGCAGATATCATGACTAAGGGCCTGCCTACGGCTTCCTTCACAGAATTTTGGTCCAGTCTTTGCGTCACTGACAGCCACGCTTCGACCGCGGGGTGGTGTTAACATAATATTTGCTTACCTTGTATAGCTAACTACTGTCGTAGTCTTCCTACCTAATCTCCCTTGTAATTCTGTATAGAAGGTTGAGATTCTCTAGGGTTAGGTGTAGATCTCGACTTGTTTAGCAAGTAGGCTTGTATTATAAATACCCCAATGACCAATACGATTGATGTGTTGCATCCAATCTCTCATACAAACCAAAACCACAACAATGCAAGGTAAGAATCGCAAGTTACATGTCAGAGCTCCTCCTGGAAACCTAGCGCAACCACCACCTCCGCCTCCACAAAGGACGACACTTCCGCGCTATCGTTTTTGCGACGCTTCTTGATGCTAACCTTTTCTTCCTTCTCCTTCTCCTCCTCGTCCCCGTCATGGTTTTTCGGGTACTCCTCATCCGACTCGGATACACCAACTTCTAGTCGGTCTCCGATGGCTTTTTGACCCTCCTTGAACTCGAAGTATTCGATGTTAGAGCTGGAGGGCGACATCATGCTTTTTGCGCTCAAAATTCCTCTAAGCTTAACCTGGGAGAATGACAAGCCTCCTCAGCCCATACATCGATAACTATTTTTAGCTGTTGGATCTCCAATGATGTGGGTAGTCTATTTGGTCAGTCGTTGAGATTTTTGATACTTTGCTCCGTGTATCTAAATTGTCTCACACTGAGTCCCATTTACTACTAGGCCATAATTCACTAAGATAGGTAGATCTTCATAGCATAGAAAGAACAGCAGTCGACGTCGCTTTCATTCCCACAGTCGCACCCCACGCTAGACATATCCGCGTAACCCAGCCCTTCTCTCTTTTCTCCTCTTCTCTTCTTCTAGGCGCAAGGCGGTCTAGGATTCACCGCCCTAAAACCCGTAGTCGCCCTCACCGCCCCCACACCCGCTGCCACCACTCTGCAGCTGCGTGAACAGGACTCACCACCGCAACCTAGAAGGAGGTCGCCACCATGGACCCATCCTACATCTTCCCCGTTGAAGCCCTCTATCAAGACCGTTGTCCATATCCATCAAGTTTGCTTTCAAGGTCACCATCTAGCGACAAGGTCGACGCCCAGTACCATCCTAGGTCTGTCCCTCCTCCACTCCAGTTCCGGCAAGCACTTATGTCCAATCATGTGTATATTTCCCATGTGGCGCTTCACGATGAAATTAGGGATTTTATTTTATTTTTGCCACACTAGTTTTTGCCCATTTTTTTGCCAGTCTAAATTCTTACATTTTGCTTTTGCCCCCATTTTCCGTCGTTAAAGGGCAAAAACAGAACACAATTTCACCATTTTCATTTCTCTTTTGCCCCCCATAGGGCAAAAATAATGTATTATCGGAACTGGCAGGACATAAGCAAAATGGGCAAAAACCAGTGTGACAAAAACAAAAATTTCACGTGTAATTGTCTCTTCAAGTGGTATTCTACTGCGAAAGGAGCTATGTACTCAATGGTATGTTAATCTTTTTTCGGACCCATGTTGGGATTCTTCACCGGGGTTTGATGACACCGCAAGATTTGGTGATGGGGCGACGACCCAGCTACTTTGACGTCGATGACCTCCTTGATCATGTCGAGGCCACGATGGCTAGTCTTCAGTTTGGTGATTGTCCAGCTACGTGTGTCACATTCAATGGTGATATGGAACGTCCAGAGAGTAGAAGAGCAAAGAACGGTCGGGTCGCTCGCGGCTCGCTAAACGTGGACGGGGAACACCTCTTCAGTCTTCACGCTAGGAATCTCGAAAAAAAAGTGTTTACGCTAGGGACAGGAAAAGGGTAAAACCCCATAGGACAAATGCCAAACTGGGCCACGAGATTAGGGATATACAATTTTTTCCCAAACTTTTGGGTGGGCCATGACCCACCCCTGCATCCGCCCATGCGTGGGCACATGGACAAGGTGAATGACACCGGCAGAGTCCACACCGACCCCGTCCATGGCTAGTTGCCTTCACGTTCACGTGAGGGCAAACAACCAAGGGATCAGGACATCTCCAACTCCGCCCCACAAATGGATATGGATGTCCATTTGTATTTGTGCGGACACTAAGGCACGTCCCAACAGACCACCCTAAACGGACATTTGGGATGGATATGTCCGACAAGCCACATTTCCACCCCAAATTTGGGCTGGGAATGCGCCCACGTGATCCCGATGCTCCCCATGTCCACTCATGTCTAGCAAGGGCCCACTTGCCAGTGACACAATGCCCACTCAGCTACCTCGATCAAGTCCTTTTGAATGGGGACTGCAGCCACGTCCTCATCTCACCAGCCCCCACTTCCACCCCTTAGCGGTCCCGAAATCCAAAACACCAAGGCCAAAACCCTAGCTCCTCGCCGGGATGAAGACCCTGGCGTGGTGGAATCTCGGCCGCAATGACCATGAGGCCGAGTCCTCCTCCCGTAGTTGTTGTAGCCGGGCCTGCGCCAACGTTTTCATGGAGGTTGCCCAACTCTTCTAGGATATGGCCGAGCGGCTGCCGTGGCCGGATGTCCACCTCCCCACGGGTGGCATCTCAACCGCGCGCACATCCCGGTGTCTGCCATGCCCGCATCGGGGTCAGACCGCCACAACAAAGATTAGGCAGCGTCGGTCCTTCCTCCCACAATATCTGTGGGAGGACCAGTGTACGCCTTTCAACGGCGTCCTTTGAGACTTATGGTTTGAGACGGAGCCCGACGAGCACCACCACGCGTACTTCGCGGCCCAGCCGCCAGAGGACAAGGAGGAAGAGAAGGAGGAGATGGAAGAGGCCGAGGACCCCTATGGCCCGTTCGTCAAGTGGGAGGATGACAACGACAACACCACCCATGCCCGTGCCGATCACTGGAAGATCGTTCAGTTAATGTAGTTGCCGACATCGACCACACCGCCCATGCTCATGCCGGTTACTGGAAACTCGTTTAGTTAATGTACTGTGCCGGTCTCTGTAGGCGAGCCCCACATGTCGGCACGGTACGACCCGTTTATAAACGAGCCTCCACGTGTCATGTCATGCCAGGTCAATTTATGGTGGACTGGGCTATGCGATGCTCGGGACGCCCGTTGGCCACCTATACTAGAGTGCCAAGACAAGAGACAACTCAAAACCGGCATCCAGGTTATCAGGTAAGACCAGCGGGTCCACAGTCCGCATGTAATGCCACATAGTTCACGGCCGCGAGTTCCAGCCTCAAAGGATCTACACACCTTCCTTTTTTTTAACCCTGAGGCAAGTCTGCGTGTATATAAAGCCCAAACATGGGTACGGCCAAGTAGAACCAAACCGTAGAGGCGGGGCCAGTTCAGTACTACGCCACCATCTGTCCATCTCTCTCACTCTGCAGCAGGGAGAGTAGTCACGCGGCGCCGGGTAAACCGGCAAAAGGCAAGGTACAAACACCAGCCATGTTCCTCTGTTGCTTTCATCTCGGTTCACTCACTGGAGCAATGATCAATCATTATGCAGCGGCTAAGCTGCCAATAAAATCATCGTTATGGCGTAATTTTACCATGGTTCAAGCGGAATATGGAACATCAGCACTGTTTCCTTGGGTGAATCTTAGCTTCGATCGCATCAATCGAGTCTTAAATATACAGAAAAAGGGCTTTGGACGTATTTCTTGGTACCAGGGTCGGGGAATGGGAATCTCTGCGAAGAACAAGGAAGAGCGGGGAGAATTGATTATAACCCCCTGTTCGTGTGCCACCGCAATTTAAGCCCCCTTGTTCGTCTCGCTCCCTTCCAGCCCCCCGTTTGGCTAACGATGTTGCTAATTGCCCCCTTTGAGTTTATTATCCAGTCATTAAGCAAATAATCATACATACTAGTCTAATTATATTCAGAAATGACAAAATTGCCCTCCATCTATTTCTCCAAGCGCACGAGCTGGGCAGCTCTGCCCGTGCCCATTTGTTTCTGCTCGCTCCCGTCTCTGTCCCTGACCTAGCCGCCGGAGCTGCTGCGCGTCGTCTCCGCCGCATCTGCCCCGGCCGCCGCTTCTCCCTCCCCGTCCGCCGCCCTCCAGGCCGCCCCAAGGTTAGGCAAGCTTCTCCCCTTCCTTTTCTCCATGGATTTTGCTTGCTCTCTCTGGTATAGTTGGTCTGATTCATGGAAACCCTAGATGTCGTGGGAGCTTGGTATGGGGATTTGAGAGGTTTACGATTGACAAAGGGGTGTGATGGATCTGACAAGGTAACATCATATCCCCCTGTTTTCTTTGATTTATGCATGAGTTTTGGTGAGTTAAATTTCTGATTTGTTCCCTATATATTGACTAGGATCGATGCAACGTCTTTGCATGATTCTAATCAATCCAGTGTCACAAACCTAACCACTGGAGTGATCTCATCTACTGAAGTAGAACATGCTAGCACCATTGTTGATTGGTCTACTCTTGTGATTGAACCTGAAACTGATGAAAACAATGACGGGGATGAGAAGGGGATCCCGGATGAGAAGCCGGTGGACGAGAAAGCCACTGTTTGGTTAAAAAACAGAGGCAGCCGAGAGAGATGCTGAAGTGAAAGTTGCAGCCGTGTTCGGTCCTATTCCGCATTATGATGCTTGTTAATGATAAGGCTCCGGAGGAGCCACTGATTGTGTGGGATGAACGACACCCAAAGATGGATATTGGGACCCCATATCCTGATATGGTTCCATTTAGAAAGGTTTTAAAACAATTTGCCATCAATGGGAGTTCGAATTTGGAACTAAAAAAATGAGCCGGAGAGGTTTCGGGCTTTTTGTAAAGGTCAATCCATACTAGGTGTACCTTGCAAATGGTCACTAACTGCTAGTTGGAAGAGAGACGAAAAGTGTGTCATGGTAATAAATTTGTTGTGCTTTGTGTATATAATTTTTGCTTCATTGGTTGGTCATGGTAATAACCTTCAATCTGTCCCCTTTTTGCTATAGGTTGTGAGGCATCAAATGGATCATATTTGCAGCTCAACAAGTGGAAAAGTGACTAGCATGACAAGTCAATCTTGGGTGGCTGATAAGGCAGTGCTATGCTTAAGAAAGATCCATTCATTGGTGATGTGAAGATACTTAAAGAATTGCAAGAGGAACATCATGTCAAGCTTGATTATCGCACGGTGTGGAAGGGCAAACAAAAGGCAGCAACCAGCTTATATGGGAGTTGGAAGAAAGTTTCAGGATATTGTACAACTACAAGGCTGAGATAGAATTGCGGTCTCCGGGAAGCATTGTAGAGATTGATACAACTACACATGATGGTGAGGTACATTTCAGCAAGCTATTTATTGCTCTCAAGCCTTGCATAGATGGGTTTCGGAATGGATGTAGGCCATATATTAGCATAGATTCAACTCACTTAAATGGCAAATGGAATGGTCAGTTAGCTGTAGTCACTGCTTTAGATGGTCATAATTGGATGTTCCCGGTGGCGTATGGTTTTATTTAGTCTGAGAATGGAGAGAATTGGGCTTGGTTCATGAATCAAGTGAAGAAGGCAATAGGGGACCCTCCTGTATTGGCTGTTTGTACTGATGCTTGCAAGGGTCTTGAAAATGATGTTAAAAGTGTCTTTCCTCAAGCTGAGCAGCGTGAGTGCTTTAGGCATATGTGGCACAATTTTCAGAAATATTTTCATGGTGAAGTGTTTGGACGGTTGTGGCCTGCTGCTAGAGCTTATAGGAAGGAAGAATATCAACATCACATGGCAAAGGTAATTGAGGCATCCGAGAAAGTATATCCTTACCTTAGGGACTACCATAATTTGCTATGGATGAGGTGCCTATTCAACCCTGACATCAAGTGTGACTACGTAAATAACAATCTTGCCGAATGCTTCAATGCATGGGTGCGAGACATCAAGGACTTGCCCATTGTGCAGCTCGCCGACAAGATTAGAGAGATGATTATGGAGCTATTTAGGTAGGGATAATACTACCATTTGTCATACACCAATTGAATGTAAAGACTAGAGGATTAGGACATCTCAAGGCAAAAGCATCAGCTGATTGGAGTGGGGAAGTGAGCAATGTCAACAAAGATGGTGAGAGGCATGTGGTCAAAACACTCACACATGAGTGTACATGTCTACAGTGGCAGCACACAGGCAAGCCTTGCGACCATGCACTAGCCTTCATAAATGTCTTGCAAGCTCGCAACTTTGTCGACATGGAGAATTATGTACATGAGTACTACTCAGTTAGCAAATTCAGAGCAGCATATGAAGGTGTAATTGAGCCTCTTACCGACAAGAATCAATGGCCACAAGTGGATACAGGCTTTGTGCTGCGTGCACCACTTCCAAAAGGCAACAAAAAGGGTGCTGGAAGAACAAGGAAACTGAGGATGAAGCATTGGTGGGAAGGTGGATCAAGGAAGGGGTCCTTGAACAAATGCACAAAATGTGGAGAGCTAGGACATAGAGAAGCTGGCTGTCCTACAAATGGAACCAAGAAAAGGTAGAAAATCATACTTGTTGTTGTTTCTAGTTCCAATTCTATGGTTCATTTACGTAAAAGTGGTCTAATTGCTTCTTCTTCTTCTTGTAGGACCGTAAGAGCAAAAAGAATACATCGTCATGGTTTGGTGTTTCAGTTAGCAATAAGCCAATAACATCCCATCTACTCCAACTAAGAGCACAAATGCTGCCACAAGTAGCAGTCCTGGACCTATTACAAGGAGCCAAGCTGCAGCCCAAGCTGCTGCCGCTACACCAACAAAGTCTCCAGCAAAAGTAAAGAAGAAGAAGATGACTCCTAAGAAGAAGAAATTAAGTGAACTGTGAACTCGTTTGTCGCTGTCATGAAGTACTTTATTTGCTGTGCGTGGGAGACCAAAACTCACTTTAATTTGATGTGTACCTGAGGTGAAAACTCACTGTTATTTTGCTGTCAGATTTGTACTTCAGAACCTTGTTGAATTTGTTGTATGTGGTATCAGTTTGTGAACCTTGTTGAATTTATCCTTGTGAGTTTGTGACTTTGCTGTCAGATTTGTGAGTTTGTGAAACTATGCATTTGCTGTCAGTTTTGTGAGTTTATGTGAATGTTCACGTTGCAGTGAAATTATAGATTTTTTTTGGGTTTGAAACAAGCACTTATCATAACAGTTTAATTGGGCAGCATATTGAGGGGTAGTTTTGTCTATTCATGTGCCCATTTGTTATTTGTCCATTGACAAATCGGTTAAACATTCCAAAGGGGCCATCAGTTACAGCATGTCCAAACAAGGGGGTTAAAAGGGAGTCAGGCGAACAATGGGGCTTAAGTTGCGGTGGCACATGAACAGGGGGTTATAATCAATTCTCCCCAGCGAGGTCTCCTCTTCTTGTCTCCTCCTCGATTAGATTCCTTTGGTTGCCTCTTCTGATTAAGTCGAACATGTTTGCAAAGTATCACCCCGCGGTTCAGTGGCGAGTCTAGAAATTTCCGAGGATTAACACATCGGATCAGATTTGGGGTGGACTGTGGGTCGATAATGTAGGGGGAATCTGAGATTGCTCTGTTCTTTACTGCCCCCTTCCTCTCTTCTCGTCTCCTGATTATGGGATTCAAGAGCGGCTGATTCGGGCCGTACCTCCTCCACATTCTCGGCTTTGATCAGCGTAGCATGGGAAATGATTGTCCTTTGTTGTTTCTTGTCCTTTTAACCGCCGTACTTCTTTGATCCCCTCTCGATTGTTTAGTTCTGTCCCGATGCGAAGTGCATGCTTGTTGTGATAACGCCAGCCACAGTGCTGCCCCTTTCATCATTTTTTTCCTCTCCCCGTTGAGTAATTTAGTCAAATTGTTCTTTTTCATGACGAAACAGGAATATCCTAAAAAGGTTAGCAATAAATAAATATCGTCCATGGGTCTCTTAAATTCCTCCTTGGTTCCATGGTTTTCTTTCCATCTCTGCAAGTTGATGGTGGAAATATCTGTCCTGTTATCCTTATTTGCTCTGTTTCTGTTGTTCCGTTTCTTTCCCGTGGCACTACTTTTCCGCAGCCCCCTTCTGAACCTTGTACAGCCATCTGCTTGTAAATTCATTGTAGGGTTATGTTAAATATGTCGAAACTCCCAATTAGGAGAAAGCTCTATCTCTTTCGGTATCGATATTAAGCAGTGGAATTTTAGGTGTTTACCCATGTATGGAGACAAAGGGGAAAAGAGAGATGAGAAACCACATTTGGGGCCCTCAGCTTTTGGTTTCGGAAGTTATTGCAATCAGTTGCTATCTTTGTCTGTCCCCATCATCTTACTATTCCAAGACTTGAACAACGACCGAAGAATATGTAGGACCCACAACTCAGCTTCTCAAATGTAAATCGGAATTATTTATTTTTGCGAGCAGTTCAGAATTTTCTTGACCATCAGTTCATACATTCTTGAAAGGTATGGGGAGTGGATAGGAGAGAAAAGGAAGCCAGCTTGAATTGATTGTTTACAGATTGTTATAAGCCAATTTTGAGGTCAAAGTGAATACAAACTATAGCTAGGCAGTGTTTGGCGCCTCTCTTTAACTACTTCTAGGAACAGAGCGTCGATAGCTTTCACCTGTCATACTCTTGTAATAGCAATATAAATTATATGAATATGTAACAAAACCCTCCGGCTTCTGCATCCCAAGAAGCCAAGATGCACATAAGATGAATATGCGTGAACTACCTACCATTTGGCCGTTCCGGGATAGCTTTTCATCGAAGGTTCATATACTGAGCTTTAACTTTATAAGGATATCATTTTATAGAGAATTGTGTTTAAGGATATACTGAACTTTAGCTGAAGAGCATAACTGTTGAAACATGCCTCATTTATTTGGACATTCTTTATAATTTTTTTAAGGAACACACGAGAAAGCACACCTTTCTTTAATCAAAAGAGCCAACAAAACATACTAGTATATTCTTCACATATTCGAATGTGAATTCTCATAATAATGAAGGCCCGGATATTAATCTATGGGTGTTCAGGAATAAACTCTTATTCTTCTCAGTTATTTGCTGTATAATTTATGGGTGTTCAAAGATAATCTCTTAGTTGACTCCTATGATTTTGATCTATGCTGCTGCCTGCAGGGGCGGATCCAGGGGGGTGCTAGCAGGGGTCCGACCCCCCCAAGGTTCAGCCCCCCCTAATAATCGGGTGTATGCATTAGTAGTGTTGGTAACGCATACGTGCTAGTCAGAGTGCTAATTCACGCATAATTTACTTGATTGGTGCAAAAAGCCCACGCCATACTATATATATATCCTCAGGTCTACACAGTACGCACGAGGCCCAGCCCAGTTTAGGCCATCCTCTTGGAGCTCGATCGACCAGTTCAGGCCAATCTCTTTGACCTCGATAGGTTTTACCGTAACCTCCGTTTTGTTTGTGGCGGCTGAGCGGTCGTAATCTCAGATTGATCTGCAATGGCGCCTGCGGCAACTAGCAAACTACGCAAAAAGCTATCCGCTAGAAAAATCTCCCCAGTGCCATCGTGCCAGCCTTCTGTGTTGAAGTTGAACTGCTGATAGTGCCGACTGTTGGCCTATTGGGCGCCTCGCCATGACGCCGACTCCTGATGATCAAATACTCAATCTAGAGGTACGCCGGTAATTCTACACATATTTGATCAGTTTTTGTTGAGCACGTGTATACAGTATTGTCAAGCCTAGTAAAATTGCTAGTCGAGATCAACAACAGTTTTTCATTCAATTTAGGGGAAGTGCTAGCAGAAATCTGACAATTCCATCTATACTAGCATAGGAAGTTGATAATAATTTGTATATTTAGGAGCCCTCTAGTGATGTTTGTTAAGTCTCTGAATTTGTTAGTTGCCAATATCGACCACTTGACAAGTACTAGAAGAGATTATAAGGTGAAAATGTCATGAGTAGCTCGCCGAACACCGAATAGTTTTTCGAGTCGCTTGAACCTCGCCCCCCCCCCCCTAAGTTTAAATCCTGGCTCCGCCCCTGGCTGCCTGCCACTGAATTCTCATTGTTTCCCTGCAAGCAATTAAATAATCTAATTGTTAAAAATGAAAAGAGGCAAAGGCCTGCTATTGAATTATTATTATACCTGATTGCTTCAGAAAAAGAATAGAAAAGACTTGTGGTTGCAAGAGTCTAGTATATGACTACCTGATAAATCTTTCATATCAGAAATTTCCTATGGCTTCCTCTGCTGCCACTTTTCTTGCTCTCCAACCCTGTAAGGCTGCAAGGCACCCATTAGCTGAACGTGTCCTCCCCTTTTCAGCGTTTCTAGCGCGTCACCCCTGGCCATCTTCTATCTTCTTATTGACCAATCTGGGCTTTGTTTTCTCATGCACTCGGTGACACCTGTTGCTTCCTTAATGTCCAAGAATCAATTTTCTCTCACCTCTATCCTTTATGTGTCCTCTCCTCATTCCTCAACACTGTACCCTCTATAAATTGATAGGTACCACTCTGTAAATTGATAGGTTTTGTTCTTTTCCATACAGAAATCGGGATAAGAGGAAGCAATACAAAGAGATGGATTATGGGGTTGAACTGAGGGGATGTGTTTGCCGGATCAAGAACTGCGCTGTTGAACTCTTCTCGATGGAGGATGATTTGATGATCGATGATGAAGAGTCATGGGACCTCGTTGAGAGGGATCTCCGGCTGAAGGCCACCTTCTTGTCTATTGACCTCAGCCGTGTGATCTCCTCCTGCGAGCGTGATGAGCACAAGAAGACGCTCACCGACCTAGCCAACAAGTTCTTCTACTTCATGGACGAGGTGATGATTGCTTTCTTCCCCTTGCTAGCAACCTTTTTGCTCAAAGCATGCCTTATTTTATTCCAAATTCATATGATTAATATTACATACGCAATCTATCAGAGTTCATGAATGCCCTTGATTACTGAATTCTGTAAATGTCTCAATATCTCAAGTAAAGAAACATATTAGTACTAAAGTTTTGTTTGCTATGCCAGCTCAACATTTTCTGAAGGTAGTAATAGAGTAAGTGGTTCAGTTCACCTCAATAGTACCAATATTCTGATATTATTGATGCTGAATACATACAAATACTCGTTCCCCCTTAATCAAGTCATTTTCACCTTTCTTTATTTTCTTTTACCGGAAGTTGTTATGGTTCATGACTGGGCTTTAGCATATAGAGTCGAAGTGCTTGTTCACCAACAATAAAAGTAGCTCAAGTGCACTTGGTTCTCTTTTGCTGTTTGCGATGCATTTTTAATTCAGAATAGTCTTTGGTCAACTTTGCCAAACCACTGTTTGGTGTTCTTTAAGTAACATTTAAAAAATTCTATCTGCCAACGATTTTTTGAAACTAGCAGATCATGTTTGATGCTAACCGAATTAAGAAATGGCAGCTGGACAATGCGGTGAAGGACAGAAGCGTGCCACTGATGCAGGTGTGCTACAGCGACACAACTCACGTTCTCCGGGAGGTGGTCGCCGCCCTCGTGCCGTCCCATTAGCCCGGGCTTCTTCATGTTCAGCCGAATGAAGCAGGGAGGCAGAGAGTAAGATCTGGGAGCTTCGCATTTCTTGGAAGCAAGAAATTGCCCTTAAAACTTGTACAAAAAGGATAGGCCGACATGGCAGAAATGAGGCGCAGATGGCCTGTGTGATGTGCATATATCCTAAAACGGCATTAGAGGCGGAACAAATGAAAATGGTTAGCGTCTGGTTTGCCTTGCCCCCATGATTGACGTGATTGGTGCGAGTAGTGGTTTGCGATGCGGTGTAAAAGAAAGCTAAGGCAGATCCGTGATCTAGGTTCACGCGTCACACTTGGATCGCTCACATGGATTTGACAGAGCTCAACATGCTCCTGCTGGCTCTCAGTTCGATCCCATCTGTTCTGGGTTTTTGTTGTTCGTACGCCAATCTACCCTTCAGAAAGAGGTATACTAGGAGCTAGCGATCGCATCTGGAGAGATGCGTCTCGTGTAAGCAAGGATGACACGTGGCCAACGCCATTGAGGCGGCCCGCGAGCACCGTCCCCTTGCAGATGCTTCCACCAGCGCGGCGTGGTGGCAGCGGCGCAAGTGACTGCCATAGTGTCAAGGTGAAATGCCGCTCACAACCGCGTCGGGCAGTGGCGGAGCTAGACAACTTGTGATAGGGGTGCACGGTGGTGCCCCAAGTGCAAAAAATCTTGTTTTAGGGGTGTCACACAAGGTGAAAAGTAGCCATATTACCAAGAAAATACTTTTTTACCGGTGTCCTGTGCACCCCCAAGGGTGAACTTGGATCCGCCAGTGGCGTCGGGGAGGTTGAGGCGTCGTCGTCGTCGTCCATGACGACTAGCTGGATCGCCGCGTGCCTCGAGGTAGCCGGACACCCGCGCGAGTTTATAGTGCGGTGTTCCCCACCGCGTGCCACCTCTACCTCCGCCAGTCAAAACAGGAGGTCAAGGAGCAGCCGCACTCACCGACAAGGCAGGATGTAATACTGGCAGGCTACCATGTGAATTCGCCACTGAGGGACGACGTGCACGACGGCGACTTCACCGACATGAGCTGGGTTTTGGGGTCGGCCATTGAGCTCAAGGAGGACTCACCCAAATTCATGAAGACCATCAAGCTGACGGCGTAGCGGGCCTCCTCCTCCGGCGACATCGTTTCCACCTCAATCGATGCAAAGCGGGATGCATGCTCCTCCTCGGTGCTGCCTCCTCCTCCACCATCGTCTTCATCCACGACAATGACAATAACGAGAGCATCGACTAGGCGACCTCGCGGATGAGGACTAGGGTTTAGGGCACCAGAGACGGCTGTTTAGGTTTAATTTCATTTGAAAATCTTGTAGAATATAATAAAATTTGAATGAAATTTCAAACCGTTTCCTTAAAAAAAATCAATTTCTTAATTGGTTTCGGGGCCTCTGCTGGGGGCAGCCCCCTCCGTTGTGTCGTACATGTGCCCTGGAGCCCCTAAAGTGGAAGCATTTTGGGGGATGTTTGACACATGTCTGGTCAATGGGAGGGCTGCCCCGAGAGGCGGCCCAGTTCAAAACAAATTGAGATCGAATCAAAGCAAAAGATTTAAATTTCATTCAAATTTTATTGATATTTTAGAAGATTTTGAATGAAAATTAAACCTAAACAAGCATTCCGGTGCCCCTAACCTAATATAACCCTAGTACTCGGCCTCGAGGTCGTCCCAGTCAATGTTTTCATCGCCGTCCTCGTCGAGGTAGACAAAGGTGGAGAAGTAGGCAACACAAGAGGAGAAGGTGTCCCGATGGGGAAGCACCGCCGCCAGAGGAGGAGGTGTCGTGAGCTCGGTGATCCTCATGAAGCTGATACGGAGGAAGTCACCCTCGTGCACATTGCCCCACAGTGGCACCGGCACCCGGTCGCTCGTTGGCACCAACTCTGTGGCTCCTCTTCACCTTCTGCTTCGACCGGCGGAGGTACATATGACCGCACGGTGGGGAACACCGCGTTGGGAAGTCAAGGATGACCGGCCGGGTCAGCAAAGGGCCTATGCGACTGTGCATTGCCGCAACCCCTCTTTCGCCACTCCCCAGCTATATGCGCAAGGATGCAGGAGATGACCGAACGCACACGTAGGGATGCCAGATCCCACCCAAAGACGGATGGTCACGGCGTGGCAATGACCACGAAGCAGGCAACTCGCGATCTAGTGTAGCCCCACCTCTTGGTCCCACTGCATCCTTCTCTGCCTCACCTCGTCGGACTAGGAGGATGATGAGGCGCCGGTAGCCCCTCCCGCGGCCAAAGACGACAACCCTGATAAGGCGTAGGCCATTGTCCACTATAAGCATGCTTTCGTGCGTGACGAGTGGCTCCGCACGGAGTGTGTGCGCCAGGCGGAGTGACATTTTGAGCTGCAAATGATGCAAGTCGGAACTCGTTCGATACCACAGCCGTGGAGAGGGACCAACAAGCGATGGCGGCGACCATGAGCTCGAGCAATGACATTGAATCTAACAATTGGGACTAGAATGCCGCCGCTAATCCTGCGCCACTTCCGACCTATTCCGTTTGTTTTAGGTTTCGTTTGTATTGTTTTAGTTTTAGTTTTCGTTTTTCTTTGTCCTAACTATCGACGTTTGTAATTGAATGTCTTGATGAACTGTGATGATCCGCTCGGGTGGGAACCATATATATTATTTAAATTTGCGGTAGGTATATGCGGGTTGCGGGGTATGCTGAGATCAATTGTCATACCACAAAACACACACTTTTACAGTATGTCAATATGCAGTATCTAATAGAGTTGCCCTAACGCCGAGAACCTACCTCACAACACTCGTGGCGTGCGAGAGATGTGAGCGGAGCGCCGACGACGGAGCAGAGAACCCGATCCCGAACTCTTACAGTCATCCACCACTAACCAACCCCACGCTGCCCTGAGAGCAACCCATCCTTTCCGGTAACAGTTATTCTATCTGGGGTACGTGCCCCAGATCCATGGGATTTCAATGGAGCTTCTGCCTAGGGAGAGCACGTGCAAATGCATGCTGAATATGTCACATCTATTGCAAATTCTGAATATTCGAAATGATTTATCTAATAAACCATTTTGCTATCCAGTTTCACCTCTGAGTTCGTATCGACAAAAGTTTTAAAACTAGATCTCATATTTCTAAGTTTTGGCGATTTTTTCTCCACGCCTCCAGTTTTTTCTGTATACTTTGATAAAAGAGTGAGTACTTTTAGTGTTTCCAATAACATATCGTTCCACCAAAATTAGTAGCATGCACATTTTCATTTGATATGGAATAATGTACGATTACATGGCACCTAAACTATTCCAATTTGGCAACTTGGTATTATATAGTTGGCAACTAAGTTTTGGCAATTTGGCAACTGGCGACTTTTTTTCATCAAAATATGTCAACATAAATGAGATCTAGTTTCGAAAAACTCGACGTGACTTCATAATGGTGAAAACGGAAGTTCAAAAGTTACAGAATATTTTAATATTAATCTTAATCTTAATCTAAAATTTGCTTATGCCACGGTTTAGCTCATCACATTCATTGATTCATACATGGTGGAGTGAAGATGATAACCACCGTATCTAAGGGCATCTCCACTCATTGGCCCTCCCCATGCCGTTTTTCGGCGCTATTTTGGCCGGGCTGGGAGGCAACGGCTCTATTTTGGGCCCTAGGGGTCATTTTCCCAGCCGTCGAACCCAAGAGGAGTAGCCGAAGTTTCAAAAAAATTAAAATTTGGGCCAAACATAGCTAATTTAGGCTAATTTCATTCATATATAGGGGAAATTCACAGTTCTTGCCGATTACATAGTAGAAACTTAAAATAAAAACTTAAAAGCGGCAATCTGCACGCCGTTCTACATGCCCAGCTGGCTGTACAACTTAGTGTAGTCGCCGTCGTCGCCGTCGGAGTCGCTCGGGCCTCCGTCGTGGCTGGGGCCTTGGCCGTCGTCTCCGCCGTGCCAGTTGCTCGGCCCGGCTGTGTCCTCCTTGTCGCTTTCGTCGAGGATGATGTAGGGCGGGGGCGGCATCGGAGATGGAAGACGACGACGAGCCGCCTGGGGCGGAGATGGCGGACGACGACGAGCCGACGCCACCTCGTCGAGGAGGCGCTGCTGGAGCGCCAACTCCTACTTCGCGTGTTGTTCGCGCGACCAGATTTCGGCGAAGTCCTCCTGCACCGGGAGGATGTCGTTGAGGAGGCCTCGATGGCGATCTTCTCGTCGGGGAACTACTCGGGCGGCGCCGCCCATTCCCTCGTCGGGGCCTTCGCCTTCTTCTTCATCGACGAAGCCTTACCGGTGCCAGGCTCCGTCTTGGGCCTGACGAGGCGGAGGAAGCCGCGGGGGGCGACGGGGTGCGGCGCTCGGTGATGCGGAGGCTGCCTCCACTAGCCCTTCTTGGAGGCGAAGGGACGCGGCGGCAGGAGTTCAGCACGATGCCGCCGCTGGGCCTTCTTGGCGGTGTCTCCTCCGGCTCGGGCTTGACCCGCGCGAACGCCGGTGTCAAGGACGAGCGCGCGCCCGGGAAGAGGAGGAGGAGGTGGCGCCCATCCTCCGGGGCAGCCAGGACGACGCGAGACGCGGCGGCATCGTTAGCCACAGCATGTTGCCGGCGGCGATGTGCTCCAGGACGTACGCGAGCGTGCATCCTGGAGCGCCCCACCACTTCTGGCGGCCGCCGGCGTTCTTCCGCCCCTCCACAGGCCCGTTGCGCCCTGTGTCCTCCATCTCGTGGGCGTGGCGCTGGAGGAAGAACTCCGTCCAGAACTGGTGGTTCGCCGGATCCCACCGCGGATCCGCCGCCTGTTCGTCGGTGAGGCCGCGCGAGCACCTCCTGGACCGCCTCGACGCGCTCCACCCCTTCCGGTGGCGGAGACACGGGAACGCCGCCCGCGCTCAAATGCCACGAGCCATGCTGTTCGCCAGGGACACGCATGTCCGGCGGCGTTGGTACCCCGCCTGGTAGAGGAGCCTCGCTTCCTCGGGGTGGAGGAAGCGGCAGCCGAAGCCGTTCGCCGCCGCATTGTCGCCGGGGAATCGTCCCGCCATTGCTCTGTGTTTGCGGGGAGAGGAGAAGGCGAGAGAGGTGCTCTGCCACGACGGGGGGTGGTGGATTAAATAGCGCAGGGGGAGGCGAACGGTGGCACGCCATTACGCCGCCGCGTGGGCGGCGATTGGACGCGTCGGCGGCCGCTGAACCGGCGCAGAAGGGCACGCCATCACTCCGGCAGGCTTTTGACTGGCGCGGGAGCCGAGGGGATGAGGACGCGGCGTTGATTTCGCGCCAAATTTTTGCCCACGTCGCTGACAGCGCTGGCCCGCCGTTTTTGCGCGCCATTTCTTCCTCCCAGGTGGCTAGGTTCCGCCTGGGTGCGTCGGCGCTAGTTTTCGCCGAAACGGCGCTATTTGGGCTCCTGGGGGGCCGACTGGGAGAAAAAAACGGCGCTATTTGGGCCAAACGGCGCTATTTCGCCTCTTGGGGGGGGCGCTGGGGGGGGGGGGGGGGCGCAAGTGGAGATGCCCTAAGCTCCTAGAATTGGTGTCATCTCCTTCTCCCACATGTCCACATCATGGTGGACCCATTCAGTTATATTTATTTATATTTATAGTTTTAAATACAGTTTGAAAAAGATATTCGATATATGACATATGTTTGTACTTATATGCTAAATTTTGGTGAAATAAAAAGGGATTCCCATCTATAAAAAAGAAAATTGTGGCTGTAAAAAAGGAAAAATAGCTCCATTTCCACTCAAAATTACTCTTTTTTTGTAGACCAAAATACAAAAAAAGCTTCTAGAGTGCGTACAATACATACATGTAGTTGTACGTTTTATTTCAAAAAATTGAAACCCAAAAGGTTGTTTCGATTTTTTTTAAACGAGATGCGGTGAGTTCGGAGCTACTGGCTCTATCGAGAACTCTCTCTCTTATCTCTGCCGCCAGCGTCCACCATAGCGTTGCGCAGCCTGTGCCACGCGTCCGGATGGCACTCGCCGGGTTCGGGTGCGGGTTTGGCACCCCCATACCCGCACCCGCCCCTTCTCCCCGACCCTGCCACCCGCCTCCATACCTGCCGGCGGGTACAGAGTTCAACCATACCCGCCACCCACCAGGTTTGCGGGACCCACGGGTACCCGCCTCTGCTGGTCGTCGCCGGAGTCGGTGAGGATGTTGGGCCTGCTAGCCGTCGCGCGAGATGCAGTAGAGGGCCGGACGGAGCGCGGTGGCGACGGCCGACGGTGCAAGATGAGCGGCGAAGGCGGCAGAGGAAGGGAGCAGCGGCGGAGGAAGGGAGCGGCGGTGGCATAGGAAGGAGAGGCGATGGGGATTGGGGAGGGCCGGAGGTGTCGAGGACTCGAGGGGTAGGTGGGCGATGGGGAGTTGGGGAGGAGTGCGTGCGTGTCCAAGTGCGTCAGTGCGTGGTGTGCGTGCGTGGTGCGTGCGTGTTCACATGTTTTTGCCGGGTCTGCGGGTGCGGGTTTGGCACCCCCATATCGCCTCCGCTAGACCCGCGGGTTTAGATTTTCCCCACTAAACAGCCACGCGGGTTTTTTTCTTCACCAAACCCTCCTCCATTTAACGCGGGTACCTCAGGTTAGCGGGTATCGGGTCCCATTGCCATCCGGAGCCACGGGACACCATTTCTCTCCCTCTGCCTCCCTCGAGCCGTATTCTACCGAAAACAGCCATCCCTACGCAAAGTTTGCCCGTCTCTCCGCACACACCTCTGGCTCCATCAAGTACCTGGGACTACATGGCACCTCCATCCCTGATGGCGCCTCAAGTCCATTGTTAACTTGCACGCCACCTGCGCTGCCCTGTGGTGGCCACCCAACGCCAATGAGCTGAAAAACTTCCTACAACCCTCGCAGTAGTTGCACATGAACACCTATGTCACCTCTGGCATCGGCCGCTGCTGTCACCGTTGCTGTTAGTAGCGCTCGACTCGGTGGTGGTGGCAACTGCGGTTGAAACCGTGAACGACAAATCGATGGTGAATGCGGGTGAAAGGATGAGTTATACGCCTTGTTGTTGGATGCCACCTTTTACTGATGAAAGATGATGTGGGTATTTATCTGTGAACTTTTTTTGCGGTATATTTACTTATATCTCACTTGTATTAAGAGAACGAGCCAGATTATGTAAGAACATGCATGTGTGTATTTTGCAGATGGTTGAATGCATACAATAAAAAGATCGATGTTTGCCTAGCATCGGTTGCAATTATTAGAGTGTAGAAAAGTCAATCATGAGGGTACACAATTTAACTTTCATGACATTTCATAATTGTCGTTGTATTTGATCGTCTAACTGAGTGTAACCTTTTTTAAGTGGGTCACGCTATTTCTGCTGAGTGGTGTACTCTTAACCTTACTACAACTAAATAATTGTGCCGCTTATATACTTCTCTATGTTTATGTGAGGATGTCCGACTAATCGTGTTGTAAAATAGTGAGCCAGTGATAATATTTTCTCCAATCATTGTACTTTTTTTTATATATGTTTCCTAAAAAATTGTTTGTTCATCTATCGTTGTTCGTATTAGGACAGACGTGGCTTCTAGTTTCATCTCATGAGCATAAGATCGCAGAATTACTCATAGCGAACGTGACTAACGTTATCCAAAATACATGGCTAGCATGCCGGGTACACCTGAACACATGGAGAACCGAACAAGATTACACCAAAGATGGTCGCCATGGCATTGCAGCTCGCCATCCAATCACTCGCCCTCCGCTCTCCTAACAAACCCAGCACCAAGCCGCCGGGCAATGGCCACCAGCAACCGCAGGACCCAAGCACGACCGGCAGCAGAAGGAGCCTCGCGACGGCGGCGGCGGCGCTGCTCGCGTCCCAGCTGCTGCCGGCCGCGACGGGCATCGCCGGCGCGTTCGACCTCGACCTTCGGATCACCATCCCGGAGCAGTCGAGCGAGGAGGCCGAGGCGAACGTGAGGACCCACGCGAGGAACCTGGTGCGCGTCAAGGAGTACATCGACGCCCGGTCGTGGCGGGAGCTGCAGGCGGCGCTGCGGGCCAGCGCCGCCAACCTCAAGCAGGACCTGTACGCCATCATCCAGGCGAGGCCGGGGAGCCAGCGCCCCGAGCTCCGGAGGCTCTATTCCGACCTCTTCAACAGCGTCACCAGAGTAGGGATCACACACAAAATCAATGTAAACACAAGCAATCTAACACGCATGTCGAACTGATCTTGCTCTGCTGTTGTGGCATGTGCAGCTGGACTATGCGGCCAGGGACAAGGATGAGGTCCAAGTGAAGGAATGCTACGGCAACATTGTGGCTGCCCTTGACCAGATTTTTGCTAGAATCATTTAGTTTTTGCACAGGTTCATCCATCAGGATAGAGGGAGAGACTGGATAAAACTAGACATCTTGATTTACGTTTACATACAGGGAGAAGAAGTAAATAGTGACAGGCAAAAAGGCTTTTCTTTTGCTATGTAGCTAGTTCTTATTGGCTTCCTGTGCTACATCTTCTATTTACTCTACTCTCTCGAGGACAAATCCAAAACTGAATCAATATTTGCAGGTGCAGCAAGACGAAAAAAAACTGCAGTTTCCTGGAACCATCTCTGCTCGATCAATGTTCAGCCATCAATATACAGGCTTGTTGTGATGCAATGCGGAGTGGTTTCTCAGTAACCACTCACCTCTCCTTCGATTCCCTGTAGAGAAAGAAGGTTCCTTGGTATCTCTATTCATCGCCATCTGGCGTAAATGCTGAAGCAGTATTTATCTTCACTAATTCCGCAAACTACCGATGAAGTTTTAGTGTCTGCCTCATCTGTGACCTGTTTGGCTCTGACTCACCATCCTCTTGGCTCCTCCTTCAAATGGTTTTTTCCGAGAACTTGTGCCTTAAGAGAGAAAGGTTACTCAGTAAGTTGGTTTACTAGATCAAGAACAACACATAATTGTGCATTGGAACTTCAAAGAAGTTCGTGAAAGAACATGCAATCACTAGGCACTATGCAGAAATTCAGACTGGTTTGTGATAAATGAGTGTCAACCAGTGACAAAAACTTGAAGAACTTACCATTGCAGGATCTGGGAGCAAGTAGTTAGCAAGATTTTCATTCACTGAAACCGGCAAACGAGGCATCTCACTCATTTTTCCAGGCATTTGGCTCATGCTGTTTATAAAAGAATGTCATTAGAGGCAGGGGATTTTTTCTTCACAAACTAAACTCTGTGCTTTTACAACTGAAATATACATGCATCAGAGGTGGAATATGCTTACATTCGTAAAAGGCCATCAATGTTCGTTCTTACGCGATGGAAGAGATCAATGTTATTTTGAACCTGGAAGAAAGAGTACAGTTGGTATGAAATTCATTCTTAACAAATAGTACTCCAGATGAAGCTGGCTGACAAAATTATGGAACTCCTGCATTCTGACTGCACAGGAAAGGAAAACATACTAACCTGAAATCCTTGAATATTTGTATCTATCTGATTAAGAAGCTGATTGTTTTCATCCAGTACATGCTGAACTGCACGATCTATCTCAGAGTCTGCATGGTGGAAAAGAGGCACTTGATCAACTATGGAACAAATGGAAAGCATTAGGCGAATCTCGCCGACCATCAGGATCTCATTATCTACCAATATCTTTGAAGTTCTGGAGAAAATGGCTTGTTATTTTACAGTAAGTTTTATCTCCGACAATTATAACATAGTAGATGGTCAAACAGGTTCTAGGTATCCACATGTACTGAATGTCGAGTGAATGAGTTCTAAAATGACAACACGCTCAATATTTCTTGCAAGTACAACAATAAATATCTCAACTTATTAAGTTTCAACGAGTTAAGTAATCCCCTGCCTTTGACTGAAGTAGTCCCTGCCAATACTAGTTAAATTTAGATCTGGAGTCAAGAACTAAGTCACTAAATCAAGGACTGTTTTCTTGTAAATTCTTTAGTCCTATAAAGATATAAACTGGTAATCCAACCTTCACCGTTGGATCGTGTGAACCATCAGATCTAGATCAACCGTTTCACCTCTCTCTTCCCTTCTTCAGTAGAACAGCACCCAATCCACTTTTGCCCATTGCCTAGCCACTTCGCTAGACATTCAGGGTGATATGATTTTATTATTTCGTAGCAACCCACGGACAATATGCTAATTAGTTTAACATGTGAGACCCGAGTATTTACTCTCCTATGATGTAAATTTTGTTTTCGTTGCACCCCTTGCCTCCTCCTTCTTCTTGCCAATGTGCACTTTGTTTCTTTATTAACTACCAAGAAGTCCATGCTTTGCTACAAATAAAAATGAGTATACTGCATCTTCACAATACTAGTTACTTTATTGGATTGAGATGATGCTCAGCCTATCTGCAAAATCATGACAGAACAAGGTGTTTTTGAGAAACATATTTAAGTTTGTAGAGAGTAATCTTAGCTCAATCTCAACCATTGAAAGCAAATCGGATGGTTAGTCTGATCCTAGGGAAAACGGCCATCAGCACCAACTGGTTTGTTTATATGAGAAAAAATTGCAAAAAATAGATAAATGGAATAGCAACAACCAATTGGACATGGCAAATTGTAAAAGACATCCTGATACTCAGGTGACCTACCGCTGTTTGAATGGCATGATTTGGCACAAAGGAGGAAACTCTTGTATCCATCTGAACAAGATGACTGCTACGACTACCCCATGAAGAAGGCCCTACCATGTTATCCTGAGAAATAACCATGATTAACACCAGACAAAATATGCACATAAATGTGATAAGCACGGAAATAATATATTATAAGGTATATTTACATAAATTAAATTTCCCCCTCCTCAAAAGTTTTCTTCCAAAAATACCTTCATAAATAACTGATTGCGTACATCTGAGATCCTTTATTCTTATTTTTCAAAAATATATCTAGTCTATAGGTATTCTTGTTTATACCTTTATATCAATTGGAACTGAAAACTATCGAGCTTATTATCTCGCTAATAATTAAGGATGCCATAAAAACAACGTTCATATAATAAAAAATGGCCTGATACCTTTCTATCTTTCATTTTCCTGCTATGATGCTCTGTAGGCCTCCGTCGTCTTGTATTTGGTTTGTTCTACAAAATAAAATCATTTGAACTATTAAAAACAATATAAATAAATTACTTGGTCAGCTAGGAATGTATATCTTCTTAATAGCATATATGTCAGAAAAAATGCCAGCCTTTGTTGTTTAGCTAGCTATATTTTCAAACAAACTGTTAAAACATAAACTACATTTTGGTTCATGTAAAAATTTACCAGTCGATAAAGTAATCATACTTAATCTCTCAACAACTCAGAATTATTGATCAGCCAAAATCTCAGGTTGGTATTACCAGTTCAGCTGTTGTAACTAGTAAATATATTGGGCCCAAAAGGTGGAACACCGATGAAATAATTTATGTATGCTTTATTATTTTGTAATTAAATAAGAACACTCTGTCCTTGATATAACTTTCCTTTTAGGTAACACGAATGGACAAGAATAAACTAGCATACCAAAAGGATACACTGATTGCCAACTCATGTCCCACTATATAAGGTGCAAAATGCACAAATGCAGTAGTTGTATATACAAATGAGAATAAGTGTATCTGCCACTCATCCTAATATATGCAGACATTTAGAATAACTGCATATGTCACCCATCCCAGTATGTTCAGATTAATCTTGAAATTTAATAGTACAAGTTTAAGCATGTTCCCCAAAAGGAGCTGATCTAGGAGGAAAAAAAGATTAATTTCTTCTTGTAGAGTTGCACCTGAGGAATTGCCTACTTTGTGTATGTGTGGGCATCTTTCTTAAAGTTTGTACCCACTCAGTGCTCAGATCTAAATAAGCAGCTGCCCCTTCTTGAGCATGAACTATTTACTCATATACCAAGGAACACCTCAAACAGATAAAATCCGTGTAATCAGAAAAACGAGAATGAATATACAGAGTGTACAAATTAGAGATTACTTACCCCTATCCATTGGCATCTCATGGCGACATCCCTCACCGTCTTGGTTGGTATTGAAGCTGCTATCTTTATGTACTTCATGATGCCATGTTCATTCACATATCTGAAAGGATGCACATAAGGGGTGATCGAACAAACGCAAGTATCAACAAGAGATACAAAGATTTTGGCCAAAAAAAAAACAAGAGGTAGGAAGAAAAGCTTTATGCTACGATCAACGGACAGGATAAGAACATCTCTATCTAATGGACATAGTTTTAGGATAAAGCTCAACAATTCAGACCACATGTTCTATATTAATTTTCATATGACAAAAACATACAAGTGAAAATAGCTCACCTGTCAAGGCAATCTTTCAGCACCTGGAGCTCGAGATACGACCACTCCGCAGCCAGGGGTCCTCCATATTTGAGGTTTTTGCAGAGTCAGCAACCATACTGGATGAACTAGTGGAGACAACCACTGAAGGTGTTGTGTTCATCATCCCCATGTTATTCTCGATGGTGCTGGAACAATCCAGGTACATCGGCATGCCTCCTGACCCGCTAGTTGTCGCGCTCGTCTGAAATGAAACCACATTCTGGGTGCAGAATGGCTGCGAAAATTGCCCAAAGTTTTGATTGGGGTCGTCTGCCATCAATATTCCCAGTAAATCGTCTAGGACAGAATTTGGTGTTTCCAGCCTTGATGATACCGGCTCAACAACTTCAGAATGCTGGTACCGGCTCAGAGCTTTGCTATATTCAGTTACAGGTTGCAGCGCATTTTCACACAACCTGGGTGAGTTTGGTGAATTCTGCTCCACTAATTCTTCTGGACTGCTGGCAACTGTCTCTGCAGATGAATTATTGACGCCAATAGAACTTAGAACCGTGAAATTTGGATAAGGAGTACTCAATACAGGGAATAACATGCAGACAATCTTCTGTAGCGACAGAAAACTCGAAATGTTCTGTGTCTAAAAAGAGAAATACTATCAGCAGAAAGAAATAAACTCTGACAGAAACATAATTTACTTTACTTGTCAAAGACCTAATGTTTTGTCAGTTCCATAGCTAAACAACAATCTTTTTAAATAGCATGACAGTTGAAGAACACCCTACTGAAACATCAACCTTTCAGACTAAGCGTCTTTCTCTAATTTTCTTAGGTAATACTCGGAGGAGTGAGTTCAGAAATCAGCCAAAATTATTTTCTCGATCTACCAAATACACCAGTTATACGATCAAATCAAGAGGACGCAAGTAGGCCCAATATCTCACACATATATGCAGAGTTGCCAGTCAGTGTCTATGCTTGCAGAACACATGGAGTGTAAAACTCCATGCACTACAACAATAACTCCATGAAAGGATCAAATCAAGAAAGTAACTTGTGGACAAGGACCCGGCCAATCTGCTCCTGCAGTTCATAAGTCATGGATAGGGACCTAAGATAAACATCTAGCTAGAAATGATTACGTAAAGTCAGACCTGACCAATCAACACACTGTCAGGCAGGGCGGCATGCATGCAAAGCGCCGTCAGGCGGCAGACTTGGAAATCCAACAGAGTTTGTACCCAGTTTAATCAAAACTTAGATGTCTCCTACGAGATAAGCAAACCAAGAAAACAACCGGAAAGAAAGAACAGGCAGCCCTGATCCTGGCAGAACCAGAATCAGCCAAGAAACACAGGCAAGAACACACAGGTAACAAGACCAAATTGGCAGCAAACTTACTGGCTCGAATCCGATCTGCTTGCAGGGGAGAAGCCAAACTTCTGTGTGATTCCTGCGTGTCGCTTCCCTGGAGCTTGTGTTGTGTGACGGTGCGCGTGGTGGAGGTGGTGGTGGTAGTGTTAAATGGTGCCGCCCAGCTTTGTGCGCTCCAATGGGGCGGAGGCCAAAAAGCGGCGGCCCCGCTGTCCAGTAAGCCGTATGTATGTGTGGCCTCTCCTCCCCAAAAGCCAAAGTCGTGTGCCAGTTTAACAACTTGCGCGCACGAAAGGATGAGAAGGAAGGAGGAGTAGGCAGACGAGATCTCTGTTGGAATTCAGATTTCAGAAGGGGAGAAGATCGTAGACAAATGTTTGCCACTCTTGGTTTCCATCTTAGGTTTCCCTCCCTCTTTTAGAAGCAGAAGAGCAGAGCACGGGGTTGCAATTTTTTGTTGGAAAGAAACCCCGAGAACCACTGTTTATACTTCCCCCTTACCTCTGCCTTTGCCTTTATAGGCTTTCTTTTTTCATGCCTGGAAAGCAACAGGACAATGCTCCTTTCCACCCAATTTCTATTGTTATGAATTCAACTGCCCTTTTTTTTCTCTCCGTGGCATTTCGCTGTTTAGCAATATTAGGGCATCTCTAATGGTATGACGTCAGTCTCCTCGTAGGTGAGGGAGAAAGAATACCACGTTGTCTTTGACGAAATGATATTTTCTCCGTCATAAGAGATGTCTTCCTTTCGTCACTTATTTTCCTACGCCATATATATTTGTATTAATCACTCGTGAACAAATCTTCTATAAATGCCACCGTCGGTCGATAGAGGTGACATTTAAGACAAACTTCATCCGTTCTTTTTTGTTGTTTGCGAAACACAGTACAACGTAGACGCTCATATACATGCGCATACACTCACCCCTATAAACGCACGCACGCACACCCTACCCCTATGAGCACCTTCGAAAGACTGAGCCGGCAGATCAGGTCTTGAGATTGACGAAGTCACCACAGGCGTCTCGCTATCGATGGGAACGTCGCCTCTCACTGAAGAATATTCCGCCTAAATGAGAAACACCAGCGTCAAACCTGGGGTTTGAACTCTGATGGGCTGAGGGTACAACCACCCTCCTAACCATCCAACCACAGGTTGGTTCTCCAAACTTCATCCGTTCATGTTTGTGCGACATTTAGAAGTTTTACACTTCTAAACGGTATCAACCATCTTTTGAAAGTTGCGGTTCAGAACGAAAATTAAATGTTAGAATGGCTACGCTGAAATAAACGGAGTAATCTATTCTGTAATAGTTTGATTGGCATCACTATGGCGAAGTGCTCTAAACAAGGATATCTCCTCTATTGAGAGGGGTGCATTTACATTCTCTCACATCAGTTTGATTGGATTATTTCCATCTACGGATGTACCCATTTACTCCCTCCTTACAAGTTTATAAGGCTCATGTATTTTCTCAATTTGGGATACAAAATATGAGTTATATGGCGACAAAAATACCACTAGAAACTTCTTTCGAATAAGAATACAATCATAGTCTTATTTTGTTGCACGTGACACATATTTTGTTGGTTCATTTTGAGGACCTAAAAATGTGTGGGAGTCTTGTAAATTTCGAGGAGGGGCTTGGGATTACAATTCTATTTACATGTTTGTCCCTTCTGAGGGGTCTAGCGACACGGCCGGGGTTTACAATTTTTTGTTGGAAACAAACCCCAAGAACCACTGTTTATACTTCCCCCTTACCTCTACCTTTGCCTTTCTAGGCTTTCTTTTTTATTCCAACAAAGCAACAGGAGAATGCTCATTTCCACCCAATTTCTATTGTTATGAATTCAACTAACTTTTTTTTTCTCTTTGTGGCATTTCGCCGTTTGGCAATATTAGGGCATTTGTAATGGTGTGACATCAGTCTCTTTGTAGGTGAGGGAGAAAGAGTACCACGTGGTCTTTGACGAAATGATGTTTTCTCCGTCATAAGAGATGTCTTCCTTTCGTCACTTATTTTCCTCCGTCATAAGAGATTTAATCGCTCGTGAACAAATCTTCGATAAATGCCACCGTCGGTCGTTAGAGGTGACATTTAAGACAAACTCCTTTTGTTCATGTATGTGCGATGTTTTAGAAGGTGCCAACTATCTTTTGGAAGTTGTGTATTACGGCGTGACATTCAAGGCATCCGTAATGGTGTGGCGTCAGTCTCCTCGTAGGTGAGGGAGAGAGAGAATACCATGTTATCTTTGACGAAACGATATTTTCTCCATCATAAGAGATGTCTTCCTTTCGTCACTTTCTTTTTAACATCATATATATTTATATTGGTCCCTCACAGACAAATCTTGTATTAATGCCACCGGCGATCGTTAGATGTGACATTTAGGACAAACTCCATGTGTTCATGTATGTGTGACGTTGTATAGGTAAAACTTATAAAACGGCACCAACCATCTTTTGGAAGTTGTGTGTTACAGTGGTACTACTAGTAAATGGCTTTCCAGAAGTTGAAGCATGTAAGTGAAAATTTGAATGTTCAGAACAAAATTTCAGTGTTAGAATGACTTGTACACAGTAATAAAGATGGTGATCTATTGTATAATAGTTTGATTGTCAACGCTTTCGCAAAGTGCTCTAAAGAAGGATATATCCTCTATTTTTGTTTTGTTTTGCGAAACACGGTATAACGCAGACGCTTACAAACACGAGCATACACTCAACCCTATGAACGCACACACGCACACCCTACCCCTATGAGCACCTCCGAGAGACTAAGCTGACGGATCAAGTCTTGAGTTTGACGAATTCACCACGGGCGACTCGCTGTCGATGGGAACGTCGCCTCCACTGAAGAATATTCCGCCTAAATGAGAAACACCAGCGTCAAATCTGGGGTTTGAACTCTGGCGGGCTGGGGGTATGACCACCCCCCTAACCATCCTACCACGGGCAGGTTCTCGGATATCTCCTCTATTGAGATGGGTGCATTTACATTCTCTCACATCAGTTTGATTGGGTTACTCACCATGTATACGGATGTGCCATTTTACTCCCTATTTTCAAGTTCATAAGGCCCATGTATTTTCTCAATTTGACCTACTAAATATGATGCATTCATAGTATTTTTTGTGGCACAATAAAAATATTTTGCCAGATTATTTTGAGGATCTAAACATGTGTGGGGTCTTGTAAATTTTGGAGGGCGGAGCATGGCTTAGAGTTCTACTTACGCTTTTGTCTACTCACATCATGTCAATGAGTCAATTCTAAATTAAGTTATTTCACCCTTAAGAAGAGTATTGTTACAAAACAAAAGAATGTCTAAAATAATGATTCGCAAGAACATGTTTCTTGCTTTTCCGTTCCAGTGAATAAAGCTCATAATTTAGTCAAAGCTCAATGGCATATAAGTTCGACCATTGTTGTACATAAAAAATGAAAATTTACGATATCAATCAATAGCAATAGATTCACCATAAAATATATTTTCATAATGTATTTACTTATTGTATACATTGATATTTTTTACATATGTGGTCAAACTTAGCAAATTTTGACTTTTGATTAAATTTATACACCTTAAACATTAATCAAAGTTATTATTAAGTTCTCCCTCCTTTCACTGTTATAAGATGTTCTAGATATTTTAATATGGACTAGATACATACAAAATGAGTAAATGTGTACACTAAAACACGTGTAAATACATGTATTTAGAAAAAGATCTTACAGTGGTGAACAGATGGAGTATTATTTAAATATCTTTAATAGGATGACTATCATAACTTATTTTCACAATCAAACTCAAAACCGCAAGATTTATTATGGTTGCAATTGCATTAGTTTATTCTTTTCATTTCATGGGTTTAGAATTATTTAGGCGAGAGAAAGATAGTGTGTTGTCTTTCCAAAATGATATTTTCTCCATCACAGGAGATGTCTTCCTTTCCTCACATATTTATACATCATATATCTTTACATTAATCCATCGCAAACAAATCCTCTATAAATGCAAATGTTGGTTGCTATAAGTGACATTTAAGACAAACTTCTCTGATTCATGTATGCACGAAGTTTAAAAAACACTTATGAAACGTCAACAACCATCTTTTGGAAGTTGTGTGTTTACTCTGGTACATACTGATTAATGGCTTTCTAAAGAGAAAAATATGCAAGAGAAAATTAGTGTTAAGTTACCACGAAATAGCAGTGTCTAAATACAAAATTTGAATGCTTAAATGGCATGTACTCAGAAATGAAGCGAGAGTAATTCCATAATACTTTGTTGTCATCACTATTAACGCAGAGTGTGCTAGAGAAGAATTGACTTATTTATTATTAGGGATGCCTCTGCATTATCTTACATCAGTTTGATCGCATATACATGCCACAAAATATTACTCACTATCTAAAAACATGTACCCTTGTACTCCATCCTTCCAAATATGTATGTCCCGGGTGTATTAATTACCAACATAATTTGAGTCATATGCCACAAAAATGGCACTCGAAACTTCTTTTAAATTAGGATGTCCAATTATATACTTTTTGTACCATATAACACATATTCGTTGGTCAAATTGATGACCTAAATGTATATGATTCCCTTATAAATTTGGAAGGATGGAGTATCACATTCGATGTTCTACTGGCATGTAGGTTTAATCACATTTGCATCATGTTTGTGAGAATCCTAAGTTGGGTTATTTCACCCTTACAAAGTGTCTTGTTGCAAAATAAAAATTTCATTATAAATAAGTGTTCACAAGAATATGCTTTCTTTATGAGATTACTATCAAAACTTATTTCCACAGTCTAACTCAAAATCAACACTTGTGCCCAAATACTGACACACGCTGGACCAATCGTGCAAGCGGAACAATATTATATGGCCACAATGTTTCGCCATTGATGTTGTGCTTTTAGAAACGAGTCCATTCAGCGAAGATTTGTTTTTTTTTCTTCTGAAAAGAGCTTCTCAATTCGAAGATTTAGTAAGTATACAATGATCCCTTCTAGTTATTACAGAGTTACTAACTTCTATTAAAACACCACATGCTTTTTGTCGCATTATAATATGTTTTTTGGTTTATATACCTGAAAATTGTGAAAAACTTGCGACCTTATGTGGACGATCAAATATTAGTAATAACCTTTCGCTTTTAACATAAATTAGTAAAATACATTTATAATTATTAAATTGCATCAAGAGATAAAACTAAGTTAGGTTTGAAAATGTATAGTCGGGCGAAGCAATCTAAGTCACTATCACAAATGACCACATGAATCTCAATTTTTTTAAGGAAATGTGACAATAATTTTCTTTAACAAAATATCTGGGAATGCTCAAATCAGGCCTTCTGTAGCGGTATTGTTTGTTATCATGTATCTAACTTTAGGATAAACTGAAGTCATAATTACCATATAAACTAAGCCACAAATTCATATAGGAGTTTCAGCTTTATGTTGGTCGATATGAAATTTACGAAATAATATTGCTTTTAACAAAGTTGGAGCTTTTCATTTCTTGCGGTTATCAATATGGCCACACAATGGATTCAGCTATGGTTTTATCTTCTTTGTTCAACAGGAGCTTATGATTTCTATGTGCAACCGTTTGTTGATGGTCGCACAAGATATCTTCAAGTGGATAGTTGTCTAGTAATAGACTGAAGAATGCATAAGTGTTATATTTAGCTTTTTCGTTGCTTGATTTTTGTATTGGCTCTTTTTCATCCTTTGTCTTTAATATTTTGGATGATAAACTATGCAATTAAATGATGTTGTCAGTCTTCACTATTTTTTTCATCGATAAACAAAAAACTATTTAGGTTGGTTATGTGCCAATGCCAAACAAAAAAATAAATATATTCTTCTACTTCACTTGTCCATACAAAAAAAAATCACTAACGAAGTTACATGCAAATTGGGTTATGGAATTACACCCATTCGTAAAACGATGTGGTTTACTTAACAAAATAGTTATCCTAAGTCCATGGCAACAATTTTACTGTCATGACATGCAGAATCATGGACTTCATGACACTCGTCTGAAACCAACGTCTGCATGTCTTTTTTCTTTTATTGTTTTTTAATGCAAGAAGAGATTAGGTACCCATACCATTTCCCCACTGGATCTCTCTTTTCATTTCATTGTGGACTTGGAATCGGATCCTACTAAAATTTTGGAACCAAAGACTGTATATGAAGGCAACATGCAATTTGCGCGTGTTCCCTCCACTAGTCCGCCTGCAGTCTATAGGGCATCGGCAAACGGAGCTTGGCTCTGATGGTTGGGTTCCCTGTGGTGGAACCAGCCCACCCAGGTTCAAGTCCTAGACTTGGCATGGGCGTTTGCATTTACCTGGATTTATTCCAGGATTATCCGGCGCTATTCTTTCAGTGGTAGGTGACGTGCCCGTCAACAGCGAGGCGCCTGTGGTGACTTCGTCAACCTCAAGATCTGCCGGCTCGGTCCTTCAGAGGTGCTCATAGGGGTAGGTGTGCGTGCGTGCGTTCATAGGGGTGAGTGTATGTGCGTATTTGTGAGCGTCTGTGTTGTACTGTGTTCTCAAAAAAAAAAGCAGTCTATAGGGCATCGGTTCCACTAGACCAGGTCGATCCATCAGTTCGTTATTAAATCAAGTAATCAACCATAACCATTAAAATGAGGGGACCCCGGGCCATAAAGTAATGTGGAACGTTATCACTCCGATATGTATGAAAATATTTTGCAGCTACCAACCAATGTTTTTTACGGTTTTGGGTGAGAAAAGTGTCCATTTCATATAGGTAAAATGGATCGAACCATTTTTCTTTTAAATGAAGCCTTGAAATGAGCATCCAATCTATCTAAAGTTTCCGAGACAAATTTTATGATTTCCATTAACCCAGTAAACGGTTGGGGGAGGAAATTTCCAGCTCCGGACCCACCTGTCCTCGCCGCCGCCCGAGGTTGATTCCGACCTTCCGTTTGCCGCTGTCGTGCGCGGAGAGTCCCCACACCACTGCCGATCACCACTCCGGCTAGGCCTCTTCTTGTAGCAGTGCCACTCCGGCTAGGCCTCCTCTCCTGGCAGTGCCTCCTCTCGGGCGTCTCCTTCTCCGACCGCACCAGCGAGCCACCTACCAGACGACCCCCCGCCACCGCGCTCGCTCGCGTCGCGTCTCCGGCGACTGCGCGGCTCACGTCGCCGCCTCCTTCCACATCCTTGCACGTCACAAGCTCGGAGGTATGCGGCGACCTTGCCCGCATGGCCGCGGTCGAGGAGGAACACGACAGAGAGCTAAGGGCGGTGGGGAGGCAACGGCAGCAGCTAGGCACGAGGATGCGGGATGTGGGAGGTTGATTGTGCGGGTGATTTGGGGAAGAAAATGACCGTGGAAAAAATAGAAAAAGTAAAATGGAACCGACGGATGAATATTTGTTTTAATGGTAGCAATTTGTGATATCTTTTCCCGCCGCAGCCCGCACGGTACCTTAAAATTGTTTCTAGGTTTCCCTTATACTGCTTTTACGGTACCACCATATAAGGGATTTGGTAGAGATGCTCTAAAAGTGGTATGATGGGCCTCTAAAAGTTTTTACACACTCTAGAGCAGCGTGCAAATTCAGATGCTCTAATAGAAGTCGTATAATGGACTCGGTAGGTTTTTAGATCAAACTAGTGCTCTAAAACATAAATAGCTATCCACAAATTAGTGATCCAAATTGAATGAAATTTTCCCAGAGTACGAACGAAGTATTTATGATTTTTTTCAAAAGAAATGAAACAATTTAAAAAAAAATAACCTTGAAATTTGAGATATATGTTGGATATAAAATGTTGGGCAAATTCGCACCGAGACGTCGCCTCTCAAAGTCACTCAAACTGAGTCCAGTTCCAGTCCCCGTGCGCTCTCGGTTTGCTGCATGGGCGTGCCGCCGGCCACCTACTTCCGCTAGGTGCCTGTGCGGCGCCGAAACCCGGCGAGTCGGCTACCTACGGCCGGCCAAGGAGAGGGAAATCACCAACCGGCAACCGCGGTGGAAACCACCAACTCTCGCCTCAGGCCGGGCCACGACCGCAAGCGACAACGGGTACGTCGTGTATACACCGCGCGTGCACGCGGTGGTTGCGTCGCCGGCAGCTGCCGTGTACGCCGGGAGATGCCAGTGTGCAAGTTGCTGCGCCCGGAGTACGTAGCTCCTAGGCAAAACGGCCAGCGTTTCAGTCACCTCCATGATCTTCGAAAGGTTCCCCGTGCGATCTCGAGAATTATATATTGCGAAAAGACAGTTCGCACAAGCAAGATGCGTAGTGTGGGCTAAATATATTTATGTGTTCTTTACAAAGCATATGATATTTCATAAAAATTATCCAAAAGCATATTGTTAATTAGCCTCGTCTTGGACCAGTTACCAGCAAGAACACCGTGGAGGACAGAGAAATTCGTCCCTGATCGAAAGAGAGGCTTCTTTGTATGCCTTGGAATTGCCCGTTCTTATCCCTAGAGGGAACCAGTGAGTCAGGGAGCATAATTGTTCGAATAGTCTTCCGCTTACGAGCTACGACAGCAGGATTCTACTGTGACATTCTTCGTGAAAAGGGACTATACGATGGCCACTCAGCTAGCTACAACCATGAGTCCATGACAGGGGCGAATCCAGATGCTCAAGCCGTCAGTTTGGGATAAAATATATGTTGCAATCTCCGGTCCGTAAAAAGTGTCGGGAAAAACAACTACGATAGCACAAACTTTTGAACACTATTAGGGATCGGAGGGAGTATCATAAGTTACTATAAAGCCATGAATGCATTTATTTTTCTTAAAAAAGAGTTTTCCTTATTTTGTTTTTGTTAAAAAAAATAAGTTTTTTTAAAGAGATATATGCATGGTTGGTCACTGAACTTGGCCGAGATGAGTACTTTGGTCACTGAAGTTGCAAGATGTTGCCCGCGGGTCATTCAACTTGACAGAGATGAGTAAACTGATCACAATCGTGAAGTGGCACACTGACTGGGCCGTTGACCGCATACTTTGACTTTTTTTTTTGCTAAAACAACCATATGGAATTACAAAATCGAATTAGCCTATTATATTTGGGCTGCACAGAGACGGCGACAGAGAATCGCGGTGGTGGTCCACACGACCTGCACAGAGACGGCGACAGAGAATCCCCCGCGGTGGAGGATGGCCCTGACGGGCGCGGTGCCGGCCTGCAGGGGCGGCGCGACCTGCAGGTGGCTCTTGACGACGACGGCCAGGTAGAGCGCCAGGGACACCCGAGAAGAGCGCGCACTAGGACGAAGAAGCGCAACTTGTCGAGCATCTCCGAGGTCACCTCTCCCGGCAGCCGCTAGATCCTCCGCCGCTGTCGCCGCCCCCCGCTCCTCCTCCATCCCGCGATGCGTGGAGCGACGCCGCCGAGGTCCTCCTCCATGCCCGCGATGCAGATGAGCTCACCGGCGCTTATGGAGGACGGTGCAATGAGGCGCGGTCAGAGGCGGACGGCGGAGTCGGCCTCCCCGACCTCCAGCCCGCCCACTCCTGACCTCCAGCTCCACCGCGCGCCGCTCCCGTCGGCGACCCCCACGCGCCGCCCCACTTCATCCCTCCTTCCCGGTGAGTATCCGGCGAGGTGTTTGTGAATACGGTGTCTCCGGCGAGCCTTGCTCGCCGAAACATTGATGAATACGGTGTCTCCGGCGAGGTGCTTGTGATGAATGACCTCCTGACTAGTGGGACCCACCCGTCAGTGAGAGATAGAGAAAAACAGACTAATTCTTTAATATATAGGGTTGTTTTAGCAAAAAAAATTGGTCAAAGTATGCGGTCAACGCCCAGCCAGTGTGCCACTTCACAATTGTGACCAGTTGTGGCGCCCCGACCCGACTGCTATACAGTGATGCTGTGTGTCACCGGTTAAGCGATACAACCGGAGGTTACGGGTTTACCAATTCCCGGCCAAAACCTTTGGCAGGCGTTGCTCGAATGGATCATCGGCAACGCAACACCCCGATTGATGCCTTAACACAGGCACAACCCTCAATGCATAATACAGAGATCAAGACTTGTGGAACAACTGGCACATCACAGACTCTACGACTCAAAGCATTATAGTCAACTCTTATAATAAAGAAAGATAGCAAATTACAACCAGAGGTCACAGACCCAACAGTACATCATGCGGAAGCGAATTAAGTTGTTCTAAACAACAAGATCCAAATTATGGCCTAAGAGGCCTACAAATAAACATCCAAGCGCCAGTTGTTCTGGGATGTCCCAAGCTGCCACCTGGGAACCCCAGACTACTCGTCGACGTCCACAAAGAACCCACCTTCGAGGTCGGTGAAGTCGTCCTCTGAAACAAGACAAACGACGTTGAGTTCGACGAACTCGCAAGATTAAATATAGAGCTTTAGCTCGATGAGTCTTTCAAGGTTTTATGGCTGTTTGCATAAAGCCGATTTTATTTATGAAAACATAGCTCCATGGCACCGACTAATCAGAGTATTCTTAAAAAGGGGTAAGAAGTAACTCTTTTCTTCTAAACCTTTCTCAGCATCAACCACCATTATCACTGTACCTGTTCTACAAAGGCACCTCCCCGAATCACCCTCGAGGAAGCCAACCTTGCATTCTTGAGTAGTACCTTTAGTACTCAGGTTTTAATCATTCCGTTCAAGTTTTCTATGATCTTATCGTCCTTTCCCAAGTCGTCTGTAACCGTGGACACGGCTTTTCGAAAAGATTTAACCCTGCAGGGGTGCACTGTGTTTAACCTTCGGTACCGCCCGGCTCATTGCCTACGCTTAGCTCTCTTCTGGGGAAAGACGGCTGAGTGGGAACGGTTACAACCTTTACCTTGCTTGAGACTAACCCAGGATCATCAGTGGCGGTAGGACAGGTTCAGTGTCTCCAACACCCTGCCCCGCGGCCACTTATTTTCCTAGACACCACCATCCTCATCTCAGTCTTGGCCACCATCTTCACGCACGCGCAAATGGAAGCCCGAACTAGAGGACCCTCGGCTAGCCCTCCGCAAGTTAGTTGGTCGACGAGGGCTCCATATACCCCACCGAATGGAAGCGCGCTCATCTTGGTTCAAGAGGTAAAGAACTCGCACCTAGGCGGCGAGAGCGAGACAAAACACCACCAACCATAGTGGCCTCTCATCCCCACCTTTAAGCGTTTTATTACCTGTCACCACAATTTCTCCACCATCCTCCGAACATTTCAACATCTGTTTCCAACATGAAATATCCATCGTACGGATAAGCATTTAACTAAGCATGGCTAAGCAACAACATAGCATAGTTAAGTATCTCAGGCCAACAGTACAAACCTATGGATAATAGGAGGGAAACAGGTAATGGCATCGGAAAATTAATGCAACTATAGGATACTCTAATCCAAGCAAATTGACATTTGGAACCGCATGCAATATTATAGTGGAGAAAATATTTGCGGAAATATAGGGTAAGACATGCTCAGAGGGGGGTTACGCTTGCCTTGTTCAGGGTGCTGGTAACACGGGTCGTCGGGGTATTGCGGTGTAACCCCGGCTGCTTGATCTATCGAAGCATAACAACGGAAGAACAATCAATCACCACACATGCTTCACAAATGCAATGCGCAAACACATGATGACATGACATTTTAAATCCCCGAGATAAGGATGATTCGAGCTATTCAACTTAAACGGAGTTCGGATACTTAAAGGGGCGCATCTCGAATATACCGTGGAGTTAAGTAAGGAATCATCTTTACTTGTTGATTAAGATAGATGAAACCCTATGGTTAACTTGCATATGAAATGTCATGAGCATGTGAGAGATGTTTGTATTACAGCTGAAAAAGGCTAATCGGATTATCCGATGATGTTGGAATCAGATTATCCGATCCATCTGGTTCGAAAAACGGCTAAGGACCTGAAGTTTAAACAGTGTTCTGAGGTACTGATTATTTTCAGAATATCCGAATTTTGCACACTCGGAATATCTGATCAACACAAAGGGCTAAAATTTTTCTAAGGACCAAAAGTCCAAACGCACTGGAATGCTTCGGATTATCCGATTTACTGGCTTCGGAATATCCGACGCACGGCTAACTCGCGGGCGACGGCGAACTACGGCTGCGTTTCTCCACGGCGACGGGGCACGGCAGAGCAAGGGAGAGAACGGGAGATGAACTATCTCACCCTGAGCACGTAGGAGAAGATGGCGAGGTCGGAGGAGGCTTGTCGGCGACAAATTCGTCCGCGGCGTCCGCGGCCGGAGCTCGGGAAGAAACGGACCTCGGAATCGATTGCGGCCCGCCCGGCTCGATTCCTTTGGCGGAGAGGGAGAAGACGGCGCGGCGGACCTTCCTGCGGTCTTGGATTTGCTCGGGACTCCTCAGTCGACGACGATGAGCTCGGAGGCCATCGCGGCCGGTGCTCGCTCGTGGGAGAGAGATAGGGAGCGAGGGAGCAGGTGAGCGAGTGGATAGGGTAGGAGAGTGGCCTCGTGGTGCTCTTCTCTCCTCGCAGGGGAAGGCAGAGAGGAGGGGGCCCCCAGCGCGACGTCGTGAGGCAGCACCACGGCATGGCGCCAGTGCGGCCTGCTACAGGAGGGAGATGACTGCTTTCCAGAAAACCCCCTGGCAGTTTTCTTCCATAACCGATAGGTCCTTTTCTATTTCCTTTTTAAGACCTGTGGCTTTAGGTATTTTATTAGGGCACTAAATCATCTCCAAAAATTATGAAAATATTTGGGGAGGCTCCCCTTAACCTGGAGAAGCTCCACAGATTTTGGTGTCTCAAAATAAAATGTTTTGTACCACTTTGGTTTAGGAAGGTTGGTTTAGGGATTTTTGGTAAATTGCATCTTAAAATCACTCTAGAGATTTTAGAGCAGGTGTAAAGATTACTTTGAACTCTTGGAACTTCCTTGACAAATATACGATGTGAAAGATTTTTGTTTTGCAAGTTTGAGTGCCTTCATTGTTTTGAAGTTTGTTAGAGCAAGTTTGGCATCTTGTTTTGCAATGTTGCCAAACCAATTAGTGTGTTGTTTAGCGAATTAATATGGATGCCATGATGCAATGGAACAAAAAGTGGATAGGGTAGGAGAGTGGCCTCGTGGTGCTCTTCTCTCCTCGCAGGGGAAGGCAGAGAGGAGGGGGGCCCCCAGCGCGGCGTCGTGAGGCAGCACCACGGCATGGCGCCAGTGCGGCCTGCTACAGGAGGGAGATGACTGTTTTCCAGAAAACCCCCTGGCAGTTTTCTTCCATAACCGATAGGTCCTTTTCTATTTCCTTTTTAAGACCTGTGGCTTTAGGTATTTTATTAGGGCACTAAATCATCTCCAAAAATTATGAAAATATTTGGGGAGGCTCCCCTTAACCTGGAGAAGCTCCACAGATTTTGGTGTCTCAAAATAAAATGTTTTGTACCACTTTGGTTTAGGAAGGTTGGTTTAGGGATTTTTGGTAAATTGCATCTTAAAATCACTCTAGAGATTTTAGAGCAGGTGCAAAGATTACTTTGAACTCTTGGAACTTCCTTGACAAATATACGATGTCAAAGATTTTTGTTTTGCAAGTTTGAGTGCCTTCATTGTTTTGAAGTTTGTTAGAGCAAGTTTGGCATTTGTTTTGCAATGTTGCCAAACCAATTAGTGTGTTGTTTAGCAATTAATATGGATGCCATGATGCAATGAACAAAAAGTGGAAATTTTACTCAGGTTTTTAGGTTCTCAAACTTTGGGCTGTTACAATTCTACCCCCCTTACAGGAATCTCGTCCCGAGATTCTAAGATTGCGGAAAGAAGTCGGGATACTCCTCACGAAGACTAGACTCTCTTTCCCAAGTTGCTTCTTCCTCGAATGGTGAGACCACTGAACTTGAGGAACTTGGTAGTCTTGTTACGGGTCTTCCTTTCGGCTTCATCCAGGACACGGATAGGATGCTCGCGATAAGTGAGATCTTCCTGGAGATCCAGCTCCTCATGATTGACCCATGGATAGGATCTTTAAACACGGCGAAGTTGGGAGACATGAAACACATCATGTACATTTGGGAAGATGACCGGTAACTCCAATTGATAAGAAAGATCTCCTCGCTTGGCCAGAACGGTGAAAGGGCCAACGTAGCGAGGGGCCAATTTCCCTTTGATACCGAAGCGGCGAACGCCACGAAGGGGAGAGACGCGGAGATAAGCTTTATCACCAATTTCATAGTGAATTTCCTGATGGTGCTTATCATAGTAGCTCTTCTGCCTAGACTGAGCAATCTTCAGATTCTCTCGTATGATTCTAACCTTCTCCTCAGCTTCATTGATCACATCCGGACCAAAGAGTGCTCCTCTCCGGTCTCGGACCAATTTAGAGGAGTGCGGCATTTTCTTCCATATAGAACCTCGAATGGAGCCATGCCCAGACTAGCTTGATAGCTATTGTTGTAGGAGAACTCCGCGAAAGGGAGATACTTTTCCCAACCCTTGCCAAAAGAGATTACACATGCCCGAAGCATGTCTTCCAAACTTGGTTCACTCTTTCGGTCTGACCATCAGTTTGAGGATGGTAGGCGGTACTGAAGTTGAGACGGGACCCCATAGCAGTTTGGAAACTCTGCCAGAACTTGGATACAAAGATACTTCCACGGTCCGATATGATCCTCAGAGGGACCCCATGCAATGGAACAATACGAGCCAATATAAGTCAGCAAGTTGACTTGCCCGTATATCATCACGGACTGGTAGGAAGTGAGCAACCTTGGACAGTCGATCAATGATTACCCAGATTGCATTGTTGCCCTTTTGAGATGGGAAACCCGGTGATGAAGTCCATACCGATTTCATCCCATTTCCACTCGGGACTGCAATAGGGCGAGAGTGCCGGCAGGCCTTTGATGTTCAGCCTTTACCCGTCGACAGGTGTCGCATTCAGCAACATACTTGGCAATTTCCGTTTCATCCGAGTCCACCAGAATTGTGGTCGAAGGTCTTGGTACATTTTGGTACTACCGGGATGAATAGAGAGAGGTGATTCATGAGCTTCTTGGAGGATCAGCTCCCTCAATTCGTTTTTTGGCACTACCAAGCGGTCACCAAAAAAACAACTCCGGATTCATCTTCCGAGAAAATTTGGCCTTTCCGCTAGCAATGTTCTTCTTGATATTTAGGATACCCTCATCCAGCTTCTGAGCATCCTTAATCTGGTCTACAAGAGTAGATTTGATCTCCAGATTTGCAAGGTAGCCAGAGGGAACAATTTCCAGGTTCAAACGGGCGAACTCTTCATGAAGAGCAGGTTGGCCTTCTCAATCATCAGATTGTTGCAATAGGACTTCCGACTTAGCGCGTCAGCCACGACGTTTGCTTTGCCGGGTTGATAGTTCAGACTCACATCATAGTCCTTGATTAACTCCAACCAACGCCTTTGCCTGAGATTTAAATCCGGCTGGGTGAAGAGGTACTTCAGACTCTTGTGATCCGAGAAATCTCGCAACGGTTACCAAACAGGTATGGTCTCCATTGCTTCAAAGCATAACCACCGCGGCAAGCTAGATCATGAGTTGGGTAATTGTGCTCATGCGGCTTCAATTGGGGAAGCATATGCCACCACATGGCCATCTTGCATTAGTACACAACCCAAGCCTTGCAGAGAGGCGTCACAGAAGACGACGAAATCCTTGCTTGTGTCCGGCAGGACAAGCACAGGAGCGGACGTGAGTTTGGCTTTCAGTGTTTTGAAGCTCTCTTCAGCTTGTGTCCATACGAACTTTTACCTTCTTGAGAAGGTCAGTCAGGCCTTGGCTATCTTGGAGAAACCTTCGATGAATCGGCGGTAGTAACCCGCCAATCCGAGAAAGCTACGAATGTCCTTGACTGACATTGGAGTTTTCCAATCCAAAATGGACTGAATCTTGTCGGGAATGACAGCCACACCATTAGCGGATATCACATGACCAAGGAAGACAAGATTATCCAACCAGAACTCACACTTGGAGAACTTGGCATAGAGGCGGTGTTCTCGAAGTCGTGTCAGAACCAACCGAAGATGTTCGGCATGCTCTTCATCGGTTTTGGAATAAACGAGGATGTCATCGATGTAAATGACGACAAACTTGTCAGATAATCCATGAAGATGGAGTTCATGAGCCTCATGAAAGTAGCTGGAGCATTGGTGAGACCAAAGGACATGACGGTATACTCATATGAGCCATAGCGAGTAACAAATGCCGTCTTTGGGATATCCTCCTTTCTGATCTTGATCTGATGGTATCCTGACCTCAGATCCATCTTGGAGAATACCGTTGCACCAGCTAACTGATCCAACAGATCATTGATCGGGAATAGGATACTTGTTCTTGATTGTCACCGCATTCAACGGTCTATAGTCAGAGACTAGACGAGGCACGGTAGAATCCTCTTTTGACAAGAGTACCGGACAACCCCAAGGTGAACTGCTAGGCTGAATGAAATCCTTCGCTAACAGCTGATCAATTTGCTCTTTCAACAGAGCCAACTCTTCCACCGGCATACGGTAGGGCTTCTTGGAAATCGGAGCGGTACCGGCATAATCTATGACAAACTCCACACTTCGATCAGGGGCATGCCAGGCAATTCTTCCGGGAACACATCCGGGAAGTCACACACCACGTGTATGTCCTGGATTTCGGAGGGGATTCGCCTTCCATAAAGCAAAGGAGGATCTCGGGTGAGTTGGGTATGACTGAAGATGGAGGTCTTGAGAGTGCAGACCAATACTCAACTGTCGCCGGAAGAGTGGTCACGGTGATGGTCTTGGCAGCACAGTCGAGATTAGCCCGGTATTTTACTAGCCAGTTCATGCCCAGTATGACATCAATGCCTTGATTCAGAGCTACCAAAGCAAAAGGAAAGAGAGTAACCTATGGTAATCTGACCTCAGGAGTAACCCCATCGGTTTGCCATTTGGAGCCAGGAGTGGAGATCACCAAGGGACGGCTCATTTTCTCGAACGGTATTTTGTGGTCTTTTGCAAAAGCTATGATATGAATGAATGCGATGCTCCAGAATCAAACAAAACTGTAGCAAGATTGTTGTTGATTCGTAGCTCACCCATAAGACGCCGGGGTCCTCTTCAGCTTGCTCAGCAGAGACGTGGTTCAGGCGACCACGCACAATAGGTCCAGCCTTGCCAGCTGGAGTGGCAGGGGCTCGTGCAGGAGTTCCCGTGATAGGTGCCTTCTGGGGGCACTCCCTGGAGTAGTGGCCAGCCTGGCCACAGGTGTAGCAGTGAGTCCAGGTGGAGCAGGTAGCTGAGGACGATACCCACTCCCGCTTGACCCAAATGTCGAAGTAGTGGGGCGCGGAGGTGGTGGCCTGTATCCCGCGGCCCTCGGCATGAATGGAGCACGCGACACGCTGTAGGGAACAAACACCCTGCGCTTCTTGCTCTCAGAACCCGAGGAACTCTGGTGGTCCCCGTGTGCTGGCCTCTTGGAAGCCTCAAGTTCCTTCCTTCCCTGCTCAAGAGTAAGAGCCTGGTTGAACAGCTCCTGGTAGGTCTGGAACTTGAAGGGCAGCAACTCATAGCGGAGCTGCGGCGCAAGACCCTTGCGGAACAGCTCTTGCTTGTCAGCATCAGTGGTCACGTCCCTTGGGGCGTAACGAGAGAGATGGTTGAATTCACAACCATAAGTGCGGAGGTCCATACGTCCCTGTTGCAAATCCAGGAACTCCCTCCTCTTCAAATCCATGATCGGCTGAGGAATGTAAGCCGCACGGAAGGCAGTGCGGAAATCTGCCCAAGTGAAGACATGGTTGGCCGGGAACAATGCCACATGGCTCCCCACCAACAGCCAGCCGCACCAACCAGAGGTAGGTGGCAAGTTGACTTGCTCGGCCACTGGGACATGCAGCGCGGAGAACTTGCGCTCCAAGCACGAAGCCAATCATCAGCTTCCAGTGGCTCCTTAGCATCAGCAAAGGTGGGTGGCTGCGAGCGCAGGAACTCAGTGAGAGTGTTGCAGCCATTCCTCTGTGCATTCTGCTGCACCAACTGCTCAGCAACGCTCATTGCGCCCACGGTTCTCCTCAATGGCCATCAAGACCTGAGCCATCGAGGGTGGTGGTGGCGGTTCCTCATCATTGTGGTTACCACGGCCTCCTCGAGCCATTCTGGAGAATTTACAATGACACAGTTAGTATCTTCCTCCGAATGGTTGAAACAATAGCATTAGCGTCTACTCAAGTACACAGACTAGGGACGATAATACATTGTGTAACAACTAACAAGGGATCAACAAGATAGAACTTGGGTCAAAGATCAGCATCATGTACTACTAGCGTGGGATTCAATGTTAAGAAACCACGTGATTCAACACACTCTAGTTGGCACAATCCGGGACCTTCTGTTCAAGTCCTTGGGTTAAAACCCAACGAAGGAATAAGTGATCAGTCTCGGTAGGATAACAGTGTTCAAACATCTGATTGATTTGGATTGCAACGCAGCGGGAGCAACCGACACATAACACTAAAGGTAGAACCCAACCTCGTGATCCTAAAGTTTTGAGTAACAGATGAGAAGTAAAACTTTTAACTCAAATCGAGGTAAGATTGCTCCGAGATTAGAATGTAACCAGATAAGGAGTAAAAAGAATCCTAAGATGGTTTTCACAACTCATTTTTAGGTTAAAATATTTTCACAAACACTAGACTCAACGTCGACCAGTAGAAGGGTTTCCTACAGGCAGTCCTGCTCTGATACCAACTTGTGGCGCCCCGACCCGACTGCTATACAGTGATGCTGTGTGTCACCGGTTAAGCGATACAACCGGAGGTTACGGGTTTACCAATCCCCGGCCAAAACCTTTGGCAGGCGTTGCTCGGAATGGATCATCGGCAACGCAACACCCCGATTGATGCCTTAACACAGGCACAACTCAATGCATAATAGAGAGATCAAGACTTGTGGAACAACTGGCACATCACAGACTCTACGACTCAAAGCATTATAGTTCAACTCTTATAATAAGAAAGATAGCAAATTACAACCAGAGGTCACAGACCCAACAGTACAACATGCGGAAGCGAATTAAGTTGTTCTAAACAACAAGATCCAAATTATGGCCTAAGAGGCCTACAAATAAACATCCAAGCGCCAGCTGTTCCGGGATGTCCCAAGCTGCCACCTGGGAACCCCAGACTACTCGTCGACGTCCACAAAGAACCCACCTTCGAGGTCGGTGAAGTCCTCCTCTGAAACAAAACAAACGACGTTGAGTTCGACGAACTCGCAAGATTAAATATAGAGCTTTAGCTCGATGAGGCTTTCAAGGTTTTATGGCTGTTTGCATAAAGCTGATTTTATTTATGAAAACATAACTCCATGGCACGACTAATCAGAGTATTTTAAAAGGGGTAAGAAGTAACTCTTTTCTTCTAAACCTTTCTCATCATCAACCACCATTCACTGTACCTGTTCTACAAAGGCACCTCCCCGAATCACCCTCGAGGAAGCCAACCTTGCATTCTTGAGTAGTACCTTTAGTACTCAGGTTTTAATCATTCCGTTCAAGTTTTCTATGATCTTATCGTCCTTTCCCAAGTTGTCCGTAACCGTGGACACGGCTTTTCGAAAAGATTTAACCCTGCAGGGGTGCACAGTGTTTAACCTTCGGTACCGCCCGGCTCATTGCCTACGCTTAGCTCTCTTCTGGGGAAAGACGGCTGAGTGGGAACGGTTACAACCTTTACCTTGCTTGAGACTAACCCAGGATCATCAGTGGCGGTAGGACAGGTTCAGTGCCTCCAATAACCGATAGGTCCTTTTCTATTTCCTTTTTAAGACCTGTGGCTTTAGGTATTTTATTAGGGCACTAAATCATCTCCAGAAATTATGAAAATATTTGGGGAGGCTCCCTTAACCTGGAGAAGCTCCACAGATTTTGGTGTCTCAAAATAAAATGTTTTGTACCACTTTGGTTTAGGAAGGTTGGTTTAGGGATTTTTGGTAAATTGCATCTTAAAATCACTCTAGAGATTTTAGAGCAGGTGCAAAGATTACTTTGAACTCTTGGAACTTCCTTGACAAATATACGATGTCAAAGATTTTTGTTTTGCAAGTTTGAGTGCCTTCATTGTTTTGAAGTTTGTTAGAGCAAGTTTGGCATCTTGTTTTGCAATGTTGCCAAACCAATTAGTGTGTTGTTTAGCGAATTAATATGGATGCCATGATGCAATGGAACAAAAAGTGGAAATTTTACTCAGGTTTTTAGGTTCTCAAACTTTGGGCTGTTACAATTCTACCCCCCTTACAGAAATCTCGCCCCGAGATTCTAAGATTGCGGAAAGAAGTCAGGATACTCCTCACAAAGACTAGACTCTCTTTCCCAAGTTGCTTCTTCCTCGAAATGGTGAGACCACTGAACCTTGAGGAACTTAGTAGTCTTGTTACGGGTCTTCCTTTCGGCTTCATCTAGGACACGGATAGGATGCTCGCGATAAGTGAGATCTTCCTGGAGATCCAGCTCCCTCAATTTCCGTTTGTTTGGCACTACCAAGCGGTCATCAAAGTAAACAACTCCGGATTCATCTTCCGAGAAATATTTGGCCTTTCCACTAGCAATGTTCTTCTTGATATTTAGGATACCCTCATCCAGCTTCTGAGCATCCTTAATCTGGTCTACATGAGCCTGGAGTACACTAAATCATCTCCAAAAATTATGAAAATATTTGGGGAGGCTCCCCTTAACCTGGAGAAGCTCCACAAATTTTGGTGTCTCAAAATAAAATGTTTTGTACCACTTTGGTTTAGGAAGGTTGGTTTAGTGATTTTTGGTAAATTGCATCTTAAAATCACTTTAGAGATTTTAGAGCATGTGCAAAGATTACTTTGAACTCTTGGAACTTCCTTGACAAATATACGATATCAAAGTATTTTTGTTTTGCAAGTTTGAGTGCGTTCATTGTTTTGAAGTTTGTTAGAGCAAGTTTGGCATCTTGTTTTGCAATGTTCCCAAACCAATTAGTGTGTTGTTTAGCGAATTAATATGGATGCCATGATGCAAAGGAACAAAAAGTGGAAATTTTACTCAGGTTTTTAAGTTCTCAAACTTTGGGCTGTTACACCAGTTTACTCGTCTCTACCAAGTTGAGTGACCCGCGGGCAACATCTTGCAACTTCAGTGACCAAAGTACTCATCTCGGCCAAGTTCAGTGACCAACCATGCATATATCGTTTTTTTAAATGTGTATTGTTCACCAACTAGATCCACACATTTGTTATTTTTATCCAGCCCACAATACAATGAATTTCGAGTTGATTTTTTTGAACAACGAGCTACATATAGTTTCGGGAGCCAAAATGTCTCACTCGAAGGTTTTCCTAACATTTTAAGTTCAGCTCTATCCAGCACTGGACTGTTTGCTCCGCATCTGTCTCCGTGTTTTGTACTGTCCGGTAGCTATTATCCAGACAATAATGATGATGGTAATAGTGGAGGAGATGCTTAAGACTAGCTATAGTGGTGGTATCATAGCAAGTATCATGCATGCCACGTAGGCAAAAAGATGACATGTCACTACATTTAATGATGAAAGAGATAATGGTGGTATCATAGTTAGATACCGTAACATAACGCGTTCCAAGAAAAGATGAGTCTACAACCTAATTAATGCAATACAATATGATACCACAAATATGTTACTACCCATAGTGAAAGTAGTAACATGGATTAATATCATATGCATGATACTAGTATATGATACTCCCCACTGTGACTAGTCTAATGCAAGTCCCTTTTACACACGTGTTTAATGTTGGTACATGCATGGGCTAATGACATATGGCATGCGCATAATATACACGTCAGCAAACTGGCTTTTCTGTTGTCGAAGACTAGAGCTAAGCCAGGTGTCTTTGGTTCGGCTTTACTAACTACTTTCTTCAACATGTGACGAATTTCTACCACGATTATTTCTTGAAATATTTGTGGTTACCAGCAGTTCGTTTTGGAAAGCATTAATGAGTGTAAGTTGGTCTTTCAAGATGCTACACGCAACTGAGAAAGTGTAGAGTGGTTTCCTCAAGAATCTTCGTTTCGAGACAAACTTTTTTAGAGAAACTTACTACCCTAATAAAAAAAAGGCTTACTCTTTTTGTAGATTTGGCTTTGTTTCTATTATTCCTTTTCCTTCACGGAGAAAATAATGTGTGTGAAACAGTAAAATGTCGATTCGTTGAGATCAGGACGCTCTTAAATTGACACGACAGATTATTTGTCGTGACCCAGTAGCCATATTACTATACGTCTCATGAGGTAAATTCTATCAATTATTAATTTATTATGTAGGGTTAAGAACTTAAGATGGACTTTGTATTTCTGCAAACAAGGAAGTGAACTATGAAACGGTTATGTAAACATGGGATCTAGCAAGTAGCTAGTATGTACTCCCGCAGTCTAACTCCTCATATATGCACGTGTTGTAGTTTTTTATCATCTCAAAAATACTCTAGTAATTAATAGCTATTACCAAGTTAGTCCCATGGAAATTTTCTTTTTGGTCCATATATTTAGCCCAATTCGTTATAAACCGATTTTGTGTAAATAAAAAAGAATATATTCTAAAATAAAGGGTCAAATGAAAGTTTTTTTTTAGGACAAGCATCCCAGTCATGGCGGGAAGCCAAATCACACAACATGAGCCTGGAGTACACAGAAATATCATAAATGAGAGCGAAGAAATAAGCTAAGGATGTAGGTGCCCACCAGCGCCCCAAAATGTCCTCACATGGCCCCAAGCAAGTTGATCAATTATGCAAGAGAACAATAAATCGTCTTGATCTTCATCCATATCTCACAAGCTACAACGTGCATCACCGACCGTGGCACTTCTAAACTTTGTAAGCACCTGTTAGATGCCAAAGAAAGATCTTGATCTTCAACCCACCCTCACCTTCCAAAACTCCGCAAAACTCACAAACTTAAAAAAAAAAACTCGGGCAGCAGGAGGGAGGAACCCCCTACGCCATATCTTAAAGAAGATGGAGCTCTAGGCGCGCACAGCCGAGCGAGCCGGGGGCTCGAACTCGGGTCGCGGGAGCGCGCACGGACGACCGTGGGCAGCTGCCTAACTGGGCGACGCCCAGTCCCCAAAGGGGTGAGATGCCCGGAAATTCGAGAGAAAGCGCAGCCAAATAGGCGCAGCTAGGACTCGAACCCGGGTTGGCTGGCGCGCGCACACGCAGCCGCTGCCACTGGGCTAACACCCAGTTCTCAAACTCACAAACTTCAGCTCCTTGATGGAGGGCGAAATAGACTGAGCTGGTGGAGAACTGATCGGACCGTTCCAAGAACCAGGAGACCGTATCTTCTCCCTCCTAGAGTTGGATCTACCCGAGGATCCCCTCTAAAGCAGTCCAACACGCTACCACATCCGGCCCTAGGGACAGCATAAACCTTTTAAATATATATTTTCTAACCGATCTTACTACTCTTATCGTTTTTATATAGCCAATTTTATGTGGGGCCAGTTGACGACTAACTAGGACTGAATTCTCATGTGAGAGCATCTTAAAAGTTGCATAATATTTTCCTTCCCCCGTCTCCGTGTATCCTAGGGCACCTTTGATTCGAAGGAATGGCATAAGAATTTTGAAGGACTTTGCTTCTCAGGATTTTTTCCTTTGTGCCTTGTTTGACTCGTAGGATTAGAATGCCTAGGATTTTTGTTCCTAGAGGATTGCATTGCACTATGTTTTGGAGGAAAAAAATTATCCACTCAAATATCATGTTGCAATTCCTTTGTGTTTTATCGTGATTCGGACACTCTTTGACGAAAAAAACTATAGGTTTGAAATCAGAGTTAATTGCACTGGAGGTCACACATCTCGTCGCCGATGTGCACTTAAGTCACACATCTGGAAAACGTAAAAAAATGGGTCACACAACTGAACAAGTTGGTGCAATTTGGTCACAAACAGGAAACGGCATCCCGTTTTGGACTGGGATTTTCCAGAAAACCCCCCGTTATTTTATTAGGAGGGCCATGTTGCAAAAGCACTTCAGCTTCTTCCCCGCGCGCTGCCCTCCATCTCCGGCAGCCACACCGCCCTCCATCCCCGGTATCCACGCCGCCCTCCATCCTCGGCAGCCGTGCCGTCCTCCATCCCTCGCAGCAGCGCCGCCCTGGGGCGTCCCTGGTCGCCGCCAGGTCCACCGGGGCCCGAAGGAAACCAGCGCTTGTCGGCGCGCTCGACCCCGCCCTCCTCTCTGCGCCGAGTGCGCCGCCAGGTCCCGTCCTGAGTGCGCCGCACGATGTGTATAGTTGGATTCCAGCCTCGACCGCGGACGGAGTCCCTCGCTCGCTTCTCTCGATTCCAGCCTCGACCGACCGAGCAAAAAAAAAACGAGCGAGGTCATCGGAAGAACGCGTCCAGATCGCGCCCGGTGCCGCGGGCGTGGAAGGCCTCGAACTCGCTCAGGTCCACGAACCCGTCGCGGTCGGCGTCGAGCTCCTCCACCATCCCCCCCCCCCCCCCCCCCCCCCCCCCCCCCCCCCCCCCCCCCCCCCCCGTGGACTCGCTCGCCGGCGGGAAGATGGCGCGCTCCACCACGGCCAGCTCGGACGGGGAGATCCGTCCGTCCGCGTCGAAGCGGGAGAACACCTTCTTGATCTCCGTGGACAACGCCGCCGGTGGTTGTGGTGCCTGTTGCGGCTTGCGCATCTGCTTCTGCCCGTTGGTGGTCGACATGGCTACTGAGTTAACAAAGATTCAAGCTTTCAAGTGAGACTGTAGTGGTGCTTGGAGATCGATCGAGGCGGCAAGGGTCACGCGTACGGTCTGATTCGCTAGGGGTGTGCAGACGCGAGTTTTCTGGTTCATGAGAGAAGTCAGCAGCGTGAATCACCAGCCACGTCGACGCCCTGGACGGTGGCCGTCCACGGCGAGCAGCGTGAGGAAGAAGATGATGAGCTGAGAAGCGGTGGATTTTTGCAATATGGCCCTCGTAATAAAATACCGGGGGGTTTTCTGAAAAAAATTAGTCCAGAACGGGATGACGTGACCTGTTTGTGACTAAAGTGCACCCACTTGTTCAGTTGTGTGACCCGTTATTCCCGTTTTTTAGATGTGTGACTTAATTGCACATCGGCGACGAGATGTGTGACCCCAGTGCAATTAACTCTTTGAAATCATATAGAATTCAACTAGACATGACACTCTAATCCTACGTTTTTTCCTATTCATAATCCTTTGAACAAAAGAGGCCCTAAAGGACCTTTTTCTCTTTTCTCACAAGAATCTAGTCCATTTCTTTCATGCAATATTATTTGTGTGAAATGTAGATGTGCATACTGAATCGCAGTGGATTCTCCATGGTGGTCACTGACTAGGCAGCACAACAGACGACAACGATAGGTGAAATTTTGTTTAGGGTGGTCCCTCGGAGCTCGGCCCCAAAGGCCCCTTGACACCCATCACACCACCACGCATATGTGCTCTTTCTCCTGCACAGGTGCAGGCACCCGCTACACAGGCAACAAAAACAATTGGTGGTGCGTGCTTTAGGTTACATCGATCGTTCGACCCACAGATTATGGTTGGGTAACTATCAACATCCTTTTTTGTTGTTGTTTTCTACTCTGTTTTGGCAGCATATATTGGATGGTTCCTAAATCTAAATGGATCTTAATTGTCAATTAGAAGTAGTAATGCGCAGGTCAGTGTCATCCGCCGCACCGAACTTCGCAGCAGAGAGCCCAGAGCCGATCTCTGGAGCGAGCGACGAGTCAGGTCGATAACTAAAGGCGATGCGTATAGTATATAGCTTGCACACAAAGCAAGGCCGGCACTCTGTAGACATTATATGTAGCCTCGCATTTGCATTGCTTTTGCCACATCAAAGGGCACCTGAGACGAGACTGAGAGGGAGATCGATGCGTGGTACTCAGATATTATCTATGCACAGGGGTGGATCATGAATGTGGATGGTGGTGGATTTATCCAACTAGGATCAAGAGGAACAAGCTTGCAGTGGAAAGGGAGAGCACCACCAGTCACATAATAGACCTAAAGAAAGTGGTTGGCAGAAGCAGAATCCCACTCACTTTGTTCGCTAAAAGAGGCAATAACCAACTTGGTTGGCAACGCGACGACGCAGAATCTAGCTACATAACCCCAGATCCCTTCCCCTCCATCCAAGAGTCAAAACCCTCGAAAAGCCAGGGCCAGGCACACACACATGTAAGAGATTCCTTGGGAGGGAAAAGGCGCGAGGGGGTGCGAGTGACCACCTTGACAGAATCCACTCCTCCACACGCAGAGATTCCAAAGGGCCACCAGGATACTATTTCTCCCCCCTCTAGAGATAGTGCTCCTGCGACTATGGATGGCCAGCCTTCCCTCGCCAATGCCGGCGTCGTTTCATGGCTGCCGACGAGTCACCCAAGCATCTCCATATAGAATGCTTTACTTGCATGGATCCCTCCTTGAGATGTAACTGTGCCCTACTGTGATGGATGGATGCCCATATCTAGCTAGCGTAAATATATTGATTCTGGCGCCACTGTTACAGTGGTCCGTGGGGAAGGAGCAGAGAGGGTAGAGGATTCATTCTGATCCAAGCCGTGATACATCGTTGGATTCGTCCTTGAGATGCGCTTCTCTGTGTCTGCACAGCGTTTAGTGGTGGCGTTGGCATGAGCACTGCCAAGCGACCACATTGGCCGGCTAGCCATCGGAGGCTCGTGATTGCTGGGTGGAAAGTTGGAGGCCGTTCCTCGTGGCAGATATGCACAAACGCGCCCCGGGTAAGAGCTCTAATCATGGAGAAGATGCAATGGGAGCGCTGTGGTCGGCCTAGAATGATGAGCCACCGAGGACGAGAACAGTTCCAACGAGTAAAAAGCGCACTCACAAAGGTGGTACACCGATACTAGTAGTAGTAGTAGATTGGATTCTCGTGCTCGGTTTCTACCGTTTGCAGTGGAATCTGAGAGAACCTTATATACAGGACAAACCTCCTAAAACCCTCCTAAACCTATTAGCCGAGGGATAAAAGTCACTTTACATGTGACTGCAATCATGGTCTACTAGCCCAGCAGAGTAAGCCACTCCCAAAATCACATTACGTTTTCGTCCTTTGGGTAACGCAAACTTACGTTAAGAACCATCCAGTTTGCCTTTCCCAAGTCAGCGAGGAATTAAGCCGTGATTTTAGTCAGCGCCAGAAGGTCACCTTCCCCTGCCATAACCATGGTACATCCCGCCGGCGATGCAGTACCGCTGCGGCTGACCACGTCCACCTCTGTTTGAACCATCCCAGGTACCACGCCCAGCGGGGCTGATACCGCCACCCGTGCTGCCTCCACCTTGACCGAAGTACTCAATCAGCGCTGACTCTCGGATGAATTCTTCCTCCTCCCGCTCGTTGTACTCAAGAATTTTCTGCTTAATGTTTTGCTTCTCCTCAAGCAGAGCTGCCTCTTGCTGCTTTGTGCTCTGGACAAGTGAGCAGTCTCCGGGATGAGCATCTGCTTCGTCTGCTGCTTGTGCCCTTTTTCACTAGAACCCTGACGCACACTTTGTCCTTGCTATCGCCCCCAGCATTACGGTTTCCTCCCTGTGATATCTGTCCACTCTCTGTTCAGTGGCCCTTGGGTCCTTTGACCCCTCAAAGACCTTCATCGGTACAGCCATGTTCAAAGTGGGTTTCACCCGTAGCTCCAACTTGCGCGACTCCAAGCTTTCCTGTAGAAGGGCCTTCAGCTCCCGGTCAAACTCTTCTTGCTCCTTAGGATCAACTTTGACCACCTTACGCCTAACCTTCACATTTTCTTCTTCATCGGAACCAGCAGGCGTATCATCCTCGTCACTGTCGACACTATTCTCCGACCTATCATCTGATTTTTCTTCATTCAGGGAGTCTCCGTCTTCATGTCCATCGCGACGGATGCTTCCGCTGCCTGAATAGCTTTCATTGTCTGCTACTTCTTCGTGATCCCTATCACTTATGTCAGGTCTGTTTGCTGAGCTTTTGCAGCTCACATCACAAGCAGCGCTTTCAGATTGTTTCGTCTTCTCATTTTCTTCAAACTCGGCCAGAGCAGAAGCCAATAGTTCTGCAGATGAATACCTGGTCATGTTCGGTCGTAGCTCAGCAAACATATCCTGCACCAGGTGTAAAACAAGTAAATTAGGTGCTCCATTTACTGACGAGACATCTCTTAGAATATACAAAACGATAATTACATCTACTATGATCTAGCATCCCATTTGGGTATTGCATAATTGCTAAGAAATTTAAAGCAGTCCAACACGGAAGTAAACGGCTAAGCACATTAAAGTGGTCTAATAAGAAGGAAATAAACAGTTCCATGTCCACCAACAACAGAAATAATGCACTTCGCTATAAAAAAATAGAAATAATGCAGAAGACATTTAAAACAATAATAACAGCGTGCATAAGCAGAAACAACAAATGGAAGCCCAGCTCCATGGTGGCCACTTTTTTTGAAAATAAGAAATAGACATTTGTCAGTTTGAAAAAATTTAGAACAACAATACTACGCGTAGATAATGTTGAACTCTACCAGTGTGCAAAATCTCAATTCGAAATTCCTTGTACTCTAGGCTACAGAAAAATGACATATCTGGCAAATTTTCATGTTTGGAAAATGTGCAATGTTCACCGCACCCAGATTCATACTTGTCATTTCGCTCAGCCTAAAATACAACGAATTTTGGACTGGGTTTTTGCACACTAGTAGAGTTCCATTATCTACGTCTAGGATTTCTTCCCCAATCTTTTGGAACTTTCAAATTCCATTTCGATTTTTTTTAAACGAGCTCCCTGGAGCTCAGGAGCCATTTGTCTGCTCTCCATTCATAAGCTACAATAAATGCTAAGTTGATGACCCACTTCTGTCACCATGGTTTTTAAGGCGTCCGTAAGGCGACGCCTAACCCCCCGCCTTAGGATGCCTTACCGCCTTAAAAACCATGTCTGTCACAAATGTATACTATGAATTGCTATCAAATCGAGAATATCTAGTTACTTACGTATTACTAAATATTAATGAGAGCCAAGGTACCACTTGCTTCAATATTAAGTTTGAAGCAAACACATTTAACAGTTCATTGATCCATTACAGGTGAAAATTTTGAAATGTCACTACCAGCTATATCCAAATAGTTTTCTCTTTCTCTCGAGCCACAGCATAATAGCAATGATCTCAAGACGAGACGCAAACCCAGCACAATTATATTGGCTCACCTTACACCAGATATTTAAGCTAATGAATGTCAACAGCTCTTCTCCAATTTAGATTGGTATCGTAATCATATGACATGTACACTAAAGACTAACACATGTATTTATGCTTTCAGGATGCAACCGCTAATAAGTTGCCGGTGTATAGAGGAACACTAACCTGAACGTCAAACTCGACGTCAAGTGGCAATGGACCTTTGTTAAGAACATATCTTTGAAAATATAGCAAAAATTTGTCAAGCTTTCGTTTTGAAGAGCCTCTATCAAAATAGTGACCACAAGTCTGGAGAAGTGTAATGATCATCCTTATCCTGAAAAAATCTTCTGGGGGATCAAGCAGGTCTTGCTGCACATGATAAATGCAAAGGATAAATTCACTGAAGTGACAAATATATAAATTCCTTTGAATATAGGTGATTAAGAATGCATAAAGTATTAGAGACGACGAGTGACATGTTTACTTTTGGGTCATACTTATCCAGGATTGCAGAAAAGGAATACAAACATGTTTTTTGTACATTCACAAGTCGTACAGTTCGAATTGAAAAAACATGCATACCAAGCATGTTAAACAACGAATTTAAGAATTAAAAACAACTTAAAGAATGACAGGGTACAACATAGTTGTATCAAGACCCTTATCAAATTTATAAGTGCATGCCTTTCCATAAAATGTACTAACTTAAGCAGTTAACATTAGTATAGGGCTATAGGCCAGTCTCTGGACTGCTGCAATATCAATTTAAAAAACTCAAAGTAAAGACAGCAAAAGTAAGTTCCGACTTCTGTTTTATGGATGTGTTTACTTACTTCTGTTGTTCCATGACCAAATACAATAATAAGGTACAGTGTCTCAAATATAACTGATGAATCAATATGCTCATAGTTATATAACTCCCCAAGGAATCGCATGTGGGCAAGTTGTCTTTGTTGCAATGCATAGTCATTCAGCTCAAGTCCAACTCTAATCTCCTCTAGAACCTGAAATCCAGGTAGACAAGGAAACCACAGCGTCAGCTAGTCCATTCTTAGCTTAAGTGTCATCCAATAAAATGGGTTATAATCTGTTCATTGCTTTTACTATGCTACATACGCATACAAGATCTTGTAAGTTGTAACAGATAATACTCTAAACACTAACAACATGGTATTAATCTGAACTACAAAGAACCAATAAACCTCAGATCACAAAATGGAATACATTTGCTACGCATTTTGTTAAAGGAGTCAGAGCTCAGAGAAAAGAAAGAAGCCAGTAATTTGAGTACCAAACACAAAATATGTAAAGAAAGAAACAGGATAAACATACAAGTGCAGGATAGTTCAGAAGACTGATCCAATATTAGTCATGGTGAAACTTTGCATGACATTTTTTTTTGTGTATTGTGTAAAAAAAAATCTGCTACCGACTTCTCATCTAGTGGTACACTATGTCAACCGAAGTTTCTCGACTCATCCTTTTTACCATAAGTAACTCACCTCATCTACCACAGCGACAGGAAAATCATCATGATAGTGACTAAGACCAGCAGTTAGAAGAGCAATGAGGTGAACTTGGCTATACTTTCCCTTGTGAACTTTAAGAAAACACTTCACCAGGTACTGCTCACACTCAGCCCAAGGTAACTTGCGTAACTGACGAAGAACATGTTGAACACTTGTTTTGTCAAGATCCGAGAAAAGCAGCTTCCTTATGTACTGCATGCATTTATAAACAATATTAGTTATTCAATGTAACGGATCAAAATACGGGAAAGAAAACAGAACAGAAAAGGGATAAAAAGCCTTACCTGGTGCAGAGGTGGCCGAACTTTAGATACTCTGGCAGATCTTTCTGGTGGTTTGCATAAGTAATAGGCATTCTCCACAAGTGTGCTGTGGTGTGGATCCAAATTCCTCACATTTTTCAACCTCCTCAGTATTTCCAGCATGTTTGACATGCGAACTGTAGTTCCTTGTGAGAGATAAAGAAAGCGCCCGCAGGTCTCAAGAAGATTGCAGGCCACATCAATGTTATGATGGTTAAAATCATCTAAGCAAGCCTGCAAATACATATGATCACCTGACTAAATAAAGTTTGTTGTTGCAAGGTGATTTATTGTCTTTGTTCCAAACTTGCAAAATATGATAAATCACATCATGTTTTGTTATGGATGTATGCACACAGGGCATGTATTTGCAAACTTGTAAATGAAGATCATGAGGCATGCATTACGTGGGGGGGATTCAGTGTTCTGTTGGCTATGAGATATGCCAGACCATGGCGCCTTCAGCCGTGAAAAACTAAAAAGGTTGGGGCATTCGTCAAAGCCGGCATTCAGCGTATCTGCGCCTACCAGCTGAGCATCGACACCAAATAAGAATAATGAATGGGGCAACCAGCCAGGGCAGAAGGACACATTTGCCGAACACGTACTTTGGCATAGTGGGGACTCAGCTGAATCACAGCACCTTCGGCCATCAACTTTACATAATAATAATGAAAGGTGGAATTTGGCAAATACGACCTTCAGTGTTCTCGGAACCTCCAGTCCTCAGGTGTCAGGCTTCGCCAAATTGAGTGGGGCATAACAATGCTTTGACAACTTATAAGGATTAAAAATTAATATGGCCACATGAGCATGCAGCCTGGGCGTCATGCGCAGAAAAGGTATAGTAGTTTTCAGCTGAGCACAAGCTCCCCGCTTAAAAGGGGAATAGTTGGGATGCTCATGCCCTTTTCAGACCAAAACAGACTGGTCCGAATACCTTGTTGAAAAAGGACATAATCAATATTGTGTGGTCTGAAACCTGCCTTCAGCATGAAATACCACATCTTTCCATGTGGTTAGAAATCACCCGCGTGATAACAGCATGACAGACCGCATCATCGGTAATCAAAACACATAAGTAGCTAATTATGCTTCCTAATCAATCTAGTTAACCATTCTCTTTCCTACCATGTCTAGTGCACTAATTATTATTCCACGTAGAACACAAGAGATAATATGTTCCAGTTAGAAACTATACATGATATCCCAGATGTCAAGCAGCATATCATAAATAGAGACTATTCAGTACCATCTCAAATGTAGTAAAACAAAAGCACAAGGAAGTTAGAAACTCAACTAAAGTATAATTAAAAGGAAGACACTGATTTGTAAGTGGATTTATTTGTAGATTCGTACCTTCAAACAGCTAAAAACAAGGCCTGAGGGTGCAATTTTGAATTTGCATAACTCCCCAATAAATCTTATGTTTTTAATTTTTGATTCAATTTTGATCTGGTCCTGAAAGAGTGAACATAGTAGAAAACAACAATTAGTGCTGGAGTAGATAGCTCTATTAGTTATACTGAATTTAAAATTACATGTGTGACTACTTAACAACAGAAGAGTACACAAACTGAAAGGAGTAAAGGCTTTTTTCTTACAAAAATAAAATAAAACAGTCAATTAATTAGAAGCGTATCATGGACACACAAGTAAGAAGAAATGCATGAATAAGAGCCAAACCTTCTGTTTTATCGAAGAGTTAAATTCTTCTTCAAGCATTGACAAGAGCATACTTGGAAGATCCTTCATGCATGTGGACAAAGTGGCAACTAAACGAGAATAGTACGGTAGCAGTTCCAACGAAGTCCTTGGAACATTGTATAAGGCTCGTGCAAGTTTCTTCCTGTTTGCTTTAGAATTCAGATAGCAAAATTCTACCTGAAAGAATTAAATACATGGAGTTTAAGAATAAGGCAGAACCATCTCAAAGGCAGAAGTACATGGCACATTGTTATTACCGTCAATTGATCTATTAGATCTCGGCTAACACATCTTGGCAGTCTCTGTAGCAGGTTGTCCAAACTGGCGCTATCTGCGACTCTTACTGCTTCTCTTTCAATATCTTGTTTTTTGTCGGCATCTTTCTCTTTGTTTTCTCTATTCTTCGATCCAACGTTTGTTTTTTCCTCCAATTGGTGTTCAGGGATAGAAGTTTCAGCTTTGTCTTGAACTTTAGTTCCTTCCTAAAAAGATTAGATGATTTGTCACAGATCGATCAAATGTGTTATTGAAGATAAATAAAGTGGGGTCACCAAAAGGGAGCAAACCTATAAGAAGCAAGAAAATATGGAAACTGAAAAAATTATCAGCTAGCCTCATAGTCACCAGCTTGTCATTATCATTATAATATTTGATAATTCTGTTCATGAAGTCAATTATTACTGAACCTTACATAACCTCCACTTGGGGTTGCGGTTGATTATGATAATCACGTTTGCTTGAACTACTTTTAGATATATAGGTGTATATTGTTAATTTTGAGTGCCAAAACATTTGAGATGAAATGTGAGAGTGATTATTGGATGGCATAATTTATCTAGCTTTAGTTTGATTACCAAATAGAATATTAGATGTTTCGTAATTTCTTTTTCACAGTAATTTTAAAGATAAGGACGCAAAAACAAACACAAACTGAGCCTTTATATCGCCAACACACAATTCTTGAGTATGAGAGACTTCTTACACTAGTTTGTCCGTGAACCTTTCCATGTTTGTCTCCCAACTTTGGTTCCGCTTCTCCCAACAGTACACCAGGCACGAATACTCTGCTCAAAAGGATGTGTCGCATAGGTTCAAACGAATAATCACTAAATATAATTACTAACTTCTGTAAACTGTAGAATTAGTAAAATATGATCAAAACCAAGGACAGACCTCAGATCAGGCAAAGATTCATAAAATGCCTTGGTGTCTTCATCATCCCAGATAGGTTCTACTGCAGAGAAATCTTTCACGGAAGGGGATAACTCAGTCCCTGTAGTTACCCTTGTTGTGTGTCCATCATCTGGCATAACAGGGGGCTGCATATCAAGAGCTTCAGCTAAGCTGCAAGAGAGCATGTTTGAATTTTTCACGAGATTTATGTGAACAGATGTAATGGTCCTAATAAGATGCCAATAATCTGAAAAGCAAAGCGAATATCATACGTGAAGCAGCAAGCAGCATTTTGTATTTATTTTTTTAACAGTTTTTCTTGATTTAAAAGGAAAGAGCGAGAGCTCAGATGAACACCAGAAACTGTTGGTCATCTGTAGACAACTATGATACTAATAGGCACTATATTGACTCCTAAAACTACTAATTAACTAATTCAGATCATAGGTTATTCGTTGCTGAATATTTTGCCTCTTGGTCTCATCTTATGAACAGCACATTACCTTCAATGTTGTACTCCCTCCGTTCCAAATTAGATGACTTGCATTTGTCTATATACGGATGTATCTATACTTGTTTAGTGTCTACATACATTCGTCTTTAGACAAATGTGTGTCAAGTAATTTGGAACGGAGGGAGTAATAGAAAATAAAGATGAAGGTGCAGTGAGGCAAGAATAAGAACTGAAAGAAACTTATTTCAATTGAGCGAACAAATGAACTACTTGTGCAGCTACAGAAGCGACTGATGAACAAAGTAAGATGGATGCTCACGATGTAACACAGCGGAGTAACTGATCGAAAGATTTCCGAAGCTTCTCATACAAGGCAGTATTCTCATCACTTAGTTCACCTTTGGTATTCAAAATCTTTGCATTTTCAGACTCCATTGCACGAAGAGACTGCATGGTGGATCATATGCATGAGATGGTGGCTAATAAACATGCTGAAGCAATAACAGAGTAAAAGAGTAGCCTAACAACAAAGTTCACTTGAACGAAAGATAGTTACCACATGTTCTGACTGCAGAACTGCAACTACAGCATCATAGTAAGAGCTCAAGGCTTTCTTAAAGAATGTCTTCAGATCATCAGTAACATTGAGGCCCATATAAAACTGCAGCATACAGAAGAAATGTCGTCAGAACTCACAGGGTGTTAGAAGTGGAACTATCACGACAGAACAGCACCAGTACTGAAAGAGAGACAAATGTAAGGCAAGGACTTCTCTCCTTGCCTTTTTCTAAAATCTGCCTAACCTCATCAAAAGCTTCTTGCCCATGTTTTTGTAATCCAAGAAAATGTTTTCCTTGGCGAGCAAAAGTAGCGAGGAGAGACAAATTTGTCTGAGTTGTTTCACGGTCCTTCAAATGCTCCATTGACGTAAGATCCTTTATAATGTTTATGAAAGTACTAGCATCTTCAACAATTCCAACAAAATATAATTCCATAAGAAGTTTCAGCGTGCTTCTTTTCTTCATGGCCCTTGAATTCTTATCTGAATCTAAATCATCTGCAGATTTCCCAGGAAAGAAGGCTTTCAGGAGTCCTTGAATGAGGCAAGGAGAGAAGTCCTTGTATCTTTGATGAAGCAATGAGCAAATCTGCATCAGATATATAAAGTACAGATGACTATTCAATTATGTGAATTTGACGCCCACACATGAAAACAGATTTGAAGAAAATGAGTTCTGTTGAATTCATTAATCATTTGAAGATCCATGAAATAGCAAAAAGCAGTAACATCAGATACATGCCAATAAATTAAAAATGAAGTTAAGAAATCATATGAGACAACGTGCTAAGCCGATATAGATAAAGATGCATATTAATACTTAGGGAGCACCCATTTATACAAGCACAACTCCACTCTCAGACAGGAGATTCCGTAATCTAGAAAAACTTAACTCATTAAGTACATGGTCGAAGCTTATATAGAAAATTTGGTGAGTAAGGCTGCGAGACAGACTAACAATATACTTCAGAATGTTTTAAGACTACGAGGTACTGTTACTACTTACTACTATACCTGAACAGCAGCTTGCATATCAGCAGAACGAAGTTTGGCCTCACAAATGTAAGAAACTGCTTCACTGACAAATTTGCTTAAGTTAATACTTTTCAATTCTTCCATTAAGCCATCCTTTTGTTCATCGCTTATCATTTTGAGCTTCTTGATAACTGCTGTGTTGCGCTTGATGCTGGAATCAAGAGTTCTCAGGTGACTTGCATCTAAAATGAACGATTGACCATGTGATAATTATGCATTCCAAGTACTATGAAGACTGAAATATGTCTATAAAGTATAAAAGACTGAGCTTAGCAAAACAGCAATCACTGTCTCTCAAACAAGAATAGCAGGATATAAAAGGAAATACCGAAATAAACAAACACACACATAACAAACATAGTTCCAGTAGGTTCGCATCATGTTGTTCGTACCGGTACACGGAAAGGTGTGTCATTATAAGCTATAGGTATCTGAACGTCTGGTCAAGAGAATTCTAAGGTCTCCAATAAGGATGCTAGCTGCCGAGAGAACTCAAAAACAATTTGATTTCTCAACTTACATGTCTGGATTAGCTACCTGAGCAATGCAATAGATCCAATATGAGTAGAGCTTCTGAGCTCAACATGGCTCACACTCCAAACCTTGAATGGGTAGGGTACGTGGGTATGCCAAATAACTGTAAATACTGCCCTGCGTCTAAGCAGCTCCGTTTCTTTATTTTTAGGATATCAAACACATATTTAATGGATATGGATCTCTGAGTTGCACACAGAGTCTAAATAATTTGCTACTGATTTAGGCCTACCAAGATTCAGTACGGCAACAAGCTTTTCGTGCACATAGTAGGAACTGACTCATCTGCCTAGCAATAAACTTTGAGCTTTACCTAGATGGGACATATTACCATATGAATATTAGTTTGTCCTGGTAAACAATCCCACAACAGCCACTGTAGACTAAACAATCACATTACTTCCATTAATAGCCTTTAGCCCAATACTCAAAGAACAGCGGAAGTACCAGGCCTCTCAGGGTTTAGGTTCCTCTGGCGGAGAGCAGTCTTTACATCAATAAGCTTCTTGTATTCTTCAGCACGGGCAACCTGCAAACAATCAACATTTAGAACAAATTAAACATTCTGAACTTGAAGAAGCGGAAAGATTGCAACATATACAATCACCCGCCATATTCTCTTTGGCCCAAGCTTTTTAAGATGTGGGAGAAAGGAATCTAAACATGCTAACAAGGCATTCAGACAGCTTGCTCACAGTGATATGGGAACCTACTAAGTGCTAACAAGGCATTTGGACAGCTTGATCACGGTGACATGGGAAAAAAGTGCAATAGGAGAGATTTTACGTCAAATAATGCCAGGTAACTACCCTTTGTCGCTTTTTTTTTATACACTGTAAAACTACAAAGGTGGACTCTATATAGGGTGTAGTCATACTTTTTGTTAACCACTCCTAGTCAAGCAAGAGAAACCTAAGCAACTTAGACTATAAAAGTACATCCTATATAAGAAGGGCTATGATAGTATGAAATACAAATACATCTTCAACACTGAACAACAATCCACACAACTTTTAAGCCCATTTACTCACTAGATATCGAGGTAAATAAACCCACATTTCCGCTGCATATGGATATTATATTACATTTGGCTCTGGGTAGCAAGCAAGCAATGGTGGTCAGATTATGCAAGTGAGAAGGGAAAGTGGCAGCCACTTCTTCCACGGTATCAGTGGCATATTGATAGGGAATTGGCATGCCTCCACAATCAGCACCAGCGGCTGCTTCATGATCATCATGCTGACAAGCAAAGGTAGCAGGCAATCCTTCACAATGGTTGGCTGAATCAAGCTCCTCTATAGGGAATCTCAGTACCAGGTGACAGTTGATGAGATCGGGCACCATAACTGACCCTTCCGATAAACCATTGCCCCTCAGGGTGGATTACTTTTAAAGGCCGCAGATGGTAGAGGGCTTACTATTGGGAAAACAGGGGTGCCAACTGCCTGACTCGGTACTCTAGCTTATTGCGGATCACATTTGGACCATTCATGGCATTGGACAACTCCAATTGCGAGTTTGCCAGTGCAGGAGAGCCAATTTGGGTCCATCAGCAAGGCAATGGTTTTCTAGCCAATGTAGCCTAGTTTTGCTGGCAAAGTTAGTTTTTTTGGGTTCCCCCTGACAGCTCCTTACCTAGAAGGCTAGAACTGTCTAGTATCCAAATGCATGCTATTTAAGGATCGTGTAGTGTTGTAGTTCACTCGTAGCATCAAACTGCTACATGATCAAGACTCTAATACAGCATTTATGAAATGTCCACTGAAGTTTGCAGGGAGTAACATTTTGTGGTATGTGGTCAACTGAACATCAAAAGTGTACATAGTGAGGACAGTAACACTGTAACAGGACATGGAGTTGCCAACTTCTGAATACAGGGTTGATACTTCAAAAAAAAAGAATACAGGGTTGATACATCAGTAGAGATCAGGCATGCAGTTACTTGAGTACTACCGTTCTTACCTCGCTGTTATGATGCCCCTCTTCACCTTGCCTTTTCCCCTCGGACTTTCATTTTCCATGTGCTCCATCAATTTTACCCCACAAGCGAAATGTGAACAATCATGCAAAGCTGCCAAGCAAATCCAAAATGTAAACAACAACATCTCTAGATTAGAACAAGCAGAAGCACCCCAGAACAAATAACTAGTCCCGGTAAATGAAGTACTCTAAAACATCCAAAACAATACAGCACCGCACACCTGCTGCTCTGCTAGAAACCTAACGATAATTACTGAAATTAAGGCGTAACCGCTCGCACAAAGGGGCGGATCTAGATGGTGCGCCAGGTGCGCACGGGCGCACCAAAAATTTATGGAGGCCAAGTGGGGTTTAACTAATCACTGGATGGCAAAAGTCTGGTACCTTAAACCCCGATGTCCAACTTGGCGAACGGGGTGAGGGGGTGGAGAAGCCGAGGTCGCGATGAGGCAGAACGGGGGACGGCGGTGGCGGCGACGCCCGCGAGTGGTGGAGGGCTGACGCGGAAGCGGAGGCGTGGCGCACGGCGCGGCGCGGCGCGGCACGGCGGCAGCTCTAGGGCACGGAGACGATAGTCTGATGGACTGCAGAGAGGGATTTTGGAGGAGTCGCGCTTGGTCGGGTCGGGTCGGTTTGGTTTTGGTTCGCCCAGCACGAGGGAAAAGAGGGAAGAAAGAGAGAAGGAAACGAGACGACGGACACGTGTCGCCTTATTTTTTTTTAGACTAACAGGGAGGCTCTCCCCAGCTCCATTTTACTCGAAAACGAAAACATCAGAGTCGGTTACATGACGGCAAAGTAAAAGAGGCTGCTCAAGGCATAAGCATTTCTCAGATAAAAGTAAGACTACAGCTATTACAGTCACCGGCCAAAACACGGCAACTCTTGGCCAAAATCAACTTCAGACTAAATCTAGCCCAAAATGAGTGCATTTTCCGCGCCCCCAGCACCATCCATCTTCATTTCTGCCTCTCGAACAGCATCACTTGACAGCAGCAACTCACATCACCACGTGAATGGGGTCTGCTTCATGCGGGTGCTTCTGCAGGTAAGCAAGGCTTGCTCTGCCGCCATACGGGGAGGGCACAGTGGACGCCCAGGACTGAATCCAGCCGAAGTCCACGCACTTCAGCCTGGTTCGATCGCCAGCGACGCCTTGAGCTTTGCCAGCAGCAGGCTTGCGAACTGCCCTGCCTTTCCTCCTGCCTGATCTTTTAGTGGTATCATCCAGAGCTTTAGATAGTTTAGAGCCAATCGCCACACCTGTTTCAAATTAATCCAAGTGCATCGATTAAACACTACATTATTTCTATTATTCCAAATGCTCCAAAGGACAGCAGCAGTAACTATATTAAGATGCAAATATCTAGTATTGCATAGCCATTTGGAAGCAAGGGACCTAAAATCTACTATGTCAACAGCAAAAACTTGAGCAACTAGCTCCCACATGTTTCTAGCTACAATACACTCAAAGAACAGATGAAAAATTGATTCAATTTCCTTGCAGAGCTCACATTCCAAAGGTTTAGGCATACCCCTCTTACGGAGGTTGTCTTTAGTCATTATTTTGTTCTGTGAAAACAGCCACAAGAAAATCTGAATCCTGGGGGTACCTTGAGCCCCAGACAGCTGGCAAGTAGACAGGAGTCACGCCTCTAAAGTTTACTAGTGTATACATAGATTTAGAGGAATAAACACCATTTGTTTCATATTGCCAGATAAGCTGGTCTTCCTCTTCAGATAACACTAGCGAGTTGGCTATACTAACAAACTCCATCCACTGAGCCATCATCTCATCAGTGAATGTTCTTCTAAAATTACATCTTAGCTGAGTTCCATCCCAAAGCTCAGCTACTGTTTTTGTTTGCTGGTTCGAGATAATGTAAATGTCCCAGAATTGAGAAAACAAAGGGGAGTTTCCAAACCATATGTCTTCCCAAAACTTGACCATTTTTCCATTTCCTACTTTCCATCTATATCCTATCTTAACTGCTTTTGATGCCCACATTATCCCTTTCCAAAAAGTAGATGGATGGGTATCATGACAGCAAAGGACATTAGGGCTCTTAGTGTTATACTTAGCATCTACTATTTTTTCCACAGGGCACCCTCTCCCTGGATATATCTCTTGATCCAGGACCCAATCATACACAGATTCATATCTTGAAGATTTGGTATCCCTAGACCACCATACTCTTTCTTCATACAAACCGAGGCCCAATTAGCTAGATGAATCTTACGGTTACCCTCGGAATCATCCAGAGGCAGATAGCTAATTGAGTGTTAATCAGCTTTAAAGCCCATTTAGGGAATTTAAAAAAGGACAAGATATATATAGGTACACTAGCTAAACATGATTGCACTAGCTCCCTTTTTGCTGCGGATGAGAGTAATTTACCTCTCCATCCAGCTAACCACTTAAGGAGGTTATCTATTAGTGGTTGCAGATCTTCTCTCCTCAGCTCCCCACAATGCAAAGGAATACCTAAGTACTTTATGGGGAAATCACCAAGGATACACTGCAAAATTTCTACAAGCTGCACACACTCTCCTTCCTCTAAATTAATGGGGATGAGTTCACTTGTGTGGTAATTGATTCTCATCCCAGACAATTGCTCAAAACATGTAAGTATCCACTTCATGTGGAGAGCCACAGTGGGATCAGCATCTAGGAAAATGAGTGTGTCGTCTGCATATTGCAGACAGACAACACCTCCAGGTATAAATCTAGGGCACAAACCTCTAATAAGTCCTGCTTCACTGCCTTTTAAAAGCATTTTTGCAAAGACATCAACTACGAAGTGAAAAAGGATGGGGGACAGAGGGTCTCCCTGCCTCAGCCCCTTCCCTGTGATAAAAACTCACCCTCTACATCATTTACTTTAACACCTACGGAGCCATTCTGGGTTACTTGTTTAATTAACCTAATCCAGGTCGGCCCAAAGCCCCTCGTTTCTAAAATTTCATAGAGAAATTCTAGATTTACTTTATCATAGGCTTTCTCGTAATCTATCTTAAGCACCAAGCCTTTCTCCTTGCTCGTATGCACCTCATGTATAACTTCATGAGCAGTCACCACACTTTCTAGAATAAATCTACTTTTAATGAAGGCAGACTGACAGTTAGAGATAAGTCTGTCCACCACGGTTCCTAGTCTATTTGTTAATACTTTAGTAAAAAACTTAAAACTGCAGTTAAGAAGACTAATAGGTCTAAAAAAAATCATAGAACTAGCATTTTCCTCTTTGGGAATCAGTGTTATCATTGCAAAATTAATTCTAAAAATATCTAGCTTATTGGCAAACCAAGCATTAAACAGGTGAAGCAAATCCTGCTTAACTATATCCCAGCACTGTTGATAAAAGAAGAATGGGAGCCCGTCTGGACCCGGTGCCCCATCAGAGTAGGAGCCAAAGACAGCAGTTTTGATCTCATCTAGAGTAAAACTACCTTCTAGAAATCTATTCTCCTCCGCACTAACTTTTTCACTATCATTGAAGAAGTCATGTCTAAGTCTAATATCAAGTTTGTCCTCATAATGAAAAAGGTCTTTGTAAAAGTCAGTAGCAATTTTAAGCATACCACTGTTTTCATTAACTGGGCCCTCAGGCCCATCTAAGGAACTAATCATTCTCTTTCTTCTTCTTTGATTTGCTACTGCATGGAAGTAAGTAGTATTCCGGATATTCAATACGGGTAGATGCACCCACTACCCAGAAAACATTTTTTGAAATATCAAAAAATTCCAAATAAATTTTTTACATGCAGTTCATGATATTTCATGTTGACACAAAAAGTTACGTGAAGAAAAAAAAATTGCAACCTGTGCAAAAAAGACAAATCTGGACACACCGAAACGTATATATACGTGTCAGTTTTTTCTCTTTTTTGTATAGATCACAAAAAAAGTTTTTTCACCCTGCCTTTTTTTGTGCTAACACATCATGTTGTAATGTACACCCGGATTTTTTTCCGGAATTTTTTGACATTTTGAAAAAAATTAAAAAAAAATTACACAATGGGTGCAGATGCACCCATGACAAATCGCCGCGTCCGTAGTATTCCTATCACCCTCAGTAATATCTCTATCTCTAGATCTCTGCTTTGCCTTAATTTCCTCTATCAACCAATAAGTATTCAGTTCCCTAAAAATTGCATCTAATTTACCTCTATCTTCCTTAGATATTTCCTGAGTTTCAGCTTTAATATCAAGAGCATCATACTCTACCATGAGCTCTTTTTTATGTTTCCTAATCTCAGCGTCAAGATTAGCACTCCACCCTTTAGCTAATCTCCTGAAAAGCCTTAGCTTCCTCTGCCATATGTCCATGGCATTTCTAGCTCTTTTGTCTAAAGCCCAAGCCTTGGTAACAATATTAACAAAGTCTGGCCTGGTGCTCCACCATTTTTCAAACTTAAAACTCTTTTTTTTGGTATCTGACCACAGCTAGAATCCCAAAGAAGTGGGGTATGATCACTACCTAATCTAGACAAAGTTTTTGCATGAGCCAAAGGAAAGAAGGCCTCAAAACTAGTAGTGCAAAAAATTCTATCAATTCTACTCATGACTGCATTCTCCTGATTATTAGACCAGGTTTACATCCTCCCTACTGGGGTGATTTCCATTAATGCCCAGATTTCCACCCAGGCATTAAATTTATCCACCCATCTATAATCTACAATACCATTGCTCTTATCTTCCTGAGACCTCACTAAATTGAAATCACCTCCAATGATAGCAGGTCCTTCCCAATTTAATAAAAGTTCATGAAGTTCAGATATAAAGGCTTGCTTGCCCTCCTCGTAAGGAGAACCGTACACAGTAGTTATTCTAACCACATTATTATCAGCTTTAATTTTAACCACTACACTAACTAAGAATCTTTTGATTTCCCAAGCAATCATATCGAAAACATCACCATTAACACCTACTAGAATACCCCCAGCAGAACCAATAGCAGGGAGATAGTTCCAGAAAAAATTCTATTTCCTAACAAATTTTTCAAGAAGGAAGCAGTAAACTTCTCTTGTTTAGTCTCCTAAAAAACCTATATAATCCACTTTCAAAGGGATAATTGTATCTTCTATGCACTTTTTCCTACCAGGAGTCAACAAGCTCCTTGAGTTCCAAAAGGCGTATCTCATAATGCTAGCTTCCTGGGGTGCTTGCCCCGAGATTTTCTAATCACAGTAGTCAAATTTTCATCAAGATCCACTATTCTATCATGAGCAGGACTACTTCTAGGAGAACATACATCATTTTGCATATCTAAAGCAACTAAATTAGCACCACTAGTCACATCATTGGCAGGAACAACTAATTCTGTTACCTCCTCTACATTATTAACAGAGGCATCACAATCTATTATTTCACTAATGTTTATTCCTACTTTACCAGCAATAACTTCTAATTCATTTGATTGCATGATACTAAAAGGATTGGATCTCATTATACCTGCCATTTTCTTGTTAGGAATCTCCAGATTGCGCCTCATTTTACTTTCTTTAGCCTTTCCATCACATTCCTTGATCTATCTATCCTTGCACTCCTCCTGCTGGGTTGAACAGGACCCTACTTTGACTTCTTGCTGATTCTATTATCATCCTGACCACCATTTCCCCTGACAGACAAGTCATCAAAGCTGGGCATGATATCCTCTGGCAATTGTACCTCTTGAGCTTTCGTTTCCTCCACAAGCTCCAGTTTCTGAGAGAAAGACATCCCCTGTTCTTCCAACCAGTATCCATTAGCTTCATTCCTAGCATCAGAGTTCCTCTTAGCGCTGTCATCCCAGATAAAGCCATTACTATTCAATACCTCTCTCTCCACCAGTAGTTTGTACACAGCAGAGCCACTAAGCATGGCACCCTCAGGAATCTCACTTGCATTCCCCACATGTTGTCTGCCATTTGTTCCACTTCCTCCATTTTTGCTACTGTTTTGAGAGGTGTTAGAACTCCTTCCTGATTCTGACTTTCTACCATCAGAATCCATTGTCTCTCTGGGACCATTGTTAATATCAGCATCCTTTTCTTCACTATCCTTGGTTTCCTTAAAATCTGCTGGCTTCCTTCTAACATCCACTACAGTATCCATTTCCATTTCAAACTACAGTTGATACAAGCCATCGTGGTAATGAAACAGTCTATTCCGGGGCACTTTGGTTGGATCTCTAACTCTAATCTTGACCCTCACCACTTATGAGTAATCCTTGCATACACTCATCCAATCTACTCCCCATTCACACCATTGGGAGTCCAGACCAGTCACCTTCATCCATGCCTCCTTAACTATTTCAACAGGCTCTACAGCTTGACAGTCCCATTTCTCCACTCTAACCCAGACATCACTCTTGCCTAAGCCAAACCTGGGGTAACCAATCACTTGCTCTACTGGCAGATGAGGTGGGAATTGCACCAGAAAGCACAATTGACCCAGATCTCTAATCTGCCATGGCCAATTGGTTTTGTAGATATCAGAGAACTCTTTGGCCAGTTCCTCTTTTGATATCTTCCCTTCCTCAATCACCACCATACCACAGTTTTTGTTACTTACCACAGGATTTGCAACTACCTCATGACACTCAATGTGATAGAAACCTAGACCAGGCGCAGCACTGCCTATGTATTTTGCCATTTGCCTTGGCCTTTTCTTCACAGGACAGTCCTCCACTGGATGAGAAGTAGATTTGCAGATGAAGCACATCTGCTTCTTTTCACAGCTTTGCTTGAAATGGCCTGGTTCACCACAGCCCATGCAGATAGTGTCACAGTAGCTCATCTGATGGAATTCGACGACTCAATGGGCATCAGAAATTTTACTGGAAATGAAACAAGAAACAAATTAATGTTACAAGTAGACAAGAAGTGCTACGAAGTATTTTCAGTTTTAACGAAATTTAATGTACAGAACTACTCCCTCCGTTTTTAAATTAATTGAGATTTAAGGTTTGTCCTAAGTGGAAAAAATGCAAATGTCACCACGCGCAACTCTTGTACAGACATTTTACTATGACGCTTGCTAGATGCTGCTCCTCCGCATGAATTGCAAAATTAATAATATCACGTAAAATGGTTGCAGAATTGGATGAGAGAATAATATTTTTTTCTCTTATCTAACTATCTAAGAGATTATTTCTTGATAAGAAAGATAAGATATTATTCTTCATTGCATGAAATGTGTTTTTTTATTACGCCTTTCTAGTTTAATACATACTCTATCACAAAATATATAACGTTTTGATAGGCTAGATTGAGGTAGTACTAATCATCTCGTAATTTTAGAAGTATAAAAAATATTAATTATTCGACAAACACTAAAAATAATTTTTTATATATATAACACCTATCTAGATGATATAGAATGATCAACTTGCCAAATCATTTTGTAATACGGGAGAGCGGGAGTATAAGAGAAGACCGCAAATCCTATACGGCGCCCGTTAGCGGCGCGTAAGGGGAGCGTCGCCTGAAGGAATTCCCACACAACGCGTTCCTGGGACAGCCCACTAATCTTTTTTTCGTTTTCTTTTCTCTTTCTGTTTTTATTTTTGCGTTGTAGTTTCTTTTCTATTTCTGTTTTCGTTTTTCTTTCTATTTTTCCTTTTTCTTTTCGGTTTCGTTTTCTTTTTTCTTTTTTTAAATGGTTCTAAATTTGAAAATGGTTCCAAAATTGAAAATGGTTCCGATTACGAAAATGTTCAATTTTGAAAATGGTTCCAAATTTGAAAATTATTCCAAATTTGAAAATGGAGCCAAAATTTTGAAAATGGTTCCAAAATTGAAAATGGTTCCATTTTGAAAATGGTTCCAATTTAAAAAGGTTTGGAATTTAAAATGGTTCCAACTTTAAGAATGGTTCAAAATTTGAGAAAAATTATTTTTGGAAATGGTTCCAATTTTTTTAAATATTTTAAAAAATGGTTCGAAATTTAAAAATGGTTCCATTTTGAAAATGGTTCCAATTTAAAATGGTTCCAGATTAGAAATCGGTTCCCAATTTAAAAAATGTTCATTTTAAAAAATGGTTCCAAATTTAAGAATTGTTCATTTTTTTAAATGGTTCCAAATTTAAAAATGGTTCTGAATTTAAAAATTGTTCCGTTTTGAAAATGGTTCCAAATTTGAAAATGGTTTCGAATTTTGAAAATGGTTCATATTTTGAAAATATTCAGATTAATAAAATAATCGTGTTTTAAAAAATAGATTTGAATTTATTTTCGGATTTTCTTTCAGATTTGGAAAACACACGTACAATGGAACAAGCGAAACGTTTTTTTTTCGCACGCATAGTCTATTGAGCCGCGGCCCACTTAAGGAAGCTATAGGCGGCGCTGCGCTAAAGCACCGCTAACCAGCGACGTAAAGGACCTCCGAGAGAACAGAGAAGATTGACTGACAAATAAGCGTACATGTTCTAATGGGCTCCATAGAGCATTTTCCTCTTCCATTTTGAGGATAAAGGCCTCTTTAGTCTTCCTATCGAGTCGAAATCACTAGAAAAAGAGTTCCCTTTGCGAAGAGAACCCAGCGGACAATCTCGTGGTGACAAGTATCGTCTTCTCCTTCATACGTATAAACATGTGCATGCATGTTCGCCAAGTGTCACAACCATATTGAAAGTGAGGAGCAGCAGAGAGAAAGGGACACGGGAGGTGGGAGGGCAACTTTTTCCCTTTTATTTTCAAAATCGAAACTTTAAAATATCTCGAGAACCGTTTATCCAAATTACGAACCATTTTCATTTTTGAGCTTCTCGCGTCGAGATCTTCAAAACTAGATCTCATGTTGATAGATTTCGACGAACTTTTTTTTTTTGCACTCCCGGTTATGTATAGTTTGTACAACTTGTTTCTGTTACTTTGTACAACTATTTCTATGTAGTTTGTACTTTTTGTTCTGTGTACTTTTGTATGATGAGAGAGAAGGAATAATGAGGTGGGAGACAGCTTTTTCCATTTTATTTTTCTAAATCGAATCTTTGAAATGAAATATCTTGAGAACCGTTTATCCGAATTACGAACCATTTTCATTTTTTAGCTCTTCGCGTCGAGATCTTCAAAACTAGATCCCATGTTGATAGGTTTCGACGAATTTTTTTTGTACAACCGGTTATGTATAGTTGTACAAACTGTGTCTTTATAGTTGTACAATCTGTGTCTGTACAATTGTATCTGTGTAGTTGTACAACATTTATCTATATAATTGTACAAGCTATGTCTGTACAACCTGTGTCTGTCTAGTTGTACAATATGTGTTTGTACAAACTGTGTCTGCATAGTTGTACAACTTGTGCATGTATAGTTGTACAACCTGTGTCTGTACTCTGTACAACCTGCTAGTTGTACAATCTGTGTTGTTTAGTTGTAAAACATGTATCTGTACAATCTGTATCTGTCTAGTTGTACAACATGTGTATGTTTAGTTATACAACTTATATCTCTTTAGTTGTACAACTTATGTCTTTTAGTTGCACAAGCCGTTAGCGCCATACTTATGTAATTTTTGTGCATGTACAACTCATCTAGAATGAGGACGATCAAAATACACATGCGAGGCTTCGTCTGGGCGTAGCTACACCCGTGGGAAACACGTACATCCGGCCGCGGGGGGCTTCGTCATGAATCGTGGGGACGCTGCCTCTGTACATCTTTACTGCTGCCTATGTACATCGATCGAAAAGTTCAAACAAAACAAAAGAAGGAGCCTTGCTATGAGAGCGGGACGTGGCAGCCGGGCCTTCAGGTCGTACGCGCAAAGCCGTGAAGGACGCGATGTACGTGCAGTCGGCTGTAACGTACGCGCTAGAGGCTTCGCGCCCGATGGACGCGTGCATACCTGCTCGTGTTGTTCGTTGCCAAATTCGATTTTTCCTGTCTCGTTGGTTCACCACGTGGCACTTGTTGCAGTCGTTTGTTCCCTTTGAAGGGAACTCTTTTTATAGTTCCACCCATAGGAGATCTGTAAACAGAAAACGTGGACTCGTATGGCATTTGGGTCAACTAGTCCATTAACAACAGAATTTGAGATTAGCTTTCCATAATTGCGGCGATGCGGAAGGCTACTGAAGGATTTTGCTAGCGGGCCGGCCCATTTGACGGATTTTTCTTTTTTCGTTTTGTTTTTTCTTTTCTTCTCTGTTTTTGTTTTCTTTTTCTTCTGTTTTCTTTTATTTTTGTTTCGTTTTCTTTTTCGAATTTCTGTTCAGATTTTAGAAAAATACTTTTTAAAGATTTTAAATTTTCAAATTTGTTCAAATTCGAAATTTGTTCAAATTTAAATTTGCTCCGAATTTTGAAATTCGTTCAAATTTAAAATTTGTTCAAATTAAAAATTGTTCCAATTTCAAAATTTGCGCAAAATAGAAATTTGTTCAAATACGAAATTTGTTCCGATTTAAAATTTGTTCAAATTCAAAATCTGTTCCGATTTAAAATTGTTCCGTTTCGAAATTTGTTCAAATTCAAAATTTCGAATTCGAAATCTATTTTGATTTAAAAAAAATCGGTTTTGAAATTTTGTTCCGATTCAAAAATTTGTTCCGAATTCAAATTTGTTCAAATTTGAATTTTGTTTTGAATTCAAATTTGTTCAAATTCAAAAATTGTTTCGATTCGAAATTCGTTCAAATTCGAAAATTGTTCCGATCTTAAATTTGTTCAAATTCGAAAATTGGTTCCGATTGGCCGTCTACTTGGTGGATCGCCACACACAAAAAAAGGCTAGTCTTTCTACTTTGAAACCGTAAAAAAAACGCAATGTGAAATCCACTTTGACTCCTGGGTGAATATGTACCCGGTATTTAAAAAACAAATGTAAAAATGTAAAAAATTCTGAAATAAAATTTCACGGATGCCTTTTTATATTATATATGTTTATCAAAGTCGTTTCGTGAAAATCCGACATTTTTTATGGCATGTGCAAAAAAGACAAAAAAAATGTCTCGTGAAAAGGCCTAGTTTAGCACCAAAACTTTTCTTTTTTACACAAGCCATATAAAATGTCGATTTTTCGTGAAACGATTTTGTAAACACATAGGATGTTGCAATCTATATGGTAACATTTTTTTGTAATTTTTTTGACATTTCAAAATATGTTTAAAATGCATTTCAAATAGAGGGTGCATATGCACCCGAGAGTCAAAATGTCTCTCTAGTTGTGTGAAATTAACTTAAAAACAGTGTGACTCATCACAAGAAAATTTTGTTGCCCATTTTGTTTCGCGCTGTTTGGAAGTTTATTTTATTTAAACCGCAGGTCGTGCATTGATGATGACAAGCGAAAGCACACTAAATGAATGAATTTCTTAATACCACATGTCCCTTTTTCACCTTTGAGCCTCCACCGACCCTGATATCTCAACCTGTTGCTTATTGTTTCTGTTGCTATTTACCTGAACGAAAAGCTAAAATGGAGGCGAGCTACATGGAGCTCGTTTTTTCAAAAATTCGAAATCGATATTTTTAAGTTCCTAAAACTCATGAAAAAATTCACAGATATATATTATCTAGATCCACAGTGGTGCAAAATTGCAGCTCCAAATTCGTTGTATTTTAGGCTGCACAAAAAAGACAAATGAGTAGATATGGGTGTTGAATAATACACAGTTTCAAATTTTGAAAATTTGCCCGATTTGTCTTTTTTGTATAGGCCACAATATAACGATTTGGGAGCTGCAAATTTGCACGATGGTAGATCCAGACAATATCTACATCCGGGAATTTTTTCACGGTTTTTGAAAACTTAAAAATGTGGATTTTGAATTTTTGAAAAAATGAGCTCCATGTAGCGCGGCCTCCAAAAATCCACTCTCTACCTGAACCTCTACATCTTGGATTGATGTTGATACGGCAGTCTTATAATACTATCCTTCAGCTAGCATCATGATTTACGCAAGGAGGCCTATATTAAGTTATACCATTAGTTGGACAATTGTTGTTGGTCCCTGAATAGTATAAGCCAGAATCAGACTAGTGACCTAACAAGGTCTGGGTTCCTGATTATTTAGGAGTACATGCGGCTATCAATACGGAACCATGCAATCTAGTACTAGATCCGCAGCCATCACGACTGCGATACATAATATAGATTACGTCTAAAGCTGGCCAATATAGTTCAGCGATCATCGCCATCGACAGTGCTACTCCAGATTATACTCTGGACTTATAGCACTTAATGGTTCAGAGTCCAAACAATTCCATGTGGAATTCAGTAGTATATTGAGGTGCCAGAGATAACTGGATAGGCGATTCATGAAGAAATGTAGTGCTAACGACGAAAAGAGAACTATCTAACATTGACATTTACGCCTGAGCCTCATCCACAAACAATAGCATTACAGAACATGATTTTAGCTCTAGGTCATTGGTCTATCAGACATTCAGACCACAGCTCGCCCAGATTGCAAACTCTGGCAGAATTTGATGCTTCCAGGATCTACCATATAAACAGAAGATGCAACTTTCGAGCTCATCATCAAGCTAAGTTAGCACTGAAAATTTGCAACACACCTTCTAGTTTCAGGTGTTTAGATTCAGGCAACAATCCTTGCCTTCACGCAGAGATAGCTTCCTCTTTCTTGCATCTTGCAGTGAAAGCTTGTGAATATACGCTGCTGTCAAATTATTAATGAAAGTTTCTGTGTTAAAAAAAAAATCCTCTGTCGTCGCAGGTTCCAATACTTCGATTATCCAGTAACGGCTTTTTCTCTCTGGAACAATCAAGTCTACATATGTTAGCTCGCACTCGGCTTTGCTTGCCACTCCGAGCATATACCCAGTATATTGCAATGCCAATCAAGCTCGCTTTACACTATGATAAGCCAAGAACCCCGAGAATTCAGTATTACCACCTGCATGAGTGAGACAGACCAGAGAAGATGGTGCTGCGAAACAAAAGCGACCATCTGATTGGTGGTGGACCCATGTTATCACGATCAGCAACAGCGACAGGGAAACATCAGGGTAAGTGACCACCAACGTTTGATCGACCGAAAATTGTACAGAACAAATAAGCACCAACGTATATTAGTATATACTCCGTAGCACACAAGAGCTAACGGCCGCCCAAAGGTTTTGAGGCGTGCGTCCAAACTCGATTTTCGTCCGGCCGGCCCAATTTTTGGTCTGGCACATTCAGCCCACGCCCTCCACTTGGGGAGTCGATGGACTGTACCGGACGAAACGGCGCGCTCGCCCACGTCGACCTCCGATGTGCGGGCCAGCCCTGTCATTGAGACACGAGACTGACTGCGACGGGTCAGCTAATTAATGGCGTGCGGCGTCTCGGTTTCCCAGCCGGATGCAGCGAGACGTCGTCTTAGCCCTCTGCGGCGAGGAAGCGTATGCGCCACGGCGGCGTCAATGCAGACGAGCGCGTCTTCTGAAGCGTCGCCGTAAATGGGGGGCAGGCGGGCCGGTGGCCGGAGTTAAGTCGCGCTCATCCACTTGCCTCCCCGGCCGCTATATAGAGGCGGATTCCTCGCCGTCTTCACCACAACACTCCACTACATTTTCTCCACCTAGCCATGGATCCTCCCCGGGAGTCGTCGCATCGCCGCAGGGAGCACCGTTCTGAACAGCTGTCGCTCGTCGTGTTGCGCGACTCTCACCTCCGCGCAAGCCGGCCTTCACCGAACGACCATGAGGCGGGCTCATCCGTGCCTCCTCCTCCTCTGCCTTGTCCTCCTCTGCCTCCTCCTCCTCCACCACGGAGACGGTGCCGTGGGAACTCATCCGCACCAACACGCCGGTGCTGGCGAACTGCCGCCTCCCCGAGGGGTGGGTGATGAACCCAGCTCACGTCCCGGTTGCGCCTCGGCTCACCGGCCAGGCACGCCTCGACTACATCTCCATGTGCCAGCAGACCATGTCACCGGAGCTGTACGACGACGTGAGGTACGAGCCAAACTCGGCGTACTGGGACGAGCAGCTCGAGGTGGAGCACGCCTACCGCCTCAACTCCTTCTTCGCACGCGAGACGTCTGTGAGCTGGTTCGACTCCGACGACGACGTCCTCACCAACACCTCCGACGAGGACTTCACGACCGGCATGGAAAGGGAGAGGGTTCGCTACGAGGCGGCGAAGGAGGCACCTCGCGCAAGATCAGAACAAGGCCGCATGCAACCTCCTCCGCCGCAACCTCAACAAGAGGCGGAGGAGGTTGACGGTGACGATGACGGCTCCGAGAAATGGTTGTCGCCGCAGTGGGACGCAGGCGAGATGCAGCGCGCCATTGAGGCGGACATAGCCTCCACCACCACCCAGCCTCCTGTGCCGCCGTCCGCCACCACCGGCTACCTCAATTGTCTCCGCTCCGATTGCCGTTGGGCACATTTACCTGCGTTGACGGGCTCCTGCCCGAACTGCCGGTGCCCGGCGTGCCACCCTTCATATTAGGTGTAGTCTAGGTTTTAATTTCTTTTTGACGCGAAAGTCTAGGTTTTAATTTGAACAAACTATGTTAGTTTTAAATGAATTATCTTTAGTTTGATCGAAATTTCATTGAAATCTATGTACTTTCGTATTTGAAGAAAACATGTGCGCCGCGAGTGGGGAGCGACGGCGCTCAAGTATGCAGGCTGTCCGAACGCCCGTCTGGACGGTCTTTGGACGCACATTTGGGCGCCACGATTGGAGAATCCAAGGCCAGATGCACCCAATCTCTGCGCAAAGATGGCAAGACGCATGGGTTCATGTCTTCTTGTTCCAAAGGTTCACATGAATAAGCTAAGACCAATGTAGACGGTTGCACATAGCGCACGACTAGCGCATCCGTGTTCTGCCAAACATGCAGGAGTGCAAATACAAAAAAAAAATTGTGGGGGGCATACTCTTTGAATGCCTGGCTAGCTACGATGATCAGAGGAGGCAGCAGTGTACCACTGATGAAACGACTGCCAGCTCGGACAGAAGATGAAGATTTCGTTCTGGTATTGCCGGATCCTGTATCACGCCGTACATTGCACGGGCCGGTAGATTTGTTTGACTTTGCCCAAACTAGGCCGTTACATTGGTTAGAGCATCTCTAGTGGATGGTGTATCTGGTGGTGTATACTAAATATACACGATCTGAGGCAAAAAACGCCTCCCAGTGGATCGTGTATAACGTCGTGGATGGATACACGTCGTATCCACGAGCGTACGAGGCGTGGAAGTAAACACGACCTGGCCATGCTCGTGAACGCAGGAAAGAAACCAACCCCTCTCCTCCCGCTAGCGTCCCGCCTCTCTTCGGAGCCCATCGAAAGCTCGCCGGCAGCCACTCCCCTCCGGTAAGCTCTCTCTCGCTCTGTTTTTTCCATTCCCCACTGTAGAAAAGAGATTAGAGAAGACGGCGGGACGTCGGGCGGCGGCCGCACGCCTGGCCAGATCTGGCGGCGGCGCGCCATGGAGAGGGCAGGGCGCGGAGAGAAGGGCTGGGGGAGGTCCGGCCGCGGCCTGGAGTGCGGCGCCGCGGCCTGGAGGGCGGCGTCTGCAACCTCGTGATGGAGGAGGCAGATGGGGGCTCGGCTCGATTTGGTGCGCCGGTCTCGTGATTGAAGCTGCCCATCGATTTGGTGCTGGCTGTCTCGATGTAGTGCTCCGTATGTCTCGCTAGTGTCTCCATAGTGATAGAAAATTTGTATTGATTGTCTAGGCTGGGATTTGGTACTGGCTGTCCGTGGTCTGCGGTGATTTTATATCGATTGCTTGATCGTGGGAAGCTTGCAGCGTCGATTGCCGGCTGTTGCACCTGTTGCCGGCCAGAAAAATAGCTGTGTTTTGGTAGGATTTGCTACAGAATTGGTACTGCATTGTGGTGTGATATATAGATTGCTACCAAATTTCTATCGATTTGTTAAGATATTTGTTATTTCCTATGTGTATTTGTTGATTGTTTGCAGATGGATGGTGATGAAAGCTTCTTGGACACCATGGTTTTGGTTACACACAAACACAACCAGAAAGTCCAATTGGAGAGCAACCAACCCCATCAACTCAGCATCAAGCAACACCATCAACGCAGCAACGTTCTGCAATACCAGAAAAAGGAAAATCCAACAAAGGAAAAAATTTGTCTAGTGACGAGGACAAGGTTCTGATAGCAGCATGGGCAAATACAAGTTTGGATATTGTCGGGACAGATCAAAACCGAGATACTTATTGGGCTAGAATTTCAGAGTACTACAACGCACACAAGGAATCATCATGGCCGGAGCGTAATGCTAATGCAATCAATTGCCGTTACACATTGATTAACAAAGAGAACTCTAAATTTTGTGGTTGCCTTCAGCAGATTATAAATAGGGAAGAAAGCGGAAGGACTATAGCAGAAAAGGTATGCATCTATCTTCTACTTCTATATGTGTTGTGTAATATTCTATATGTGCTGTGCATATTTTAACAATACATTTGTATGTGCAGACAAACGATGCACACATTATGTTCAAGGAAATGGATCTAAAAAAAAGCCTTTCACATTGATGCATTGCTATGTAGAGTTTTCGAAGTATCCAAAGTGGCAGACAAGAGAACTTGAAACTTCTCTTAAGAAACAAAAGAAGACCATTGATGCAAGTCCGGGCACATCCACCAATGATCTGGCTGATGCATCCTCGGTACGCACTGATGCTACCTCGATACGCACTGATGCTCTTGAACATGAGAAAATACCTGATGATGTGAAGAAGGACAAATTGCGGAGAGGTAAAGCTGATGACAGTGCTTGCAAGTTGTCATTAGAAACTGTGTGGGCAGCAAAGCAAGAGAAGGATGAGATCAAAGAGGCGGCAAGAAATGTTCGCTATGCACAGCAATTTGAATTGCGAAAAGAGGAGATTGCACTCAAAAAGAAGGAGGATGCACGGAGACCGTTTGAATTAGATGAGAGGGTCATGCTCATGGACACTAGTGGTATGACTGATGTGCAAAAGCAGTTCTACCAAGCTAAGCAGAATGAGATCCTTGCTCACCGCCTAGAGTAATGTGAGCTATTTGATGTGTGAGCTATATGTTGTAGTTGTAAGAACTATTTGATGCTTTCTGCTAGTTCTTGTAAGAACTATTTGATGCTTTCTGCTAGTTGTTGTAAGAACTATGTGAAGCAAAAATATTTTATTGATAGCACTGCATTACAAAGACATGGATTACATCACTCATTGCATAAATTAAAACTAGATGGAAAGAAATGGATTACAAAGTTATAACTAGGACATCACTCGTTTCCAAACTTTTGCCACACATGGTCAATTAGATCAAGTTTAAGCTGAGAATGTTCATCGACATTTCTAATCCGGTGAGTCATCTGAATAAAAGAGCTCAGTTGTTCCGCATGAGTACGAGAGACTGTGACTCTTTCTCCCATTGCCTCAAAAGTGCAGCTTTGCCGACCAGTTTCTCGCTCCTCTTCAACTATCATATTGTGCATTATGACACAAGCTTTCATGACATCATCGATTTCTTTACGTCTCCATCCTTTAGCAGGTCCACGAACAATGGCAAAACGGGATTGCAGAACTCCAAAGGCTCGTTCCACATCTTTCCTAGCCCCACTCTTGCTTCTTGGCAAAAGTTTTATGCTTTCTTGTATCTGGAGCTGGTATGCTCTTCACAAATGTTGCCCACCGTGGATAGATACCATCTGCAAGGTAATACCCCATTGTGTACTGATGGCCATTGATGCTATAATTCACTGCAGGAGTTTCACCTTCGGCTAGCTTTGTAAAAACAGGAGAACGTTGAAGAACATTTATATCATTGAGAGACCCTGGTAAACCAAAATAAGCATGCCAAATCCAAAGATCATGTGAAGAAACTGCTTCCAAGATCATAGTGGGCTCGTTCACATGGCCTTTAAACATGCCATGCCATTTTTTGGGGCAATTTTTCCAACCCCAGTGCATGCAATCTATGCTCCCTAACATACCAGGAAATCCTCTTTCCTCCCCTCTTGCAAGTAACCTAGCAATGTCTTGTTCATTTGGAGATCTCAGGTATCTTTCCCCAAAAACTTCACAAACTTTGATCACAAATTTCTTGCAAGACTCTAAATTAGTAGTCTCAGCGGACCGGATGTACTCATCAGCACCATCAGCTGCTATTCCATATGTTAGCATCCGCATTGCTGCGGTCATCTTTTGCAGAGGATGTAACCCAATAGCTCTAGAAGCACTTCTTTTTTGCGTAAAATAACCATCATAGTCATGCTCAAGTATACCATCAGCTATGCGGTTGAACAAATTACGGGACATCCTAAATCTGTGCATAAAAAGTAAATGAGACAGGAAAATGAAAAATGGGCCAAAGCAGCGAAGTGTACTAATTACGAACCTTCGTCGAAACAAATATTCGGGATAGCGAGGAACTTCTTTGAAGTAGTCGTCCCACAGAAGAACAAATCCGGCATCTCTTCCTCGATCGATTGTCTGACGTCCATACTTGGAACCGCCATGGCGTCGAGCGTTCATCCTCTCTTCCTCCTCGCGCTCGGCGAATGCTGCAAGTATGAGTTCATCGTCGCCAGATGAAGATGACGAAGAACTCATGTCCCAAGAGGATGTGTTCATTGTGTTGCGTGAGAGACGATAGAGAAATCTAGGAGTAAGAAGAGAAGTCACAGGTAGAAATGCTGGAAGAGAGGTGGTAGGGGTGGTTTATATAGACCAGAAATATGGCCGTTGGAAATATAGCCATTGAAAATATAGCCGTTGGAATATAGCCGTTTGAAAATATAGCCGTTGGAATATACACGTCCTGATTTACACATTCCACTGAAAAACTGGGAGGTGTAAAATTTAGCAAGGTGTATATGGAGATATACACGTCCAAATTTACACCATCGACTAGAGATGCTCTTAGGCGTGTACGTTTTGTGCCTTTTATTTCCTGTCTAGTGTTTGGAATAGCCTGCTGGAGTCTCCTATGATGCTCTGAATTTATTGTCCTCTTTCTTCGTGAGCAGCAACAATCGTTCGTCCGCCACATCCGATCGAGCTCTATGACACATCTTTTTTTCAACTATGTAGGCGCGTGTTGCCGTGCCTGTCCATTAAGAAAATATATTATTAGGAATAGATAAAAACATATTTGGATTGTTGAAAATGGGGTGCAACCTCATGCAGAAACATAGGTACCGGATATGGAGTTACTGGAAAAAGAAGAGTAGATAGGTTGGTGAAGTTAACATCTGTGTGGTGATAGATATGAACAAACCTTGACATACATGAGCTGATAAGCATTCATGATAAACATAAACTTAAGAATTCCTAAGAACTTTAGTGAGTTTTTTGTCACAAAAATGTTGCAAGATAACATCGACGCACCTAGGATTCATCCAAGTTGTGAGAGCATGATTGGAAGGGTGCATCTAGGTTTTCCCCGTTCGTGAGGATGGGCGAGGACTGCGGGGAAGGTGGGGTGCGGAAGGGACAACACCCAGAGTTGACGCTGATTGTGATGTGCACGTGGCTGTATCAGGACCATCCGTCCGAGATCGAACAAGTGAACTCCGTTTTGATCTCTAGAGTAGCGGGCCTACGGGACATCTGGCAAAGGAGCAGCCCACGCAGGGGTAAACGACGCATCAAACGACTGTGAAACGGTGGGACCGGTGATCCGATGGCTAAAATCACTGAGAGCATAAGAGAGCTCCTCTTCGGTGCTGTTTTAATGTGACTAATGTGCATTCTCCCTTCGCATTTGGAGAGGCCTCATGGGCTGGCTTGGTCATTGCCACGTGGGAGCTTTAGAACGAGGGTAATGTTTGAGGTTTTAGAAACGTTGCCACTATGCCAAATTTGATTTTGTTAGCTATATTGGGGGTACCTAGGGCGCAAAACATTTGAGCGCTATTCTTCGGCGAGAGTCATCACTTTTGTAACCGAGCATTTTGACTCAATTTGTAACCTTTTAAACCCTTCTTAATCAATGAATAGACAACGCTTTTATCTTGTTTTGAATAAAGCAAATAATTCTCTATAAGCAAGTTGGTCCTCTGACAAAAAGTTAGTTACTAGGGTCTATATCTTGGTGCTATGCCAAGCTAGTTTGTTGGCAACTGTAATCTACACAATATGAAAAACACAAGTGGACGAGGTGGTTTTCATTCGAGCCTTATAGTTACCCACCTAATGGTTGTGGACAACTCCACTAGTCACTCAAATACTTATAATCTCTTAGTTGCATACATTACGGCCTGATGACTCTTATGTACTTTTATATATAATTATCATTTGTCTGTTTTGGTGACTATAACCTCGTATGTATCGAGTTTCGTGCAAAATCTGAACTCGAATAATTCATATTTCGGACTACGCAGGAATAACAAAATCTATCAGAGTTTGGTGAGTTGAGAATTTTGCACTATTCACAGCCTCGAGATTGAGATTGTCATTTTTTGCACAACCAAATATAACATAGTTTTATTTAAGATTTTACACGTGGTAGAAGACAACATAACTACATCCAGATTTTTTTTTTAGTTTTAAATAGCGACAACCCTCAAAATGGGGCTACCGCCGGCTAAACTGGAACTAAAAGGGACTTGGTTGATAAATCGTATATGGATTTGTTTAGCGGCAACATACTCAAAAGGCTATAGCGAGTCTATAACGGAATTATTTAAAACTATGGGTTTTTACATCAAAATATGATTTTTAAATTTTGCAAAATGTAGAGGTATGCGAAGCCCGAGCTACACATCGCCTTTAGACGGAAGCCCTAAATTACCCGTAACTACAATATGCTAAAACAGTCAATATCAGAATTTACCTTTGTTTACGTCCTCGTGTATTTTTTTGCCAGAAAATACAGGATAAACCGTACGTCAAAGTCTCCGCTACGTGTCACACACAAAGTCGTATTCATCATCAGTCATTAGTTACAGCTCATGCGGTCCAATCGCTGGGATCTTGCGGGATTCGGCTAGACACAGGACCAACGCCAACGTGTCTACTCCGTGATGTTAGATGGTGTACTTTACCATTCCTGTGCGTACGCCGAGCTGCAAATCACATGCGGAATTCATACGCCACGCAATGACGCAACGCAAGTCAGCACTCAGCAGCAGCAGCAGCGCGCACGTATCTGGCGAGGGCCAGTGCACACTGTACATCAACAGCTTTGAAGCTTCTGCACTGCACGCAGCCCCGAGTCGGCATATGTACAAAAGGAAAAAAAAGATCTAAGTGAATAGTAACCATATATTATTCACTTTATTTGTCTTTTTCGAACAAGTCACATATGGCTATATTATATTTTTAGATGAAAACTTGTGGGTGCACAAGACACAACGTAACCATGATTTATGTTGCAATTTTGAAAACTCCAAACTAGGACATTCGATTATAGGGTGAGTGCGAGCACAACTAGTTGTAAATTGTACTTTTCCCCCAACCTACTCAAGCATGGCGACGGCGGTACAGACGCGTGGAATGGGTACGTACACATTCGCCTGCTTTCTTGCTCCTCGCAGTCCAGCCAACGTTGAAATTTGTGCTCCGCCCGCCAGAGAAACCGCGACGGATGGGTCATTCAATCCACAGTGCGAGGTCAAAACCATCGCTGGCAGGCAGTAATGCCGTCTACGCATCAGCCACAGTGACGAATGACCGCTACGTGCCGTGGCAGGCAGTAGATGCCGGGTTTCTTTCTGGAATCTAGCAATCCGAGCAATAATAAGTTGCCATCGATGTGGAACAAGAACACATGCTCCTTTAATAATCCTTTCGGCCGAACTGTGATCGTCGATCAGGGGAAGAACGGCGGGCGGGAGGCAGGCCTGGATCTCGCCGTGCCCCAGTCACTAGATTCGCGACCGCGCCACGGCACCACGGACGACCCACGACAGAGACCCGGCCACCTTCTTCTTCCAAACAGCTAGGAGTAGAGCACAGCAGCCACGACACCTTCAGCCTTCACCTCCTGCTTCGATCGGTCTCGTCCCAGCTTGGTCCTGTGACTTCTACAAGCGCACGCACGTCTCGACCCGACCCAGGGTTCTTGGCCAAGGAAACCATGGACCTCAGGGCGCTGTACATGTACGCGGCCGTGCCGGCCCTGCTACTCTGCTGCGCGGCGACCTTCATCCAGAGCCCCACCGACGTGTTCGGCCTCCTCGAGCCCACCCCGTCCTCCGCCACCGACTTCGGCGCCATCGTCTCCGATCCCCCCTTCGCGATCCTGCGCCCGGACTCCGCCGCCGACATCGCGCTCCTCCTGCGCGCGCTGTCACCATCGCCGCGCCGCCCGAGAGCCACCGTCGCCGCGCGTGGCGTGGGCCACTCGCTCCAGGGCCAGGCGCAGGCGCGCGGCGGCATTGTCGTGGAGACACGTTCCCTGCCGCGCACCGTCTTGGTCGTGGCGGCGGCGGATGGCGCGCGCGCGTACGCGGACGTGGGCGCCGGCGCGCTCTGGGTGGAGGTGCTGGAGGAGTGCCTCAAGGCCGGCCTGGCGCCGCGGTCCTGGACCGACTACTTGTACCTCACCGTCGGCGGGACGCTGTCCAATGCCGGCATCAGCGGCCAGGCCTTCAAGCATGGCCCGCAGATCACCAACGTCCTGCAGCTCCAAGTCGTCACAGGTACTCGCACTCAACGCCCACATGCAACTTAATCACTGTTATCTGTCTTTCTCTGATTCATCTTTAAGAAAAGCTGCAAAATTTGCAGTAATTTACCCTCGTTTTTCACGTTCTTTATGTGCTGGCTGCAGGAAATGGGGAGGTCGTGACATGTTCACCCACCGAGAGCCCGGACCTTTTCTTCGCAGTTCTTGGTGGCCTTGGCCAGTTTGGCATCATCACCAGGGCAAGGATTCTACTCCAAGATGCTCCTCCAAAGGTAAACTGGTACATGCATGCCCATCTACAAATGAAATCGATCCGAAAACGCTAGCTCTTCTTAATCAATCACCTGTCGTTAAAAAGCTTTCTTTCACGATTCATTCCTGTGATCATCAGGTGAGATGGGCGAGGGCCTTCTACGACAGCTTCGAAGCATTCACCAAGGACCAGGAGTTCCTGATCTCAATGCCAGAGCATGTCGACTATGTGGAGGGGTTCATGGTTCTGAATGAGCAATCCATCGCCAGCTCATCCATCGCCTTCCCCGCTCACATCGATTTCAGCCCAGACTTCGGCTCCCAGGGCAACAAGAAGGTGTACTACTGCATAGAGTTCGCAGTGCATGACTTTCAGCAGGACGACGGCTCCAGCGTAGACCATGTCAGTCTTCTAATCCAACACACAGTTTTGCATAAAACAAATCGCAAGTTAACATTCCAACAGCAACTGAAAAGGACATCTGAATGCTCAAATAAGCTAATCTTGTGGTCTTAAACAAAAATTCCTGCTGCAGGTTGTGGAGCTGGTCTCAGGGGAGATGGGCTACATCAGGCCCCACATGTACAGTGTGGAGGTGTCCTACTTCGATTTCCTGAACAGGGTGAGGATGGAGGAGGAGAGCCTGAGGAGGCAGGGGCTTTGGGATGTGCCTCACCCCTGGCTCAACATGTTCGTGCCCAAGGACGGCATCACTCAGCTCAAGGACCTTCTCATGGGCACCGTCTTGGCAAGCCACTTCGAGGGGGCGATCCTTGTGTACCCCCTCCTCGCTGACAAGTATGTGCATACCCATAACAAAGTACTTAAAGTTTCTAATCCCTGCTCCAGATTATTAGGCCACGGCAGCTTAGCCATCAACAAAGCTGCCGGTTAGTAGCGAAAGGCATCCCTGATTAATGAATTCACCTCAACGATAAAGCCACCCCTTTCATGATATTTGCAAGATTTCCCGTGTACAAGATCATTCGATGATGTGGCGAGATCACCTTTCTTAAGCACATAATTAGGGTGGTTTAGCAAAGCAAATTGCGCATCAAAGTGCTGTTTATCTGGAGGCTTTTGGTTGGTCATCTTTTCTTGCTGCTCCCTCGGGTCAGTAGTTATCCTCTCCAACAATGGCTTGCCGGCCTAACGCACGGCATGTTTGGCACAGTTGTGACAAGTGACAAAGCCATGAGTGACATCTCGCAACAGTGGCCGATAGATTTCAAAGCCTTGTAGCGGTCACCTCTTGCCCTGCTTTCCCGACACCGGACTATTGTCAAAATACAGTGAAACTAGCTAGGCTGCCCTTTTCCTCCTGCAAAGCTGTAGCAGCCGGTCTCCTCTACATTTGTACTACAGAAGTTCACTGTCCAGCAGCTTGTGGATTTTTTTACAAATATATCGACTCTGTTCTGATCATCCATGTTGAACACGACCGGCCGGCCCCTCTAGAAATCAGTGTTACCTGTTCCAAAACAATTACACTAGTATATTAGTCTATTGTTAGGCTACTAGCCAGGAAAGCGTCCTTAATCAGTACTCTGCATAAGCCTGTAATCGGAGCCGAAATATTTAACTCTTTGCATGATGATATCCTTTGCGTCTGTAGCAGAGTAGCAGCACTGCGAGGCGATACGATACGATACGATACAGTCTTGTAGGTTGCGGCTACTGTATCTCCGCTTCCGGCAACAGCGTGCCTATGGCGGCTACGGTCTGTTGCCTGTCCCCTTTCCCGGTCCTGGTCCAAGTCTCTCCTCCATGCCATGGCATTCCTGTCTTTCTCATTGTGGTACTGTACAGTTACTTTAGGGCACAGGTGCTAAGTAAAGTTACTAACACTAATCGCTTGCACAGTACTCATGTGAGTAATTTTTCTTTTGCTCCCTGTCATGTGGTCACTTGAAACCTCTGCTAGTGACGGCCGGAATCTCAGATTTTTCGGATCCAGGATAAAATCTTGGCCAACATGTGCCCTGTCAGCGGTGGACGCCTGCACTGCACGGCGCAACCTTTCTGTTTATCAATTAGGTTCGCCGCACCCAGAACCCTCCTCTGATCTCACATGATCCTAGTGTGAGAGAGATGTTCTGCCTTTCCCAGGCAGCAAATCTACAATGCCCCAGATGGGGGCTCCACTACGCTGCGCCAAGATTTTGCTTGCCATTTTGGGAGCGTTTCATGTTCTATTTCCATCCAGCACAAGTGACCGCAGGCATCAAATGTTTCATTCCAATGTCCAATTTTGAAGTTGGGGGTTCTCACAAGTCACAACTCATGAAAAAGTACCAGCACAGCACAGAGAGAGATCATTGGCGCCATTGAACCCATACTCTTATGATCCTTGTACGTAGACCGAAATTTGTACGATCTGTTATGGTTACCCCAGTGTTGGTACGTTTTTGAAAAAATTAGTACAATCGGTACTGACCCGTTAATCCTGCCCCAATTGTGGTAGTTTTTTGTAATTTTCTCGCCGAATTGGTAGCTAGGGTTGAGGTTGGGTAGTTGCAGGAAGTAGGTAACTTGTCACCGCCGCCGCCGCCGCCGGGTTCAGGTTCGTGATCGAATCTTCGATGCCTTCATCTTCTTCTCCACGCCATATATCAGCGAGTCCAGCTGTTCCCGGTCAACCTCGTGTTGGGCTGGCGTGTGCGTGTGCTGCGCCTGCGAGTTGCGCCTGGGCTTGGGTCTTCTGCGGGTTGCGGCCCATGTGTAGAGGTGCTAACATCCCCCTCCCCTTCAATTTCGGCTTGTCCCCAAGCCGAGGCACAAGGAAAACGCTCCAGGAGTGCATCTTTGTCTTCCCAGGAATCAGGTAGTGTTTCTCCAGACCAGCGAATCAACACTTGATCAAGAATGCGGTTCGCTTTGGACTTCCGACATTGTGCCATGACTTGCACAGGGACAACAAATTGGTTAGCATCTGTTGGTAGGAAAGGAGATACCTGATCGTTTTGCTTCAGTGCCTTGCGCAGCAGAGAGACATGAAAAACTGGATGGATAGAGGAAGTTTCTGGTAGCTGCACTTTGTAAGCCACCTGACCGATGCGTTGCAACACAGGGAAAGGTCCATAGTAACGAAACGCCAATTTGTGGCAAGCCCGCTTGGCCACTGAGCTCTGAACATACGGCTGCAATTTGATGAAAACCTGATCACCCACTTCGAACTGACGTTCAGAGCGCTTCTTGTCTGCTTGTTGCTTCATACGGTTGCAAGCACGTAGTAGGTGGAGTCTGATCAGTGCTGCCATATCTTGCCTCTCTGAAATCCAAGCGTTCAAGTCCGTGACAGGCGTTGCCGATGCGGCTTCTATGCCCCAGTGCCGCGGCTCGTGTCCATATAGGACATGGAACGGCGATTTACCAGTAGCACTGTGAGTAGCCGTGTTGTACCAGTACTCTGCGAGAGGTAGCCAGGAACTCCACTTTTTTGGGCAAGAGTGTACAAAGCAGCGTAGGAAAGTTTCCATGCATTGGTTGACTCGCTCGGTTTGGCCATCAGTTTCTGGGTGATATGCAGTGCTCATGCGAAGCTGTGTGCCAGTTTGCTTGAATAGTTCTCTCCAAAAACGACTAGTAAACACAGGATCCCGATCAGAGATAAGGGAATCAGGCATACCATGTAATTTGTAGATGTTGTCAATATATGTTGTGGCAACCTGCACCGCTGAGAATGGGTGGGCTAATGGAATGAAGTGACTGTATTTAGAAAACTTGTCAACCACGACTAAAATGCAGTCAAAACGGCCTGACTGTGGTAATCCTTCCACAAAGTCCAAGGAGACCATCTGCCAAGCTTGAGTAGGTACTGGAAGAGGTGCAAGCAACCCGGGTAGCGGTTACGATCGGGTTTAGCTTGTTGACAAACTGAGCAAGATTGGACATACTCCTTGACCATTTTCTTCATTTTTGGCCAAGCAAAGACTGAATGCAGTCGTTGATAGGTGGCAGGAGCACCTGAGTGACCACCAACCGCTGAATCATGCCCTTCTCTCATGACAGCTTGTTGCATCATAGCATTGTGACCTAGCCAGACCCTTTTCTTGTAACGAAGGAGGCCATCATCCAAAGAGAAATGCTTGTGCGAAGCTGATCCTGCTTCCAGTTCAGCTATGATCTTGGAAGTGTGCGAATCCGATGAGTACCCCTTTTTAACTTCATCCAACCAGACAGGCTTGCAAAAGAGATTGCATTCAAGGTGTCACCTTCAATACCTGGCCTGCGTGAAAGTGCATCCGCAGCACCGTTGTCTGATCCCTTGCGGTAACAGAGCCTATATCGAAGACCAAGTAGTTTAGTGAAAGCTCTTTGTTGCCAGGGTGTATTCAGACGTTGTTCTTCAAGGTGCACCAAACTCTTGTGATCAGTTTTAATCACAAATTCTGAACTCTGGAGGTACGGGCGCCAGTGGTCCACTGCAAAAATCAGCGCCATGAGTTCTTTCTCGTAAGTTGATAACCCTTTGTTACGGGGTCCAAGGGCTTTGCTTAGATAAGCAATTGGGTGTCCGTCCTGTTGTAGGACTGCTCCAATTCCAAGATCACTTGCGTCTGTTTCTACCACGAAAGGCCGAGAGAAATCTGGAAGTGCCAGTACTGGTGCAGTAGTTAGGCATTGCTTGAGAGTGTTAAGGGCAGTGTCACAGACAGATGTCCACATGAAGGGGATGTTCTTCTTGAGTAAGTGAGTCAGAGGGCTTACTATGATACCATAGTGACGAATGAATTTGCGGTAATAGCCTGCCATACCCAGAATCTGGCGTAATTCCTTAAGGTTTTGTGGAGTGGGCCAACTCAGGATTTTCTGAATTTTGTCATTTTCAGTGGACACCCCTGCTGCACTGACAAGGAACCCCAAATAGGATACACTGCGCTGAGCAAAAGAACATTTAGAATGCTTGATATTCCATTGATCCTTCTGGAGTAGCTCAAAAACTTCCCTCAAGTGTTGCACATGGTCCTTTAATGTTTTGGAGTAAATCAGGATATCATCGAAGAATACCAGGGCACTGCGCTCAAAACCGGTTTCAAAGTCGCGTTCATTGCTCCCTGGAAGGTAGCAGGTGCCCCTGCTAACCCAAACGGCAATACTTTATATTCATAGTGACCAGAGTGGGTGTGGAATGCTGTTTTGTACTCTTCGCCGTCAGCCAACCGTATTTGGTGATATCCTGCTCTGAGATCCAACTTGCTAAACCAGCTAGCACCAGAGAGTTCATCGAGGAGTTCATCGATGACTGGAATGGGGAAGGTAGTTGGTACTGTTAATGCATTCAAACGCCTGTAATCAATGCACATCCTCCATTGACCATCCTTCTTCTGCACTAAGATCACTGGTGAGGCAAAAGAACTCGAGCTGTGCTGAATAATGCCACTTCGCAACATCTCGTCCACCTGTTTTTCTATCTCATCTTTTGTCTCTGTGAGTGACGATATGGGCGAATATTGATAGGTTGAGCACCTGGTAAGAGGGTAATTGTGTGATCACATGAACGTCGAGGAGGAAGGCCTGTTGGTTCAGCAAACAGACCCTGAAATTCAGTTACGAGTGCTTGAATTTCCTCTGGAATAACAGGTGATGTTGCCTCATCATTGGCTGGTTGCTTATCTGCTGGTGCATTGCAAACGAAAACCATGTGTTCAATGTCCCGGGCAGAGATGAGTTGCTGCAACTGTGCTGCTGATATGGTTGCACAAGAATTAGTGGATCCTTGCTGTCCTTGCAAGCACAGATTCGTTCCCTCTGAGGTCAGTGTCATTGTTTTCGCAACCCAGTCAATATTGGGGTTGTGCTTTTCCAACCAATCCATACCAAGTATGACATCAAATCCACCCACTGGCAAAATCTTGAAAGTGGTTGTAAATTGATGGTCTTGAGTTTCCCATGGACAGTCGACAACTTCATGTGAACATGGTAATTCCGATCCATTTGCATTTTTGACCCTCACAGGTTTAGGCAATGATTTGATACCTGGTAGTTCACTAACCAACTTGGCACTGATAAACGAGGTGGAACTGCCAGAGTCGACCAGAATAGAACAAACTGAACCCTGAATAGTGGCTGCCAGCTGCAATAAGATGGAGGCGTCATTACCGTTGAACGCCTGAAGTGAGATTGCGAAGTTTGTTTCTTCTGGTTCTGCAGAATCACTATCGGATGGAGGTGCATCACTGTCAGAGATACCCATGAAATCCATTAGTTCCTCCAGGACATGCATTTGTATTGTTGATGGGCAGACATGTTCTGGCCCCCATCGTTCACCGCACTTGAAACACAGGCCACGAGCCCTGCGATAAGCTCGTAATGTAGCCATTTGATTGGGTTCTGCATTAGCTTGCTTTTGTGGAGGTTGACGAGCTGGGCGAGGCACGTCTTGAAGACGGCGATCCACAGCTTGAGCCGCAACAGGTGCTCTGTATTGTGGTTGAGCAGCAACCGGTTGAAGACGCGGCGCTGCTCTGTATGATGACTCAGGAAATCTCCCATAGTCCTGTTGCACTCCTTCATGAACCTCTTCTTGAACAAGCGCCAGAGCCATGGCAGCGTCAAGGTCGGGAGGACGCTGGACCATTACAGCTGCTCGCAAATCCGCTCGGAGGCCACCCACGAACCTCATCAAAAAGTAGTATGGATGAATCTCATCAGAATATGAAAGTAATTGATTCATCAAATGCTCAAAAGTATCTATATAATCCTGAACACTAGTCTTCTGTCTAATGGCATAGAACTGTCTAATAAGCTCTGGTGGCGATCACGACCGAAACGCACACACAGGGTATTGCAGAAACTTTCCCAATTGCAACCTAAAAGTTTTTTTCTAACTGACTGTAACCAAACTGCCGTGGTTGGAGGAAAATTCAGGGTTGCCATCTGCACCCAGAAAATTTCCTGGATCCCAAACACAGAGAAGTACTGCTCGCAAAGGTCCTTCCACAACTGGGGATTCTCGCCGTCGAATACCGGGAACGGCATTGGCGGTGGAACCGGAGCGCTAATAGGAACTGGATCAGAAAGAGTTTGTTGGATCATGAGCGTACCATTGGCCGGAGGGACCTCCGGAACCGTGGTTCCGTCGGTCACCATCCGTGTGTGTGATGCGACGCCGTGGCCCTTGGCCCGAGGAGTAGTGGTCAGAGGGTCCTCCAAAGGTGAGGTGGTCAGATGATCCCGCGGCGATGCCTCCTCCGCGTCGTGGAATTTGTCGTTGTAGACGTGCTGCTGCAGCATGTCCACCGCGACTTGAAGGCCGTAGATCTGTTTGTCGACCTTCGGAGCCCAGGTACTGAGTTCCTCCTGGACCGCGCTCTTGATCTCGGATCTCCACTCGGATCTCCACTCCTTGAACATCTCCTTCAGATCCGCCTTGGTGATCCTCTCTTCGTCGCCCATGGTGTCGGCGATGCGCGCGGCCTTCTGCTGGCGCGTCTCGATGATCGACGCCGCTGTCGCCAGATCGGATTGTGGAAGAAATTTCTGGCCCGGATCGTGGGCTCTGATACCACTTGTCACCTACTTAGCCTCTCGGATAGATTGCTCACGAACACTCAGGATTCAGACTACAGAGTTGGTAGATTACAAGCACAGTGTGCCGAATTGGTAGCTAGGGTTGAGGTTGGGTAGTTGCAGGAAGTAGGTAACTTGTCACCGCCGTCGCCGCCGCCGGGTTCAGGTTCGTGATCGAATCTTCGATGCCTTCATCTTCTTCTCCACGCCATATATCAGCGAGTCCAGCTGTTCCAGTCAACCTCGTATTGGGCTGGCGTGTGCGTGTGCTGCGCCTGCGAGTTGCGCCTGGGCTTGGGCCTTCTGCGGGTTGCGGCCCATGTGTAGAGGTGCTAACACGTTTCATGTTCTATTTCCATCCAGCACAAGTGACCGCAGGCATCAAATGTTTCATTCCAATGTCCAATTTTGAAGTTGGGGGTTCTCACAAGTCACAACTCATGAAAAAGCACCAGCACAGCACAGAGAGAGATCATTGGCGCCATTGAACCCATACTCTTATGATCCTTGTACGTAGAAAATACTCTAGTCTACCAGGTGTAATCTTAACCCGTACTAACCTTTGGGATTTTTCAGGTGGGACAGGAACACGTCGGCGGTCGTCCCGTCGACGCCGGACGGCGTGATGTACATCTTCAGCGTGCTCCGGTCCGCCGACCCGGCGCGGTGCGGCCGCGGCTGCGTGGAGGAGATCCTGGAGCAGCACCGCCGTGTTGCCGACGAGGCGTGCCGCGTCGGCGGCGGCATCGGCGCCAAGCAGTACCTGGCGCGGCAGCCCTCGCAGGCGCACTGGCGCGACCATTTCGGGTCCAGCTGGGACCGGTTCGTGGCCCGCAAGGCCCGCTTCGATCCGGAGCGCGTGCTTGGGCCGGGCCAAGGCTTTTTTCCGTGGACCGACTCTGCGAGCTCGATGTCATCATAGCGGCCCCGTCATTCACGTAGAGATAGCTGAGGACATGTTCGTAGCTCGAACGCAAATTTTCAGGCTGATTCATTGGTAGGTGTCTCAACTCAAGGGAGAGAGTTCGTTGCTTCATTTTTTTGCTATGTTTACTGTGGTAAGTGGGGACGCCATATTGTTTGGCAAGAGCAGAGTATCTCGTCTCGCCTTATCGTATAATTGTTCTCAGTGCGTCGTTACTGTATCTCAGCTGTTCGACCATCCCATCCAGCGTGTAGATTTGGCGCGGCAAGTCCGTGAAGGTTTTTTTTTTATTTAATCAAAATCAACTCAAAAAGATCGGATAACTTTTGCGAGCTTGACTAGCAGAAAAGAAAGGTTCCAAACTTCTCTGGGCTGCCACAGATCTGTCTCCGTCCCGTCCCAACAGGTGACTAGTCGGCGACTCATCCCTCTGTCGCCGGCAAGCCTGCTGGTCCCCGCCTCCTCCATCCACCGTTCCGATGATGGCGGGGGGAGGGGACCTCGACGCTTCGAGCTTGACGACTTAAGGTTGGGCTAGGTTTTTCCACAGGCGTCGCATCGGTGCCGGGGACGGCGCCGCGTCGGAATAAGATACCCATGTTTCTCCCCCATCTCGGCGGTGCTTTACCGGCGTTGGCTTGGTCATCTCGATGTTCTTCAGATCTGGCGAGATTAGTTTCTCGGTGTGTCGGCGGCATTTGTCGCTATTTGCGGCGACGCTCGCGGCCACGGCGAGAGACGGATGATCTGTAGCGATATTGGTCTGGAGTTGGTGGATTTGTCGTTCTTCCTCAACTTTGTCGATGGGACACGGCATATCTAGGTCCAAGATAGCACGGGGACGTCCCCGGCGACGTGCCACAACGACATGTGCCTCGCACCTACAGCAGGCCTGTTCATCGACTCACAAAGTCTCGTTGGCGGTGATACTTTTTTGGATCTCGCAATGGTGGAGGCTCGACATCTCTTCCGGCGTGCGTCTCGGCTGCGATCGGGCGGCGGCCACTGGCTTTGGCGAGTGCAGAAAACCGTAGGGATAGATATGTATTTTATATCTTTTAGGGGTCTATGTGTAAATTTTTCAGGACAATCATATTTTCCTCGTTAGTCTCTTAGTTTCCATGTATGATTGGTTATGTAAATTGGTTTTCTATCAATGAAATATATGTAGTTGCTCTAAAACATAATATTATTTTCAAGTTTCACATGTTAGTAGTTGCTGTGAAATTAATCATGTAATTATTGCTTAATTATCCAACATATAGTACTTAGTCTGAAAGAGTCGTGCACATAGACTATAAGGTCTTGTTTACTTTTCTAGCATATTTGCAGTATATTTTAGGGGATTTGAAGGCATTATCCTCTATCTACAACCCAACAATAGTATTTTCGAGTTTGAGATGTTAGTAGCTGTTTTTGTTGTTGTCATGTTTAATATTATGAAATTAATCACGTAAATATGGCATAATTATCCAACTGGTAGTACTTAGCCTGAAAGAGTCGTGCACATAGACTATGAGGTCTTGTTTACTTTTCTAGCGTATTTGCATTTGTGTGGGTCTTGAAGGACGACGACGACGGCGGTCATGGCGCTGCTGCGCGGCGGCGAGAGCTAGCGGGCCTGATCTGGGCCTGCCCTGGGCCTGATCTGGGCATTGCCGGGACCTGCTGTTGCGTCAGGTCGACGTCCGTTTTCGATGTGGAGGGTGGCTGATCCCCTCCGATTGGCTACGGCGCAGTTGGAGGCCTGATCTGGGCAGGTAGCCTAGATCGGGGTGTCATGGCTGCGGGGTGTGAGCCGGAGGGCTGCACCTCTGCTGTCCAACTATTACCTGGATCCGAGCCAAGAGGGCTTGGATCTGTTGCCGTCCTCCCTCGTCCTATCTGTCTATCTCGTGGTGGTCTTTAAGTAGCGACATGGGCTTGAGGTTGTGGATGCTGGGGCGGCGGCCCTAGAAGGAGAGGTTGCATGGGTGTCGTCGACGACAGCATCGTAGTGGTTGTGGTCGTTCCTTTGGCCATTCGGGTGGCAAGGGGATTGGCAGAGGGAGGTCCTGGTGTCGGTGCTTCGGCGGCGGCTCCCTGGTCATGCTCTCGAAGCCTAGTGTTGTTCTCCTCAGATGACACACGTGTAAGGATCCGAGTGACAACTTTGTGGTTTGGTGCCGACAATGGTGATGCATGCGGGTATCATTACCCTCTTGGGGGATCTTCTGTGGATCCTTGTCGTGACTGGGTTCCGGGTGAAACCCCTAGTGCTTTTGTAGGCTCGGCAATGGTGGCGCGTCACGTCATTACCCTCTTTGGGCGTCGTCGTGGAGTCTAGGTTACATCTGAGTGCAACACGGTGGTGCCATTCTTTGTTGTGAAGCTTCTTCATCTTTTGGCGTATCCGGTAGTCTAGATTGCTTCTCGTGCTGTGTGGTTTTTCCTGTTTTATTTTTCGGATTCGAGTTGGTGGTTTGCCTCCATCTCGTTGTTGGTTTTTGGGTTGACCTGCTTGTTTGGGGATTTCTCCACCACTATGTATCGGTTTGGCCAGATATGGCTTTATTTATAAAGCAGGGCTATGGCCTCTTTCGAGAGATATCTCCCATAAATCGTCCCAATTTTGGCTAGATTGAAAACATTACACCATACTAGTGTATTGGTCCAAAAAAAACATTTGTGGTGATTTGGTGAAAAGAAGGATTTCACCTAATCTTTTTTCATCCCCAATCTCTATGGGATAAAATTACTCACCTAATAAACAAGGCCTATGAGAACTGAATCATCGCCATGCTTGACAAGTCAGTAGAGCTTTATTGAAGAACTCCCAAATTGCGGAAGCCAATTCCACTTTGAGCTTTAGGTCGTGTAAGTTTATCCCACATCATCCAATGCATTCTCTGGTGGTTATGCTCATCTTCCAACCAGAAGTTACGTATGACTTGGCTGAGCTCTTCAGTGAGACCGGTAGAAAACTGAAAAATCGTTATTGCATATGTTGGCATAGTCTTCAGTACGGTTTCAACTAGAATCCATTTCCCGCCACTAAACATGTATTTTATGTATATTTGATCAAATTTACGAATTTTGTCTTTGACTATACCAAGAGCAAGATAATTAAAAACAAGGGAGTATATGGAGCTATCGAATTTCAAACAGACACAGGATTTTTTATTAAAAACAGAGGAAGTATTTGAGGATGTCGATTTCAAACACAAGACTGAATCAATTCTTCCAAATTATTGTACGACGATCCTCCCTTCTCCAAAACAGTGTTTGCTTTCACCTTGAGCTCTAGAGCATTCCTCCTCATGTCCTCCCCTTCGCACCTCCATCCATCAGCTTCTCCAGAGCCTTCTTCACTTGTTCCGCCCCCACCTCCGCCTTCGCCTCGCCGCTGCCATCTTTACTAGCGGTCAGGACGTTCTCTGTTGGCTTAGTGACGCCAACGGACACGCCAATGCCAAGCACGTCCACGATCAGCTTCTCGTTGATGAATTGCTCGGCGAACAGGGGCCAGGTGACCATGGGCACACCGGCGGCGACGCTCTCCAGAGTCGAGCCCCACCCGCAGTGCGTCATGAATCCACCGACCGCCGGGTGCGCGAGGACGGCCACCTGCGGCGCCCACCCACGCACTACAAGGCACTTGCTGTCCGCGACACCGTCGGCGCCGTCGTCGGTGTTGTGACGTAACCACTCCTTGACGTCGTCGGGCAGCGAGTCGGCTCCCCTGATGACCCACATGACAGGCCACCGGCACGAGACGAGAGCCATGCCGAGCTGCATGAGCTGCGCGGGCGGCATGACACCGAAGCTGCCGAAGCTCACGTACACCACGGACTTGGGCTTCTTGCCGTCCAGCCACGCCATGCACCGCCTCGCGTCGTCTCCCTGCGGGTCGAAACTAGGAGCGCAGCACAGAGATACCGGTCCCACGGCGAGAACTTTCTTGCCCGCGGCCGCCGCGAGAAGCGCCGCGGAGCCGTGCTCTAGCTCGTCGAAGCTGTTCACCACAACGCCGTCCACGGCCAGGTTGAACTCCCGGACCTCTTGCATCACCCCGCCCCCCATGGAAGTGGAAGGCAGGAACTGGGGCGTTAGCTGTTTCCCCAGGATCTTGCACTCGAACTCTTCAGGACCGAGATGTCGACGAGCTCGTCTGCAGACGCGATCGCCTCGTGCCGCCCTTGCCTGTAGAGGTGATCGATGCACAGCAAGGCGAACGCGCCGAAACCGTGGAAGATGTAGCATGGAACGCCGAGGTCACGCGCCATGGGAAGCGTCCACGTGTGGCACATCCCGGCGACGACGCAACTCGGTCGGCGGGAGGCGTCCCGGCTGCAGTACTGCGCCACCGCCTCGCCGAACTTCTTGTTGGCTGCGAAGAAACTAGGCACCATGGAGGGGGACGGGATCAGGTCCAGCCTCTCGCAGCCCTCCGGCAAGCCTGCCTCGGCGGTCGGGAAGGGGATCGCGGTGACCGCGATCACCGCCCCGCGCGGCGTGGCACGGTCTACGCGGCTCTGGACAAGTGACGCGTTGGCGGGCGTCGTGATGATCTCGACCGACGCTCCATGCGAGGCGAGGAGGCAGCCGATGTCCGTTATGGGGACGATGTGGCTGATGCTTCCGATCCATGGGACGAGCACAAAGTGAGGCTTTGTGGATGTCTCCATTTCTTGGTCTTTTTTACTGCTCTGTGGTGGCAACAAATTGGATAACTTGGATAGGCTGTTGTCGATACTATATACGCAAGTTTGGTGGCATCCGCGCTGAGTGTGCGTGCCGTGTCGACATATTTGGTGCGCATCAGCGCATGCGTATGTAAACAGCGATGGTCTTGTACTCTTGCTCCATCATTCAACGTGTGATGTTGGCTCAAGCGGTGGACGGTCAGAGCTTCAAAGTGGAGGGATGAATGTTCCAGGTAGCGCCGAAGACGGCACAATAATACACGATGTTTTTCTTTTTTAAATGAAGAATACGATGGTTAGTACCCCGTATATGACGGTATATATGAGCGGAAATTATTGGCAACAAAACTGATGTTATTCTTATTCTTATAGCTGTATGCCTGTATCTTAGACGTTTTTATATCATTTTTTTCTTTCGAAAATTCACTTTGACTCCGGAACTCACCTGCTCCTTCCTCCTGACAACTCTTGAAAAAAATGAAAACACTTATAAAATCTGGAAAAAGAGCAACAAACTGACAAACATATGCTAATTTTTTAACTATGTGCGAAACTCATGGTGCAATGACATGTGTGCTCTGTGCAGAAAAAAAATATGTGCTTATTTTGGGATATCTATGTTTGTTGTCACAAATGAGTACTGATTTTGTTTTTTTTCATACAGAGCGAAAAAATGACATTTCACCATTTCATACAGAGCGATTTTTTCATTGTTTTTGACGAAAATGCAGAAGACCTGCTATTTTATGGATAGTAGAAAGAGAACAGAGTAAAAAAGGATTAAAAAACATAAAGCAAAAGAAAAATAAAATTTTCAAATGTACAACTTGACATTCGCTCTTGAACAAATTAGTCACGTTCCCTTAGCCATACCAGTAGGCTAGCAGCGTGCTCGGATAGGAGTAGGCTAGCGAAGTGCGGGCGGTGAGCCGAAGCCCCGAGCGCCAGAACTTAGCTTCGTGAATGATCATCTTATTCGGTTCAGCATGTTTTTTTTTTAATGGGGTAAAACTCCAGCCTCTGCATCGAGTGGCAAACAGCTTTTTTTATTACCAAGTTATAGAAATATTCAAAATTTACATCTCAACGATTACATAAGGTTGAGACATGTATCAAACAGTGAAAAAACAACATAATGCAACTACTATGGTCGACTAATATGTTGTCACGTATTCCCAGAGAAAATATCCCGTGCCACCAACATGAGCCGAGTGCAGCCAGTAGGCATAAGTTCCTGCTGATCCGAAGAAAGAAGGAAAGCCCACAACTCAATCCAATGCACCGTCATATTGATAACCTGTAAGACATAAAATTTCTTGTTCTGTTAAAAACTAGATCATTTCGACAATTCTAAATAGACCAACAAATAGCTGAGACGCCAATACGAATTCTAACCTTGCTCTTTTTGTATATTCCACTTATCTAATTCTCAAACATATTAGAAATATTGGATGGTGGAGGAATATTATAAGAATAGAACACAACATGCCAAATCAGTTTAGCAAAAGGGCAGGATATAAACAAATGTTCTACCTTCTCCTCGCAGCCGCAGAAAGAACATTTAGTACATCTCTGCCAATTTCTCTTAGCTAGGTTATCTTTAGTGAGCAAGACTTTTCTATTAAAAAACCACATGAACACCTTTATTTTTAGCTGTATTTTTAATTTCCAAAGATAAGTTCTTAAGTATTTGGTATGCCCATTCATCAAGTCCTCATACATAGATTTTACCCAAAAAATCTCATTTATTGTGAGCTTCTAAACAAAATAGTCTGGCAGATCTGTCAAATTAATATCCATTAATCGAAAGCATAAGTGAGACCATGCGTCCAATTTTTTGACGATAAGAACTCTCCTAAAAGTCATATTTAAAGGAGGAGCACCATTAAACACATCATGTACAGTGACATTTTTCTCGCTCAACAATGTTATATAATGATGGATATTGTTGTTGTAACGGTGAATCACCCAATCAGGTATCCTCCTAAAACCTAGTGGTTTATCCATTACCTATCTTTAAAATGCCTCTATTAAACAACTTCTTTTTAACCCGCATGAGCTAATGTTTTACTATGAAGATATTTATTTTGCAACAATTCTTGCCACACCCCTTCTCCGTTCAAGAGTTTAAACAACCATTTGCTAATTAAACACTTGTTTTTCAAATCCAGCAAGTTCAGCATGTTGTTAGCCTGATTTTAAAGATCTTGTGTTCTAGACGTTATGCTCTTTCAAAATCATCCACCAACTAGCTGCGACATTGCCGCCCGGTCCTTTTGCCGGTGCATCTCAATCATGTGTCCAGATTGTGCCACCCAAGAGTTTAGAGATTGGTTTTGGGGCGGAAGAAAGCGGGGAGTGCTGCAAGCAAGAGGGAGGATCTCACACCAAAGTTGGGTTGTGAATGGGTAGTCAGCGGTAAATGATTTGCAGTCTCGGGAGAGCCAAGGCAAAGGGCACATACCTCGTTGTGTGGCAAGCCCCTCTTAGCCAGATGATCAGCAATAAGGAATCGGTCCTTAATCGCCAGCCATGCGAGGATGTAGCAGTGTAAAGGGGCGTAAAGGGGCATGAGTTCAGTAGATTGTCGTTTTGAAGTTCGTTCTAATCGGTCCTTGGAACTGAGATGAATATGTAGACGCAGCGGTATACTCCCCGGTTCTAGTCCAACACCAAGAGACCGAGTTGTTGCTCTCCGGCTTCAGGGCAACTTATTGCAATTTTCAGACCTTCCCTATTTGCCGCTTTAAGCAGCGCGGGTGGCTATCGCCGCCTGAATCGACTGTTTCCTGGGCCAGGCCCATCTGATTTCGCTGAGGTTCGTTATATCGCTACTGCCGCGCATGCTAGGAGCGGTTTCTTCGCCTTCGATTTTTTTATCTTTTATCTTTTTCGTATTATTCTTTTCTTTTTATCTTACTATATTTCACCTTATTCTTTTTAGTTTTTCATTTTTGATTTTGTTGTTTTTCTGTCTTTGTTATTTTTCATTTGTTTTATTCCAGTACTTTTCTTATTATGTTTTTTCATATTAAAAATTGTTCACGGGGTTTAAAATGTTCATGGATTCAAATAGGATCACGAATTCGAAAAATGTTCAAGGAGTTGAAATAACATGGGTTAAAAATTTGCGTTCATATATTTAAAAAAAATCTTTTATAATTAAAAATTGTTCATGTAGTCTGAAAAAATGTTCATGGTGTATAAACTATTGTTCAGGAGGTTTAAAAAATTGTTAAATGATTCAAAAATATACGTTCGAAGGTTCAAAAATATATGTTCGCAGGTTCAAAAAAGTGTTCATAAATTAAAAAGAAGGTCTAAAGAATGTTAATGAGGTTGAAAAAAAATATTCATTGATTGAAAATCACATAAGTTGAAAAAATGTCAAGAGATTCAAAAATATATTCATAATTTTGTAAAATAAATATTTCATTTTTTGTCATTTATAAAACTATTTTTTAATAATAGTAATGTTCATGAAAAAAGAAAAAATGGATAGTACAAAAAAGCTATTTTCTATTTTTTGTGATTTTTCATTATATTTTTTGTTCCTTCTTTAAAAAAAAGTGTTCATGATTTAAAAAATGTTGAAATTAATTAAAAAAAATTAATAAAGTCGTGAAGGGTTTAGAATTGTTCATGTTGTTCAAAACAAATGTTCACGGGGTTAAATAATTTTTTATGTGGTTTAGAATTCACGGGGTCAGAAAATGTTCACGATGTTAAAAAAAATGTTCATGGTTTTCGAAAATCATTCATTGTCCATAAAATTACTTTCACATATATTCTAAAAAGTTGTTTACCATTTTGGAAAAAAATCAAAGAGGGATTTGAAAATTGGTTATGGTTCAAAAAAAAATGTTCAAGGGGTTAAAAAATACGTTCACGAGATTAAAAAAATATTCACGGGTTTGTAACAATATTATTATGATCGTTAAAAAAAATGGTTTCTAAAAATATTTATGGTCTGACAAATACTTCCATTGGTTTTTAGAAAATGATCAAAAATTTCAAATCTATTTTTTGAATTATTTAACTGAGCTTATAGTCAATTAGAAAGTTAGTTTTTTCTAAGATTTATTAAAAAAATTAGGAAAAAATAAAAGATATTTTAGAAATCTTAGACACTAGTACTAGTATATAACTATAGGTAGAGTAGAGCTTTGGTGCTCTGAGCTCCAGTGATTAAAAATTATAAACTATATTTAAAAGTTTCAAAAGCATGGATATTCTTAATGATATGTCGTACTAGCGTGTAAAATCTCAATGCAAAATACTTTCTGTTTTGATCTACAAAAAATAACAAATGTGCAGATTTGAGAATAGCGTATAATGTATAGTTTCAAATTTTCAACTTTTGTCATTTTTGTGTAGCCCATAATACAAATGATTTTACATTGAGATTTTGCACCCTTATAGTATGTTTCATTAAGAACATTCATGATTTGTTTCAGATTTTTTTAAACTCATAAGTATGATTTCATTTTTTTAAATTTGCAGGAGCACTTGTGCTCAGGAGCCAAAAGCACTTTCAGCTATAGCTATTGTTAGGAAACGTACTAGCTCTTGTTAATAGCTGCACCAGCTTGTGGGAATTCACATTGGCTCCCGTGCTCATATATTCCTAATAGAATAAAAAAGTATTTCAAAACATTACGATTTTTTTCGGAGATGAACGTATACAGATGTTCTACTTACGTGTCAAGCGTCGTGCTGAAAAGACTTTCGGTATGTTCTGTGCAAAAAAGACAAATTAGTGGCTGAAATGAGATTTTCAAAAACATTTTTAAGTACTGATTTGGTTACTTTTGTACTGAGCAGTAAATGAAGTTGGGTGTTTGATGTAGTGCAGTTCTCAGGTCCAAACGAGCTCGGGCTCTCTTCCTAGTTTTCGCTATAGCCAGCTTGTATTTTATTTCTCAGTTGTTTATGCCGTGCGCGAGCTGGTACAGCTTACTGGGCTAGCCCGTTTCAGATCGCTTCGGGCGGTGGCAGTCTCCCACGCCGCAGCAGGCGGTGTATAGTCCACTAAAAAAAAAGCAGGCGGTGTATAGGAGCAGGCCGCAACGACGTCGGTTAAGGATTGACGGTGTTCGCCCTGGCGCGGATTGTCTGACTTAGCCATCCTGATTTTTTCCTGACTTTGGGTCATTGATAAGTGGGTCCCGTATTTGGTAGGTCCCACTTGTCATTGACTCAAAGTCACTAAAGTCAAGTCAGGTGGTTAAGCTCTGCCGTGTTAACCACGTAACAGAACGTGATACACCAAAGCCCATCTATAGTAATAACAGGAGACCAGAACCCACCAATAGGAAGCCCACCATGGACATGGAAGACAGAGAGGCCAGAAAGGCAGCGACCTGGATACCACTTACCACCATAAAAAAAACTTACCAGCATCAGCACGCACAAATCTCTCAGCGTTTCGTCTATGCTGGGTTTGGCAGTTGTCTGCCGCCGACGACGAGGGCAGTTTGGTTTCAGTTCCTAGTCAATCATATCCTTGAACCCTTCAAGAAAAAATCATATCCTTGAAAAAAAGTTTCCAGTCAATCTGATTAGAAAGTGAGAAAGGAGCCGGCGAGTTGCGATCCATGGACCACGGCTGCACTGTACCGACGTGCGGCCGGCCGCAAGATCAAACGGCCAAGACGAGGCAAGGAAGAATGACATTTTTACTCATCCCTAAGTATGTTATTCCTTCGTAGTACTCGTTAGCTTATCTCCCACCACTAGATTAATTTGTGCATTCAAACTACCAAAGCGTAATGGTAGAAACTACAAACATCAAAATCCTTTAGAATTCTGATTGTGCACACACGCTTGTAAGGCTAAAGTGGAGGAATTTGATACAACGGTCCCCTCCAATGAGATTATTGTTTTGTCCGGCGAGCTTTATTGCCGTAGAGCAAAATTCAGTCATATAAAAATCAAGCTTTTCTTTTGTATTGCCAAATCACATAACAACGTTTTGATATAAAAGCTATGGTGAAACTTCATATATTGCAATGTTTTGTCTCTACAATTTTTCTTCTAAGACAAAACGACACCCATTTAGGATTGTGTTGAGAAAAACAATCTAGTATGATTGTTACCTTCTTCAACCCCCCCCCCCCCCCCCCCCCCCCCCCCCCTATCTGTCAAAATCCTGTCCCTGAGTGTTGGTCATTGTACCCTAGTGACTAGCCTATTTATTTACTAGAAAAAACCTCTTGCTGCGGAAATTTTGGCATTTCATAAATAGTGCCCAAGAAATTTGTACAAACAAAGAACAAACTAGAGATGAAATTGAACTAAAAATCTGGAGGCTAACATTTTGCATGTTAACTGTAGAAACACAATTAGGTAATGTAAACGTAATAAGAACCATTACTAAAATGATGTTCTCACAGCCGGTAGTCTTTTCAGGCTTTGCAACCGTTGTAGTGTACGTACCAGTATAAACTAGCTAAATGCCCGTGCGTTGTTACGGAGTAATGGTTGTTGTAAGCGTGTGGTTTTCAACGTGTGTTTTAGTCAGAGATTTGGTTGAAATACGGTAACCTGAATTCCAAGTCCCCCTGTCGGTAAATGCCAAAAAATACTGGACGGTTTGAATTTCAGCCAGATTATTTATCCCAAAATTGTTTTTCTTTTCTTTTTTGATGTTTCAAGTTTGAATTTCAAATTTCCTATGGTAATCTCGTCCGGCAACGGACCGGTAATTTCCGGTAACCACCATGCAGATCGCTTGCTGCCATTTTCACTTAAGTGCCTAGCTTCTCGTCTACACAGCCATCGACAAGTTTCTCATCTTCTGCACCTCTTACAAATTTATAGTTTCACAACTCAGGGCGACAATTGTAATACCCTGAATTTTGAGTAGATTAATTTATTTGATTAAGATGAATTAGCTCGTGATTGTTCTATTTTGGCCATTCTCTTGTATTCTTGTATTTAAAATTAGATGTTAATTTGTGCATGCAATAGGAAAGTCGAGGAGTGGATCGTTCACAATTGCTTGTGCATTTCCACTAGCCAGTAGCATTTTTGCATGTCGATGGAGCTAGCTAGTAGTGGTACTGTGATGCTTTTGATCGAGCTGCTTGTACGTGCATGCATAGAGGATCTTCACCATGCATACGTGAGAGACTATGTCAGCCATGGTCAACGATCCGTAGAAGCTAAGGATGGCTAGATATTTTAGCTAGTAGCAGGCGGTCAAGCGGTTAGATATTTTGGTCAGCTCCTCACATATCCATCCATCAGTTATAAATAGGCTGCGCTGCTGCTGCTCTACTCTTCTCACTTCACACAAACTATCCATCGAGAGAGAACAGCCAGAGAAGCTGAGAGGAAGAGCGAGAAAGCGGCTAATTTTTTTTAATAATACTTTTTTTAATTAAATTCGAAAAAATATTACGCAAAATCACAAAATTTCAGAAATAATACGGCCTCGGCCTAGGCTGGGCCTGAGCCGACAGGTACTAATCGGCCCAGGCCTGACCGATAAGGGCCTGAGCCGATTAGTACTATCGGCCCAGGCCCTTATCGGCCAGGCCTGGGCTGATTAGTACCTGTCGGCTTAGCCTGGGCCAAGACCGTATTATTTGTGTAATTTATGCAAAATGCGTAATATTTATCAAATTTCTGTAAAAAAATGTATTATTAAAAAAAAATTAGCGAGAAAGCGTGAGATGAAAATAGAAGGAGACGCTGCTGGAATTAGTCTGCATATATGCATGCATGAGTGTGGACGATGCTACTGACCCACGCTATCGAGGAGGCGATCTGAGAAGAGGCGATCCGTTGGCTTGTGGTATTCTTTCAGCTAGGTCGTATGTCGATCCTAGCTAGTAGCTGGAGTGATCATTGTGGATATTATTCGCGTGCCACGACATAACAGTATTCGAGGCAAGTTTTTCTTACAACTCTCGTATATTTTGTACGATATGCTTTGATGTTAAGATGCGGGATACTCGAGTGGTACGAGCTTTGTGTTGATATGGGGCTAATGCGCTGGTGTTGTTACGGTGATGGATCCGTAGGAGCCACCGGTACGGGCCGGGCTTAGCACGTATTTTTGACATGTAAATGAACTCAATGTTTTTATAAAGAAAACTTGGTGTTACGAAGGTGAACATATTGTACCGATCGCAGTACAGGTATGAGACTGTCTGATTTCTCCGCGAGGGGCGGCCCTTGAATGGAAAGTGTCGGTGATATATCCGTAGGAGCAATCGACATGAGTAGGTCAGGGTGTCCGTGTCTTAGTAGGTCAATGAGCTCTGCTCGTTCTAGAATCATGTGCGGTTCTGGTCGAGACTGTCGATGTCAGAGTACCCCTCTTAAGAGTGTAAAAGCATGGAATTTCACCCCTGTGAGTCCCGGGGTGGGAACCTCACTTTCATGTGTGGCACCATGCGTTTTAATCTGCCTAATTACTTGACCACACAATGTTTTACTTGTATTTTGAAAACCTAGTGTATTTTACAAAGTATATGAAAGTGTATGGATTGTTTGCTGAGTATGATTTATCGTACTCACCCTTGCTTCATCTGTTTTTCTATGTCATCAGACTTCGTAGCGGAAGACGTTGTCACCCGAAGAGTAGGCTGGACCAGTGGGTGGCATGCGAATAGAGAACCTTTTATTTTTGTAATTGTAATAATCTTGTAAAAATGTGTAATTGAGCTACTTGAGATCCACTCTTTTGGTTTATGCATGCTTTTCTAGCCTTGCGCGTGTATATGCTTTCGGGTCTATAGGCGTGCGGCAGCTGTCATTCTTCTGGGCCGGGTCTCGGGGCCTGACAACAACTGCCATTGTCTCTGCTCCGACCAGGAAACCAGGTACTTTCAGTTATGCAGATGTATATACTTCTAAAACGACTACGCCTTCAATTACGCATAACTTTGTGTGCCAATTGATTGAGTTGGAAAAAAATTATGCTAGATCCAGTTGTAAGTTAGGAATAAATATCAACTCCGTCTCCGTGTATATGTTGCACCATATTTGTAGTTTCTTATAGTATCGTATGTCTCCCTCCGTTCCTAAATATAAGATGTTTTAGGTGTTTCACATTTTATCTAGATTCGAACTAAAATGAGTGGATATGTACATTAAACGTGTCTAGATACAATGCACAAAACGTATGTTCGGGTTAACCAAGCTATTTTCTCCTTCTCTCGATCTTTTCTCGTAACTCGTAAGTTGTGTGGCAGGTTCGTGGAGGGGCAAACGGATATGTCAGAATATTTTGGCTAGTTTGTTGGAGTTGCACACTCGTCTGTTTTGTATGGTGCCCGTTTTTGCGTTATCTGTTTTGCATGGTGATTTGTTGCATGACATGTGGTTTGTTAGGCGAATAACTCATTAGCTCTTTTTTAGTGCATGCATGTGGTGGCATTCTCTCTGTAATTTGGTAGAAGTGTGACACCGCAGTAGCAACTTTAATAGTAAAGATATATAAAGTGAGCAACCTGCAATATGCTTATCCTAAGTGACCTCAAAATAATCAAATAAGATCCATCGTGCATAAACTTTTGGTCTTGAAGCAAGTGTACTTCTGGCTACGGTCTTCCATTAGAGATCACAAATTATCTATCAAGATCTGCATGTTCAGAACATTATCTATCACAAGATCACGCCGACATCATAAAGAGCAAGGGCGCTGGGGCGGAGCTTAGTTCATGTTGGGAGGGGGGCGGTGTCCCCCCTCCCAAGTCAGGATGTAAGTGGCGGCGATGTGTGGTTAAATGGCGACGTGGCACCGCTTCATGCTCCGTGTCGTCTCACTAGTTCCGTGCGCGCACTCGTTGTCTTCACGCGACCACACGGTGTTTTTTGCTCAGCTGTGATTCAGTTTCGAACAGAGCTGTGAACATGCACGCGAGGACCCAGGTACCTATCTTATCTTATGTTGTCCATATCTAGAGTGATAAACAGAACTCGAGAATATGTTCATATCACGTTTCAAGTTGCATGGATCGAACGACATCCTCAACATGTACATATAACTTTTCTAGTTGTATGTGCAATCTTAAATGCGTCACGGTGACCAAATCTGCAATACCGGGTAACCTACAACTACTTACTCATGGTTGTTATTGAGGACGTCCCGCCGTCGGTTGGAGTTCTACTGCTTGTAACGCGTTGGAGCCACTGGCTCCAGTGGACTGTGCGGCGTTATCCGCTTTAGCTACACAATTGTAGCGGCTTGCTGCAATGTCCACATACGCATTTTTCGCTGGTGGCATATATGGGTCCGTTGGGCGCAGCTGTCACTAACATCCTTACCCCGGGTTTTGCATATGTATGAAGGATTTTTTTAAGAGAGTTAGATTTGTGTGGTTTAGCCCCTCCAGGAACTCATATAACCTATCCCCCCCGACAGACTCTGGCAAGCTCCGCCACTGATCAAGAGCATCACCGCCAAACAAGCTAAACTTGCAAAATTTGCCAAATCGTAACACAAATTGATTACCTATAACATGCTCACACAACATTATGAAGCAATACTAGCTCATACTACATAATGAGCTACAGATTCAAGCTGCAAGGGCTTAGGATCTGAGATAACCTACGACCATTGCAGAAGCGGAGGAGTCCGAACTCAGCTTGCCAGGAGGTAGAGCTCGGGGGGGGGGGGGGGTCAAAATAGGGCGAGCGAAATGGCAGACGATGACGAAATTTCTCCCAACGTATTTTTGCTAATGGGCACGAGCTCGCGCCATCTTCAAACTCATGGGAAATGATCCCCTGTTGTAGCTACCCTGTCATTTGAGTCCCTGACACATGGGTCCCACCAATGACGGAAAGACAGGAAACTGCAGGGTTAGCAATGTCAGAGGATCGATGTCGCAAACTCACACGAGTTCGGCGCCGCGTTCCCCCCGAAGGAGATATGCCCTAGAGGCAATTAATAAAGATATTTTATTTGTCATATCTCAATTGTTCGTAATAAGTTTTGTACCATGCTATAACGGTATTAAGAAGAAACATTAATGCACGTGTGGTATGTAAACAAATAGGTCCCTAGTAGCCTCTATAATAGTCCATTGGGCAACTGATGATCAAGGTTTCCTGATCATGGACATTTATGTCAACTGACAAAGGAGTCATATCATTAGGTGAATGATGTGATGGACACACACCCAAGATATAGAAATGTAGTGTTCATACCTTTGACCATGAGCTCATATCTAATCGCTGCTTCTGGAAGGTGTTTTGATTGCATCAAACGTCATGTCTTATTTAGCATGACAATAAAGGTGTCCCTTTCAGGTATCCGAAGGAAGTGGGAGAGGCGAGTGATCAAGAGCGGGATTTGACAATCCACATAGCAGGATAGATAATCTGGGCCCACTCGGTGAGATTACATCAATGAGCTTGCAAACATGTGACTAGGTCACGGGGATGTAATATCACAGACGAGTAAAGTTAGAATTGTCAAGTGACGAGATCAAGCTCGGTAATCGTGATACCGGAGAACGAGTCTCGGACAATCTAAGTATCGCTAGGCAAAAGGTTGAAACTGGACTTTTAAGGTTCAAACGATAAAAGACATTCGTAGACGCACAAGGACTGTCACGGCTATCCAGCCGCCGTTGATAGTCATTGATCAGAGAACGTGTCTCGATCATGTCTGGAGTGATCTCGAACCGCTAGGGCGACACACTTAAGGGTAGGTGACGTTTATTTAGATTGGACGTAGAGAAGAAAATAGAGAGAAGAACACCGGAAGTGTTCTGGTTGATATCCGACGGAGTTCGAGGCCCAGAGAAATGTTTTTGGAGCTGGAATAAATTAGATAATATGTGTTTAATATTAATTAGTGTAATTAATAGTTAAATACAATTTTATTTTATTTATTTTCGGATTTTTTAAGGTAGCCCACTTAAATGGGCATTTCCCATGGGGAGAAGGCCCAAGGGGGGGGGGAATTCGCCCCCAGAGGGACTCACGGCATGGCGCAGCCTAGGTGGGGGGCCCACCTAGGGCTGCCGCATCAAGAGGGAGGCGGGCTGGGTGTGGGGTTTAGTCCCACACCGCCCAGCCAATGCAATTGGCAGCCTCCCTTCCCTTTATATAGTGATGCCCAATGCCTTGGCAAAATATGTAATTCTCTCTCTCTCTCTCTCTCCCGGTTTAGACGTGGCTCCGCAATTGGGGCTACACACGGGTTGAGATTTTCTCCACCATACGCACACCGCCGTGCTGCTGGTTCTCTCCGGTCCAAGTCTTCTACTTCCGCTGCTCGGCTGGATCGGAGCCCGGAGGTCGTCATCTTCTCCGTACGTGTGTAAGCTCTACGAGGTGCTACACGTGTGGCACTGGAAGTACGTCTTCTTCCTCTACGCGACCTTGAGGTCAGCGTCGCCATCATCTTCGCCGCCCGTCTTCATCACGCGTCGTCATCGAAACATATCTTTTGATCGTCGACGCTTACGGTCTACAAGGGTATGTAAACCATTCCCTCCGTTACTTTATATCTGCATATTAATAGATCCTGGCTATTTCGGTTATCGTTGTTAGGAAAATTTTGTTTTCTGTCTACGATTCCCTTCAGTGGTATCAGAGCCGATCTATGCGTAGATATAGTAGTACGATTAGAACTTATGTTGAATGAGGGCATCGATCTTATAATTGTTTCCCTCTCGCGTGCACTTGCTTATGCCATCGGCATTGAGTTGATGAAGCGGCCCGAACCGACCTTACGCGTACGCTTACGCGAGATTGGTTCCGCAATTGACATATGGCTTATACCATATATGCGGCTGACGGGTGTATGTCTCTCTCAATAGACGGCTTGGCATTTTCAATGGAGGACCCGAAAGGGATATAAAATTGACAATTATTTGATCGGTGTTGTGGTTGTAGGTTTGTAGGTATGAAAGCGGTTCTATTTACGAAAGCCCTAAGCCACGTAAAATGCAAAAGATAAAGTAGAAAGCGCCTAACTTTATTTTGCGGGGGCAATGTGATATGGTCACGGTAAGTTTTATGACTTGTTTATAAACTGTCGGCGCAAAGGAGACCATTGGCGCAAGGACCATATCATGTCGCATTACATTTGATGTTATGTTATTGTGTGCATCTTATATTGTGTGTATATATATATATATATTAGTTACTCGGCGGTAGTAATATAAGATGATCCCTCCAAAATACCATATAGTGTTCTCCCTATAGCGTGCACCACTGAAAGTTCTCCGATACGAGGCAGGCCGTGACGATCGGGTGTCAGACGTATCTGTGTTCGCATACCGTGGGTGTAAGCCACGTTGCACAAGTAATACGCTATAGGTTATTTTGGCGAGCCTAGCATGTACAGACATGGCCTCGGAACACAGTGACCGAAAGGTTAAGCATGAGTCACATAGATGTTGTGATTGACATATCGATGTCTACCTTTGAAGCTATGCTATCGGTCGTGACGATCGGGGATAGTGTATCGGATGAGGATCGTGTAATCACTAAAACGATGCGAGGGATTTTCGTTTTGAGTGGGAGTTCTGGTAGTTTTATTTATTAAAACTTGAACCCATATTTTATTATGAACAAAGTCTTTATGTTTTGCAAAACCTTTGTAGATAATAACATGTTCGATAGACCTTTTAAACTTAGGCACATTCCTGCGATTGAGAAACTTAAAAGGTTGGGTCCAAACTTCATAGTTTTATACAGTAGCTTGAGGATACTCCTTGTTTCAAACCTTTTAGATTTATATGATATAAAACCCGCTAGGAGTTAAAACCGTAGATTCCGCTAAACAAAAGGATAATTTGGATTATCAAGTTTTGTGCGGATAATTCCATCATAGTTCAGTGTATGCTATGAACTCTACCATAGAGAATAAACTGTGGGTGCGTGTTGACAGATCGTGAACTTTTGGAATGGTCGTTGAGACTGATGATCTGTATCTACCGTAAATCAGGTTTTCTTCTCAACCAAGATGGAAGAGAACACTCGCATTAAAGGAGCACGTGGCAGTCATACTTGATGACATTAGTCATACTTGATGATATTGGTCATACTTGATGACAATGAGACGCCTCGCTCAGCTCGATCACTGGATGACAAAAAACGTTGCCAAATGCAAATGTTTTGTCATAGACTATGTCATGCAAGGGGAATCGTTCACCTTCATGAATTCTTGATTACGTTGAAGAATCAAGAAGATGAAACAGATCGTCGGGGAGTCATCAATGATGATGGTGTATATATGATATATGAGTTGTGAATGTTTTGCATAAACTACTTGCAGCAGTGACTAAGTTTTGATACTAGTCATGTTTTATGAAATCAAGATTTTCTACTTGAGTAGCTTGGAAGGATGAGGAGACAATGTGTGTTGATGATGGCAGGCAAATGTTGTGATGGCCATAGACACACTCTCTCTGCATATACCGATTTGGATTAATTTGGATTTGAACAAATTCCTTTTAATCGCTTGTTAGCATGATCGTTATAAGTGTGTCTTGCCTTGAGCCAGACAATTATTCATATATGTTAGTGACAAAATTATTGTCCTACATTTATGAGTGATATCTTTAATAATCATACACCGATTATGAATGGAGTGTTCTTACATGAATCCAGATGGTAGTAGCTGAAAGGACAAGGATGTCGCCTAGAGGGGGGGTGAATAGGCGATTAAAACTTTCCGGTTTAGGCTTGCTAATTGCGGAATAAAACTAGGTGTTTAAATTAACAAGCCAACAACCTAAGTAAATTAGGCTCACCTATGTGCACCAACAACTTATGCTAAGCAAGACAAGCAACAAGGTGATAGCAACAAGAATACTTCAAGCACGAAGGCTATCACAATGTAAAGTGCATAAGAAAAAAGCTCGGGGTGTAGAAATAACTGAGGCACTCGGAGACGAGGATGTATTCCCGAGTTCCTCCTTTTTTAGGGAGTACGTCTCGTTGAGAGGTGTGAGGCACCACAAAGGTCGATCTCAACGCCACAAAGGCTCACCTATTCTTCGATGAACCGCACCACAAAGGTTTGGTTCACCTTCCACTATCGGAATTCCTTCAAGGCGGAATCTGGAGCCTTTACAACAACAATCCGAGGCACAACCCACAATTGGATTGGGGCTCCCGAACGGCTACAAGTGACCACAAGAGGTCTCAACCACCACAAAGGCGCCTAGGGTCCAAAGACCCAAGAGTAACAAGCTCACAAACTTTCAACTTCCACGAATCCTCGTGGAGAGCACAAACCGATGCACAAAGCAATGGCAAGAGCACAAGTGCTCAAATCCTTCACTCTCAAATTTCAACAAAGCAACAAATGCTTATGGGGAAATAAGAGAGGAAGAACAATGGAGGAGAAACACCAAGAACTCCAAGATCAAGATCAACTAGGTTCTCCTCACTTAGAGGAGGAATGGATTGGTGGAAAATGTAGATCTAGATCTCCTCTCACTTTCCCTCAAAGATATGCAAGAATCATGGGAGGGATTGAGAGGTAGGCAAGCTTTTCCAAAGGTCAACAATGGAGGTGAAGAGGGGAAAAACGTGCTCTAGAGGTTAGGGAACCGTTGGGGAAGAAACCCCCTTAAATAGATCCCTTTAAAAAGTGCCCGTTGGGCAGTGCAGGGAGGCCGGCCTGGGGCCGGCCTCGGGGCTAGCCTGCGCAAAGAGGCCGGCCTGGGAGCCGGCCAGGCCGGCCTGGGGGCTGGCCATCCAGCAGAGGCGCCCGGTCTGGAGGCCGGCCTGGGGGCTGGCCACCCAGAACTCGAAAATGAAACGCCCATAACTTTTGCGAGAAAACTCCAAATGGGATGAAACCAATTTTGTTGGAAATATTAAGAACCATAAATAGAGTTAAGTTGCCACACATGGGAAGGTGTGGAACTTTTCTCAAGGATAAACCGATAATATTTCCAAGATGAAAATGCAACAAGTTTTTCATCCGGACTCAGTTTTCTATGATCTTGGGCTTGCTCCGAAGATAATCACAAGCACTACAAGATCATGCATATACACATCATGGTCCATCATGTGAGGAGGATAACACAAGAGGAGATTTTGACCTCTCTACAAGAGACGAACCGGTAAAACCTCCAACATCAAAAACACCACAAGGTATTCAAATGAAATCTGTTTTTGATGAACTAGAGCTTGGTATGGAGATGAACACAAACTCTAAATTCTCACATGGATAAAAGCCAAATAAGAACCAAGAAAGATGATATGCCAAGTATGCAAAGGTTTGAGCTCTCCACAAAGATGCGATCAAGTTACTCACTTGAGAGCCCCTCTTGATAGTACGCCGTCTATCCTATAACCCGTGTCCAAACTAACAACATGAGACCGGTAAAATAGAAACCCTATCAAGATAATACCTTTGCCTTGAGCATTCCACTTGAGCTAGATGATGACGATCTTGTCTCCCTCAAGTTGGAACACCTTTCTTGATTGTGCTTGCTAGCACATGCTTGATGAAGACTTCTCCAAATGCTCCCCATACACCAATATGAGAGAGCCTCGCTTAGCTCCATCTTCATGAATCCAGTTGCACTTCATCTTCTTATCTTGATATATATGATGGCTTGGAGATAACATGAAGTTCACTCAATCTTCTTTTCCAAGCCATGCTTGCACTAAGCTCAACTCTAGATGACCATTCTTTATATAAACCCTTGAATAGAGCATTAATCATCATGTAATCTTCTAGAGTCCAACACATGAACTCCAATCTTTTCCTATGGACAAGATCTACAAGAATAGCTCAATGCAAACATTAGTCCATAAGGATTGTCATTAATTACCAAAACCACGCATGGGGCAATGATACGTCTCAAACGTATCTATAATTTTTGATGTTCCATGCTTGTTTTATACCAATTGCTACATGTTTTGCATCTACTTTATATCACTTTTATACATTTTTTGGGACTAACCTATTAACAAGATGCCGAAGTGCCAGTTCCTGTTTTCTGCTGTTTTTGTATTCCAGAAAAGCTAGTCTGGAAATATTCTCGGAATTGGACGAAACTACACGGGGGTGCCTATTTTTCCAGAACACACCGACGGAGCGAAGGAGCAGCAGAGGAGGGCCACCAGGAGGCCACACGCACCAGGGCGCGGGCCCCCTTCTGCCGCGCCCTGGGGTGGTGTGGGCCCCTCGGGGTCCGCAGCCGCCGCCCTTTCGCCTACTTATTCCCCCCGACGCGAAAACCCTAAGTACCTGAGCAAATATCCACGAAAAGTTCCAGAGACGCCGCCGTCGTCAACCCTAGCTCGGGAGGGTTCAGAACCTCTTCCCGGCACCCTGCCGGAGAGGGGAATCGTCACCGGAGGCTTCTACATCGCCATGCCTGCCTCCGGAGTGATGCGTGAGTAGTTCATCCTTGGACTACGGGTCCATAGCAGTAGCTAGATGGTTGTCTCTCCACTTTGTGCCATCATGTTTAGATCTTGTGAGCTGCCCTACATGATCAAGATCATATTATTGTAATGCTACATGTTGTGTTTGCTGGGATCCGATGAATATTGAATATTATGTCAAGTTGATTATCAATCTATCTTATATGTTATTTAAGATCTTGCATGCTTTCCGTTACTCGTAGATGCTTTGGCCAAGTAGATGCTTGTAACTCCAAGAGAGAGTATTTATGCTAGATAGTGGGTTCATGTCTCCGTTTAACCTGGGACAGTGACAGAAAGTTCTAAGGTTGTGGATGTGCTGTTGCCACTAGGGATAACCTAACGATGCTATGTCCACGGACATATGTGTTTGTTTACATTACGCACTTTACTTAATGCAATTATCCGTTGCTTGCAACTTAATACCAACGGGGACTCGGATGACAACCCGGCGGTGGATTATTAGTCATAGATGCTGTTGGATAACGTCTATGTATTATGTCGTAATGCCCAATTAAATATCATAGTAGTCAACATGTCATGTATATGCATTGTCATGCGCTCACTATTCGTCAATTGCCCAGCTGTAATTTGTTCACCCAACATGTTAGTTATCTTTTATGGAGAGACACCACTAGTGAACTGTGGACCCCGGTCCATTCTTTTACACTGATTAAACAACCACAAACTGCAAACTGTTCCTTTTTCATTCTCTGCAATTTAATACTCATTTTCCACACCATACGTTTAATCCTTTGTTTTCAGCAAGCCAGTGAGATTGACAACCTCACTGTTTCGTTGGGGCAAAGTAGTTTGATTGTGTTGTGTGCAGATTCCACGTCAACAGTCCAGACTCCCTCACAGCTATTTTTCTGGCGCCGTTGACAACCTTCTGAAGAGTTGCTGCTCCTACTGGTTCGATAACCTTGGTTTCTTTCTGAGGGAAAACTTGCTGCTGACTACATCATACCTTCCTCTTGGGGTCTCCCAACGAACGTGTGTTTCACGTCATCAAGCTATTTTTCTGGCGCCGTTGCCGGGGAGACAGCAGTCTTCTGCAAGGGGAGTTTCACGCTTCCAATCTCTTTACTTTGTTTTTGTCTTGCTTAGTTTATTTTATTTTATCTTGTTTGCTTTCAATTATCAAAAACACAAAAAAATTAGTTACTTGCATCTAGTTTATTTTCTGTTTGGTTTTTATTATTTCATCATGCTTCTCCCTAAGTACACTTTAAAAGAAATATCTGTGGGTAGTGGGTCTATCATTGGAAGAGATAACATTGAGGAATTCTTAATCATGTTAGTATGGTTAAAGATTTTGAAGATAGATCCTTGGTAGAACTTGCTCCAAATTATGAAATTGCTACAGCTTCTCTAGTTCACATGTTGGAAGCTCGTTTGTCAACCTTAGTCCCATAATGCAGCACATGTTTCTAAAACTCCATGATACGGAAGATGGTGAAAAGAAAGATTTTGTTTTAGAAACCCTACTTAAAGAATTTGGTGATGTTGCTAGGGAAGCTAGAAAAGTTTTTATTAAATACAAGATGCTTGGTTATTGTATTGACGTTGTTAATACACTTGAAAAACTTGAAAAAGAGAGGCTCAAGTACACTAAGGAAACTAATGGTGAGGGGGAAGTTAAAATACCAATACCTTTTAAGCTTATAGGAATGCAGGAGGCACTAGAAAAGAATTTTGATTGGATTGTTCCTGAGAACCCATTTGATGAAAATGATGAGCCTAGAGGTATTGAGAAAGGGAATTCCGAAACTACATAGACAAGATAAATTGCATTGTTGAGAAAACTTCCGACCTCTTTGATGCTTCTTCACTTGGTAATACTTGATGCATGCTTTGTGCCTAGCTAAAAGGCGTTAAAGAAAAGCGCTTATGGGAGGCAACCCATTTTATTTTTCTGCAATTTTTCTTTTATTGAGTCAAGGAGTTTGTTTACTTCTGTAGCAACTCCTTTGTATCTTTATTTTCTCGCATTGTTGTGCCAAGAGTAGCCTCTAATGATAAGATGATGCTTAATTTTGATTGCTGCGCAGAAACAGATTTTTGCTGTTCACTGTACGAAATTCCTAAAATCACCAGATTGTTAAAAAATCTGAAATTTTTGTGCGTAATCTTTATGAATGTCTGAAACTTTCATTAGTTCAGAGTTTCTCGATCTGAGCGTCGTAAGTGCCTCGAAAAAATTCGTCTTTGCGGACTGTTCTGTTTTAGACAGATTATGCCTTTTTATTTTTGCATTCTCTCTTTTACTAGTGTTGAGTGAAATTCTTTTTTGGGTGGAAGAGCTTCACATAACATCAGTGGCTGTAGCTAATGTTTAAAGTAACAAATCATATTGCGTCTTTACAGAACATGTGAATTTTTGATTATGCACTAACCCTCTAATGAGATCTACTTTGAGTTTGGTGTGACGGAAGTTTTCAAGGGTCAAGAGAGAAGGATGATATAATAGGATCAAGAAGAGTGAAGAGCTTAAGCTTGGGGAGGCTCCCATGGATCTCCCCAGCATATTTCAAGAAGACTCAAGCGTCTAAGCTTGGGGATGCCCAAGGCATCCCCTTCTTCATCGTCAAAATTATCAGGTCATCTCTAGTGAAACTATATTTTAATTCTTTCACATCATATGTGCTTTTCTTGGAGCGTCTGTGTGTTTTTATTTTCAGTATTGCATTTTATTTTCAATAAAGCTTGACTGGACCCTAGCATTCTTGATTGGGAGAGAGACACGCTCCGCTTTTTCATGAGAATACTCCTATTCTTCACTTATATTTGTTGAGTATTCATATCTAGCGCTGTTCAGCTTTTAGCTCTTGTTTTCATGTATCTCTTGTCAGAGCTATTAGCTTTCTTTTGTAGAAAGTACTCTCTTGCTTCACTTATATTTGTTTGGAGAGTTGATGAAATAAATTGATTGGTGTTTGGTTGGTTCAGAAAATGTTGCATGTGGTAATTGGTATAAGGAAAAACTTGCTTAATCTTGTAGATCACTAAAATGGATAACTTGATGCTTGTCAATTGTTTTGAGTTAACAAGTAGATCATGATTAAATTGTGCATCACATGAGTTAAGCCTATTAGTGAAGAACTACCGTAAAGCTTGTTGAAAATTTGGTTTGCATCGGTGGTACCTCTAAGGTCTAGATATTTTCTAATAACAGGGTTTGGTTAACAAGGAAGACGGTATGAAGTCTTATAACGTTTGCAATATGTTTGTCATATAAAACTTGGTGTACGGGTTGATATTCTTGTTTGCTTACATAACCTTGCTAGCCTAAACTCTGTACTGAGAGGGAATGCTTCTCGTGCATCCAAATCCTTGAGCCAAAATCCATGCCATTTGTGTCCACCATAACTACCTATATGTGGTATTTCCTTGCCACTCCAAGTAAATTTTTCATGTGCTACCTTTAAATTATTCAAAATGTTATTATTCCCTTTTTGTGTCAATGTTTACTAGCTCATGAGGAATTAGTGTGGTTATTCTTTATTCTATTTGTCGAGTGGACTTTTACACCTGGACTAGTGGCATATACATCCGCTTATCCAATAACTTGCAAAAAGAGCTGGCAACGGGGTGCCCAGTCCCAATTAATTACAACTTTAACCAATTAATTCTCTTCACACTTTTGCCCTGATTCATCAGTAAGCAATGACAAACAGTGAAATACCTGAATGTGTGTAAACCAAAGAGAAAGAGGGATGATCTGCCTTGCTGGTAGAAATAACGTCCTTCATGGGAGCCGCTCTTAAAAGTCCGTTCGACAGGTAGAATACTGTTCTCACCCGCTACCATTCGTTGACAATTAACAAACACCTCTCAAAAATAGATACTCCTCCATGGTATGTGATTGATGGAAGGCACCCGAGGATTCGGTTAGCCATGGCTTGTGTTAGCAAGGTTGGGAGGAGTATCAAATATTTTATGCAATCTCTATATGCTTTCAAAAACCTAAAAGCTCTAGCACATGATTTAATCCCTGCTTCCCTCTGCGAAGGGCCTTTCTTTTACTTTTATGTTGAGTCAGTTTTCCTATTCTTTCTGTCTTCCACAAGCAAACACTAGTGTCAACTTTGTTACAACATGCGTTATATGCAATGTATTGGACTTGTTATACTACTTTGTGTTGACAATATCCATGAGATAAATATGTTGAAAGTTGAAGCAAATGCTGAAACTAAATTCTTCCTTTGTGTTGATTAAATACCTTTTGTTAGAAACTATTGCTTTATGAGTTAACACTTATGCAAAACTGTTTGATGCTTGTCTCGAAAGTACTATTCATGAAAACGTTTAGCTTGTGTGATTCATTGTTTACTCATTATCTATTTGTAGCAAATTATAGACCATTGACTTGGATCACTTCATTCATTTACATGTGCCTTGCAATATTATATGATCAAGATTATGATAGTAGCATGTCACCTCAAAAATTATTTGTTTTTATCGTTTACCTACTCGAGGACGAGTAGGAACTAAGCTTGGGGATGCTGATACGTCTCAAACGTATCTATAATTTTTGATGTTCCATGCTTGTTTTATACCAATTGCTACATGTTTTGCATCTACTTTATATCACTTTTATACATTTTTTGGGACTAACCTATTAACAAGATGCCGAAGTGCCAGTTCCTGTTTTCTGCTGTTTTTGTATTCCAGAAAAGCTAGTCTGGAAATATTCTCGGAATTGGACGAAACTACACGGGGGTGCCTATTTTTCCAGAACACCTGACGGAGCGAAGGAGCAGCAGAGGAGGGCCACCAGGAGGCCACACGCACCAGGGCGCGGGCCCCCCTCTGCCGCGCCCTGGGGTGGTGTGGGCCCCTCGGGGGTCCGCAGCCGCCGCCCTTTCGCCTACTTATTCCCCCCGACGCGAAAACCCTAAGTACCTGAGCAAATATCCACGAAAAGTTCCAGAGACGCCGCCGTCGTCAACCCTAGCTCGGGAGGGTTCAGAACCTCTTCCCGGCACCCTGCCGGAGAGGGGAATCGTCACCGGAGGCTTCTACATCGCCATGCCTGCCTCCGGAGTGATGCGTGAGTAGTTCATCCTTGGACTACGGGTCCATAGCAGTAGCTAGATGGTTGTCTCTCCACTTTGTGCCATCATGTTTAGATCTTGTGAGCTGCCCTACATGATCAAGATCATATTATTGTAATGCTACATGTTGTGTTTGCTGGGATCCGATGAATATTGAATATTATGTCAAGTTGATTATCAATCTATCTTATATGTTATTTAAGATCTTGCATGCTTTCCGTTACTCGTAGATGCTTTGGCCAAGTAGATGCTTGTAACTCCAAGAGAGAGTATTTATGCTAGATAGTGGGTTCATGTCTCCGTTTAACCTGGGACAGTGACAGAAAGTTCTAAGGTTGTGGATGTGCTGTTGCCACTAGGGATAACCTAACGATGCTATGTCCACGGCATATGTGTTTGTTTACATTACGCACTTTACTTAATGCAATTATCCGTTGCTTGCAACTTAATACCAACGGGGGACTCGGATGACAACCCGGCGGTGGATTATTAGTCATAGATGCTGTTGGATAACGATCTATGTATTATGTCGTAATGCCCAATTAAATATCATAGTAGTCAACATGTCATGTATATGCATTGTCATGCGCTCACTATTCGTCAATTGCCCAGCTGTAATTTGTTCACCCAACATGTTAGTTATCTTTTATGGAGAGACACCACTAGTGAACTGTGGACCCCGGTCCATTCTTTTACACTGATTAAACAACCACAAACTGCAAACTGTTCCTTTTTCATTCTCTGCAATTTAATACTCATTTTCCACACCATACGTTTAATCCTTTGTTTTCAGCAAGCCAGTGAGATTGACAACCTCACTGTTTCGTTGGGGCAAAGTAGTTTGATTGTGTTGTGTGCAGATTCCACGTCAACAGTCCAGACTCCCTCGACACTATTTTTCTGGCGCCGTTGACAACCTTCTGAAGAGTTGCTGCTCCTACTGGTTCGATAACCTTGGTTTCTTTCTGAGGGAAAACTTGCTGCTGACTACATCATACCTTCCTCTTGGGGTCTCCCAACGAACGTGTGTTTCACGTCATCAAGCTATTTTTCTGGTGCCGTTGCCGGGGAGTGGAAGCACTTCGGTTCAGCAGACTCCTATCTCCCCTTCGACGCCTATTTTTCTGGCGCCGTTGCCGGGGAGACAGCAGTCTTCTGCAAGGGGAGTTTCACGCTTCCAATCTCTTTACTTTGTTTTTGTCTTGCTTAGTTTATTTTATTTTATCTTGTTTGCTTTCAATTATCAAAAACACAAAAAAATTAGTTACTTGCATCTAGTTTACTTTCAAGTTATTTTCTGTACTGTTTTTATTTTTGCTAAAATGAGTACTCTGAGAACACTAAGTTGTGTGATTTCACTAGCACGAACAACAATAATTTCATATGCACACCTATTGCTCCACCTGCGGCTTCAGCAGAATTTTATGAAATTAAACCTGCACTTTTAAATCTTGTTATGAAAGAGCAATTTTCTGGTGTTAGTACTGATGGTGCTGCTGTTCACCTTAATAACTTTGTTGAATTTTGTGAAATGCAAAAGCTCAAGGAAGTAGATGGTGATATTATTAAACTGAAACTTTTTCCTTTCTCCTTGAGAGGACGTGCTAAAGAATGGTTGCTATCTTTGCCTAGAAATAGTATTGATTCATGAACTGTGGACCCCGGTCCATTCTTTTACACTGATTAAACAACCATAAACTACAAACTGTTCCTTTTCATTCTCTGCAATTTAATACTCATTTTCCACACCATACGTTTAATCCTTTGTTTTCAGCAAGCCAGTGAGATTGACAACCTCACTGTTTCGTTGGGGCAAAGTAGTTTGATTGTGTTGTGTGCAGATTCCACGTCAACAGTCCAGACTCCCATCAACAACACTATTTTTCTGGCGCCGTTGACAACCTTCTGAAGAGTTGCTGTTCCTACTGGTTCGATAACCTTGGTTTCTTTCTGAGGGAAAACTTGCTGCTGACTACATCATACCTTCCTCTTGGGGTCTCCCAACGAACGTGTGTTTCACGTCATCAGGCAACACATGCACTTTCAATCTCCCCCATTTTGGTAATTGATGACAATCCCTTTTACGAGGGTTTATATAATGAATTAAGCAACCATGCACAACAAAGAGCAAGGATGCAAGAGCATGAAAGGCAAATGCTTAAGAACGAAACTAAATCATAAACCCAAATTCCCTTAAACCCTCTAAAGTTCTCCCTCATTGGCATCGATTGCCGAAATGGGAAAAAATTAGAAGGCCAATATAGGAAGAGCCCCCCATAATGTGTGCGTTTCTCCTAACATGAGTGAAATCAAATGCACATATCCAATGACGAATATATGGAGGGTGATCAAACTATATCGAGGATCCAAAAAAAATTGCAAAAGAAATAAAAAAGAAAGATACTCCGACGAAAGAAGCAAGCAATCAAAAGGATCCGAAAAGTGCTCTAAAAATCAAGAGGGAACTCCCCAAGGTACGTGCACAAAGTAGGATTTTCATTTTAATATGTTGTGCACAACATGGAATCCTCACTCCCTCCTAGATAATTTAGAACACAAACCAAAGAACATCTAGCAAAAAGGTCCACAAGCTTATTAAGATGCAAAAGCATAACAAATAAAAAGCTTGTGCCATTTAGAAACCACCAAAGAAACAAAAGCAATAAGAGGTGGTCACTAAAGAATTGGAATACCAATTAAAGATGTAACTATTCTCATGTGTATAAGTTTCTAAGTAGACACCAATCACGAAGATATAAGTCCACAAAAAACATGCACACACAAAATAGATACTACGGTGAAGAACATGATATCCAAGTGGAAGTCATATATATACCAATAAGATCATTGCTTAAAAGCATAGCACAAAGCTCAATTTTATCTTAGAAGGATATAGATGAACTTCCAACACAATCTCATCATAGCATCAAAAATATCCACAAGGAAAAAAAGATAGGGATGCTCCGAGAAAGATAACAAGTATCACAAAGGCAAATGATTTTGAAAATCAATATTGCATATGAGACATTTGAGAAGAAATGCTAGATTAACATATTTGGGATTGGTGAATCAATAAAATGATTATGTATATTCCCCTTGATATGTAATCATCCCGGCTTGCTCACATTTGCAATAAAGATGTTTTGATAAAGACTTTGCAAGAACATATCAATTGCAAAAGGATTCATGCCAAGATACAACCTACACAAGGTTGAAAGCTAGAAAGTATGCATGAGATACTTGTTACCGAGATAGCATTGGTGATGTAGAAGATAAGAGTTCACGATCATCCGAGCTTGGCTCCAATAAGCACATGGTGATAACACCTTCCTTGTAAATGAGACAAGCTTCCAATGCATCTCCAATGTACCTAAAACAAATTCAAGTACAAAATGGTACCCAAACTCATTGGGTCCAAAGTAGTTAGAGCAACTACAATACATAGGACAAACTCCACATAAATATGTGCATATTGATATGAAATTGAATTTCATGCACATCTTAGCCATTTAGGATTTGATGGAGTTTATCCTATATATTGGATCAACGAAAGTAAGCATGCCATAAGATATACATATAGTAAATATGCATGCACAAGACTTTCAAGAACCAAACGAGATACAATTTGGACAAAACACCAATTAAACCAAGAAAGCACACACAAGTGTGACAAAAAAAGAATTGTCCAAATTATATCAAAACCCAAATCAACACATGATTGAAGATACCACTTTGAAAAGAGCCAAATGAAAGTAAGATACCAATTGATGAAAATCATCAAGGAATAAACCAAACCCTCTACACTTTTCATGATGGCACAAAGTACCAAACGAAAAATGTTTGTCTTCCAAGAGACACGTCATCGGGATCAAATACCAATTGAAGACAACTAATGTTCAAAAGCATATAGGATTGCTCCCCCAAGATTTGTGCATTATTTATGATCTTGCATTTGAATACAAAATGCACACAAATGGGATCATCACTCTCCATACATATTATTCAAACACTAGTCATGTTCAAGGAAAGCAATAAGATGCAAAACCAATTTAAAGAATGATGTTCTACTCAATGTAGGATAGCTTCCCAAGAATAGTGCATTATCAAAGTATGATTTTGAATGTAAATGCACAAGAATGGATCATTGCTTTTCCTAACTCAAGAAAGCACAAACAAATTTTGAGTAGAGCAACAAGGATCCAAAAGATACAAGGAAGACAAGAGAGTTAGATCAAACAAATCCTTGGCAATAAAATAAGGCAATTCAAAGCAAGAGCCAAAGTGAAGATGGTCCACAAATTTCACCACACATATGAGTATCACTTGTCAGGACAAGGAGTATATAGAGATATTTCTCGGTGGTATATAGGAATGATATTGAAGACCAATTTCACAACAAATAAGCATATGGCAAAGGATAAGATTTAAAAGCCATGCTTATAAATAGATATTCTTGATAGCTTCAAATATTCACGCGATCATGCAAAGCAACTCAAAGAGTAGCTTGAAGCAATCGGTTTCCCAAAAGATATATGCGAACATATTTGGGGAAAGCCATACCAAGAATTCCATCACAAACAAGATCCAAAGGTGAGAGAAAAACATTTAAGCAAATGGAACTTGTTTGAGAAACATGCCACATAGGAATAAGATAATAACAAATCAATTCTAGGTGGCAATACCTCACATGTTCACATTTTCTAGGTTGTAATATGCACAAAGCTTATTACTCCCCCATAATGTGATAATCCAATTTTCTTAAAAGAGGCAAAAAAACCAACTAGAGAAATTAATGGACATTATAGAATTTGAATTTCTCATGAGAATGACATACCACATAGAGAGTAGATAATATTGATATATCAACACTAAGTGGTATTCCTCATGTATACACATTTTAGGATTGTGAAGTGCACGAAGCATATCACTCCCCAAAATAGGATAGTCCATTAATCTCTAAAAAGAGAGCCAACAAGATAAGATATCAAATAAAAGCAATAAGGCTCAACACAAGTAAATGGTGTGCAAACCAACATACACATACTTGATTACTCAAGATAAGTAAGTAGAGAGCACAACACATACAAACACTAGCAAGGTACAAAACCTAACACATGCAAGGGTGCAAGCAACTTTCAATGTATATATGATTTAAATAAAAGTTACCGCAAGGAGGAACATTGGATATGAGATAGAACAATATAATCCAAATGACTTGGCTTGAGAGAATATAATTGATGAAGATCCCTTAATTCTTCATGATGTAGCCAAGTCTCCAATGCCCTCCAACAACACCTATTGATCAAGTTTTAGCTTGTTGGTCCCCAACCAAGTTGGGTCCTAAGAGGTTAGTCACAATAGGCTTGGCAACCCAAATGGTTCTTTTCTTGACACCACTTTGAGCAACATATTTGGCAAACACATTGCCAACCTTATCCTTCCGAAGAGAATAAACATCATCAATATAATGGGGTTGGATAAGGTACCATTAGTGCATGAAGAAGCAAAGTGGCCCTTCTCACGGCATAGTAGCAACATTGCTTCCTCCTTCTTCTTAGTTGGAATCTTGACTTGAGGAGGAGCTTGATTCTTCTTGGGAAGGTTGTTTTCAACTTGAGGAACTTGAGTTTGAACTTGAGGCCGCTTCCCTTGTTGCTTCTCACTAAGAGGCTTCTTCTTCAAAGGGCAAGATCTAACATGGTGCCCTTCAACTTTGCACTTGAAGCAAACAATCTTGGCCGAATCCTTAACTTGTTCTTGGCCCTTGTTCTTCTTGATACTTGGACTTGTTCTTGTTTTGGAGTTGAATCCAAGTCCACTCTTGTCATTGGGGCGTCTTTGAACACTCAACACATTGTCAAGTGTGGACCTCCCAACATGACGCTTTTCCAAGTCTTTCTTCAAAGAAGTGACTTGGGCCTTGAGCTCTTTAATTCCTCTACATGGTTAGTATCAACACAAACACTAGAGGAAGTAGATGCTTCATTGTTAGAGCAACAAGGCAAGGAAGGTAATTCATCACAAGATTTAGCAATAGTATGTGAGTAGAATTACTAGGACTAGCACATGGCAATAAAGCATTGTAGAGGAAGTTGTGCCATTGTCCACATGAGGCTCACAAGATGTTACCTTTGACATAATAGCCTCATGAGCTAACTTTAGCTTAGCATAGGATGCTAGAAGATCATCATTAGAGCTAGAGAGCTTTTCATGACTTTCTTCCAATTTCCTATACTTGCTAGTTAGCAACTCAAGTTGAGCCCTTAGCTCAACATTCTCCTTCAAAATAGATGCTTCACAAGAAGTGGAGTTAGTAGCACAAGCATCATCAATATTAGAAATGGAAGAAGACAACTTGGCAAGCTCATCATTTTTAGATAGTTGAGTTTGGAGTTGATCATGAGACTTGATAAGGAGAGAGTGTTCACTTTCTAAAGCCTTGTGAGCTTTGTCAAGTCTCTCTATGTCCTCAATTAGTCTAGCATTGCCAACACCAAATTCAATTTTTCCTTTTTAAGCACTTTATATTTTGCAAGCATGATCTCTTTCCTTAATGATTTTAGCAATAATAAGATCATTTGTTTCATCAAGAGATTCAAGTTTCTCCTCAAGAGACACTCGAAGCTCTTGCTCTTCCTCAAGGCATTCTCTAAGGATGCTTTTTCCATAGCATCCTCTCTCTCAATTTTATATTTCTCATCAAATTGAGTTTCCAAGTCCTCAATGATTTCCCTACTCTTAATAGCATAAGAATGATTTCACATAGAGGAGGGATAGCTTTGCTACCTTTGGGGAGAGCACCAAATACCATCTCACCCTTCTTTGTTAAGGATTCAACATCCATATGTTCTCCATAAGACTCCTCATCCACATCATCACAAGATGTAGAGGGTTCCAAAGGTGGAGATACCTTTGAATCTCTAGCCATAAGGCAAAAGTGGGTAATGGACGTTGATGATGAAGAATTACTTGAAGCACCATTGAGGTCCATGTCTTGTCTCAACAAATGTTGGGATTCCTCTACATTGTTAGCCAAACAAGTACTAGAGGATATGGAAGCATTATTTTCATGACCACAAGACATAGAGAGCATATCATCATGAGATTTAGTTAAGCAACTATTGCATGATATGCAAGGACTAGCAACACTAGCATGTAAAGAATTTGGAGTGCTAGAAGTATTTAAGTCCAAAGATAGAACATTGCAATTTCTATCACCACTCACCATATCATTACCTTGTGACAAATCACATGTTGGTGAAGTGGAAAAGTTGTGAACTCGTCACGGCCGGAGGTGGAGGGAGAACAATCATCCTCATTAATATTGGACCTTCATATTTATCTTGAAGCTTGGTCCATAGCTCATGAGCGTTCCGAAAAGGCATGATTGATGCAAGAAATACATCGCTCAAAACACATATAAGACCATTAGAAACAAGAGTTTCGAGATGAGAGTTTTCCTCATCCTCTAAAGATAATTCTTGGGAATCCTTTGGAGGAGAAAAACCCACATCTACAATCCTCTTAATATAATTTGGACTCATGGCCCTAAAAAGATTAAGCATGCGAATTTTCCAAACATCATAATTTGTGCCATCGAATATAAGAGTGGGATCGTGCACTAATTCTCTAAGCGACATTTTACTCTCTAGGCGGTAAAGCCCAAAAAGAGAGCCGAGCCTCTGATACCAATTGAAAGGACAAGAATGTCGCCTAGAGGGGGGGTGAATAGGCGATTAAAACTTTTCCGGTTTAGGCTTGCTAATTGCGGAATAAAACTAGGTGTTTAAATTAACAAGCCAACAACCTAAGTAAACTAGGCTCACCTATGTGCACCAACAACTTATGCTAAGCAAGACAAGCAACAAGGTGATAGCAACAAGAATACTTCAAGCACGAAGGCTATCACAATGTAAAGTGCATAAGAAAAAAGCTCGGGTATAGAAATAACTGAGGCACGCGGAGACGAGGATGTATTCCCGAGTTCCTCTTTTTTAGGGGAGTATGTCTCATTGGAGAGGTGTGAGGCACCACAAAGGTCGATCTCAACGCCACAAACGCTCACCCTATTCTCCGATGAACCGCACCACAAAGGTTTGGTTCACCTTCCACTATCGGAATTCCTTCAAGGCGGAATCCGGAGCCTTTACAACAACAATCTGAGGCACAACCCACAATTGGATTGGGGGCTCCCGAACGGCTACAAGTGACCACAAGAGGTCTCAACCACCACAAAGTCGTCTAGGTCCAAAGACCCAAGAGTAACAAGATCACAAACTTTCAACTTCCACGAATCCTCGTGGAGAGCACAAACCGATGCACAAAGCAATGGCAAGAGCACAAGTGCTCAAATTCTTCACTCTAAATTCCAACAAAGCAACAAATGCTTATGGGAGAATAAGAGAAGAAGAACAATGGAGGAAAAACACCAAGAACTCCAAGATCAAGATCAACTAGGTTCCCCTCACATAGAGGAGGAATGGATTGGTGGAAAAGTAGATCTAGATCTCCTCTCACTTTCCCTCAAAGATATTCAAGAATCATGGGAGGGATTGAAAGGCAGGCAAGCTTTTCCATAGGTCAACAATGGAGGAGAGAGAAGGAAAAAACGAGCTCAAGAGGTTAGGGAACCATTGGGGAAGAAAGCCCCTTAAATAGGTCCCCTCAAAAATCTGCCCTATGGGCAGTGCAGGGAGGCCGGCCACCCATCCGAGCCAGCCCGCCTGGGGGCCGGTTACCCAGCCGAGCCAGCCGGCCTGGAGCCTGGCCTGGCCAGCCTGGGGGCCGGTCACACAGCCGAGGCACCCGGCCTGGGCTGGCTGGGGGCCCGACTCGCCCGGCCTGGGAGCCGGCCTGGCTGGCCAGACAGACAAAACAGATAAAACCTGAAATGCAATAACTTTCTCGTTCGAACTCCAAATCAGGTGAAACCAATTTTGTTGGAAATATTAAAAACCATAAATAGAGTTAAGTTGCCACACATGGGAAGGTGTGGAACTTTCCTCAAGGATAAACCGATAATATTTCCAACATGAAAACGCAACAAGTTTTTCATCCGGACTCCATTTTCTATGATCTTGGGCTTGCTCCGAAGATAATCACAAGCACTACAAGATCATGCATATACACATCATAGTCCATCATGTGAGGAGGATAACACAAGAGGAGAGTTTAACCTCTCTACAAGAGACGAACCGGTAAAACCTCCAACATCAAAAACACCACAAGATATTCTAGTGAAATCCGTTTTTGATAAACTAGAGCTTGGTATGAAGATGAAGACAAGATCTAAATTCTCACATGGATAAAAGCCAAATAAGAACCAAGAAAGATGATATGCCAAATATGCAAAGGTTTGAGCCCTCCACAAAGATGCGATCAAGTTACTCACTTGAGAGCCCCTGTTGATAGTACGCCATCTATCCTATAACCCGGTCTCCAAACTAACAACATGAGACCGGTAAAATCGAAACCCTATCAAGATCATACCTTTGCCTTGAGCATTCCACTTGAGCTAGATGATGACGATCTTGTCTCCCTCAAGTTGGAACACCTTTCTTGATTGTGCTTGCTAGCACATACTTGATGAAGACTTCTCCAAATGCTCCCCCATACTCCAATATGAGAGAGCCTCGCTTAGCTCCGTCTTCATGAATCCACTTGCACTTCATCTTCTTATCTTGATATATATGATGGCTTGGAGATAACATGAAGTTCACTCAATCTTCTTTTCCAAGCCATGCTTGCACTAAGCTCAACTCTAGATGACCATTCTTCATATAAACTCTTGAATAGAGCATTGATCATCATGTAATCTTCTAGAGTCCAACACATGAACTCCAATCTTTTCCTATGGACAAGATCTACAAGAATATCTCAATGCAAACATTAGTCCATAAGGATTGTCATTAATTACCAAAACCACGCATGGGGCAACACATGCACTTTCAGTAGCTCCCACATTTATAACATTAATGCCAAAGGATACAAACTTAATAATGACACCACATTATTGTGGCACTAATGTTTTAATTAATGTCAATGTTATATGCATTAAGATGCTCCATTCAGATGGACCTCCAAGTCCTTAGATTTTGATCTTTTGATACTTGCAAAATAACTAAGACACCGTTTTCTGAAAACAAGCATTTAACTTATTGATAATCATACATAATGATGTGTGTGTGGATCAATGAAGTATGTTAACGTGTAGTGGAAATCATTATTTCGTAAACTTCACCAATGATTTGAGTAGATATATGGATATCCACTTAATGAAATGCTGGTCTAAAAAGTTTGATTAGTTCAAACAAGTTCGGAGTGAAGTAGGAAAAATAAACTTAACAAGAAAATCAAATTCCTACGATACAGATCGAGGAAACAAAGATTTGAGTTATGAGTTTGGCATATCATTGGAAGACTTGTGAAAAGAGTTCCACAAATTACACCGCATGGAACACCACAATGTTATGGTGTGTTAGGACGTGATGCATGTAAAATGCATACATGAACTTTGCATTATTTTACTTATATTCCAATCATATTTGCATCATATAAGGGTTATATCAATGTTTTATAATGATTTTGGGAATACTTCATAGTTTTCCCATTTATTTGGAATTAACCCTGTTTTCCAGAAAACGTCTTTTTTAGTGTTTCAGACTTTCCGGGAGCTTCGGGACTCCAAAAAGGGCAAGGTCAAAGAGCACGGTTCAGAATTTTCGAGACGAACGCAATGGGCAAAATGAAGGCCAGAAGCCCAACCAGCTGGAAATAGAGGGCCCCACGCGGCCTAAAATCTGGCCGCGTGGGCCTACCTATTTTGGGCCTCGGAGCTCCGGCCGTCGATCTTTCTCCACCGACTTCGTCTTGACCTAAAAACGCCTATAAAAAAGGTCCCTGCGTTTCGCGAAAGGAGGCGGCGGAGAAACACAAAACCACGAAACAGAGAGACAGAAGGCTGCCGCCGGAGAAGATCGGAGGGGGGAAACGCCGCCGGAATCACCTCCGGAGGGCTCCACCCCCCTCCGGCGTGTTCATCATCAACATCTACAGCAAGAACTTCTCACCATCATCACCATGATGAAGGGGGAGTAGTCCACCCCCTGGACTAGGGTTTGTGGTGGTAACTTTTGTATCTCTCCTCTCTCTTGAGCTTCACTAATTAGTACCGTATGAGCTGCTGAACATGATTACGGTCATCTATGTAATACCTTTGTGGTGAATATTGTGGTGTGAGATGATTTGTTATGCATTTACCGTTGTGTTGGAGCTTTTGTGATTTGTCATACTTTGAAGTATGATGTATGTGGGTACGGGATGGCCGATGTGACACGGCATAGGTATTGAGTGACACAGTACCGCCCAACATCCTTTATCTGGGGGTAAAAAGAAAGAGTATGATGTGGGAGTGAGAGAAACCACGCTAGCCTTACGAGGGGTGACCTAGCAACACAAATGAGTATTTCTTTCAACTATGTGTTTTAGGACATATAGCCGTCATAAAAAGCTACCATTAAAACATGACAATTGTGTGTACTTTATCTATAACATGATGATCACCGTAGATGAGAGAGAGAGAGGATTAAGTGAACCCATGAACCATGTCCATTGTTCCTATAAGAAACACACACTTGAGCTTGTCCTCTTGCTACATAGAGGATTGGGCTTTCTCTCTTTGAGAGCTTTCACTTGCTACTACCTTTGTCTTGTCCTCTTGCAAAGAAGAGGATTGGGACACTTTTACATCCATCAAACCAACCATCTTGTTCTCTAAACTTGTTTAGTGCATAATCAACTAAAACTTGTGACACTTTAGTTGTAGGGAATAGATAACTTTTCCTTCTTGCTCCTGCGGATCGATACCTTACTTCCACATTGAGAGGTGCTACAGTGATCCCTTGCTCTTGGGGGTTATCAAGTACTTTTCTGGCGCCGTTGCCGGGGAGCGTAGCGCTTAAGTTTCTATTCTTGTGTGCACTAGACTAAGCTTGGGGAGGTTCCTTTTATATCTTGCAATCATCTAAGCTTGGGGAGGTTCTTTAACTTGTTTAATGATACTATGTCTCCCATTTATGATGATGAATATGATATTTTCAGTCCACCCACTATTGAGTATAAAGTTTATTGTGATTATGATATGCCTCCTATATATGATGATTACAATGATTATTATGAATGTTTTACTCCCACTATTCCTAATGAAACTGTTTATGCTTATGTGGAGAGTAATGATACTTTTATGCATATGGATCATGATAAGAATGTTTCATGTGATAGCTATATTGTTGAGTTTATCAATGATGCTACTGAAAGTTTTTATGAGAGAGGGAGACATGATTTCATATATCTCAAAAATATTAAGTCTTCTCTCTTTTTGTTGAAAATTTTGAAGTTGCACTTGCTTTGCCTTCCTATGCTAGTCACTTTGTGCTTTATTGATTTATTTTCTTACAAGATCCCAATGCATAGGAAGTGGGTTAGACTTAAATGTGTTTGATATTTGCTTCTTGATGCTCTTTTATATTCAACTCTTATTCCTATGGGAGCATCATTAAAACTATCAAGCCTAGCTATATGGCTATAAAGAAAGCGCTTTGCGGGAGGCAACCCGGTTATTTTTGTGTGTGATTTTCTTTGTGTCCTCTTGCTGTAACAAGAGATTTGTGTCTAGTTTAGTTTCTGGAGTTTTAATAAAGTGCCAAGTTTTACCCATTTTGGTTTGAAAAGTTGCTTATAGCGTTCGGAGATTTTATTCCTGCACGAATCAGTGCACGGTATGATTTTTAATTCTTATTCTGTAACTCCGAATGAGCTCATATTTGAACTGTAGTTGCAACTTTTCATCCTCTGTATGCATGAATTTTTTCGGAATTTTTCGAGAAAGTTTGGTGGTACGTTTTGCTGCTGCTGTTTTTCTGGACAGATTCTGTCCCATTTTGTTTGATGCATGCTTTGAGCTTTTAAGTTGAATCTTTTTGATCCAATTGAGTTTATGAGTAGGCATACAACATTATACACTTTCTGGACATCTCATATGAATTTTTGTTCAAGGATTATATGCAGCAAGAAACCTATTTGTTTATCACTATTAATGCACCCCACAGAAAAGAAATGGGAGAAACGGTGTTTTGAAGTTTTTTCACAGGGATTGGAGGAGATGCACCAAGAGCTATCCAAGGATGGTGAAGACCATAAGCTTGGGGATGTGAAGACAACCCCGCTGGACCTACACACTCTCGGTTTGCACACGTCCAACTTCTGTTTTTCGATCGAAACACTTTATCGCATAAACTTGGAGCGTTTTTTGTTTGTTTTGTTTGAGTCTTGAGAGACCACCACACTATCATTTATATATGAGAGAGCTACTGGAAATATGGGTTGAAATATGTTGGATGCTTTTATAAGATTGGGAAAAGGGATGTTTGAGTTGATTTTTAATGATACATATAGTTGCATGATTCATGAGCTTGTTTATGAGTAATAGTTTGCAAATTCTTTTTAGAGCTATCACTTATTCATGTTTTGGTGCTGATTGTTATTTTACTTGGTTTAACATGGATTAGTTAGTTCTATGGACACTCATGCATGCATCTAGATGGTCAACTTTCTCCCTTTTGCTAGCCCAAACATTCCAACAAGTAAAACTTGTTTCCAACACCTTCAACCAAAGTTATTCCAGTGAGTCCACCATATCTACCTACTAGCTATATGCTATTCCGAGTATGTTCATCATGATATTTGTGTTATCTATACCTCTGAATGAAAATGATTATGTTATTGATTGCCATGGGAAAAGTTGGTTATATAGCTCTCACGAACTTGATGCACATTTTACTTCATTGCAATAAATAAAACATGACCCATTGTGATTAAGATTATGATGCTAGTGGCTTGATAAATGTTCGGTTGGAGTTAGCCCATATGTGCTGTCACATGCAAAGCTTTCAACATGCTCCTTCATCTCATTTAGTTGATATCATGTACTTTTGTTTATGGATGCCTATCATGGTGAAATGAGGTGGAAATGAAGTAGTTTAAATGAGTTTGTATAAATGGTTAGAGAGACGCCTGGGCCGCTAATCTAAGCCATGCATCATTCATGGTGGAAATTTACTTACATGCTATGGTGAACCTTCTGTGATACACCTTATAATAAAAGCTATTCCAATGGTAAATAAAAAGGGTGTTGAGGTTGTTCATCTTGTTTGTTTGTCTTGTCATTTTGATATGGGCTTGTTCCATATCCTGGGACAAGAGGTACCCCAGTTGACGCTCTTGATGATACTATTATTACTTACAATGATATATAACTTGAACTTGCTTTGTTTCCTAAGTTGAGTAATCATGGTGTAGGTACTTGTATTCAAGGGGCATGAGACACCTAACCTTTACTTTGTCAAGCACACTACTCATATTTGCTCTCACATTAAACTATAATCATTCAAGATGCTATGATAGGGGAATGAGAGCTTGACACCAAGTATTACCACATTGCAATCATTAACTTAAGTAGAAGAGTTTGGAGTTAGATGAAACTTATGCATGCTTTACCTCTACTCACTTATACATCTTTCCAAAGTGTCCACCTATCATATTCAGATTTTCATCATCACTCTATGACCATGTAGGATGTCCATACTTATCATTATGCATACATGTGTCCATACTACTATCTGTTATGTTACACTTTGTGAACTATCATGAACATCCTTGTCTTGAATACTTGATATCACTTCATAAACTATTTGCATATTGCTACTCCTTTGAAGAATGAATCATTTGACTATGTAGCAATAGTAATCATCTTTGATATCCATTGTTAGTATTAAATTGCAAAGTCCATGTTAGTTTTATCACCTTCATACTCGAGGACGAGCATGGTTAAGCTTGGGGATGTTGATGCATGTAAAATGCATACATGAACTTTGCATTATTTTACTTATATTCCAATCATATTTGCATCATATAAGGGTTATATCAATGTTTTATAATGATTTTGGGAATACTTCATAGTTTTCCCATTTATTTGGAATTAACCCTGTTTTCCAGAAAACGTCTTTTTTAGTGTTTCAGACTTTCCGGGAGCTTCGGGACTCCAAAAAGGGCAAGGTCAAAGAGCACGGTTCAGAATTTTCGAGACGAACGCAATGGGCTTAAATGAAGGCCAGAAGCCCAACAGCTGGAAATGAGGGTCCCACGCGGCCTAAAATCTGGCCGCGTGGGCCTACCTATTTTCCTCGGAGCTCCGGCCGTCGATCTTTCTCCACCGACTCGTCTTGACCTAAAAACGCCTAAAAAAAGGTCCCCTGACGTTTCGCGAAAGGAGGCGGGGAGAAACACAAAACCACGAAACAGAGAGACAGAAGGCTGCCGCCGGAGAAGATCGGAGGGGGAAACGCCGCCGGAATCGCCTCCGGAGGGCTCCACCCCCCTCCGGCGTGTTCATCATCAACATCTACAGCAAGAACTTCTTCACCATCATCACCATGATGAAGGGGGAGTAGTCCACCCCCTGGACTAGGGTTTGTGGTGGTAACTTTTGTATCTCTCCTCTCTCTTGAGCTTCACTAATTAGTACCGTATGAGCTGCTGAACATGATTACGGTCATCTATGTAATACCTTTGTGGTGAATATTGTGGTGTGAGATGATTTGTTATGCATTTACCGTTGTGTTGGAGCTTTTGTGATTTGTCATACTTTGAAGTATGATGTATGTGGGTACGGGATGGCCGATGTGACACGGCATAGGTATTGAGTGACACAGTACCGCCCAACATCCTTTATCTGGGGGTAAAAAGAAAGAGTATGATGTGGGAGTGAGAGAAACCACGCTAGCCTTACGAGGGGTGACCTAGCAACACAAATGAGTATTTCTTTCAACTATGTGTTTTAGGACATATAGCCGTCATAAAAAGCTACCATTAAAACATGACAATTGTGTGTACTTTATCTATAACATGATGATCACCGTAGATGAGAGAGAGAGAGAGATTAAGTGAACCCATGAACCATGTCCATTGTTCCTATAAGAAACACACACTTGAGCTTGTCCTCTTGCTACATAGAGGATTGGGCTTTCTCTCTTTGAGAGCTTTCACTTGCTACTACCTTTGTCTTGTCCTCTTGCAAAGAAGAGGATTGGGACACTTTTACATCCATCAAACCAACCATCTTGTTCTCTAAACTTGTTTAGTGCATAATCAACTAAAACTTGTGACACTTTAGTTGTAGGGAATAGATAACTTTTCCTTCTTGCTCCTGCGGATCGATACCTTACTTCCACATTGAGAGACGCTACAGTGATCCCTTGCTCTTGGGGGTTATCAGGACGTCGTAATCACACTCTATTGGATAGTGTGTGGTAAATAAAATCTCTTATCGAATTATTGTGATCATTGAAGTCATATGTTAGAAACAAAACATTCACGTTTGATAATAAGGAAACCATCTAAATCCGTGGAGGCAATACCATATGAGTGATGGCATGGCTTTTAGCCTAGATTGTCGTTTCGATATTTTAGTGTTTTGATATGATCAAACCTAAAATAGATAAATTCATCTTTGTAAAGTATCTAAGAAATCAGTTGGATACATTTCTCACGACAAAGGCAAATTTGTTGTCGGAACATGCCTTGATCAAGAAATAGTTTCTTGTCAAAAGGGCATAAGTGGGAAAGAGAGTAGAGCAAGACGAAGTTAATGAACTTTCTCTCCGGACATCAGAGTGGCGCAACGGAAAACGTTCCGGTATCGTCCTCCACAACTGGAAGGAAGCTGATGATAAATGATGATGATGCTCTGAGCTCATACTAAGGTCGTAGGCATATGAGAATGTGTTTCGCACTGTGTGATACAACAATCTTGTTATGAACATCATGTTAATAGAACATGACAAACCTACGAACTACAAAGAAGCGATGGTAGACCTAAGTCCGAAAAATGGCTATGAGCCATATATAATCCGAGATAAAATCCATGTACGATTACCAAGTAAAGACTTGGGTAAATCTTCTTGATGGGCTTCACGCCGTTGAGAGTAAATGGAATTTCATACAAGCTAGACGCTGACGGAAAGGAAACCGTCTATAAGGATCGATTTGTCACAAAACAGTTTTGACAAATTCAAAAGTTGACCACAACGAGATTTTGTCACAAGTGGCGATGCCTAAGTCTGTTTAGGATTGTTCTAGCAATTATTTTCAATTGAGAAATTGATGGATGGATAAAGAAACTGTGTTCCCTAATGGCAACATTAATGAAGAGTTGTAATTGGTACAACAAGTAGGTTTTGTTGATCCTAAGGATGCTAGACACCTATGCAAACTTCAGTTATCCATTCATGGGCTGAAGCAAGCATATCGGAGCTGGAATCTTCACTTTGATAATTGGATCAAAGGATTTTGGAGTCGTCCAAAATAGTTGAAGAAACCTGCATTTACAAAAAAGTGAGTAGGAACTAAGTAGATTTCCTTGATCTTATATGTGAATGGCATATTTGAGTGGGAGCTAAAAGAAATTCCCTGGTCTTATATACGGATGGCGTATTTAAGTGGGAGCTAGGTGTCATTCCTGATTTTATATGTAATGACATATTAAGAATGATACAGATCCTCTTGTAAAGTATAAATGATTATTTAAGTGATTAAATTCTACGAATAAAGTTAAAAGTATAAGGCTTTAGATTTATAATTTGTATAGATCAAAATGGGCTTAATAACATTAGGTCGGAATATTTTCCTAGGTTAAGATTCTGAAATGTTTCAGAATAGAACAAGCGAAGAAAAGGTTCTTACTTGTATGACTAGGTAAAATATTAAGTTTATCTTGGTGTTTCAGCGATAGTTATTGAATGAAACGGATGTCCGACATCCTCTATGCCTAAGCCATAGATTCTATCATACTGAAAGCTCGACTTGGTGTGACCCAAGTTCTTGGTTGAAGAATGGGTTCTAGAGTGATCCCTGGATGGATCAATGAACAAACGTTAAGTATATCCTTCAGTGTCTAAAGAGAATTGAAGATATGTTTTCTGGTATGGGGTGAAAGTGAACAAGACAACTTGTCGTAAAAGGTTATGATGATGCAAGTTATGACACTGATCCATACGATTAGAAATCTCATACAGGAGAAGTCCTTTGTTTTGATGAAAGACAGGGTTAGCTTGCGAAGTTGCATATGAATGCACTGTCGCATAATCTACATAGGTATAGGAATATATGTCTACTTCAGAAGTAGCAAGTGTGATTGGACTGAGCGGTTTTCCTGAGCATGCGTGGTTTCCCTTAATAGATCTCTTAGACTTTTAAGGCCCATGCTACGCGAAGTTTCGAGTCTCACTCCATCGACAAACATGTATTTCACCATTATCATAAGATACGAGATGATGTCAAACTAGGTGACATAGAAATGTTGCAAAGCACATACAGATCTCAATGTGGGAGATTTGTTGACTGAATTCCTCTTCCACGAGACAAGCATGCACCATACTGCTATAGGTGTTAAGCTTTTACCAAGTTGTAAACTAGATTAAATTGTACTCTAGTGCAAGTGGGAGACTGAAGGAGATATGCCCTAAAGGCAATTAATAAAGATATTTTATTTTTCATATCTCAATTGTTCGTAATAAGTTTTGTACCATGCTATAACTGTATTAAGCGGAAACATTAATGCACGTGTGGTATGTAAACAACCAGGTCCCTAGTAGCCTCTATACTAGTCCATTGGGCAACCGATGATCAAGGTTTTCTGATAATGGACATTTATGTCAATTGACAATGGAGTCATATCATTAGGTGAACGATGTGATGGACACACACCCAAGATATAGAAACGTAGTGTTCATACCTTTGACCGTGAGATCATATCTAATCGCTGCTTCTGGAAGGTGCTTTGATTGCATCAAACGTCATGTCTTATTTAGCGTGACAATAAAGGTGTCCCTTTCGGGTATCCAAAGGAAGTGGGAGAGGCAAGTGATCAAGAGCGGGATTTACCAATCCACATAGCAGGATAGATAATCTGGGCCCACTCGGTGAGATTACATCAATGAGCTTGCAAGCATGTGACTAGGTCACGGGGATATAATATCACAGACGAGTAAAGATAGAATTGTCAAGTGACGAAATCAAGCTCAGTAATCGTGATACCGGAGAACGAGTCTCGGACAATCTAAGTATCGCTAGGCAAAAGGTTAAAACTGGACGTCTAAGGTTCAAACGATAAAAGACATTCGTGGACGCACAGGGACTGTCACGGCTATCCAGCCGCCGCTGATAGTCATTGATCGGAGAACGTGTCTCGATCATGTCCGGAGTGATCTCGAACCGCTAGGGTGACACACTTAAGGGTAGGTGACGTTTATTTAGATTGGACGTAGAGAAGAAAATAGAGAGAAGAACACCGGAAGTGTTCTGGACACACCATAAGTGTTCTGGGTGATATCCGACGGAGTTCGGGGCCCGGAGAAATGTTTTTCGGAGCCGAAATAAATTAGATAATATGTGTTTAATATTAATTAGTGTAATTAATAGTTAAATACATTTTTAATTCATTTATTTTCGGATTTTTTAAGGCAGCCCACTTAAATGGGCCTTTCCCATGGGGAGAAGGCCCATAAGGGGGGAATTCGCCCCCAGAGGGCCTCAGGGCATGGCGCAGGCTAGGTGGGCCACATGGGGCCCACCTAGGGCTGCCGCATCAAAAGGGAGGCGGGCTGGGTGTGGGGTTTAGTCCCACACATAGTTTAAAAAACCGGACCGGTGATCGAACCGGTGAGGCTGTCGGTTCAGGTTTTTACCGGTCGGACCGCTGGTTCACCGGTTCAATGTTTGGTTTTTTAAGTTATAAAGTTGTATATTCTTTCTTATAAATATTGCAATTATAAATAATTATGTATACAAAATATGTTAGACTTGCAATTTGACAAATACATGTATTTTTTCCTCAAGAAAAACTCGCATTTATTTTGCATGCAGGGCGAAGCTGCAAAAGCAGCACAGCCGTTAGGTATTTTCTGTTCTGATTTATAAGTGCTACCGTGTAGAAGCTACTAAAACAGAGAGTGCAGTTACCTTTATGTGAAGCTGTATTGGGTCAGTTGGCTAGAAGATGTTCTGCACAGCGCACGCACGCTCGAGGTCCAGGGTTCGAATCCCACTTACACCAATTAATTTTTCGAGCGGTCAGACCGGTTGGACCGGAAGCCCGGTTTAATGTAAAAGCCGCCGTTAGACCGCGATTTAACCGGTTTATTCTGGCTTGCTGGCGTGGATGATCCAGTGCACTTAAAAAGCCGGCTGAGGCTCTGGTTCCGGTTTTTTCCGGTTGAACCGGCGGTCCGGTCCGGTTTTTAAAACTATGGTCCCACACCGCCCAGCCAATGCAATTGGCAGCCTCCCTTCCCCTTTATATAGTGATGCCCAATGCCTTGGAAAAATACACAATTCTCTCTCTATCTCTCTCTCTCCCGGTTTAGACGTGGCTCCGCAATTGGGGCTACACACGGGTTGAGGTTTTCTCCACCATACGCACACCGCCGTGCTGCTGGTTCTCTCCGGTCCAAGTCTTCTACTTCTGCTGCTCGGCTGGATCGGAGCCCGGAGGTCGTCATCTTCTCCGTACGTGTGTAAGTTCTGCGAGGTGCTACACGTGTGGCACTGGAAGTACGTCTTCTTCCTCTACGCGACCTTGAGGTCGGTGATACATCTCAAACGTATCAATAATTTTTGATGTTCCATGTTGATATTATACCAATTGTTACATATTTTATATACACTTCATAGCATTTTTATGCATTTTCTGGGACTAACCTATTAACAAGATGCCACAGTGCCAGTTCCTGTTTTCTGCTGTTTTTATATTCCAGAAAAGCTAGTCTGGAAATATTCTCGGAATTGGACGAAACTTGGACAGGACCTCCTATTTTTCCAACACGTACACGGAGTCCAAAGGAGAGACGGAGGGGGGCCGTGAGCCAGCCACACCATGGGGCGGCGCGGCCCCACCCTCTGCCGCGCCGTGGGGTGGTGTGGGCCCACGGGCGTCTCCAGCCGCCGCCCTTTCACCTATTTATTCATCTTCACGGGGGAAAACCCTAGACACCCGAGCCATTATCCACGAAAAGTTCCAGAGACGCCGCCGCCGTCAACCCTAGCTCGGGAGGGTTCAGAAGCTCTTCCCGGCACCCTTCCGGAGAGGGGAATCATCACCAGAGGGCTCTACATCACCATGCCTGCCTCCGGAGTGATGTGTGAGTAGTTCATCCTTGGACTACGGGTACATAGCAGTAGCTAGATGGTTGTCTCTCCACTTTATGCTATCATGTTTAGATCTTGTGAGCTGCCTATCATGATCAAGATCATCTTATTGTAATACTACATGTTGTGTTTGCTGGGATCCGATGAATATTGAATAGTATGTCAAGTTGATTATCAATCTATCTTATATGTTATTTATGATCTTGCATGCTTTCCGTTACTAGTAGATGCTTTGGCCAAGTAGATGCTGGTAACTCCAAGAGTTAGTATTTATGCTAGATAGTGGGTTCATGCCTCCGGTAATCTGGGAGAGTGACAGCAACTTCTAAGATTGTGGATGTGCTGTTGCCACTAGGGATAAAATAACCGATGCTTAGCTTAAGGGTGCGCCGTTAGGTCTAATGCATTTGTTTACATTACGCACATTACTTAATGCGATTATCCGTTGCTTGCAACTTAATACCAACGGGGAACTCGGTATGACAACCTGGAGGTGGATTATTAGTCATAGACGCTGTTGGATAATGGCCTATGTATTTTGTCGTAATGCCCACATGAATATCATAGTAATCATCATGTCATATATATGCATTGTCATGCGCTCAATATTTTGTCAATTGCCCAGCTGTAATTTGTTCACCCAGCATGTTAGTTATCTTTTATGGAGAGACACCACTAGTGAACTGTGGACCTCGGTCCATTCTTTTACACTGATAATACAACCAACTGCAATCATTGTTTCTTTTCATTCTCTGCAATTAAATACTGTTTTCCACATCATACGTTTAATCCTTTGTTTTCAGCAAGCCGGTGAGATTGACAACCTCACTGTTTCGTTGGGGCAAAGTACTTTGATTGTGTTGTGTGCAGGTTCCACGTCAGCGCGCCACTGACAACCTTCAGAAGTGATTTCTTACTCCTACTGGTTCGATTAAATCTTGGTTTCATACTGAGGGAAACTTCTGCTACACTGCTTCATACCTTCCTCTTGGGGTCTCCCAACGAACGTGTGATCCACGTCATCAAGCAAATTTTTCTGGCGCCGTTGCCAGGGAGTAAGAGGATTTTTGCAAGGGGAGTCTCACGCTTCCAATCTCATTACTTTGTTTTTGTCTTTCTTAGTTTATTTTATTTTATCTTGTTTGCATCTAAATATCAATAACACAAAAAAAAATCCGCATCTAGTTTATTCCGGTTTGTTATTATGTCTAGTTCTTTACTTTCTATCAATGGTTACTGATGTCTACGTGTTCTTCTATTCTTGTAGACAGTGTTGGGCCTCCAAGAGCAGAGGTTTGTAGAACAGCAGCAAGTTTCCCTTAAGTGAATCGCCCAAGGTTTATCGAACTCAGGGAGGTAGAGGTCAAAGATATTCCTCTCAAGCAACCCTGCAATTAAGATACAAGAAGTCTCTTGTGTCCCCAACACACCCAATACACTTGTCAGATGTATAGGTGCACTAGTTCGGCGAAGAGATAGTGAAATACAAGTGATAGGGATGATTATAAGTAGTAACTGCAATCTGAAATAAAGATGGCAGCAAGCAAACATGTAGCAGAACTTGTTGTAAACGGTGTTTCAATGCTTAGAAACAAGGCCTAGGGATCATACTTTCACTAGTGGACACTCTCAACAATGATCTCATAATTGAATAAATAAAAGCTACTCTTAAACACTCTCTTGTTGGATAACAAACACCATTCATTATGTAGGGCTACAAAAGCACACCTCAAGCCGGAGTAAACAAGCTCCACAACGTCATAAAGGAATCACACACGATGCACACACTGTCACCTTTACACCGTGGAGAGTACCGGAGTTCATATTAAAGTAACCTATAGAGTGCATAATAGATAAAGAGTAACATCTACATATTCAACTAGATTAGCACAACTGAACACAAGTAAATACTACTCGGGGGAATAAATAGGCGAAGGGGCAACGTCGGTGGAGCCCGAGGTGGGCCTCCTCACCAGCTGGCGCGGCAGAAGGGGGGGCCGCGCCGCCAGGTGGTTTGGCCACCTCGTGGCTCCCCTTCGTCTCTCCTTCGGATTCCGTGTACGTGTTGGAAAAATAGGGACTTGGCCTTTTGTTTCGTGCAATTCCGAGAATATTCGCAGAAGTACTTTTCTGGAACCAAAAACAGCAGAAAACAGGGAACTGGCACTGTGGCATCTTGTTAATAGGTTAGTCCCAGAAAATGTATAAAAGTGATATGAAGTGTATATAAAACATGTAGCAATTGGTATAATATAGCATGGAACATCAGAAATTATGGATACGTTGGAGACGTATCAAGCATCCCCAAGCTTAGTTCTACTCGTCCTCGAGTAGGTAAAACGATAACAACAAATAATTTCTGAGGAGACATGCTTTCACACAATCTTGATCAATATATTGCTCGGCTCATGTCATGAATGAAGTGACTCAAAGCAATGGTCTATAGTTTGCTAACAGATAGATAAAGAGTAAACAATGAATCATATAAGCAAAAACTTTTCATGAATAGTACTTTCAAGACAAGCATCAAAAAGTTTTGCATAAGAGGTAACTCATAAAGCAATAGATTCAAAGTAAAAGGCATTGAAGCAACACAAAGGATGATTAAGTTTCAGCAATTGCTTTCAACTTGTAACATGTATATCTCATGGATAGTTGTCAACATAAAGCAATATAACAAGTGCAATAAGTAAACATGTAAGAATCAATGCACACAAAGTTGACACAAGTGTTTGCTTCTAAGATAGAAAGGAGTAGGTAAACTGACTCAACATAAAGTAAAAGATAGGCCCTTCGCAGAGGGAAGCAGGGATTAAATCATGTGCTAGAGCTTTTTAAGTTTTCGAAAGCATATAGAGAGCACAAAATAAGTATTTGAGAGGTGTTTGTTGTTGTCAACGAATGGTAGTGGGCACTCTAACCCCCTTGTCAACCAGACTTTCAAGAGCGGCTCCCATGAAGGACGTTATCTCTACCAGCAAGGTAGATCATCCCTCTTCTCTTTTGTTTACACATGTATTTTAGTTTCTTTATAGTTGACACTCCTCCCAACCTTTTGCTTACACAAGCCATGGCTAACCGAATCCTCGGGTGCCTTCCAACATTCACATACCATGGAGGAGTGTCTATTTGCAAATTAAGTTGCTTACTGATAAATCAGGGCAAAACATGTGAAGAGAATTATTAATGAAAGTTGTAATTAATTGGGGCTGGGCACCCCGTTGCCAGCTCTTTTTGCAAATTATTGGATAAGCGGATGTATATGCCACTAGTCCATTGGTGAAAGTCTGTCAGAAGTAAATGACAAGATTGAAAGATAAAACACCACATACTTCCTCATGAGCTATAAAACATTGACACAAATAAGGAGTAATAAAGTTTTGAATAGTTTAAAGGTAGCACATGAAATATTTACTTGGAATGGCAGGAAATACCACATAGTAGGTAGGTATGGTGGACACAAATGGCATGGGTTTTGGCTCAAGTTTTGGATGCACGAGAAGCATTCCCTCTCAGTACAGAGTTTAGGCTAGCAAGGTTGTTTGAAGCAAACACAAGTATAAACCGGTACAGCAAGAATCACATAAAAACATATTGCAAGTATTATAAGACTCTACACTGTCTTCCTTGTTGCTCAAACATTTTACCAGAAAATATCTAGACCTTAGAGAACAAATATGCATCCCAAGTCTCAACAAGCTCTACGGTAGTTCTCCACTACTAGGCTTTAACTACATGATGCAAGAGCTTAAACATGATCTACTTGAGAGCTCAAAACAATTGCAAAGTGTCAAATCGAAACAAGACAATGATCTACAAGAATGCATATGTCTTTTCCAATACCAACTACTACATGTAGCATTTTCTTTCTTCCAAACAAACACCAATCAATTTATTTAAACATAAACTCTCCAAATGATAATATAATGCAGCAAGAGAGTATTTATAAACAAGTGCTAACAGCTCGAAGAGATGCATGAAAAACAGGAGCTAAAAGCACTGCAGTAGCTAGTTAAGAATACTCAACAAATATAAGTGAAGAACATGAGTATTCACATGAAAAAGCGGAGCGTGTCTCTCTCCCACACAAGGATTGCTAGGATCCGAATTTATTCAAACAAAAACAAAAATAAAAACACACAGACGCTCCAAGTAAAGCGCATAAGATGTGAAAGAATTAAAATATAGTTTCACTAGAGATGACCTGATAAGTTGTTGATGAAGAAGGGGATGCCTTGGGCATCCCCAAGCTTAGACGCTTGAGTCTTCTTGAATATGGTTGGGATGAACCACGGGGGCATCCCCAAGCTTAGGCTTTTCACTCTTCTTGATCACATAATATCCTTCACACCAAACTCAAGACAGTTCTCATTAGAGGGTTAGTGCATAATCAAAAATTCTCATATTCTGTAATGATACAATCAATCCCAAAGCTTCTGGACATTAGCTACAGCCACCAATGCTTTGTGGAGCAAAGAAATCCACACAAACACAGTAAAAGAGCGAATGCAAAACAAAAGGCAGAATCTGTCAAAAACAGAACAGTCTGGAATGACGAATTTTTTCGAGGCACTTAAGTTGCTCAGATGGATCTGGCCAAAATAATGAAAGTTGCGTACATATCTCAGGAAGATGCGTGATTTTTCGTAGAATTTTTGAATTTTCTACAGGGAGAAAGCTCAAATCGTGACAGCTAAAAATCTGTTACTGCGCAGAAATCCAAATCTTGCATCAACTTTCAATATAGAACTTTACTTGGCACAACAATGCGATAAAATAAAGATACAAAGGAGTTGCTACAGAAGTGACAAAACTCCTTGACTCAAAGAAATAAAAATAACAGCAAATAAAAACGATGGGTTGTCTCCCATAAGCGCTTTTCTTTAAAGCCTTTTAGCTAGGCATAGTGATTTTTATGATGCCCACATAAAGATGAGAGTTGAAACATAAAAGAGAGCATCAAGAAGCATTATAAAACATGTTTAAATCTAACACTCTTTCTATGCATAGGAGTCTTGTAAGAAAACAAGTCAATGAAGAACAAAGTGACTAGCATAGAAATGCAAAACAAGTGTAACTTCAAAAATTTCAACATAAAGAGAGAGACTTAATATTATTGTGATATATGAAGCCGTGTCTCCCTCTCTCATAAGGACCAGTAGGTCTTAAAGTACCCAGCAAATAAAAGCAAATCAAGAGAAAGCTCAAAACATTCATCATAAAGAGAAAAATTTAGTAACATGAAGATTTCTATAACCATATTTCCTCTCTCAAATAATTTTCAGTAGCATCATGAACAAAATCAACAATATAGCTATCACATAAAGCATTCTTATCATGATCCACATGCACAAAAGTATCATTACTCTCCACATAAGCATAATCAATTTTATTAGTAATAGTGAGAGTAAAACTATCACAACCATCATTGTATTCATCATAAATTGCAGGCATAGTATAATCATAATAAACTTTATCCTCCATAGTAGGTGGCACCAAAATACCACTATCATTATAATCATCATAAATTGGAGGCAAAGTATCATCAAAGAAAATTTTCTCCTCAAAACTTGGGGGACTAAAATATCATATTCATCAAAACCAGCTTCCCCAAGCTTAGAGCTTTGCATAGCATTAGCAATAATGGTGTTCAAAGCATTTATAGTAATAACATTGCTACCATCATGCAAATAATTTTCCATAGGTTTTTTAATTTTCTCTTCAAAAGCATCATGTCCTAATTCAATATAAAGTTCATAAAGATCTCTAATTTTTTTGTTGTTTTCCATTAAGCCTAACTAGTGAAAATAAAAACAAGAAACAAAAAGAAATAATTGCAGAATCTAAAGGAGATACCTTCCAACACTTACCTCCCCGGCAACGGCGCCAGAAAATAGCTTGATGTCTACGTGTGCTTCTATTCTTGTAGACAGTGTTGGGCCTCCAAGAGCAGAGGTTTGTAGAACAGCAGCAAGTTTCCCTTAAGTGAATCACCCAAGGTTTATCGAACTCAGGGAGGTAGAGGTCAAAGATATTCCTCTCAAGCAACCCTGCAATTAAGATACAAGAAGTCTCTTGTGTCCCCAACACACCCAATACACTTGTCAGATGTATAGGTGCACTAGTTCGGCGAAGAGATAGTGAAATACAAGTGATAGGGATGATTATAAGTAGTAACTGCAATCTGAAATAAAGATGGCAGCAAGCAAACATGTAGCAGAACTTGTTGTAAACGGTGTTTCAATGCTTAGAAACAAGGCCTAGGGATCATACTTTCACTAGTGGACACTCTCAACAATGATCTCATAACTGAATAAATAAAAGCTACTCTTAAACACTCTCTTGTTGGATAACAAACACCATTCATTGTGTAGGGCTACAAAAGCACACCTCAAGCCGGAGTAAACAAGCTCCACAACGTCATAAAGGAATCACACACGGTGCACACACTGTCACCTTTACACCGTGGAGAGTACCGGAGTTCATATTAAAGTAACCTATAGAGTGCATAATAGATAAAGAGTAACATCTACATATTCAACTAGATTAGCACAACTGAACACAAGTAAATACTACTCGGGATTATTCTCCTTCTTGATGAACAAGAGTACTATGCGTAGGGCTGCAAAGCACACCTCAAAGTCTGAGTAAACAAACACCACAATTCCCAAGAATAAGCCATGATAAATGTCTAAATTATTCATAGAGTCACACAAGTACCCACACTGTCACCTTGATACCGTGTTGTCACAATGACTCCAGAAACTAGACAAAATCACTTGAGTAGCATAAACATTATTAATGTATTCAGCGATACTAGCAATACACATGATCACATAAAGATCACACCATGGGAGAGAGAGATGAACCACATAGCTACCGGTAGAGCCCTCAGCCTCGGGGGAGAACTACTCCCTCCTCATCATGGGAGTCAGCAGCGGCGATGAAGATGGCGGTGGAGTTGATGGAGATGACTCCGGGGGCAATTCCCCGTCCCGGCGGCGTGCCAGAACAGAGACTTATGTCCCCCGAAACTTGTCGTCGATGGCGGCGGCGCTGCGGAACTCTTCTGGAAATATGACTTCGTCTTTTAGGGTTTACGCCTCGGGGGAATAAATAGGCGAAGGGGCAACGTCGGTGGAGCCCGAGGTGGGCCTCCTCACCAGCTGGCGCGGCAGAAGGGGGGCCGCGCCGCCAGGTGGTTTGGCCACCTCGTGGCTCCCCTTCGTCTCTCCTTCGGACTCCGTGTACGTGTTGAAAAAATAGGGACTTGGCCTTTTGTTTCGTGCAATTCCGAGAAAATTCGCAGAAGTACTTTTCTGAAACCAAAAACAGCAGAAAACAGGGAACTGGCACTGTGGCATCTTATTAATAGGTTAGTCCCAGAAAATGCATAAAAGTGATATGAAGTATATATAAAACATGTAGCAATTGGTATAATATAGGCATGGAACATCAGAAATTATGGATACGTTGGAGACGTATCAGTTACTTTCTTTGAAACTGGTCCTATGGCTAAAAACAATATGAGAGAGCTTTATAAAATTTATCTTGAATTGGGACATGAAATGTTTGAAGAGAAAATTAAAAAACCTATGGAAATTTGTTTGCATGATGGTAGCAATGTTATTACTATAAATTCTTTGAACACCATTATTGCTAATGCTATAGAAGACTTTAAGCTTGGGGAGACCGGTTTTGATGAAAATAATATTTTTAGTCCCCCGGGTATTGAGGATAAAATTTATGATGATTATAATGATGGATGTGCTAGTTTTACTCCCACTATTACTAATGAAATTTATTATGCTTGTGTGGAGAGTGATTATACTTTTATGCATGTGGATCATGATAAGAACGCTTTATGTGATAGCTATATTGTTGAGTCTATTCATGATGCTACGGAAAATTATTTTGAGAGAGGAAAATATGGTTATAGAAATTTTCATGTTATTAAATTTCCTCTCTTTATGATGAAAGTTTTGAGCTTTCTCATGTGTTGCTTTTATATGTTGGTTGCTTTAAGACCTAATGGTCATTATTTGAAAGTTTTAAAGCTGCACTTGTTTTGGTTTTCTCCGCTTGTCTCTTTGTGCTACATTGATTTGTTTTCTTACAAGGCTCCTATGCATAGGAAGAGTGTTAGATTTAAACATGTTTTATATATGCTTCTTGATGCTCTTTTTTATGTTTCAACTCTCATCTTTATGTGAGCATCATAAAAATTACTATGCCTAGCTGAAAGGCGTTAAAGAAAAAAGCTTATGGGAGACAACCCATGATTTTATTTCTGCAATTTTTCTTTTCTTTTTGAGTCAAGGAGTTGTTTACTTCTGTAACAATTCCTTTGTATCTTTATTTTATCGCATTATTGTGCCAAGTGGAGCCTCTAATAGGAAGATGATGGTAGCATGTCACCTAAAAAATTATTTTGTTTTTATCGTTTACCTACTCGAGGACGAGCAGGAACTAAGCTTGGGGATGCTGATACGTCTCAAACGTATCTATAATTTTTGATGTTCCATGCATGTTTTATATCAATTGCCACATGTTTTATATGCACTTTATATCATATTATGACATTTATTGGACTAACCTATTAACAAGATGCCACAGTGCCAGTTTCTGTTTATTATGTCTGTGTATTGCAGAAAAGGCCCGAAAACCAAAGTGCTCGAAAAAATCCAGAAAAATTACAGAAATTCTATTTCGCCAGAAGACCCACGGAGCCAGAAGGGCAAGTCCAGCGGAGGCCCACAGCCTCCACACCATGCCTCGGTGCGTTTGGGCCTTGGCCGCCCCCAGGGGTGGTGTCGCCACCTCGTGCACCGTCTCGCGACGCCCTTTGGACTATATATTGCCCCTGACCTAAAACTTACAGAAGAATCGACGATTTCCCCAGAAAAGTTCTAGAGCTCCGCCGCCACCAAAAACCCTAATTCGGGGGACAGAGGTCTCTGTTTCGGCACCTTGCCAGGGAATTGCCCCCGGAGCCATCTCCATCGACGCCACCGCCATCTTCATCGCCGTTGCTGCCTCCCATGATGAGGAGGGAGTAGTTCTTCATCGAGGCTGAGGGCTCTACCGGTAGCTATGTGGTTTATCTCTCTCTCCCATGGTGTGATCTTTATGTGATCATGAGCTTTGTAATCTAGTTGAATCCATAGATGTTACTCTTCATTATCTTATATGCTACTCAAGTGGTTTTATTAATGTAATCTCCGGAGTCACCTTTGTCCCACGGTGCGAAGTTGACAGTGTGCGCCCCGTGTGTGGCTCTTAGGCTAAAGATAACATGAATACTTATCATGAGTTATTATTTGCGTTGGATGTCTCTATGAAATTGCGGTGTTTGTCTAGTACTATTTAGGGCGCTCAAGTTGACAGTGTGGGGTTCCCTAGATGTGGAATGCGACTTTAAGGTGTGCTGTTATAGCCCTACGCAGTGGATTGGTGTTCGTTATCCAACGAGAGAATAATTCAGAGTAGCATAGTGAAGAGGAAATATCTATGTATTCAATTATATTAATATTGTTGAGAGTGTCCACTAGTGAAAATATGATCCCTAGGCCTTGTTTCTAAGCATTGAAACACCGTTTACAACCAGTTCTGCTACATGTTTGCTTGCTGCCATTTTTATTGCAGATTGCAATTACCACTTATAATCATCCATATTACTTGTATTTCACTATCTTTTCGCCGAACTAGTGCACCTATACACCTGACAAGTGTATTGGGTGTGTTGGGGACACAAGAGACTTCTTGTATCTTAATTGCAGGGTTGCTTGAGAGGGGTATCTTTGACCTCTATCTCCCTGAGTTCGATAAACCTTGGGTGATTCACTTGAGGGAAACTTGCTGCTGTTCTACAAACCTCTGCACTTGGAGGCCCAACACTGTCTACAAGAATAGAAGCGTGCGTAGACATCACCTATCATGATCAAGATCATCTTATTGTAATACTACATGTTGTGTTTGCTGGGATCCGATGAATATTGAATACTATGTCAAGTTGATTATCAATCTATCTTATATGTTATTTATGATCTTGCATGCTTTCCGTTACAAGTTGATGCTTTGGCCAAGTAGATGCTGGTAACTCCAAGAGTTAGTATTTATGCTAGATAGTGGGTTCATGCCTCCGGTAATCTGGGAGAGTGACAGCAACTTCTAAGATTGTGGATGTGCTGTTGCCACTAGGGATAAAATAACCGATGCTTAGCTTAAGGGTGCGCCATTAGGTCTAATGCATTTGTTTACATTACGCACATTACTTAATGCGATTATCCGTTGCTTGCAACTTAATACCAACGGGGAACTCGGTATGACAACCTGGAGGTGGATTATTAGTCATAGACGCTGTTGGATAACGGTCTATGTATTTTGTCGTAATGCCCACATGAATATCATAGTAATCATCATGTCATATATATGCATTGTCATGCGCTCAATATTTTGTCAATTGCCCAGCTGTAATTTGTTCACCCAGCATGTTAGTTATCTTTTATGGAGAGACACCACTAGTGAACTGTGGACCCCGGTCCATTCTTTTACACTGATAATACAACCAACTGCAATCATTGTTCCTTTTCATTCTCTGCAATTAAATACTGTTTTCCACACCATACGTTTAATCCTTTGTTTTCAGCAAGCCGGTGAGATTGACAACGTCACTGTTTCGTTGGGGCAAAGTACTTTGATTGTGTTGTGTGCAGGTTCCACGTCAGCGCGCCACTGACAACCTTCAGAAGTGATTTCTTACTCCTACTGTTTCGATTAAACCTTGGTTTCATACTGAGGGAAACTTCAGCTACACTGCTTCATACCTTCCTCTTAGGGTCTCCCAACGAACGTGTGATCCACGTCATCAGTCGGCGTCACCGTCGTCTTCGCCGCCCGTCTTCATCACGCTTCGTCATCGAAACAGATCTTTTGATCGTCGACGCTTACGGTCTATAAGGGTATGTATACCGTTCCCTCCGTTACTTTATATCTGCATAGTAATAGATCCTGACTATTTCGGTTATCGTTGTTAGGAAAATTTTGTTTTCTGCCTATGATTCCCTTCACCCCCTCCCTACAAGAGCAGAGGGGTTGCCGCATGGGGAAACATCCCATTCGGCCATCCATTTGACGGAGGGGTATCCATATTACAATACGCGGATGATACGATCCTTTTTCTTGAACATGATCTTGAAAAGGCGGTTAATATGAAGCTGATTTTATCAATTTTCGAACAGCTATCTGGGCTAAAAATATATTTCCATAAAAGTGAGCTTTACTGTTTTGGAAAATCTAAGAAATTGCAAAATGAAAATAGGGAGATCTTTGGCTGTGAGGTAGGAAGCCTACCGTTCAAATATTTGGGGATTCCTATACACTACAGAAAACTTTTAATTAAGGAGTGGAAAATGATTGAGGACAGATTTGAAAAGAAGTTAGGTTGTTGGGCTGGTAAGATGTTGTCTTATGGAGATCGTCTGGTTTTGATCAATTGGGTTCTCTCGAGTTTACCAATGTTCTTACTTTCCTTCTTTCAAATTCCAGTGGGAGTGAGAAAGCGGTTGTACTATTTCCGCTCTAGATTTTTCTGACAGAGCGACCAACATAAAAGGAAGTACCACCTAACGAAATGGAACATTATTTGTAGACCTAAAGATCAAAGGGGGTTAGGGATTGAGGTTGTGCAAATTAAGAATAAGTGTCTATTAAGCAAATGACTTTTTAAGATTCTTAATGAGAAAGGTGTTTGGCATGAATTGTTATGTAACAAATACCTGAATGGAAAAAGCTTAGCTCAAACTGAACCAAAACCGCATGATTCACCTTTTTGGAAAGGAATTATGGCGGTCAAAAATGATTTCTTCGAACGAGGCACTTTTGTTGTAGGCAATGGCTTATAAACTCGTTTTTGGGAGGATACTTGGCTTTGAAATAAGCCATTCGCTGTTCAGTATCCCTCCTTATATAATATTGCCCAGCATAAAAATGTTCTGGTGGGCCAAGTGTTAGCCAATAATCCTTTGAATATTGTGTTTACAAGGCCAATTATTGGAGATAAAATGGTATCATGGCTCAAGTTGGTAGAACGACTAATGAGGGTCAACCTATCCAACACGGAAGACCGTCTCAAATGGAATCTAACCAATAATGGGGTGTTTACGGTCAAGTCATTGTACCATGATTATATGAATGGGCATACCCCCTTCTTGCGTAAATATCTTTGGAAATTAAAAGTGCCTCTCAAAATCAAAAGTTTTATGTGGTTTTTAAATAAGAAGGTGATTCTGACTACAGACAACTTGATTAAGAGGGATTGGTCTGGATGTAAACGATGTGCCTTTTGTCCGGCTAATGAAACCGTGGAACATTTGTTCATATCATGTCCGTCTGTGAGGAGTTTTTGGCAACTTATTCACTTCACGTTCAATATTACACCACCTTCTAGTATCGCCAATATGTTTGGTCATTGGCTAGATGGAGTAGATAGAAAAACCAAGGCACATATTCGCATTGTTGTTTGTGCTTTTTTATGGGCTGTATGGAACAATCGGAATGATGTTGTGTTTAACAAAATTAGAGATGCTCATTTTTTGCAGGTCGTCCATCGTGCTATCTAATGGATTCAACTTTGGTCTCTCCTTTTGCCGTTAGAGCAAAGGAAGCTTATGGATGCTGGATGCAACCGTCTTATGGCTGCTATCTGCTGCCAGCATGGGTGGCAACATACTAGAAGATTTCAACATGTGTAGTCATTCTTCGTTAGCTTCTTTCCGCTGGTTGACTCATGTCGCCACTCTGGCTGATCCTTGAATTGTAATAATCTACTCTTAATACTCTTGGATGCAGGGGCGACTCGGGGGCGATCTCCAAACCCTAGGTCCAGTCGCCTCCCTCCAACCCCGTGCCCGCGCCGCCGCCGAAGGAAGCCGCCGGCGTGAAGCTCGTGCGGCCGACGACGGCGACGGGGCGTTCCTCGTGGTTCCATAGGTCCCTGGGCGGCGGGTTCTGCGGGATGCGGCGGCTCGACGGCAAGCGTGCGCCGCCCTCTCCATGGCGGGCCCTGCGGGCTCGGCCGACGATAGGGCGCGGCGCTCGGCGGCGGAGCTTGGCGAGAGGTGGTGGGTCGTCGTGGTGGTGCTCCTCGGCGGCGGCGGGCCCGGGCCCGATCTGGGCTCCGGATGGGCCGGCGCCGCAGTAGCAATGCTCCACCTTTTTCGACACTACGGGCATTCGGAGCCGTCCTTCTTCGACGGCAGCAGTGGCGCACACGGTGCGCGTCGGTGCGTGTTGTGCGGCTGCAGCCTGGAACCGTGGTGGTTCCTGGCCTCGGCCAGCACTCCTCTGCTCCTCCCCGGCATGGTGCTCGGCTGGGAACGGTGCTTGTGCTGCGTCCGGCAGCCCGGGTGGATCCGGTGCCTTGTGCTGAAGGTTGCTGCAGGTGGTCTCCGTGAGGCGTGGAGACTGCGGCGGCTGGTGGCGGTGGTCGACTGGATTGTGCTCAAAACTCCGGGTGAGAACCTACAACGACTTTTTGCCGTTGCCGGCGGCAGCAATGTCTTTGACATTGTTTCCTCATTGGAGGTGCCGTTGTGGAGCTAGAGCACATCCGGTTCACTGCCTTGTGGTTTCCGGGTGAAAACCCATGATTTGGCTTGCCGGATCGGATGGCGTTGTTGTGACCTCGACATCACGTTCTCCCTGGAGGCGTCATCTTGGAGACCCAACGATGGCTTTTGCTGTGGCATGGGGTTGTTAGTGCCTGTTTGGTGGTGTTGGTGCGGCCATCTCGGGGTCGATGGTGGTGTGTTTCCCTCTTCGGTAGGTCTTCTCGTGGTTCCGGTCACTTGGATGTGCTTTCCCAAGACCCTCCAGCGGTTGCTGTTGCGGTGTGAGAGCTTCGTGCTCTTGGTGGCGTCTCGGCTTACCTTTGCTCGATGACGACGCAATGTGTGCCTCCCCCACCTGCTTTTCGTCTCGACCTCCGTGGCGGAGCTCCCTATCTAGGGTAGTGCTAGGTGCTAGGCTTGACACTCTGATGATGATGGTGGTGCTCCTGAGTTATGCCTGGGGCTTGAGTCGTTCGCCGGTGCGGTGCGTGAGGCTGATTGCCGAGTCTTGGCATTGTGATCTCTCGACTTCACCCCTCACCTCTTGTGTCTCTTGGTGGCTCTTGCTGTTCCCTCTTCTAGTTGTATTTTTCATGTATTTTCTTTGTTTTCTCTTCCCCTGTGTCCCCTGTACAATTGCTATTCTGTTGTAAGAACATAGCCCGCCAGACTCTTTCGATGAATGAAACAAGCGGTGGGGATTTATCCCCCCCCCCCTTCAATCTCGAAAAAAAATATAAAAATTGTGTGCATCATCACGATGCAGAGGCTAGGGCTTGGCTCTCATTTCTATAAAAAAAAGGACCAGACTCCATGTTGCTTTAAAATTCATGGCGACCAAAATCTAGGTGTGGCCCATAGCATCAAACATGTCCAAATTGACTCCACAAAGACTGATCCAAGTCTTGTTCCAAAAAAAAAAGACTGATTCCGACCTAGTACGAAACAATATGCTCAAGAGTCTTCGAACGCTGGTTGAAGAAAGTTGTCCCGAGCTTTGAAGAGCAAGACCGCGAGCGTTCAGTGCTGAGTGCTGGTCAGCTGCGAAGGGACGGATCGTACAGTCATTTTGGCTGGCGTGGTTTAGTGGTGTTCCTCTGCACTGCACGATCCATGAGCGGCGAGGCGAGCTGACCCATCAGTCCATCACTCATCCAGGTTAAAGAAACGGTTTTGCTATGTCTCAGTCGACTGAGACGAAGCTTACGTCTCAGTCACATGCAGGACCGTCCGATCCTTGTCGTTGCTTTGTGATTCGTGTTATTGTGTTTGGGCCCGGTTTGTGTCTCTGTTGTCCCTTGTTGGGCCGCGCGATTTTTTTCTCCCAGCGTGCTGTAAATGGACCGGGCCAAATACCGACTATGCGGGCTGCTTTGGTGTGTGCGTTTTTTCCCTGGAATTTCGTCAAATGAAGTGGGCTGGGCATTTGGCCGTTGCCTTTTTTGGTCCGATTATGGTTTTTTGTCTGTTTGTTTTCTGAAATTTTGCAATACCATCACGTGGGTTTGAGTTAAATAATTTCGTTTAGTGGTTTTTTTGTTTTTCTTATTTGTTTCTTTTTTTATTTTCTTTTTCGTTTTTTGTTTCTTTTTTTTGTATATTTTCGTTTTTCTTTTTCTGTTTCTTTTTCGTTTCTTTTTCTATTTTTTGTATTTTGTATTTTCTTTTAAATATGGTTCTATTTTAAAAATGGTTCCGAATTTAAAATGGTTCCAAACTAAAAATGGTTCCAAATTAAAAAATGGTTTTCATTTTGAAAATGGTTTATTTTTAAAAATGGTTCCAAATTTAAAAATTGTTCATTTTGAAAATGGTTCCCAATTAAAAAATGGTTTCATTTTTTAAAATGGTTCCGAATTTAAAATGGTTCACCAAATTCAAAATGGTTCCAAATTTGAAAATGGTTCCATTTTGAAAATGGTTCAAAATTTGAAAAAAATCGTTTTATTTAGAACAATTTGCAATTCTTATCATTTTAATAATTTATTTTCTATTATTTTCTTAGTGATTTTTTTTTTCATTTTGTTGTTGTGTTTTTGTATTTATTCTTTTGTAGCCAGTTGCAACTGTAGTTGAAACTGAGTTTTTTTCCGAGCTAGTTGCAACTGGAGTTGAAATTGAGTTTTTTCTCCTGATCGAGTTGCAACTGCAGTTGAAACTGAGTTTTTCTTTCCCGAGCTAGTTGCAACTGGAGTTGAAACTATAGTTGAAATTCGGTTTTCTCCCGATCCAGTTGCAACTGCAGTTGAAACTGAGTTTTATCTCCCGAGCCAGTTGCAATCGCAGTTGAAACGGAGTTTTATTCAGAACCATTTGCAATTCTTCTCATTTTAATAATTTATTTTTCTATTATTTTTCTTAGTGATTTATTTATTTCATTTTGTTGTTGTGTTTTTTTGTTTTTAGTCTTTTATAGCCAGTTGCAACTGCAGTTGAAACTGAGTTTTATCTCCCGAGCCAATTGCAACCACAGTTGAAACTGAGTTTTATTCATAACCATTTGTAATTCTTCTCATTTTAATAGATTATTTTCTATTATTTTTCTTAGTGATTTTTTTATTTCATTTTGTTGTTGTGGTTTTTGTTTTTAGTCTTTTGTAGCCAGTTGCAACTGCAGTTGAAACTGATTTTTTTTCCTGAGCAAGTTGCAACTAGAGTTGAAATTGAGTTTTTTTTTCTCCCGATTCAGTTGCAACTCCAGTTGAAACTGAGTTTTTCTTTTCCCAAGCTAGTTGCAACTGGAGTTGAAACTGTAGTTGAAATTGGGTTTTCTCCCGAGCCAGTTGCAACTGCAGTTGAAACTGAGTTTTATATCCATTTCTCATATTATTCCAGTTTAAGCCCATACTAATATCGACGAGAAGTGGGCATAGTTTCAGCGTCTATTGTATTTATGAATAAAAAATATTATAATAAATAAAGTATATTTGTTGGTATTTTATCTGCACCTTCAGTTCTCCTGTCCAACTCTAAAGAGATAAAAATATATAGATAGCACATACAACTAGTAGAGTAGTACGTAGTAGGTTTTCTTCTGACAGTCGAGTAGTAGTAGGTGTTAAAGAATGGCTTAACGCCAACATTATTAGTCTACTAGCAACATTGTTTTTTTTAAGAAACTAGCAACGTTGGTTATCATTGAGGCCCACGCATGTCGGCTTTAAGCCTTTTCCGTTGCAGGCCCATTGCATCGAGTACACAGGTGCCCAACGGCCACAGACGGGTACGAATGGTGATGGTCACATGGCCCGCCAGTTGGTAATGTATGCCGAACGAACACATACAGCTGAACAAAGAAACGTGGGTTGCTGGACCCAATTCAAGCCCACAAAACATGATGATGTCACCTAACTGAGACATAAGTTATGTCTCAGTCAGCTGAGACATAGAGAGACCCTTAAAGAAAAGGATGGATATGTTCGAGCCGAAATGCACGTCGCATGCGTCAGCAACTGAGCATTGCCTGGATCAGATATTCAGATACACTACCTGTCTACCTGCCGATTTTTCTTTTTTGGCAAATAGACCTGCCGATCGAACGCTAGTGTGCGTCAATTGCTAGCAGCACAGATGAGAAAAGTCAAATGGATACTAATAGCAGAGAGGAGAAAAGTCAAATTTCAGATGCACCATTCACCAGCACGAAATTATCAGAGCTGAGCCCGTGCAGAGCCATAGCCCGTGCTAGCACAGAGGAGAAAAGTCAAAATTCAGACGTAAATGAGCTGATCAAGGCCATGCGTACGTACAGTAACATCACCAGCAGGAATGAGAGCTGAGGCCGTGCAGAGCCATATACCTGCCCCCAAGCAGTGAAATTACTCGTGCATTGGTGAAGATGCTCGATCAAGTGTGTCTACCCATGTCTAGGCCTGCCCTGCCCGTATAATCAATCATAAAGGAGCACTTGATTTCAAGGGTTTGTTTTTCCCTGTCGTGGCCGCCATGATTCGAGCTTTCTGGCCTCAATGTAACAGAGAATAAATTTTTTTAGTCTCAATGCAAAAGAAATTAGTCGCCATGACTATCCTTGGTTTGACAAAAAGGAAAGCTAGCCAGCTACTCTACTGGCCACGTCCAGCATCGCATCGATCGGAAGAGTTCATTACTGTGGGCAGTTGAGCATACGTCATGACAGGGATGGCAAGAGGCAGGCAGGGAAGATCTCCCTCGGAACTCGTCCAGTATCTCCACAAGATCGCCATGGCAGACGATCTATCGGGCCCATGCCTGCATGCCGTAGCTAGCGTGTAGCCAGCCGGCGGGTCGTCGTAGAGGCTCGCACTGCAGCCAGCGGTCACTCATCACACTGCAGGAGACCATAAATCAGACGGCCAAATCGGTGCAAGAGAGGTCAAGTTTAATGGCTTGCAGCCGCGGGGTTATTCTCCGGGAAGGGATAGCGACGACGACTGGAGTACCGTGGGTGTGGGGTTCGGCTGGGCAGTTCTGGCATTGCTTGCACGCATTGGATAGCGACGACGACTGGAGCATGCATGACGCATGGGCTAATTTTTTTTAATAATACATTTTTTAAATTAAATTCGAAAAATATGCAAAATAACGAAATTTCAAAAATAATACGGCCTCGGCCAGGGCTGGGCCGATTAGAGCCTATCGGCCAGAGCTGGGCCGATAAGGCCTTCGGCCGACGCCCGCCCGTGTCAGAGAAGCTTATCGGCCAGGGCTAAGCCGACTAGACCATATCGGCCAAGACTGGGCCGATAGGGTGCTGTCGTCCTTAGCTGGGCCGATAAGGCCTACTGCTACCTCCGTTTTTTCCGTCCACTCCCCTCCTTTTTTAAACAAAAATGCATACAAATTATAGATAAAATGAAGGTCTAAATTTAAAACACAGATGGAGACTAATTACAGATTAAATTAAACTCTAAATTTAAAACACTGATCCACACATATTACAGATAAAAACATAGTCCAAATTTAAAACATTGATCCACATTTATTACAAATAAAAGCACAGTCCAAATTTAAAACATATCCTAGTTTCTTCCCCTTCCTCTTGGTCCTCGCCTGCCTCGCCCACGTGGAGCTGCTGTTCTAGTTGCCGGAGCAGCATTCGTAGGTGGGAATTTGGTACAACCAGTGTCCCTGTGACCAAAATCATTGCACAAGAAACATTGCACTGTTGGACTTCCCGCTTCAGATTCATCCATACCATTTCTGATACGCGTGCACGGTCGTCTACCTCTACCGGGACGCAGTAGCCTTGGGTCGGAGATGTACTGCCTTTCATTAGGGTCAACCGTGTTGAAATTACCCACAGCTCGAAATCCCATCATTTCACCGGTCCAGGTATTAAGAACAGACTCCTTAAAATAATATGGTGAAACGAACGAGCTGGCTGACAGTCCGAGTTGTCCACACGCAGCCAATACATGGGAGCAGGGCAGCTGCCTGAAGAACCAAGTCCAACTTTCAGTGTTCTCGCTCTCCACAAAAGCAAATGCAAGTGGCACGATCTGATTGTTGCCATCCTGACCAATGGCAGTCAAGATCTATCCCCTATACTTCCCAGTAAGAAATGTACCATCAACACAGATAACTGGTCGACAGTGAGTGAAAGCTTCTATGCATACACCGAAAGAGAAGAACACACGATGCAGCACCTTTACGTTTGGAAACTCTTCCATCCAAAAGTGTTTGACGTCAACATATGTGCCCGGATTACGGGCCTCCAATGTGTGGAGGAGCCGAACAACTGAGTCATATGAGTCTAGAAACGATCCGAATCTTTTCTCAAGTGCCATCTGCTTAGCCCTCCAAGCTTTGCCATAAGATATTTTGTACTTGAACCTGGTGAACACCTTATGCTGAATAGCCTTCGCTTCCATAGCTTTATCCTGTACTATTTCTGAGTACAGCAACCGAGCTATAAGCGTCGACGAAATGTTACGATGATCTTGAGGAATACTTTCAATTCTACATGTGTGCTGTACTACGTCGCTCACTTTCCAGTTTATGCCGAAGTGAGGACGATAACCGTGCACCCTTCCAGGACACCCTGCTACCTCACATTCCATTGTCAGATATTTTTTACTCGACACCTTGGTTTTGAATGTCTTGCAAGTCGACATTGCCCACTTAATGATTGCGTCTTGCAAATGTTGCTTGTCGGTATATAGAGCACCCGCAGCAACCTGGTTCTGATGGTATTCCCAGGCAGAATCATGACCATCGTTCACTGTCATTGACGACGAGAAATCATGTGTCCTTGACGCAGGATTTGGCACCACATGTTCGTCATCTGACTCGTCGGAATCATGCCCATAAGCACTACCACCATCTTCGTCTTCCTCTTCCATCATTTGTTGGAATACATCGTCTGCAGCTGCCTCAGCACCATCTTCATCTCCCTCTTCCATCTGCTCTGCCTGACTATTTTGGCCAGATTCATAAGTACCACCTCCAACATCTCCCTCTTCCATCTGCTCTGACTGACTATTTTGGCCAGATTCATAACCACCACCTCCAACATCTCCCTGATTATAATCATATCCAGAAAATTGCATCTCCTGACTACTCTGGCCAGGATCGTGACCTCCCTCGCCATCAGGCGGAATCACCTCCTTCGCGACAGGTATCAGTAACGCGATAGGGGTACATTCGCTGCTTTCGCAGCCTTGCAACCATCGCACCATCTGAGAGGTCCGCTCTATCGGCCTCAAATAAAAAACACAGGGGACCTTGTCTTCGTCCACAGTGCATGCACACCGACAATGTCTGTTTGAGGATTAAGCCCTAAACACGCTGCCAACCAATCTTTCAGCTGACTTATAGACCATGTTTCTGGGTCACTCAGTTCCAACTCTGACCATCGAAACTCACCCAAATCAGCTCCATACTCATTTACCACAACTTCGCCAGGACCATAGTAAAACAAACATTTCACTAAATTACTCATCTCAACAACCTAAAAATGTGACACCAATTAACTGTTATAACCGGGAATAACTATATACTTAATATTACTAGCGCAACAGTAAACCCTAATTAGCCAGAAAAACGCATACCCTTGAAGCGTGCCGATTCAATGGACCAGCACTATCACCACCACCGCTGCACCACCAGCAACACCACTGCACCACCACCACCACGCTGCACCACCACCACCCTACACGAACCTCCACCTAAACTCCATCATTGCTCCAACCAAACAACACATAATCACACAAAAACCTAACCCATCTGTATATCTGAGCTGCCTTAACTCTCTAACATTTCTAGGAGGAAGATTTGGTGGCTGGATGGACAGATCGCCGCTGAAACGCAGCAAGGAGCTGCTGGTTTTCGAGAGGAAGAAGAAAAGGAGAGAGAGGACGCGAGGAGGAAGATGTGGCCAGGATTGGCCTTATCCAGCATCCTATCGGCCCAGCCCTGGCCGACAGGCCTGTCGGCTTAGAGTTGGCCGATTAGAACGCGTGACGGCCTGTCGGGCGCAGGCCTGGCCCACCATGCGCCCTTGTCGGCTTAGACAGAGCCGATAAGGCCTTATCGGCCCAGCTCTGGCCGACAGACTCTAATCGGCCCAGCCCTGGCCGAGGCCGTATTATTTTTGAAATTTCGTTATTTTGCGTAATATTTTTCGAATTTAATTAAAAAAATGTATTATTAAAAAAAAATTAGCTGACGCATGGCACCAGAAAAAGCCTAGACAGGAAGGACGTGGTGTGCAGGGTTGAGTACATTTCAGGAGATCACAAATGTACTAGCCGGAGCTACTTGGTGACCGCTTTCTAAACATTTCGAAATTGACATTTGTAAGTTTCAAAAAGATCAGAACAAAAATCCTAGGTGTAGATAGTTGAACTCTATCAGAGTGCAAAATCTTAATTCAAAATTTGTTATATTCTAGACTACACAAAAAGACCAATCTTGCAAATTTTTGAGTTCTGGACAATGTCCACGCCACACAGATCCCCATGTTTGTCATTTTTGTTGTTCAGTCTAAAATATAAGGATTTTCGGAATGATTCTTTTTGCACACCACTAGAGTTCATCATTATCTATATTTAGGATTTTCCCAAAAAAATTGTAACTTTCAATGCTATTTTGATTTTTTTTTTAGGAAACGAGCTTTCTGAAGCTCGCAAACCATTTGTCTGCTTTCGTAAAGTGAGCGCGCTACATGGAGCTCGGTTTTCTTACCGACGTGATCTTACCTACAATTATGTATATTAGAATATGCTCCATCCATTTTAAAATATAAGACATATACATTTAGTTAAAAAGAAAATAAGTACTTTAAGTTTGCCCAAGTTTATAGATAAAAATACAGATACCTATGATACCAAATCTATATCCGCAAAAAATCTTTTCATGGCATATATATATATGGGAAATAGTGGGCTACCCTAACCCAGGGTGGTAGCTACCCACCCTAAGGGCTCGTTTGATTCGTAGGAATAGGAAAGTGTAGGAATAGGAATTTCATAGGATTAGGATAGCATGTCTAATTGAATCCTATGGTAAGAGCAGTTTGTTTGATTGTTGTGAAGGAATTTTTCCATAAGGTTGGACCTCATGTTATTTTCCTATGAAGTTTGTACTACAAGATTCCTATAGGAATTTTTCCTATGGGAAATGATCCTATGAATCAAACGGCTTCAAAGGAAAAAATCCAATAGGATTCCAATCCTATACAAATCCTTTGCCAATCCTGTGAATCAAACAAGCCCTAATCCACTCATTGAATCACCCTATATATCATTTCCAGCCGTGGATTGAGTTAACGTCGTTACTGCAACCAGCGGCTCGCGTTTTTTTTCTAGACCACCGATGATCCATCACCCACGCCCGCGTTGCTGATCCCAAATCTCACTCCCCTTGCTGCGCCCGTTTACATCGACCAAAAAGCGTGGCTTCTCTCGCGTGGTTCACCAACGCGTCCGGCGTGCTCCTCTCGATCCACTGCCCCACCTCGAAATCACCGCCGACGCTCTCCCCTGCCGCGAGCCCTCCATAACCGGTGGTCGCCCGCCTCCTCCCCGTGCTCCGGCCCGCGTGTCGGCCTGCCATGGTGTACCTCCGGCTTCCCGACGGCATGGCCCATGGTCAACGCGGCAACGCCTGCATCCCCGGGCCGGCTCCATCCGTATTTCGGAGGTTGGGGTCGGTGGTGGCTGGAGCATCGCGCGTGCTCTGCGGGTACGTCCTTTGTGGGCACGCTCACTAGCTCGAGGCAGGAGGTGCCGTGGCCGCCGTCCAAGGCGAAGAAGGAGAGGGAGGATGCACCGCCGTCCGCTCGCAGGCTCGCCCGGCGGCTGCGCATGCCTGCTCCTGCCGTGGCGTTGCGGTGCCGTCGACGGCGTCGTTCAATTACCAGCCACCTCGCGCAAGGGTCGTCCAGGGACGACGGCGGCCGGTGCGTGGGGGCTGGGGATTTGACCGGGCCTATTGCCTCCGGCCTCGGCACGGCAAGTGGAGGATGTGAGGTCGCCTGGGCAAGCCGTTCTTCCGAGCGGCTGGTTTTGCTTTTTTAATACTATCTGATTTGATTCACGTCTTTTTCCCCTTCCGATCTAGATTTTGCTTTGCTGTTTGAGGTAATCATGTCCATGTTTGAATTTTTTGTACATGGTGTGCTCTCGATCTAGATCCAGTTTGTTGTAATCTTTCATTTTCAGACTGATCCTCTCTCACTGGAGTTAGTTTACTTTACTGAACGGTGAAGAAATCATATCACGTTCGTATTAAGGAGAAATGATGATTTGTTTGTGAAGAAAATAAATCACGTTTGATTGATCGAACTAAATTTTTGCTAACATGGGGATCCGGCATGGGAGGAAACTGAGTTGAAAACGGATTTTGATCTAGGACAGTGCACTTTTTTTTTGGAAGAAGGACAGTGCACTTGTTGTTGTTGTTTTATTTGTCAACGGCAACCTTTTTGCTGAAGCGAATGGAAACGGCTAAAAAAACCACGGACAGTCGCAAAACCACACCGCACTCGGTAAACGGACGCGAACAGAAGCAAACGGCAGCACGAATCACATGGCAAACATCTAACGGCTAAAAAGGCATGCGTAGCTACCACCCGGTTAGAAAATCCGCGCCGATTTATATATTAATGTAAATGTTGTATTTTTATTTAAAACAATCGGTGAAATTTAGTAAAATTTGTTTTTCACTAAATTTGTATGACTATATTTTGGAATGGAGGTGGTTGTACTATAAATCCAAAATTCTGTCTTCTTATCTAATCTAGAGTATAAAGTATCCCATGATAAAATTACACGTATGTAGAACAGCATCCATAGAATTTTACATTTTTGAAAAAAACCTCTTTTATATTATTTTCGTTTCCTTTCTTCATTTTTTTGGGTTCAATGGAGTCCGATCTCAAAATCGCAGCATTTGCACCTCAATGTTGGAAGATGCACTATATTAACTCACTTTGGAAGTAAATTGTCGCGTGAAATCAAGTCTTTGTTGCTCACATATACGCCATCATTGTTGGCCTCTCGGTTCGCCAGCTAGCAAGATCAATGCATATCTGGAGTAAGTACTCCTATACCGGATAGTCAAGTGCTGCTTCAATTACTGACGTAGTACACTCAGAGTAGTTTTGCGCTGCGAAATGTTCGTGTGTGTTGCATCCAGTAAATGAACGCAGCCGGCCACCTGTACAGCATTTGTTTATACTCAAAAGATGATTACTGCTCCCTCCTTCTCAGTTTATAAGGCTTACGCGTATCCCTAGGTTGGCAAATTGATGAACTTTGCATGGAGTATATATGATACTCCCTCCGTCCAAAAATAAGTGTCTCAAGTTTGATAAAAAGTGGATGCATCTATACACGGACGGAAGGAGTACAAAATATATCATTAGAAACTTCAAATGTTGTATTTTCTAATGGTATAATTTTTGTATTATTTAATTCATATAATATAGCTCATGCGGACGACCTAGATATACACGTAAGCCTTATAAACTAAGAAGGAGGGAGTTGTAGTATAATAACATATATTCTATTTAATACGGAGTAGAAGAGATACGGTGCGCCGGCCGGTGAGAGCCAGTCAAGAAAGGAGTAAATAGCAGCACTCCTGTTTGCAGCAACAAAAGATTTGGTTCGCTGCTGCAGTGCTGATATCTATCCCCCTCGTGGTGCCAGACAGCTAGCTGCTTTGCTCACTCGCGGCCGCGGCGTTCACTGCGTCACGCCATGACACCGCCGCATCCGATCCGCGGCGCAGACCGTATCTTGGATTCACTCTCTCTCCCCCTGCCGCCGAGATATCCCTCGGGGTCGGGGCCCGGGCCCGGGCCCGGTCAGCGATCTCGACGACCTCCTCGTCTTCTCCTTTTTCTGCTAGCTCCATCGATATCTCCTGTGCCACGACCCCGGCCGTCGCCTGGGGCTATATATAGGGTCGTCACCCTCACCTGTGCTCACACCAGTCGCTCTCGATCTCCAGCCACTTTCCAAAAAAACCTTGGCCTCTCCCTCCGCCTACGAGACCAGAGTGGTACTAGTACTAGGTTGGGGAGAGATAGAGATGGCGAGCTGCAAGGGCCTTGGCGCCGAGGGGAGCGCGGCGGCGGCGCTGCCGCACGTTCTCGCCGTGGACGACAGCTCGGTGGACCGCGCCGTCATCTCCGGCATCCTCCGGAGCTCCAAGTTTCGCGGTGAGTAGTCGTCGCCAAGATCAGGGCCCTCGTTTCTCTTCCGGCCGTGGTTTCGTGACAAGAGTTGTGTGTGCAGTGACCGCCGTGGACAGCGGGAAGAGGGCGCTGGAGCTTCTGGGCTCCGTATGTGAACTTTTACTACTGAACCTTGATTTTCTTTCGGATTTTCTTGTTCTTTCCATGTTTTATAACACGCGTATGTTCTTGGTTCTAGGAGGCGAATGTGAGCATGATAATCACTGACTACTGGATGCCGGAGATGACTGGGTACGAGCTCCTCAAGAAGGTCAAGGTAATAATGCCATATGACTATGAACCGATACAACCTTTATCTCAAAATCCATGGTAAATCACATGCATGTACATCAAAATCTTGTTACTAGTTGTTTCTTTGCGAGATGACAACTGAAATGTAATGCTTGAATGCAGGAGTCGTCCAAGCTCAAGGGGATCCCCGTGGTGATCATGTCCAGATGTCCTCGGAGAACGTGCCCACAAGGATCAGCAGGTTAGTATTGTTCGTGGCGTTGGCACACATGCATGCCCATTCTTGTTTGTTCAGTGACATAGCAGCAGCTAGGAGGATGCAGCTCATTTCTGCACGTTTTTGGTCTGTCAGGTGCCTGGAGGAAGGGGCGGAGGACTTCCTGCTGAAGCCCGTCCAGCCGTCCGATGTGTCGAGGCTGTGCAGCCGTGTCCTCCGCTGAGCGCGGCGTCATCCAGCTGCGCCCTGGATGGACGACGGCGGGAGACGCTCCCCCATGGCGTGCGGATTCAGTGTTTTGGCCTGTTGGGACATGGTCGCATGGAGGTAGTAGTAGATTAGGAGTATCGCTGTCAGGAGGCTAGGGTTGGGGGGAGAGAACGCATGAGGGGATCGAGTGACGGGCGGAGTTCATCAGCCACTCCTCCAGGCGACGGCGGCGTCGGGGTGGTGGCGGTGGCGTCGGGGAGGAGAGGTGGGTGGGGAAAATGAAGAGGATTGGGGAGCTGCCGGCGGCGGCACCGAACCTTAACCCTCGGGTTTGGGTTGCGCACGGCCGCATCAGGCGAAGAGGAGCGAATCGCCGGGGTAGGAACAGAGAGGACCGCGAGGCGCGTCGTTCGCGCCACAGCACGGCGGCGGAGGTGGCCGGAGCTCGCCGGATTAAAGCGGCGACGGCGGCGGCGACCAGAGGCGCGGGAGCGAGAGCGAGAGGAGGAGAGTGCGAGTGGCGTTTTGCAGAAAAGTACTCCGGTTTAAAGGAAATTGCAAATAGGACCCTCCGTGGGGGTACTGTAGAATACTGTAGTTACTGTTCCTTAGAACAGTAGCCCGAGCGCGGAGAGCTCGCTGTACCACAAAACCAGATTAACTGCAGTGCAGCTGTACGAAAATCAAGTCATGAGACATTAGGTCTAAATGGAGGTTCAGAATTTGTCAGATTAGAGAGGTCACCTGCAGTAGCAAGCTGGAAGGTGGGCGGCAGCATCAGGTCGAAGTGGTGGCCGGCGACAAGAACAACAACATCACCTTTGGGCCTTCCTCCCGCCGCCGGCGGCCGTCGTCTAGCGCCACCGTCGCTCTGTCGCGCCTAGAGCTCCAGCAGCACCAGAGCCACTTCTGGAGGTTCCACCAGCTAGCCTGCCCTCGGCCAAGCGAGCGCGTCACTCATCCATGGGATCACTGAGAAGATTGCAGCGACTCTCTCGCCGGCCTCCAGATGCTTGAGATCAACATCGGGGATGGATCGAGGAAGACGATGACGCTGCCATGGCGCAGGAGGGATGCGACCGTGGGGGAGGAGGCTAGGGTTGGGGGGGAGAGAACGCATGAGGGGATCGAGTGACGGGCGGAGTTCATCAGCCACTCCTCCAGGCGACGGCGGCGTCGGGGTGGTGGCGGTGGCGTCGGGGAGGAGAGGTGGGTGGGGAAAATGAAGAGGATTGGGGAGCTGCCGGCGGCGGCACCGAACCTTAACCCTCGGGTTTGGGTTGCGCACGGCCGCATCAGGCGAAGAGGAGCGAATCGCCGGGATAGGAACGGAGAGGACCGCGAGGCGCGTCGTTCGCGCCACAGCACGGCGGCGGAGGTGGCCGGAGCTCGCCGGATTAAAGCGGCGACGGCGGCGGCGACCAGAGGCGCGGGAGCGAGAGCGAGAGCGAGAGGAGAGTGCGAGTGGCGTTTTGCAGAAAAGTACTCCAGTTTTATGGAAATTGCAAATAGGACCCTCCGTGGGGGTACTGTAGAATACTGTAGTTACTGTTCCTTAGAACAGTAGCCCGAGCGCGGAGAGTTCGCTGTACCACAAAACCAGATTAACTGCAGTGCAGCTGTACGAAAATCAAGTCATGAGACATTAGGTCTAAATGGAGGTTCAGAATTTGTCAGATTAGAGAGGTCACCTGCAGTAGCAAGCTGGAAGGTGGGCGGCAGCATCAGGTCGAAGTGGTGGCCGGCGACAAGAACAACAACATCACCTTTGGGCCTTCCTCCCGCCGCCGGCGGCCGTCGTCTAGCGCCACCGTCGCTCTGTTGCGCCTAGAGCTCCAGCAGCACCAGAGCCACTTCTGGAGGTTCCACCAGCTAGCCTGCCCTCGGCCAAGCGAGCGCGTCACTCATCCATGGGATCACTGAGAAGATTGCAGCGACTCTCTCGCCGGCCTCCAGATGCTTGAGATCAACATCGGGGATGGATCGAGGAAGACGATGACGCTGCCATGGCGCAGGAGGGATGCGACCGTGGGGGAGGAGGCTAGGGTTGGGGGGAGAGAACGCATGAGGGGATCGAGTGACGGGCGGAGTTCATCAGCCACTCCTCCAGGCGACGGCGGCGTCGGGGTGGTGGCGGTGGCGTCGGGGAGGAGAGGTGGGTGGGGAAAATGAAGAGGATTGGGGAGCTGCCGGCGGCGGCACCGAACCTTAACCCTCGGGTTTGGGTTGCGCACGGCCGCATCAGGCGAAGAGGAGCGAATCGCCGGGGTAGGAACGGAGAGGACCGCGAGGCGCGTCGTTCGCGCCACAGCACGGCGGCGGAGGTGGCCGGAGCTCGCCGGATTAAAGCGGCGACGGCGGCGGCGACCAGAGGCGCGGGAGCGAGAGCGAGAGGATGAGAGTGTGAGTGGCGTTTTGCAGAAAAGTACTCCGGTTTTATGGAAATTGCAAATAGGACCCTCCGTGGGGGTACTGTAGAATACTGTAGTTACTGTTCCTTAGAACAGTAGCCCGAGCACGGAGAGCTCGCTAAACGGATGGTCTTTTATATAGTTAATATATATATAGTTAGTATAAGGACACAACTAGTGCACCGTGCAGAAGAGAACGTGTAAGATATTCAACAAAGTTCATTAAGATAGCGGTTAATTTCTTCCTCGTGAAGGTTCCTTGGTTGTGTGTGTACTGAACTTCTTAGAGTTCGGTAGAACTTTTCATTTGTCTCTGCCATTACAGAAGAGATCCTGCAGGATAAAAGTGGAGATTTCTTACTCCCGAGTTACAGTCTACCCTCCGTTTAAAATAAAAATCGAAAATCATAGTTACGAGTTTCAAGAAATCTGAAAAAAGGGATGAAACCAATAATATATTCTACGAGCATGGAAAATCATAATGCAAAATTATTCGTATTATGGTCTACACAAAAATGATAAGAGTGTGGATCTTAGTATGACTATTTTCAAATATCTAAATTTATCGTATTTGTTTGCCATTTTTGTTTATCACATAGTATAAATATTTTTTCATTGCGATTTTCCATGCTTGTAGGACATATCGTTGGCTATATCCCCAAAAAAAATGAAACTCACAAATGCGGGTTTTTAAAATGGAGCGAGTACTGAAACTCGGGAGACAAATTCCCGATAAGAAGTTTCATTTTGCCGCTCACTCGTGCAACGTGACATATATGCTTTATTTTGCAGATAGAAGGGCTGCAGATTAAAGGAGTCGAGTTAACTATACACTTGTGCACTTGTGTGCATGTCAGAAAGGACTTGATGTGCTACTCAGGTATTTACTGCTAGGGACTTCACTAATTATGTTCTAGTGACATGGGCCCATGACCTTACTGGGTACTGAACGAGCATGAGAGAAGTACCAATTTATCGATCTGTTATTATTTTTTGCTTTGTAAAGTCCAATGCACTCACATTCTATCTCTATCTACTCTCTCTCTCCTCATTCCTGCACAGTCCTGTGTTTGTTTCCTATGCACCATCCAAAAGCATCGTTTACAAAATTCCAGTGTTTTAAAATCCCGTAGGAATTGAAGTGTGTGACATTTCAATCATTTGTTTTTTCTATTCGTATGTTTAAAAAATCGCGCAATCCAAAAAGGCCCAGTTCCTGAGGCTTACGGGGAACCCACTTGTGGTTTACGTAAAAAGTTAACTATCTATTCAGGGTTCCAATCTACACATAGTCGGTGCTGTTGGTGTAGATGGTGATGGAGGCACTCTCTGCCAATGTTGAGGAGGCGTTGGTGTCGATGGTGAAGATTTCCCTCTTCCAGCAGCAGTGATACAACATGATATGCCATTTCTGAGAGTGAGATAAGACTCTCAGATCCGCTGCCACCTCAGAAAAATCCACGAAATTAGGGTGCGCCTTTTCATACGACACAAAGACCTCGGTGAAAAATCGTCGCCTGGTGGACCTTGGGCCTATGTGGCGCGCCCACGAGGCCCAACCATGGGCCCTCAAGGTCCATCACTTGGGCAGTGAAAGGACAAGGATGTCGCCTAGAGGGGGGGGGGGTGGGGGTGAATAGGCGTTTAAAAACTTTTCTGGTTTAGGCTTGCTAATTGCGGAATAAAACTAGATGTTTAAATTAACAAGCCAACAACCTAAATAAACTATGTCACCTATGTGCACCAACAACTTATGCTAAGCAAGTCAAGCAACAAAGTGATAGCAAGATATATAACTTCACGCACGAAGGCTATCACAATGTAAATTGCATAAGTAAAGAGCTCGGGTATAGAAATAACCGAGGCACGCGGAGACGACGATGTATTCCCGAGTTCCTCCTTTTTAGGGGAGTACGTCTCGTTGGAGGGGTGTGAGTATCAAACTCAAGATGTCACAAATGGCCTCACCCTATTCTCCGATGAACCTTGCCCAAAAGCTCGATTCACCTTCCACTATTGATTTCCTTTTGGGCGGAAATCGAGTCCCTTACAACAAACTTGAGGCACAACCCATAAAAGGATCGGGAGCTCCCAAGCGGCCACAAAAGGCCTTGCACCGCCACAAAAGGCGCCACTCGCCACAAAAGGCGTCTAGGGTCCAATGACCCAAGAGTAACAAACTCACGAACTTTCACTTCCACGAATCTTCGTGGAGAGAGCAAACCGATGCACAAAAGCAATGGCAAGAGCACACGGAGTGCTCAAGTCCTTCACTCTCAAATTCCAACAAAGCAACAAATGCTTATGGGGGAATAAGAGAGGAAGAACAAAGGAGGAGAAACACCAAGAACTCCAAAATCAAGATCTACTAGGTTCCCCTCACTAAGAGGAGGAATGGATTGGTGGAAATGTAGATCTAGATCTCCTCTCTCAAATCCCTCAAAGATATGCAAGAATCATGGGAGGAATTGGGAGAGGGGCAAGCTTTCCAAGGTCAACAATGGAGGAGAGAGAAGGGGAAAAACGTGCTTGGAAGAGCTAAGTGGCTGAAGGTAGGTGGAGGGGTATAAATACCCCTCCCAGAAAAAGAGCCGTTACAGCCACTTAGACCGGAGACTCCGGACCACGGAGGCCGGAGACTCCGGCCAGTGCGGAGACTCCGGACCGGGGAGAGCAGGGAAAAACCGTTTGCAGAAAACTAACACCGGAGACTCCGGACCACAAAAGGCCGGAGACTCCGGTCTGGGCGGAGACTCCGGGGAGACTCCGGACCAACTCCGGATTCAAAACAGCGGCTGCCGCCGTGAAGCTCTTCAACGCAGAAAAACCAGATGGGCCGGAAACTCCGGACCTTGAGGGCGGAAACTCCGGGGAAACTCCGGACCTACTCCGGCCTCGATACCGCAAGCGCCGTGCGCGAGGCACTTAGCCTCAAAACCAGGGGCCGGAGACTCCGGACCTAAAACCACGGAGACTCCGGACAGAAAAACCAGCAGAGTAGCAAATCCTGAAATGCAATAACTTTCTCGTCCGAACTCCAAATCAGGTGAATCCAATTGCGTTGGAAAGGTAACGACAAGAGCAAGCCTACAAAAATATTAAGGGTCACAAATATAGAGGGGATACCACACATGGGAAGGTGTGGACCCTATCTTGAAGTGGACCGATAATATTTCCAAAGCCGAGAATGCAAACAAGTTTTCATCCGGACTCCGTTTTCAATGATCTTGGGTTTGTTCCGAAGATAATCACAAGCACTACAAGATCATGCATATACACATCATAGTCCATCATGTGAGGAGGAGACCACAAGGAGAGAGTTTGACCTCTCTAGAAACGACGAACCGGTAAAACCTCCAACATCAAAACACCACAAGATATTCACTTGAAACCCGTTTTTGATGAACTAGAGCTTGGTATGGAGATGAACACAAGCTCTAAATTCTCACATGGATAAAAGCCAAATAAGAACCAAGAAAGATGATATGCCAAGAATGCAAAGGTTTGAGCTCTCCACAAAGATGCGATCAAGTTACTCACTTGAGAGCCCCTCTTGATAGTACGCCGTCTATCCTATAACCCGGTCTCCCACTAACAACATGAGACCGGTAAAATAGAAAACCTATCAAGATCATACCTTTGCCTTGCGCATTCCACTTGAGCTAGATGATGACGATCTTGATCTCTTCAAGTGGACCACCTTTCTTGATTGCGCTTGCTAGCACATGCTTGATGAAGACATCTCCAAATGCTCCCCCATACTCCATTATGGGAGAGCCTCGCTAAGCTCCGTCTTCAAGAATCCACTTGCGCTTCATATACTTCTTGTCTTGATATGATGATGGCTTGGAGATAAACATGAATCTTCACTCAATCTTCTTTTCCAAGCCACTCTTGCAATAAGCTCATCTCTACACATGACCATTCTTCATATATAAATCCTTGGATAGAACCTTGGTCATCATATACTCTTCTAGAGTCCAACACATGAACTCCAAACTTCTTCATGGACTCGATCTATAAAGATATCTCAATGCAAACATTAGTCGATAGAGATTGTCATTAATTACCAAAACCACACATGGGGCAACACATGCTCTTTCAATCTCCCCCATTTTGGTAATTGATGACAATCCCTTTTACGAGGGTTTATATAATGAATTAAGCAACCATGCACAATAAAGAGCAAGGATGCAAGAGAAAGAAAGGCAAATGCTTAAGAACGAAACTAAAGCATAAAACCAAATTCCCTTAAACCCTCTAAATCTCTCCCCCATTGGCATCGATTGCCGAAATGGGAGGAAAAATTTAGAAGACCAATATAGGAATAGCTCCCCCATAATGTGTGCATTTCTCATAATATGAGTTAAATCAAATGCACGTATCCAATGACGAATAGAGGCAGGGAGATCAAACTATATCAAGGATCCAAAGATTGCGAAAGAAAATCAAATTTGAAGGATACTTCGACAAAAGAAGTAACCAAACAAAGGATCCGAAAAGGTGTTCTCAAAATCGAGAGGGAACTCCCCAAGGTACGTGCACAAAACGGATTTGCATTTCAATATAGTGTGCACAACATGGAATCCTCACTCCCTCCTAGATAGATTCGAACACAAGCATATGCAAGAGAATATAAAGAGAAAAAGGAGCAGAACAACTTGCAACAAATAAAATGTTTTGCAACGTGAGCAAGGAGCGGCAAATAAAATGATGGGTGTGAGATATAAAGACATTTTAGGAGACCAATACAAGGATGAGCAAAAGCATCAACATAGTCTTTTAAAAAGTGTTGCACATAGTGCATATCGTGTCTTTCCCGTACCCACACACCAAAGAAGATATAGCAAATAGCTCCACAAGCTTATTAAGATGTAAAATGGAATACCAAATGAAAAATGAAGCTTGTGCCTTTTAGAGACCACCAAGGAATCAAAAGAGAACAAGGGGTGGTCACTAAAGAATTGGAATACCAATTAAAGAAGTAACTATTCTCATGTGTATAAGTTTCTAAGTAGACACCAATCACTAAGATATAAGTCCACAAATAAACATGTACACACAAAAATAGGTACAAAGCTAAAGAACATGATATCCAAGTGGAAGTCATAAATACACCAATAAGATCTTTGTTTAAAAGCATAGCACAAAGCTTAGTTTTATCTTAAAGGGATATAGATGAACTTCCAACACATACTCATCATAGCATCAAAACTATCCACAAGGGATAAAGTGATAAAAATGGGATGCTCCGAGAAAGATAACAAGTATCGCAAAAGGCAAATGATTTTGAAAAGCATCAATATTACATATGTGAGCCATAGAGTAGAAAGTGCTAGATTAACATATATGGGATTGATGAATCATGAAAATGATTATATATATATTCCCCTTGATATGTAATCATCCCGGCTTGCCCACATTTGCAACAAAGTTGTTTTGCAAGAACCAAAAGAATTGCAAAAAGAGATTCATGCCATGAAACAACCTACACAAGATTGAAAGCTAGAAATGTATGCATGAGCTAGATACTTGTTACCGAGATAGCATTGTTGATGTAGAAGATACGAGTTCACAATCATCCGAGCTTGGCTCCAATAAGCACATGGTGACAACACCTTCCTTGTAGATGAGACAAGCTAACAATGTATCTCAAGTGTACCTAAAACAAATTCAAGTACAACATGGTACCCAAACTAATTGGGTCCAAAGTAGTTAGAGCAACTACAATACATAGGACAAACTCCACATAAATATGTGCATATTGATATGAAATTGAATTTCATGCACATCTTACCCATTTAGGATTTGATGGAGTTTATCCTATATATTGGATCAATGAAAGTAAGCATGCCATAAGATATACATATAGTAAATATGCATGCACAAAACTTTCAAGAACCAAACGAGATACAATTCGGACAAAACACCAATTAACCAACAAAGTACACACAAGTGTGACAAGGAAATAAGTTGCCCAAATTATATCAAATATCCAAATCAACACATGATTGAAGATACCACTTTGAAAAAGATACCAATGAAATCAAGATACCAAATTGATGAAAATATCATCAAGGAATAACCCAAACCCTCTACACTTTTCATGATGGCACAAGGTACCAAGACGACAAATGTTTGTCTTCCAAAGAGACACGTCATCGGGATCAACTACCAAATGAATACAACTAATGTTCAAAAAGCATATAGGATTGCTCCCCCAAGATATGTGTATTATTTATGATTTTGCATTTGAATACAAAATGCGCACACATGAGATCATTACTCTCCATATATATATATATATATATATATATATATATATATATATATATATATATATCAAACACTAGTCATGTTCAAGAAAGGCAAGAAATTGCAATACCAATTTAAAGAACGGTGTTTTACTCGAAGTAGGATAGCTTCCCAAAGAACAGTGCATTATTAAGAAGTATGACTTTTGAATGTCAATGCACAAGAATTGGATCATTGCTTTCCCCAACTCAAGAAAGCACAAAATAAATTTTGTGTAGAGCAATAAAGGATCCAAAAGATACAAGGAAGACAAATGAGAGTTAGATCAAAACAAATCATTGGCAATCAAATAAGGCAATTCAAAGCAAGAGACAAAGTGAATATGATCAATATATTTACCACAAATATGATTATCACTTGACAAGACAAGTAATGTATGGAGATATTTCTCGGTGGTGGATTGCAAAGATATATTCAAGATCATATTCACAAAACATAAGCATATGGCAAAGGATAGGAAATAAAAGCTATGCTTAGATAGATAGATAGATATTCTTGATAGCTTCAAATATTCACGCGATCATGCAAAGCAACTCCAAGGAGTAGCTTGAAGCAATTGGTTTCCCAAAAAGATATATGAGAACATAATTAGGGAAAGCCATATCAAGAACATCCATCACAAACAAGATCCAACGGTGAGAGGCAAATAGTATTTAAGCAAAAAGGAACTTGTTTGAGAAACATGCCACAAAGGAATAAGATAATGAAGAATATCAGTTCTAGGTGGCAATACCTCACATGTTCACATTATCTAGGCTTGTAATATGCACAAAGCTTATTACTCCCCCATAATGTGACAATTCATTTATTTTAAAACAAGAGGCAAACAAAGCCAACTTGAGAAATTAATGGACATTATAGAATTTGAATTTCTCATGAGCAAGACATACCACATAGAGAATAGATAACATTGAAATATCGACACTAAGTGGTATTCCTCATGTATACACAATTTTAGGATTGTGAAGTGTACGAAGCATATCACTCTCCAAAAATGGATAGTCCATTAATCCCTCAAATGGAGCCAACAAGATAGGATATCAAATAAAAGCAATAAGGCTCAACACAACTACATGGTGTGCAAACCAACGTACACAATCTTGATTACTCAAGATAAGTAAGTAGAGAGCACAACACATACCAACACTAGTGAGGTACAAAACCTAACACATGCAAGGGTGCAAGCAACTTTCAATGTATATATGATTTAAATAAAAGTTACCGCAAGGAGGAACATTGGATATGAGATAGAACAATATAATCCAAATGACTTGGCTTGAGAGAATACTTTTTGATGAAGATCCCTTAATTCTTCATAATGTAGCCAAGTCTCCAATGCCCTCCAACAACACCTATTGATCAAGTTTTAGCTTGTTGGTCCCCAACCAAGTTGGGTCCTAAGAGGTTAGTCACAATAGGTTTGGCAACCCAAATGGTTCTTTTCTTGACACCACTTTGAGTACCAACATATTTGGCAAACACATTGCCAACTTATCCTTCCGAAGAGAATAATCATCATCAATAATAATGGGGTTGGATAAGTTACCATTTGTGCATGAAGAAGCAACGTGACCCTTCTCACGGCATAGGTAGCAACACCTACTTCCTCCTTTCTTCTTAGTTGGAGTCTTGACTTGAGGAGGGGTAGCTTGATTCTTCTTGGGAAGAGGCCGTTCTTCACCTTGAGGAACTTGAGATTGCACTTGAGGCTTCTTCCCTTGTTGCTTCTCACTAAGAGGCTTCTTCTTCAAAGGGCAAGATCTAACATGGTGCCCTTCAACTTTGCACTTGAAGCAAATAATCTTGGCCGAATCTTTAACTTGTTCTTGGCCCTTTTTCTTCTTGTTATACTTGGACTTGTTCTTGTTATTGGAGTTGAATCCAAGTCCACTCTTGTCATTGGGGCGTCTTTGAACACTCAACATATTGTCAAGTGTAGAATCCCCACCATGACGCTTTTCCAAGTCTTTCTTCAAAGAAGTGACTTGGGCCTTGAGCTCTTTGATTTCCTCTACATGGTTAGTATCAACAAAAACACTAGAGGAAGTAGATGCTTCATTGTTAGAGCAACAAGGCATGGAAAGTAATTCATCACAAGATGTAGCAACATTGTGAGTGGATGAATCACTAGGACTAGCACAAGACAATAAAGCATTTCTAGTAGAAGTTGTGCCTTTGTCCACATGAGGCTCACAAGATTTTACCTTTGTAGTGATAGCCTCATGAGCTAACTTTAGCCTAGCATGGGATGCTAGAAGATCCTCATTAGAGCTAGAGAGCTTTTCATGACTTTCTTCCAATTTCCCATACTTGCTAGTTAGCAACTCAAGTTGAGCCCTTAGCTCAACATTCTCCTTCAAAATAGATGCTTCACAAGAAGTGGAGTTAGTAGCACAAGCATCATTAGCATTAGAAATGGAAGAAGACAACTTGGCAAGCTCATCATTCAACCTAGCATTTTCCTCAATAATATTAGCATGATCACATGAAGAAGTAGAGGAACTAGGTGCATCAATTTTAGTAGATTGTATTTGAAGTTGTTCAAAAGACTTGGTGAGAGTAGAGTGTTCACTCTCCAAGGCCTTGTGAGCCTTGGAGAGCGTCTCTAGCTCATCGTTTAGTCTATTATGACCAACACCAAATACGACCTTTTGTTTCTCTAAAACTTTGTAGTTAGCAATAGCATGGTCACGTTCTTTAATGATTTGAGAAAGAGTTTCATGTTGAGATTCATCAATATTCTCAAGCTTCTCCACAAGAGAAACTCGAAGCTCATGTTCTTCCTCAATAGCGATGGTAAGGGAAGCAATCTCATTAGCATATTCTCTTTCAAGTCTCCCCTTTTCTTCAATGATATCCTTGCACTTAATAGCAAAACACAAAATTTCACATAAGTAAGAGCAAGCTTGACTACCTTTAGGGAGAGCACCGAATACCAAATCACTCTTCTCCATTAAGGAGTCAATATCATTAGCTTTTAATCCATAATAATCCTCATCCTCGTCATCACAAGATGTAGAGGGTTCCAAAGGTGGAGATTCATTTGAACCCTTAGCCATAAGGCAAAAGTGAGTGATGGACGACGAAGATGAAGAATTGCTTGAAGCACCATTGAGATCCATGTCTTGTTCCAACAAATGTTGGTTTTCCTCTACATTGTTAGCCATACACGAAATAGAGGATATGGAAGTATTGTTTTCATGACAACAAGACATATGAAGCATATCATCATGAGATTTAGTTAAACAACTATTACATGATATGCAAGGACTATCAATACTAGCATGTAAGACATTTGAGGTGCTAGAAGTGTTTAAGTCCAAAGATAGAACATTGCAATGAGATAGAGATGACGTATAGTCAATAGAGGATTCACCATCAACAATGCAATCTCTATCACCACTCACCATGTCATTACCTTGTGACAAATCACATGTTGGTGAAGTGGAAGAATAAGTGAGCTCATCTCGTCCGGAGGTGGAGGGACAACAATCATCCTCAATAATGTTGGACACTTCATATTTATCTTGAAGCTTGGTCCAAAGCTCATGAGCATTCCGGAAAGGCATGATTGAAGCAAGAACTACATCGCTCAAAACACATATAAGGCCATTAGATACTTGAGTATCGAGATGAGAGTTTTCCTCCTCCTCTAAAGATAATTCTTGCGAATCCTTTGGAGGAGAGAAACCCACATCTACAAGACTCTTGATATAATTTGGACCAATGGCCCTAAATAGATTAAGCATGCGAATTTTCCAAACAACATAATTAGTGCCATCGAATTTAAGAGTGGGATTGTGCACTAATTCTCTAAACGACATCTTTACTCTCTAGGCGGTAAAGCCCTATAAAGAGAGCCCAGGCTCTGATACCAATTGAAAGGACAAGGATGTCGCCTAGAGGGGGGGTGAATAGGCGTTTAAAAACTTTTCTGGTTTAGGCTTGCTAATTGCGGAATAAAACTAGATGTTTAAATTAACAAGCCAACAACCTAAATAAACTATGTCACCTATGTGCACCAACAACTTATGCTAAGCAAGTCAAGCAACAAAGTGATAGCAAGATATATAACTTCACGCACGAAGGCTATCACAATGTAAATTGCATAAGTAAAGAGCTCGGGTATAGAAATAACCGAGGCACGCGGAGACGACGATGTATTCCCGAGTTCCTCCTTTTTAGGGGAGTACGTCTCGTTGGAGGGGTGTGAGTATCAAACTCAAGATGCCACAAATGGCCTCACCCTATTCTCCGATGAACCTTGCCCAAAAGCTCGATTCACCTTCCACTATTGATTTCCTTTTGGGCGGAAATCGAGTCCCTTACAACAAACTTGAGGCACAACCCACAAAAGGATCGGGAGCTCCCAAGCGGCCACAAAAGGCCTTGCACCGCCACAAAAGGCGCCACTCGCCACAAAAGGCGTCTAGGGTCCAATGACCCAAGAGTAACAAACTCACGAACTTTCACTTCCACGAATCTTCGTGGAGAGAGCAAACCGATGCACAAAAGCAATGGCAAGAGCACACGGAGTGCTCAAGTCCTTCACTCTCAAATTCCAACAAAGCAACAAATGCTTATGGGGGAATAAGAGAGGAAGAACAAAGGAGGAGAAACACCAAGAACTCCAAGATCAAGATCTACTAGGTTCCCCTCACTAAGAGGAGGAATGGATTGGTGGAAATGTAGATCTAGATCTCCTCTCTCAAATCCCTCAAAGATATGCAAGAATCATGGGAGGAATTGGGAGAGGGGCAAGCTTTCCAAGGTCAACAATGGAGGAGAGAGAAGGGGAAAAACGTGCTTGGAAGAGCTAAGTGGCTGAAGGTAGGTGGAGGGGTATATACCCCTCCCAGAAAAAGAGCCGTTACAGCCACTTAGACCGGAGACTCCGGACCACGGAGGCCGGAGACTCCGGCCAGTGCGGAGACTCCGGACCAAAAGTGCGGAGACTCCGGACCGGGGAGAGCAGGGAAAAACCGTTTGCAGAAAACTAACACCGGAGACTCCGGACCACAAAGGCCGGAGACTCCGGTCTGGGCGGAGACTCCGGGGAGACTCCGGACCAACTCCGGATTCAAAACAGCGGCTGCCGCCGCGAAGCTCTTCAACGCAGAAAAACCAGATGGGCCGGAAACTCCGGACCTTGAGGGCGGAAACTCCGGCCCTGCCGGAAACTCCGGGGAAACTCCGGACCTACTCCGGCCTCGATACCGCAAGCGCCGTGCGCGAGGCACTTAGCCTCAAAACCAGGGGCCGGAGACTCCGGACCTAAAACCACGGAGACTCCGGACAGAAAAACCAGCAGAGCAGCAAATCCTGAAATGCAATAACTTTCTCGTCCGAACTCCAAATCAGGTGAATCCAATTGCGTTGGAAAGGTAACGACAAGAGCAATCCTACAAAAATATTAAGGGTCAAAATATAGAGGGGATACCACACATGGGAAGGTGTGGATCCTATCTTGAAGTGGACCGATAATATTTCCAAAGCCGAGAATGCAAACAAGTTTTCATCCGGACTCCGTTTTCAATGATCTTGGGCTTGTTCCGAAGATAATCACAAGCACTACAAGATCATGCATATACACATCATAGTCCATCATGTGAGGAGGAGACTACAAGGAGAGAGTTTGACCTCTCTAGAAACGACGAACCGGTAAAACCTCCAACATCAAAACACCACAAGATATTCACTTGAAACCCGTTTTTGATGAACTAGAGCTTGGTATGGAGATGAACACAAGCTCTAAATTCTCACATGGATAAAAGCCAAATAAGAACCAAGAAAGATGATATGCCAAGAATGCAAAGGTTTGAGCTCTCCACAAAGATGCGATCAAGTTACTCACTTGAGAGCCCCTCTTGATAGTACGCCGTCTATCCTATAACCCGGTCTCCCACTAACAACATGAGACCGGTAAAATAGAAAACCTATCAAGATCATACCTTTGCCTTGCGCATTCCACTTGAGCTAGATGATGACGATCTTGATCTCTTCAAGTGGACCACCTTTCTTGATTGCGCTTGCTAGCACATGCTTGATGAAGACATCTCCAAATGCTCCCCCATACTCCATTATGGGAGAGCCTCGCTAAGCTCCGTCTTCAAGAATCCACTTGCGCTTCATATACTTCTTGTCTTGATATGATGATGGCTTGGAGATAAACATGAATCTTCACTCAATCTTCTTTTCCAAGCCACTCTTGCAATAAGCTCATCTCTACACATGACCATTCTTCATATATAAATCCTTGGATAGAACCTTGGTCATCATATACTCTTCTAGAGTCCAACACATGAACTCCAAACTTCTTCATGGACTCGATCTATAAAGATATCTCAATGCAAACATTAGTCGATAGAGATTGTCATTAATTACCAAAACCACACATGGGGCAACACATGCTCTTTCAGGCAGCTTGTTGACTTCCGGTGCACGGTCTCTTTGACTTTGAAAAACAATTCACCCGAATTAATTGGTGTTAAGAAGGACCCTGAAACATTAAAAATATGAAGATAAGGAGTTGTTTTGGCCTTCCAGTATTAAATAAAAATAATAATTGGAATTGATGAAAAGCTCCGTAAAACACATAAAACTAGATAAAGGTTGCACAAATACACTAAACAAACATAAAACTAATGGTTACAATATTAAAATAGATGATGCAAGAAGCACACATTACCTGATCAACTTATGAATTACAAAACTAGCTTATCTAGGAATAAGCTCAAACTCAATATTTAGGAGTTCAGTAGATAAATGATAGCACTCATTAAAGATCGTCGCTGCGATGCCAGGAGGTTGAGCATGTTCCTGCATGGTCTTCGCCGCCTCCAAGCCATCCGAGATTATAGCCATCCCTATTACAACTTAACGTCTAGAATAGTAGGAATCCTTGTTTGAGAGCGTGAGCTTTATCAGAGAATGCTTATGTTCACACTTAGGACCCCTGAGACGCTCATGTAGGGCATTAGAGTAACTCAAAATGTAATGTTCGGCTAAGCTTGAAACTCTGTACATAAACTCTCTTTTTATCTAATAGGATGGCGATCGACTACCCATAACCTAAAACAAAAGCATCATGAACGACGTGCAGACTGGTGTTACATGCTGCTACAAACCTTTTGTTGCAAACCTAAGTGAGTCTTCAATTAATGATGCGTCCATGTTAACGCACATAGTTGTGTGTTAAGGCTTACCACACATCCTTCGACGTCGCCGCTATCCTTGGCTAAGGGGATTACTCTGCACCTCTTCTCTTGCCCCGATGGATCTTCGTACTCCAGATGGGAGGATCCTCGGCTTCAGCACGACATTCATCTCCGATCCCACACCAAGTGGTTCGTCCCTGGTAGGGAGATTGGTGGTCATGGTTCACCGCCCGTGGAGATGGACCGGATCGCTTTCCAAGTTTTTATGTGAGGTCCTTGAAAATTGTGAGGACAATGTTGTAGTTGCTATAATTTTTGGGTTCCTTCTTGTAATTTCCCACCGTTATGAATGAAGCTCACGTGTCTTCAGGGCCCTTCTCATCTTAAAAAAATACCCATCGTGTTACCCTATCCTTCTCTAGGTAAACAAACTGCCAATTCTCTTCCTGGACTTTAGCAATTCTTATTGATGTGCCAGATTCATCGAAAGGCTCTTTTGTTTCTGGTGGATACCGCCTCTCTCCTCCCCCTAGATCCTATCGCTGGTTCCTCTCCCGCCCATCGCTGGCGTCCACAGTGGTCGGCGGTGAGTGGGAGGTGGCCCGGAGCGGTACAACTAGTGTTATAGGCCGCTTGTCTCTTTTATGGAGTGCAGCATGGGTCTTTTGCGCCGAGTTCTGGTGCATCCTAGGGTGTTTCTTCTCCGGCGTGGAGCTCCAGCAGTCGGGGACAGAGGCGTCGAGGTGGTTAACCTGCAAAATCTCCGTCAATAAGGCTGCGGTCGGTGAGGTTTCGGTTCAGCTGGTCTAGTTCTTCCTAGCTGTCTTGGTGGCAGGCGACGAAGCGGGTTGCTGGGAGTAGAAGCTTCAGGGGAAGTTTGTGAAGCTGTTATGTGGAGTTCCTGCACGATAGCTAGAGCTTGCTGCTGTGATCTTGGACCGGTGGGGCGGTCGCTCCACAATTTGTCTAGCAGAGATTTCCCGACGGTATGTTCGCCGTCGACTTTTATGGACGAAAGGCGCCTACTCCCTCTCTGCTCGCCGGCAACAAGTACATGGATTCTTGGGTCTTACTGCAGGCGAAAGCTGTTGTTCAACCTCGAGGCCTGTGAGCCATGTTGGAGGCCCTTCGACTCCAATTCAGTGTGCCCCACTGTTGCACCCCAAGTGGTTGCGTCCCCAATGGTGTTGTGGTTGGCCGTGGTTGGAAGCTTCGATGATGATTTGGTGGAGAAGGAGCTGGAAGAAGACCTAGGCTTGATTGCTTTTCCCATATTTGTTCTAGGGTCTTCCGTGCAAAAGTTATGGACCAAGTTTTAATTTCCTTTTCTTTCAAGGTCCTTTATGTAATTTGTTCTCCACCAATGATGGTGTAATGCAGCAATCGGGGTTCATCGAAAAATATGTTTTCAGACTAGATTAAGAGTAGAGTTTGAAGATTTGCTCTTTTCTTTTAGACTTTATTTTGTAATAATCGCTGTAGTCAACTCATGTAGCATGTACTATTAGCTACTACTCCTTGAGTATAATATATGGTACTAGCAAAATGCCCGTGCGTTGCAACGGGTTCAAATGTAGAAGTTGACGGTGACATCAAATTTATACCCTTGAAAATATATTGGTTGCACCCATGATTTATTCAGTCTTACATGTTTGACTATATGTCTATACAACAAACCTTATGGAAAGTGAAATAAAAGTTAATACCTTTCATCAATCTTGTCTGTTTAAGTATCATGGATATCCAAAAGTAATGAAATTATCACATATAGTAAAGTTAACAACAAAGTCACTATGAAATATACTTAAATTGGCAAAGAACTATGTTGTAGTGTAAAAGTAGTATTCCAAGAATAGGAACCAATTTGAAGTATATCTAATACACACATCTACTCCAATGTGTCGACAACATCAAGTCAGATCCACACCTTTGTTTTGCCTACAAGTGTTGTTTCATCATCGGTCACTTTTTTTTTATCTATTACGAGTATTCAAGTGGGGTCGAAGTGTACGTCGTCAATTGCATAGTTCATGCCACTTCCCTCAGAAGCTTCATGATGTGCAAACTTTGCATTACTTATTTGATTAGTGATTGGGTCCTCTTACATTTCAGGATTAGTAACAGCTCAACATACACATATGTTTTCTATGAAAATAAAAGACATTGTAATAATTGAATATTTGAAAGAACCATATTATCGCTCTAGCTATTTATCACATCGGTTCTACTGAACACTGTATGTCAAAACTTGATCATATAGCAATGTTTCGTACTGTCGTCGCCCGTAAGTACTCTGAAACTGTGCAGTCCAAGAAAATAGTTTGTCAACATTAGCTTGTAAGTAGTATTTCAATCTTATAGAGTCCAGTGTTATCTCCTCCACCGCATAACTCTCTCTATTTTACTACTTTACTGGCTGACCAAATTAATACTAGCAGCAAATTTTTCTGAAGAAACACGACAGGCGGAGCTGATCGCTGCAGAAGTGATTTGAAGAAAGAGAGCAGAGCAGAGTAGCAGCGCAGCTTGATTTCAAGAAAGAAATTGGCAGAAACATCTCTCCTTTCTTCTCCAACCCATCGTCACTGCAAAATCTCCCTCATAGCTCAATCTTGCCCTGACCGATCTGCCTGTCGACGAGCTCCGTGACCTCCAGGTCCGTCTCCACCAAGCAGCCGAGCTCCACCCTGGCCTCTACCTCCGGCTTCACGTGCAGTGAGCAGCTAAGCTCCTCCATGGTCTCCACGGCTCCACCTGGACTGAGCCCCCAACGCTCGTGGCCGAGAACCCTATCCTTCGAATATGGCTTCGTGGCCCATGGCGAGACACGGCCGTTGTCGGCTACCCTGCGCCGTTGCCCACGCCGTCGGGAAGAACCGCTGCTCGACCTCGTTCTCCTTGTGCTACGACTTCTCCAGGTGCTCGATGTACATCTGCACCACCGGCAGAGCTCCTGCGCGCCCATGGGAGAGAAGTTCGGGTGGCAGCCGTGGCGCTTTGATCCGGTCGGGTCGGTAACCTGCGGTCGGTGCAGCAGGAGGATGGATGCTGCGGTGGGGAAAGATGAGGCGGGGGCGCCCCAACCCTAGTCGGCGACGGCGGTGCCCCAACCCTAGGTGGCGGCGGCGGCTGATGTGCTACTCATGGGATGCACGGGAGCGAGCGAATGAGGTGGGAGAGGTGAGCCCTGGCGGAGGAGACTCAGGCTGGGGCGCCGTGGCGACGCTCGGAGGCCTGGCCTCACACCCCATTTTCGTCCGTCTGCGTGTGAGGAGAGAGAGGGTGCGGGGTCCAGGGTCGGGGTGGTGGACTGCGGGTTAGTTCCCCATTTTCTGAGGGATGAAGTGCAAAACGCACAGCGGGACGACGGGCGAAGGTCTGTTGGACGAAGGTCTGCGAAGGTTTTTTTTTAGATGGCATACTAAAGAACAAAATTCTTTTTTTTAGATAGGAGAGATTAATTGTCAAAAAAAAGAGTAGGTTAATAATTGGATCATTCATAGAAAAGAAAAAGAAAAACTTAAACCCTTGCGCGGTTGCGCCCACTCCGCCACCATGGCCTTCTGCGCTTCCCCTTCCCTCACCTCCCTCGCTTCCTCCACCGCCGCCATCGCCGCCGCGACCCCGTCCTGTTCCCGCTGCCCCACCTCCAACCCCTTTCCCGATCCAAAACCTCTGCACCTTTCCGTCAGCCTATTCTCCTGCTCGCTCCCGAAACTCCCACCGCTCTCCTGCTCTGGGCCGCACGTCCCCCGCGCCGCCACCGGCGACGGATCGGGTGCCGGGAACGACTCTGGAGGAAACGGCGGAAAAGATGGAGGCGGAAACGATGAAGACGACGGCGGCGGCGAAGATTACGAGGAGGCCGAGTTCGGCCCGCTGCTCGGCTTCAACGAGGTGCTACGCCTCGTCGCGGCCCGTGGCGTTGCGCTCCCGGCCGACATGATGGAGGCGGCCAAGGACGCCGGCATCCGGGAAGTCCTATTGCTCCGGTACTTCGATTTGCAGGTATACCGAATTGCACGATTTTTTTTTTTCTGAAGGCCGCACCCTTTCAATCCCCGCGCAGGCCGCACCGTGGCCACTCAGCGCGATGATCCGGGCCTTCTCAGTGCTCCGCAACAGAATGCTCGCCGACCCTTCATTCCTCTTCAAAGTTGGCACCAAGGTGTGTTCGATTGATCGTTGACTATTTTTGTTGTCAGAATTAAGAGCTGACATTTCTATATTTTAGACCTATGTTATTTCTAAGTTGGGTTTTGGATTGAATGCAGGTTGTGATCGACTCATGCTGTGCAACGCTTGCGGAGGTGCAGAAGAGGGGAGGATTTCTGGGCGGAGTTTGAGTTGTACGCTGCTGATATTTTGATCGGGGTGGTTGTTGATATCGCCCTCGTTGGGATGTTGGCTCCATATGTGAGATTCGGGAAGGCGTCCTCTTCAACAGGGCTGTTTGGGAGATTCAGCCGGATGGCTGGAGCATTGCCAAGCAGGTTATATTATATAACATTTCACCATAAGTTGCTTCTAGAGATTAATAGATAATACTAAAATTAAAGTCTAAGGTTTCTAGTTTGTAGTTTCACTTGTCATGACCATCAGTTTCATTCAAAGAAATCAATAGGAATGGACTAGGGGCATTTTGCTATTCAGTATCTGTAATTATTCTGTATACGAATCGTCTTCCAATGTGACACTCTGCTTTCATGTCTGTCTACATGCAGTGTATTTGAAGCCGAAAGGCCAGGCTGCAGATTTACAGTTCAGCAAAGAATTGGAACATACTTTTATAAGGTAACAAATCTTACATCAAGAGTATCCATTCTGTTTTTCAAGCATGATTATCTGATATTTTATTTCGAATTGCTGGAACATCATTATGTTGTTTGGATCGTTTGTTTCCATTCCAGGGTGTTCTGTATGGCTCAGTTGGATTTGTCTGTGGTATTATTGGCCAGGGAATTTGTAATATGATAATGACTGCCAAGAGGTAATGCTTATGTCTTTGTGCTTATTACACATGCGATGTATTGTTAAATCCTCCAAATATACTGTCAAACAATACATAATCACTTTTTCGCAGTTTTATTTTTTGTCATCTCCTATAGTTCCCTTTTCTGTAGATGTTATGTTTCTAGGCTTTCTTTGTGTTTGCTTGCGTCCTAGTATTGTTAATTAATTTTATATTAAATTATGTTTCTCAGAACTTAATTTCTTGATGTTGCTTGCTTTTATTCATTTTCCAGGAGTGTTAAGAAATCAGATGAAGATATTCCTGTTCCACCACTTATTAAAAGTGCTGCTCTCTGGGGTATGTGTATTATGTGTTTCCATTGTTTCCGTTACTTGGTATTGGATTCTTAGATACAAGCTCAGTAAGTAACTCCAAATATCGGTTTGATATATCTACTAAAGAAATGTAGCCAGCAGCAGCTGAGTCAAACATACAAATGGAAATACGTTTTTGTTACCCTGGTTTGAGTTCGCTTAGCTTTGACCAACAATTAACTATTTCAAATTAGATAATCTCTGATAATGAAATTAGAAACTAATGTCCTTGGTTGGTAGTGTTATTCTATTATTGTGCAGTGACCTTCCTATTTGTTCCGCAAAGTATTATTTGCAGATAACATTCGTATCTTCCATTCAACTGACAAGCAATGTTGACATGTAGGTGTATTCCTTGCTGTATCATCTAATACGCGCTATCAAATCATCAATGGTCTAGAGCGAGTAGTTGAAGCATCACCAGTTGCAAGGGGTGTCCCTCCTATTGCCATGGCTTTCACTGTCGGTGTTCGTTTTGCCAACAACATCTACGGTGGCATGCAATTTATCGACTGGGCCCGATGGAGTGGTGTTCAGTAATGGTGAGTGATCATGTTTTAGTTGCTCATCTTGTCATATTCTCGCCAACAGTATGTCATGACATTGTCAGTGATAAGTTACTTGCTACGGAACTATGAAACTCCAATTGAAAGCTTAAAACCAAAATAATGGAGCCGTCGAAACATGTTCATTGCAGTCCAGTCAATTATATAGGACAATCAATTTTATACACCTATTCATCTGCTCACTTTAATACTTTCAGATTATTTCATACCATTTTGGCATTTTTTGCATAGTTTCAAACACTGACTACTAAATCTACTATCAATTTAATAATTCTAACATAACCTTTTTAAAATAAATTTGCAGCCTTTTATAGGGGGAACCCAGGCGAGAGGTCTTGATGAAGCTTCGTTTTTTATTTTCACCTTTGCTGATAGGCAGTAGCAGCTACAGCCCTTTGGAAGTTGTGAAAACTTTACCGCGTGGATTAAGGTTGACATACATGAGCTAATTTCATTTCAGTTACTCTAGTATGTCTATATTGAGTCCAACACTGAGTTATTTTGTGGACCTCATCATTTAGTTTATCCCATGAGGGTTTCAGTTAGTGTGTTCATGTGGGTTGTTGAGTTTAGCCGAATCAGTCTGCTAAAATAACGTTCAAACATGAGGCACGTGAATCATCGTGACTAACTTCAATTTCAGAGAATTTTTAGTGTCGACTGTCAACCCAATCACTCCAAATTGTTGGCTAACAAACCCGACTGGCGACTGGGTAATGACAAGGGAAGTCCATCTGCTGAAAATGACATGGTACTTGTAATCTCATGAAAATGACAGGGCTAAGTGAAACCTGTAGGCCTGCCACATACACTCGACAGGTGGGCCCGTAATGTCATAAAACGGTTTAAACGGAGCAAATCGAAGAATTAGTGCAATATGTTAAAGATTTGTGTCAATGCGCGGTGTTTCCAGCATTTTTGTCAAAGATGATGGTTTCTTGACACAAATGGCCCAAATGTGGTGGTTTTGTGTCATTTACTCTATATAAAAAGATGTTTTTTTTTACTTTTTCTTGAAAGAAGTATCTAATTTGTTTACGTAAAATAGGGCTCTTCAATGGGATGCTTCTACTATATATTGTTCTCTGTTCTGCCAACATGTCCGTCGAACTCATCAGTGACAAGCAATCAGCCGGGATCTTCTGGCCCCTCCTTTGTTTTGCATCATGCTCCGCCACTCGGCGAGAGAGGAAAGGGAAAAAGTAATGGAGATAGGGATTCGTCGGAGCAATTGCTAGTAGGCGGACGCCAGATGGTTGATTGCGGGCCATTTGCTAGTGAGTGAACGGTGGTCAGGCTGACAATTCGACCGGCTTCCCGGTTTTGTGAACTGGCACTGGTCTTTTCTTCCTTGGAGACGGACTTCCAAATACAGGACAATGACAAGTACCGACCCGAAAGGTGCATGCCTACAACTAGTCAACAATGGTGCCCCTTCTTGCACGGCCCACGAGTCGTTCCAAAGGAGTCATCTTCAAATATTTAATCGTCCTACTACTAGTCAGTCTGGATCAACATGCTTCCCGCTAGATGTTATTCTATATAGCATTAACAAGTTGAAGCTGCCGGGCGTACCTTCCCAACACAAATAGAGAAAGAAACTATACATACACGAGATGAGCACGGCCATGGTATCGCTCATCCTTGCAGTCCTCGTGGTCAAAGCTAGAAGAAATTGCTCCGACACCTGTGGTCATGACCAGATACCTTATCCGTTCGGGCTAGGTCCTTCTTGCTCCATGCCTGGTTTCAGTCTCACCTGTGCCGTCGGCAGGGACAACAACAGTCATCTTTTTCTGGGCAACTCATCCATGCAGGTAAGTTTTCCTTTCGCATCAGACCCATTCCTGGAGGTCAGTATCTCATACTCCGTGAAGATGATTCCCGGCGTCCGCGACTACTCCGTCCACTGGGAAACTCCAGCCACGCCCTTTGCCATACCTGCCTCGTTAAACATGTTGTTCGTTGTTGGCTGCGGCGTCAAGGCCTCGATGTTCATTGGCAACTCGTTCGTTGAGGTTGGGTCGTGCTACGCCATGTGTGCAGAGGCTCAAGTCATGGAGACGCTGCCCTTTGGCACGTGCAGTGGCTTCGGATGCTGCCTCATCGACATACATGTGGACCTAAGGGCCTTCACCCTCAACATCTCGCGCATCATTGATTCTGCACACTCGAACAAGGTGTACGCGTTCATCGACAGAAATAAAGACTCGTTATTCAGACCGATTGACATCCTAAGATCTGTGATACCAGATGAACTCGAGTTCGCCAACACTGTACTGGAATGGGCTATTCCATACCAGGCGAACTGTAGGCGCGCCATGGAGTACAGGGCAAGCTATGCATGCGTTGCTAATTACAGCCAGTGTCAGGACTCGCAGATGGGTGGATACTTTTGCTATTGCTCGTTTGGCAACGGCAACCCCGACGACAACCCCTATGTCGAGGGCGGTTGTCCGGGATACAATCCAGGTCCCAAACCGGCAGGTCAGCTCAAAAATAAATTAGGTCCGATTCAATTAAGCTACTCCCTCCGTTCTACAATAGATGAATTTAAATTTTTTTTTTGCATTTAATAGATGAATTTAATTTGTGTAGATACGGATGTATCTAGACTTGTTACACATCTAGATACATTCGTATAAATACATTCATGTGTAAACAAATGGAAGTCATCTAATTTAAAACGGAGGGAGTACATAACTGCAGGCTTTTCCTTAAAAAAAAACAGCGGCAAACATTTTGCCCCGGTAGATTAATTAAGAAAGACTTTACAAGAAAGTAAATAGTTGCATCTGGTTATTACTCTCCCAGCATAATATCGATCACCCACAAGCGGGCTTCCCTTAAGATATTTCAAACACTACCATCGATGGCGCATGCTTAGTATTTCGCTCATTCCAATTTCCAAGATGTTAGCATAGTGAGGGGATGTCAATGCCTTATGGTTTGGAGTCGAGTCGTTCGACATATTGTCCTACAACTTTGGGAGACCAACCCAATCTTTGATAACACCCCACAGGCGCATGTTGTAGTGACAACTGAAAAGTAGGCGAGCGATTTGATTCCGAGGCCCGCTTACAAAGAGAACAAGGCTTCTTTTAGAACACACCGAGTATTCCGCTCATTCCAATTTCCAAAGATGTTAGCATAGTGAGGGATGTCAAGGCCTTATGGTTCGGGGTCGAGTCGTTCGACATATTGTCCAGCCAACTTTGAGAGTGAGAGTTAACCATTATTGAAAGTCGAGATTGTGGAGACCAACCCAATCTTTGATAACACCCCAAAGGCGCATGTTGTAGTGGCAACTGAAAAATAGGTGAGCGATCGATTCCGAAGCTCAAATACAAAGAGGACACAATCCACAATTGGTCCAAACTCTCTTTGCTAAGAGAGCCACCGTCCAAAGCATATTTCTGAGAGCAAGCCATGCGAAGAATCTGACTAATCTTTCACACCACACGCTTCATGTTGGTGGCGGTAGCTCCTAAAATTTGGGCCGTGGAAGCGGAAGTCACCGAGTATTGTCTGTCCGCCGAGAGGTTCCAAGTGACTTCATCCTCCACCCCATTCACAAGGTTGATGTCGCTAAGGTGCATCCAAAGGTGCACGAATTGGGTGGCGTGTTCAAAAGAGAAGTTCTCATCCATGATGATCTTTTCAATCCACGCGTTGTTTTCCATGGCCTTCTTAAGGCACCATTTTTTGGGATCTTGATGCCGCAAAAATGAGAGGGCAATGTCCTTCGGTTTCTTTCAATCTAGCCAAGGGACCTCCAAAAGGACGTCAAAGAGCCATCACCCACGGTGATGGAAGTGGCGGCATAGAACAAGTTCATGTCCTCCATGTTGCAAGGGTTCGCCAAACAACCCAAATTTTGTTTTTGTCATTCCACTTGAGACATGGCCCCCTTAATCTTAGCATCCTTGCAAACTTGTCAATATTTAGGACCCCAAGGCTCCCAAACTTAGGCGTACACACCGTCTTCCCAATTCACCTTGCATTTGCTTTGGTTGTGTTCATTTTGTTTACGGTTGGGTTAGCACTAATTCTGCTAATCTCTACGGTTGGAGTATTAAAACTGAACTCATGGTGTGTCACATTTTCGCCTAACTAAATAAATGTCACTCATCCATCTCATCTCAACAAGCAAATGACACGCCAAAAAACATGCGTGCTTATCCTATTATTTATTGCTCTCTCCCCCCATATTGCTCCTCAAGTACAACTCCACACTACTTTAACACAAACACTCGTTTTCATCTCAACAACTAATAGCAAAAACGAGACATCATTATGACCCTCCCGCTCGACGTGTCTTTTCAAAATATACAACAACATTGCTCCGATCCTCATCACGCAAGTGGAGGGGGAGGAGGTGATATGTTGACACAACAGAAAAGACGTGAGGCGTGGTAAACCTAGCGCTGCCCCAGCCCTCCCCTCCTCCCGTCCTTCCCCGCCGCTGGGCAAAGCCCGTGCAGTGTTGGCGGCGGCTGGGTGAGGCGACGTTCTCGGCAAGGGCACATCGACACTACTTTGGGAGGTGTGGGGGTGCGCCCGGAGGCGACGCGGCTATCTCTGCCTGGTGGTTGGCCGACGGGGTGGTCCTGGTTGGGTCGGCGGGACCTCTCAAGCATGATCTAGGCCTAGATGTGGGTCTGTCTCGGCTTGATAGGGTCCTGATTTGGGCATGACAAGACCAGCTGCTGCGTCCGGTAGGCAACCGTCTACGGTGGTGGAGGGCGGTGGGTCCGCCCCCTCTTGGCTGCGGTGAGTTCGGAGGCTTAAGTTGGGCAAGTGGCCCTTATGGGGCTATCAATGACTGTGGGGGTATACCACTGTTGTCCAACTTCTACCTGGACCTGAGCTAGGCAGGATTGGATCTATCGCCGTACTCCCTCGTCTGTTCTGGCGGTCTTACATCAGTCTTTATTTCACAACATGGGCTTGAGTTCGTGAGTGTCGGGACATAGGGCTCTGGAAGGAGAGGCTGCACAGGGCTGCCATCGGCGGGCAACATCGCAGTGGTGGTGTGGGTGCTAAGGGGATTGGCAGCGGGAGGTCCTGGTGTCGGTGCTTCCGCAACGGCTCCATGGTCATGATCTAGAAGTCTTGTGTTGTCTTTTCAGATGGCATGCACGCAAGGATCCGAGCGTAAGTTCTACGCTTTGGCAGCAACTATGATACTTGCGACATAGCTGTGGATATTATCTGTTACTGGGTTCTGGGTGAAAGCCCTAGATTGCTTTGAGGGCTCGGTGACCTACATAAGCAGAGGAACTCCGCCACTTGTCGGTTGTCCACCTCCAGGAAGTTTAGCTCGGAGTTTGACATGCCATGCCTCCACGCAGCGGCGGCGTACGTGCGCCCTCTTCCCCACCTTCTCGGAAATGTTGATCCAGACCCGCCGGTCATCACAAGTGATTTCGGTGTCCTAGCGGCCGGAGGACCGCAGCCACACCCCGCGGAATCCGGTGCCATTGTGGACGCGACGGCATCCCGTGGCGACGGTCGACCTTGGTGCAACCGTGTGGGGCCGCACGGCGGCGGATTTGATGGAAGGGGAATCGGCTGTGGCGAGGTGGATCCGATGGTGGGTTCGGCCAGAATCGATGGCGGCACGGTGCAGATGGCGGGAGTGGGGGGATATTTCAGCAAAGCAGTGGGCTGCTGCGGCGGTGTTTTAGTTTGCGGCAGCCGTTTTGGTGATGTATATTTATAGCGCCTCAACTTGGGGGCATGGTTTAATAGTTTACACCACCATATCGCTATACATCATCTTTTGGAGCATTTTTTGTTGCCTCGGGTGACATAAGAAACCTTTTTTTGCTCATAATCCTATTTTAAGTCATCTATATATTGGAGTTGCTCTAACCGACCTATGCTACACATTTTCTGTCTTTCTTAATCAATGAAAAGACACAACTTTTGCCCGTTTCAAAATAAAATAAATATGCTATACCAAATATTTGTATTTTAATGTTTATGTGGCATGACGACTAAAATATCCTTCAACAGTTTATGGCTCCGTCCAGCCGAGAACGGATTGTCCTACGTTGTGCGGGAACGTCAGCGTCCCGTTCCCCTTTGGAACAGAGCTAGGCTGCTACGCAAGTGCCCCGCTCATCCTCACATGTATGCCAGCCTCGCCGGGGACCGTGCTTCCGGTCCTTAAATTGACCGACCGACTGATCGTCAGTGACATATCTATTGAAGACGGTGTCTTGCACGTTCAAGATAAATCAGGGGCAGATGATCGCTTCCCTGGTTCGAACTCTGAGCACGCGTTCTACGCCATATCAGGGAAATGGGGCGGCGAGGTGAAATGGGTTGTAAATACAACGACATGCGAGCAAGCAAAACTAAGCAAGAGTGAGTACCGATGTTTGAGCTCCTACAGCGACTGCGTCGATGTCACTAATATCGGCTCTATCGGCTACCGCTGCAAGTGCTCTTGGGGTTTTGAAGGAAATCCTTACATTAAAGATGGATGCACAGGTATAATCTCTCATACTATACTACTTATATTCTATTGTATTCGATGGGGGTGCATGCACATATTCCGAAGTTGTATCCGAAGTTTCAGTTACAAAAGACCAGCAATTACTATGTAACTATACTCGGTCCAACTAAATCCTCAACATCTAAAACCTGAGTAGTTTAGACCATAAGCTGGAATACTAGCAAGTTCCGTGTGGATCGCCTCTCATGTTGTTATGCGGTTTACAGATACTAACGAGTGCCTACAGCCAGATAAATACATTTGCAATGGTATTTGCCACAATAAGTTCGGGAGCTACACGTGCACCAGTACTGTAATTTTAGGTAAGCGATTCATTCCACTTGCAATCCTGTCAACAGTGTGATTAATTTCTTGAAATAAACAGCTGTTTTATTGCTTCCATACAACTTCAGAGGATAAAGTCGACTTAAGCTGTAAAAAATGCAGGTGTCACAATTGGACTAAGCAGTGGTGGAGGCATTCTGTTTCTCGCGGCGATTGTTGCTATTCTTCATCGAAGATGGAACAGAGTCATTCAGAAGCGGCTTAGAAAAAGGTATTTCCGGAAGAACAAAGGCATTCTGCTAGAACAGTTGATCTCGTCCGACAAAAGTGCCAGCGACGGCACAAAGATATTCTCCCTGGAGGAGCTGCAGAAGGCGACCAACAACTTCGATCAATCCCGTGTGGTTGGACGCGGCGGCCATGGCACCGTCTACAAGGGCATCTTGACCGACCAGCGCGTGGTGGCAATCAAGAAATCGACGCTCGCGGCGATCAGCGAGATCGATGATTTCATCAACGAGGTGTCCATCCTGTCGCAGATCAACCACCGGAACGTGGTGAAGCTCCACGGATGCTGCCTCGAATCCGAGGTCCCTCTGCTCGTCTACGAGTTCGTCTCCAACGGCACGCTCTACGACCTCCTGCACCGCGAGCAGGACGGCAGCTTGCTGCCACTGTCATGGGAGGAGCGCCTGAGGATCGCCACCGAGATCGCCGGTGCGCTCACGTACCTGCACTCTGCGGCGTCCGTGTCGATCCTCCACAGAGACGTCAAGTGCATGAACGTGCTCCTGAACGACAGCCACGCCGTGAAGGTCTCGGATTTTGGCGCGTCGAGGCTGATCCCGATCGATCAGACGCACCTGGTCACCGCCGTCCAGGGCACGTTCGGGTACCTGGATCCAGAGTACTACCACACGGGCCAGCTCAACGAGAAGAGCGATGTCTACAGCTTCGGAGTGATACTTGTTGAGCTGCTGACGAGGAGGAAACCGATCATCCAGAACGAGCACGGCGAGAAGCAGAACCTGTCGAACTACTTCTTGCGGGCTATGAGGGAGAGGCCACTCGAGGAGACAGTGGACGCGCAGATCCTGGAGGAAGGAACAGAGGAAGGGGTTCTGTGCATGGCTCGGTTGGCGGAGGAGTGCCTCAGTCTAACGCGAGTGGAGAGGCCTACCATGAAAGACGTGGAGATGAGGCTGCAGCTCCTCACGGGGCGCCGCGTTGCTCCGAGGCCGAGGCGGGACGAAGCGGCGCGGCCTCGCCGTGAAGCTCCGGAGGACGATGGGCGTGGTGGTGTTATTTCGGTGGTTGGCCAGCACGGCTCACGCCAGTTCAGCCAAGAGCAGGAGTTCGTTTCGTCGCTTCGTGTACCACGCTAGATCATAGGCATGAGGCAGGCTGCCGATGTATCTTAAACTCCTTCGCCCTTGCCAGCAATTAATTTTTCGGGTGTGCATTTCAAATTTCAGTTGAACTATGTAAGAGTAAGTTGTATTTCGGTTAGTTATTTCTGTGCGAATTGTAATTAACTTACGATATGGAGGTTCTCGGAGGAGCTTCAGTCCGCGTCTTAACTACACGCCACTGCCAATGCCTGTTAGTTTGCTGTATCACAAGAATAACTTGTTAGTTTGTTTTACCCCGTAGATGTTATGGGATTGCAAATCTCATCTAGATGAAAAATAAGTTAGAGCTAAGTCAAGTCTTTAACCCGTCACGTCGTGATTCACTTTTTATCCGTGTGTTGTACATGGGCTGCAACTGATTTTTCTATTTGCACATGGATTGGAACAGAGAAAAAGTAGATGATTAAGTTGGAGCACGGTTCAGATTTGCGTTGTAATACATTCTGACTAGGAGTTGCACATGGGTTGTAACTAAATTTTATTCAATTGAACATGTGTTGCAACTGACATATCACAACTGTAGGTGTGCCATTTGAATTGAGAGCCCTAGTTGCATCCTACTTCCCCTGTTTTTAAATACATATCTTTTTAGCTTTTTTCTGATTCGTACGTATCTAGACGTATTTTAATGTGTAGGTTCACTAATTTTGCTCTGTATTTGGTTCGTGTTTGAATATGTAAAACATCTTATATTATGAAACATATAGAGTACATGTTATCGTCTGGCAATACTCGGTTGGAGCAGGGGTATTGTCCGGTGGCATTTGGCGGGTAACGACTTCAGGTATATAAATATAAATGGAAATATTCCGAGTTGTGAAATACAAGCGGAACATCATTTTTCAGTCACTAAAAAACACTAGAGGCCACTTCAGCTTTACTCCACCACAAAATTTTACTTGGGGTGTTTGGCATGGCTTCACCTAATACGCTATCGAATATGTGGAGTGAAGTTATCCGAGACACACGTTATATATACATCCAGCAGTTAGACCCATAATTATGGAGTAACTTATAGATGCCAAAATGGTGGATAACTAATGTCAAACCACTCTCTAACCTAATGATATATGATATGGTAAGAGTGTTCGTTTGAGTTCTTGTATTTGATAAAATCAGCTAAATTTTATGGCATGTCATTGCTTTTGCAGAATATGAGATTTCTATTTTTTAGCTAGATTGTGCAACACTCCTAATTGATAGAATTATCCAACTATTCGTTTGTCTATCAATTACAGTCTCTTAAATTATATGTTTTATTGGGTGGTTGCATACTATAATGTTTTATTTGTGAACTCTCCCTGGTTCCCTAAAAGTTATCTCCTTGAATGTAGTTAGTCAAACATTCAATTTTTAAATTCTATATATCTTAAAAATATTTAAATTATATATTTGGAACTAATACCCATGGTTTTCAATCTTACTGCATTATTTGCTGGATTATTCCTCATATATTGCATAGACCGAGTTGCTCTCATGCTGTATTATTGTGAGATTTGCAATATACTAGACTTTTTATTTTACAGATTGTAACAATGTTCAGAAATTCAATTTGATGTTTAGCAGATGAGAAGGACTACCATTTGATGTTTCATTGATTTCGCAGTTTATGGCTTGCTGGTTGATCATCAAGACCTATTGATCATGTAGTCTTGTCACTTTGTTATCACCGTAAATTGGTAGTTTGCTTGTGTAGTAAGTTCATACTATTTCAACTTAATTGAGTTTCTTTGTTATATATTTCTTTCTCTATATATAGGCGTGCTATTCGGAAATCCATTTTGGCTTGCAATACTAGAAGCTCCTATTATGAAAAAACCTAGTAGTAATTCGCAATGCCAAAAGGTTCCCAAAAAAACCGGGTGCGTAAAAAAGGCATTTTTGTACCCAATGTAAAAAGACAAATAAAATATCTAGTAATTTCTTTTGAGCTCCGAATTTGTCTGTTCATACATAACACAAGAAATATTATTTTTTTGTGAAATTTTGTGTGCCAACATAGAAAGTAGATTTTCAGGACCAACGAATCTATGTGCAAACATGTTGCCTCACTTAGAAATAAGGACACGACTACATATCTGGCGCCTGCTAGTTAGCCAAACTCGAGCGCACGAACCGGAAGGGAAATTAGCAAATTCTTGCATGCGCTGGCTCTAATTTTTGCATGCACACTAAATGATAAAACTACTGACGTCGCCCGCATTAAATACAAATTTTTGAAAATTCAAAACATTTTGTAGCTCAAACCGTTTATCCGATTTATGATCCGTTTTCACCGTTGGGCTAGTCACGTCAAGATCTTCGAAACTAGATCCCATGTTGATATGTTTTGACGATATTTTTTTGACCCAAAAGTTACCTACACATTAACACGTGAGTTACCATGCTGTAAAATGTAAGTTACCCACCTAGTCAACGATTAATTTTCGGTTAGAAAATATATCCCACGTTTGGTTGTTCTTTTCGATTTTTCCGAGTTTTGAAGTTATCAGTTTTATAAGTGAGCTACCACTTTGGGACGATAAATGTATCGTGGACAAGTGGATAACTATACAGTAAAATACCAGTGCAAATCCATAAGTAGTAGAGTGACAACTTTGTCATTTTTATGGTGCCAACTACACCCCTAAAACAGATGGATAACTCTATTAGTACTGGGTGTGTAACTATTATTTAGACATGGTAACTATATCGATTTTATGGTGGGTACCTATATCATAACTAAATGGGTAATGTTATCAGTACAAGGTGGGTAATTTCATGAGTACTAGGTGGGCAACTACATCAGTACTGGGTGGGTAACTTTATATTTTATATGTATTAGGTTGGTAACTTTATTAGTACTGGGTGGGTAACTCCAACATTACTGGGTGGGTAACTTTATAAGTATTGGATTGATGACTTTATCAGTACATGGAGGGTAACTCCATCAGTAAATAGGTTGGTAAATTTATCAGTACTAGGTGGGTGTGCTCCGGTTGGTTCAGCTCGGGGGAGAGGCTTCTACGGCATCAGGACGCGTGGGGCCGTCAGAGCATACATGGAGGAAGCACAGCTAGGGCCACACAAACACGATGATCCAGTTTAACAGGTGCATCCCCGCCTTCCACGGCGGCTGCGGAGTCCAGTGCACTCCCACCATCACGCGGTACCACCAGAGCTAGTGTCGTGCCCCCACGACGAGAGTACTGGGGTAACTCCATCAGTGTCGTGACCCCACGACGAGTACTGGGTGGGTAACTTTATTGGGTGGCTAACTTTATCAGTACTAGGTTGATAACTTCATCAGTACTAGGTTGGAAACTCCACTAGTACTGGGTGGGTAAGTTTATCACTACATGGTGGGTAACTTCATCGGTACTGGGTGGGTAACTTATCAGTAATGGGTGGGTAACTTTATAAGTATTAGGGTGGTAACTTTATCAGTACTGAGTGGGTAACTCCAACAATACTGGGTGAGTAACTTTATAAGTATTAGATTCATAACGTTATCAATACATGGTGGGTAACTGAAGGCTACGTGTTGGTGAACCCCAAGAGGAAGGTTATGATGTAGACAGCAGAAGTTTTCCCTTGAGAAATCTACCCAAGGTTATCAATCCAGTAGGACTTGACGATCAATTGGAAGGTTGTTGATGTTGACTCCCCCTGGCGCTAGGGAGCTTGCACCAACGTGGAATCTGCACAGACACAAACCAGAACTTTGCCCAACATGAAACAGAGAGGTTGTCAATCTCTCCGGTCTTGCAGAAACAAAGAGTTAAACGTATGGTGTGGAAAACAGCAGGAAAAACAGCAAGTAACAGGAAACAGATGATTGTAGCAGGTTGTGTAAACAGTATGAAGAAATTGGACCAGGGTCCACAGTTCACTAGTGGTGTCTCTCTCAGAACAGATAACTAGCATGTTGGGTAAACAAATTACAGCTGGGCAATTGACAAATAGAGAGGGCATAACAAAGCAATACATGCCAAGATGTCTACTATGAAATCTAGTTGGGCATTACAACAAAGTACACAAACCATTATTCCAACAGCATCTATGCCTAAATAATCCACCTTCAAGGCAGCATCCGCATCCTATTCAGTATTAAGTTGCTAACAACAGATTATTGCATGAAGTAAAGTGTGTAATGTAATCAATACAAGTGTCCTTGGACACTGCACCAATGTTTTAACCCTAGTAGCAACAGCACATCTACCATCTTAGACCTTTCTGTCACTGATCTAGATATCTAGAGACTGAACCCACTATCGAGCATAAATACCCCCTCTTGGAGTCACAAGCATCTACTTGGCCAAAGCATCTACTAGCAACGGAGAGCATGCAAGATCAAGAGCACATAGATAAACAACTTGAATAAACATGGTATCAATATTCATCGGATCCCAGCAAACACAACATCTAGCATTACAATAAGATGACCTTGATCATGTTAGGCAGCTCACAAGATCTAAACATGGAACCACAAGGTAGAGAGACAACCATCTAGCTACTGCTATGGACCCGTAGTCCAGGGGTGGACTACTCACGCATCACTCCGGAGGCAGGCATGGTGATGTAGAGCCCTCCGGTGATGATCTCCCCTCCGGCAGGGTGCCGGGAAGAGCTTCAGAACTCCTCCAGTCTGAGATTGACGATGACGGCCGCGACGAAACTTTTCGTGGAATATGATCGACCGTAATAGGGTTTTCGCGTCGCGGAGAATATATAGGCGAAGAGGCGGCGTCGGTGGCCGAGGGGGGCCACCACGCCATAGGGGGCGCGGGCCCACCCTAGGCCGCGCCCTAGTGTGGCGTGGCCCCCTGGTGGGTCTGGTCCGACTCCCCTTTGGACTCCGTGATCTCCTCGTGATATTATTGACGATGTCTTTTGTTTCGTCCAATTCCGAGAATATTTCCTTAATAGATTTTCTGAAACCAAAAACAGCAGAAAACAGGGAATTGGCACTGTGGCATCTTGTTAATAGGTTAGTCCTAGAAAATGCATAAAAATGATATAAAGTGTAACCAAAACATGTAGCAATTGATATAATAACAGCATGGAACATCAAAAATTATAGATACTTTTGAGACGTATCAAGCATCCCCAAGCTTAGTTCCTGCTCGTCCTCGAGTAGGTAAACGATAAAAACAGATAATTTTTGAAGTGACATGCTACCAACACAATCTTTGATCAAATAACAATGTAATGCACATGATCTGAATGAAGTGATCCAAGCCAATGGTCTATAGTTTGCAAGCAAGTAAATAAAGAGTAAACATAAGTGATCACACAAGTGCAAACTTTCATGAATAATACTATAAAACATTTAGAGATATAATAGTCTAACATAATAGTTAGTTCACAGCAGCAATAACTTTCAACATGAAAGTGTTTGTATCAACACAAAGGAAGATAATAGCTTCAACTTTTGCTTCAACTTTCAACATGTATACCAAACACAAAGTTATGTAAAAACTGTTATACTGGAGTTGACAATGATGTTTGCTTAAGTAGACAGAAAGAAGTGGGAAAACTGACTCAACATAAAAGTAAAAGAAAGACCCTTCGCAGAGGGAAGCAGGGATTAACATCATGTGCTAGAGCTGTAGTTCCTGAAGGCATATAGAGAGCATAAAATATTGTTTTGTAAGGTAATGGTGTATACAGGTGTCAACAAATCAGCAAATAGGCAATACTCTACTTCACTAGTTGATCAAACTTTACAAGAGCGGCTCCCATGAAGGACGTTATTTCTACCAGCGGGCAGATCATCCCTCTTCTCTTTTTTACACACTTGTGAACATTGCTTGACTGACGAATCAGGGGCAAAAAGATGTGAAGAGAATTGTTTGGTTAAAGTTGTAATTAATTGGGACTGGGCACCCCGTTGCCAGCTCTTTTTGCAAAATTATTGGATAAGCGGATATATATGCCACTAGTCCAGGTGTGTAAAATTTGATCAACCAGGAAATAAAGACCACCTATCTACGTCCTTATGAGCTTTTCAAGTAGTGACACAAAAAGGATAATTGTTTTGAGTAGTTAGTAGATAGCACATGAAGAAATTTACTTGGAATGGTGAAAACACCACATAATAGGTAGGTATGGTGGACACAGGTGGCATGGATTTGGCTCAAGGTTTTGGATGTACAAGAAGCATTCCCTCTTAGTACAGAGTTTAGGCTAGCAAGGTTATTATAAGCAAACATCATTATCAACTAGAATAGCAAGAGTGTACATAAAACACAAGGTTTGACAAACCATAGACTCCCACTGTCTTCCTTGTTAACACATAGCCTTCATCCAAAAATTATCTAGACTACTATGGACTTCCAATTATGCAACATATTATTATAGCAGAAAATCCTTATAGTAGTTATTCATTAATAGCCATTACTTACATGATGCACAAACTTAAACATTAATTACTTGACAGCTCAAAATAATTGGCAAGCATCAAATTACTCAAGACAACGATCTAAAAAGATTCATGTAAGCATTTTATACCACTACCACATGCATAGCATTTTTCTGGTCCAACCAAACATCAATTAACTTATTTGACAACTCTCCAAACAGATATAAGTGAAGTAAGAGAGTACTTTCTTCAAAAGAAACTGATAGCTCTAACAAGAGATGTATGAAAAACTGAGAGCTAACAGCAATAATAGTAACTAGACAGGAATACTCAACAAGTATAAGTGAAGCACAAGAGTATTCTAATGAAAAAGTGGAGCGTGTCTCTCTCCCAAACATGAATACTAGGATCTAACAAGTATAGCACATGAAACAAAAAAAAAAACAAATTGAAAACAAAAACACACTGACGCTCCAAGGAAGAGTACACTAGTATGAAGCAATAAAAATATAGCACCATTAGAGATGACCTGATAATTTGTAGATGAAGAAGGGGATGCCTTGGGCATCCCAAGCTTAGATGCTTGAGTCTTCTTGAAATATGCTGGGGGTAAGCCTCCCAAGCTTAAGCTCTTCACTCTTCTTGATCATGTAATATCATTCTCCTCTATCAACACTTCAAAACTTCCTTCACACCAAAACTTAACAACTTTTCTCATTAGCAGGTTAGTGCACTAAAAGATAATACTTCAAAGTTCTAGCAAGACAAAACTCACAAGCCAACTATTTTAAACATTAGCCACTGTTACTAGGCTCAAGTGGGCACTTTTACACGAAAAGAAACCACTTAAAAACTTGTAAAAGAGAGAATGCAAAATAAAAGACAGAATCTGTCAAACCAGAACAGTCTGTAATGACGAATTTTTTCGAGGCACTTACGATGCTCAGATGAAAAACCTTTGAAATAATGAAAGTTGCGTAACATCATCAGGAACATGCACAAAAAGTTTCAGCATTTTTCGATTTTTTCTGATTTTCTACTGAATTAAACGGTGACGAACAGCAATCTGTCCCAATGCAGTCCCGAAAATAAAAACCACCTTTGCATTAGTAACTCTCCTTGGCACAACAAAATAGCAAATAAAAGATACAAAGGAGTTGCTACAGAGGTAAACAAGCATCCTTGACTCAAGAAAACAAAAATAAAACAGCAAATAAAAACATGGGTTATCTCCCAGAAGTGCTTTTCTTTAATGCCTTTGAGCTAGGCATGAAGAGATGCATCAAGTATTGTCAAGACCAGAAAATCTAAAACCATAATTTGTCTTGACACTAGTATCATGTGAGTATTTAATCTTATTCCTAGGGAAGTGTTCCATACCTTTCTTGAGTGGGAATTGAAATTTTATATTCCCCTCTCTCATATCAATAACAGCACCAACAGTTCTCAGAAAAGGTCTTCCCAAAACAATAGGACAAGAAGGATTGCATTCAATATCCAAAACCACAAAATCAACAGGGACAAGATTGTTATTAACCATTATCAAAACATCATCAACTTTTCCTAAAGGTTTCTTCATAGAAGAATCAGCAAAGTGAACATCCAAATGACATTTTTTCAAAGGTGCAAGCTTGAGAATATCATATAAATTTTTAGGCATAACCGAAATACAAGAACCAAGGTCACACAAAGCATTGCATTCAAACTCACTCAGTTTCATTTTAATAACAGGTTCCCAATTATCATCTAACTTCCTAGGGATAGAAGCTTCAAGTTTTAATTTCTCTTCCCTAGCATGCATGAGAGCTTTGATAATATGTTCAGTAAAAGCCATATTTATTTTACTAGCATTAGGACTCTTAGCTAGCTTTTGCAAGAACATGATGACTTTAGTTATGTTACAATTTTCGAAATTGAAGTTGTTGTCATAAAAAACAACGGAGCAATTATCACCAACACCTCTAAAAATTTCAGCACTTTTACTAGGAACAAAAGTAGTGCTATCAGGCAATTTAAACTTTTTTGTATAGGTAGTGGAGACATTTCCAACACTTATTATCTTTTCACTAACAGTAGGGGGCGCATTAGCACTAGGGCTACATTTGTTTCATTAGTAAAAATAGTGCAAACTCTAACAGCAGCTGTTGTACTAGTTTTTTCTTTAATAGCTTCGGGTTTAGCTGCCATTTTATTTATCAAGGAGGTTTGAGAATTTGACAAATTCAAAACATAAGTCTCAGTATTAGAAATCCTAGTTTGCAAACCTGAGATTTCATTATTTAGATTTTCAATTTGGTGACTTATATTCCTTAGCATACTAGATTGTTCCTCCATCATTCTAGTGAATATCTTATTTTGCTCAAATTGCTTTTGCATAAAATCCTTAGTTGCTTTCTCAACTGACAAGGGGTAGAATCATCAAGACCCATGGTTAAGGTCCCTAGGTTATGAATATGGGGAGAGAACGTGGTAGAGCTGGAAGTATCGTCGGCTGACAAGCAGGGCAAAGATTTTACCCATGTTCAGGGCCCTCGTGTGGAGGTAACACCCCTATGTCCTGCCTGTCTGTTATTGCTTTGTGAATATGATGGTTACAAGGGTCCCGGCGAGATGTCAATCTCGCTAGGGTTTGTGGCTCTGGTTGTTCGTTGTCTGGTTCGATGGCCCTCCCAGTCCTTAAATAATAGGCTGGGTCTCGGGTGTTCGTAACCGACTCGATTTACAAGTAAGGAAACTCTAAGCCGACTATTGCTTCGCCAAACTTGGAGGATACTTCATCTTCGTGGGCCTCCCTTCATGGGCTTCATGTAGGCTCTGATAGTTGGGCCTAGTCGATACGTGCACCAGGTACCCTCATGGTAGGGTACCCGATAGGCATACCCATGTCAGTAGCCCCCGAGTACTTGTCTGATTCGAAGAGTCGGGCATGGACTCATACATCATGCACGTTATATATTTTTTACATCTGTATTTAGAATTCTTATGAAATAGCACATGTTGGCTATGTCGAGTGTTTCATCGACTATGAATTTTTTGCTTATGATAGTCAAGGGATATTAGCTTAGCAGGCCCGGCACACACGACGGATCGGGGCCAGTTAACTACCATTTGTGGCAAAACCATACTATCTTTCAATCAAACTCGAGTCCCCAGACTCGAATCTGGAACAAACTGGACAGACTCGAAACAGCCGTTGAGGTCTTACGGAATCGAACTGCAGTATAATTTTGAATCAACCCAACGCATCCGTCGGGGATTATCATCATGTCTGCTGACACGGAAAATTTAAGGATAACACTGCTAGAGCGGTCCTTAGCCCAACTCGACTGATCGGTGGGTCTTACCTTTGCATTATGCATGCAGCATCCAAGGATCGTCGGATCAACTCGGGAATATTTTGAGTGCGATTTTGCTTATGAACTTAGTCGAATGTTTCGTCGACTGACACTTTTGCCATTATTCTATCGAGTGCGCGACAGCGCTCCCGATGGGAGTAGCCCCCGAGATTGTGCTTTATTGCTTGCAATGGAGGATAATCTCAAAATCTTTTACCCTGCATATTTTAGTCAAAGAATTTTTTTGATACGCTCCCGATGGGAGTACGATGATGCAGTCGAAAGAATTTCGACTGGAGTCTTATGACATTTGCTAAAAAACCAACCGAGACTTATGCGAGAGACCACCCGAAGATATCATCGAGTGACTTTTATGCCAGTTATGAAAGAGAGAACAACGCCAGCAATGACGCATTTTGCGACTGCTATCTCTGACAAGCGGTGGCGTGCTTGGAGAGCCTTTGATAAGACGTGACCCTGTTTTGTGGGCCCGTGTCTGCAGAGCTGACCAGGGATGACGCCGCGTGGACTTGATTAACCGTTCTGGCGCGATTTTCACATGGCGTGATGATGGTTTCCTGGATTCTCGTGCGTAGTGGACGGAGTGGCCGCCGACGGTTGCTCTCCGTGGCCGCCACGTGTATGGCCAGATTTCGCGCGGAGCGTATGGATTTGTTTTGACGGTTGCGATCGTTTGTGTGATCTGTGGTAAATAGGGGGACGGCGCTGGCAGAGTTTTTTACTTGCCATTTGCTCCCTGCGCCGCCCCTCGTCTCCTTCCTCGCGCTGCCCCTCCATTGCTCTGCGCCCAAGTTCTTTGCCCCACACTTCCTCCACTGTAGCAATGGCGAAAGGTGGAGGTGCGAAGCGTGGTGCTGCCGCCGCCGCCGCGACTGATGCGACCAAGGGCAAGAAGGCCGTGGCGGGTACATCTGCATCCGCCGCGCTGAAGAATGGCAGCGGGGATTGGGCGAAGTCCACCATCAAGGACGCCCATTTGATCAAGTTCCGTGAGCAGGGGTATCTGCCACCCGCGGAGCAGCTCGCCGTCCGCGCGCCGTCGCCCAAGGAGGTACTCCCCGAACCACGCGCCAACGAGCGTGTTTGTTTTGCGGAGTTTTTGCCTAGGGGCTTTTCGCTTCCCCTACACGACTTCGTTCGTGGTCTTCTTTTTGCCTACGGGGTGCAGATCCATGATCTCACCCCAAATGGCATTATGCACATCGCGTGTTTCATCACGCTGTGCGAGTGCTTCCTCGGCGTCGCACCCAGCTGGGCGCTATGGAAAGCCATCTTCATGGTACGGCCAAACAGAGGAGGCGGTCGCACCTACCCTGTTGGCGGCTGTGGAATCCAGGTGCGCAGCGACACCCGCTACTTCCGCCTGAAGACCGTCGACTCCGGTCAAGGCTGGAGCAAGGGGTGGTTTTATGCGACTGTCGAGCAGGATGCAGCCGCCCCTTTCTCGACTGCTGCTTTCACCAGGACCAAGGCGTGGGATCACCAACTCTCAGCCGAAGAAATGGAGGAGGCAAGCCCTTTGCTGGCTCGGATCGGAGGCATGCTGGACAAGGTCACAGGCATCCATTTGATCGCCACCTTTGTGAAGAGGCGGGTGTGGCCCATCCGTACCCGAGCGCACCCCATGTGGGAGTATGAAGGCGCGGGTGACATCACCCGAATGAACCCAGAGGAGCTTTCAAGGAGTGAGCTGCTGACGCATGTGTGGCACATCACCAACTTGACGACAGGCGACACTTGCAACGTCGACTGCCCTGTTGCACCATATGGGTTGGAGAACCCTTTGCTTGAGGTATGTATGTGTTATAGCCTGCTTGCAATGAAGAGTTTGCCACTCGCATGTTCTGCGATATGTGATTTTTGATTCTGACTTTGCAATTTGTGATGTATGCTATGCAGGGTCACTCGACTGCTGCCTCCCTTCCTCCTCTGCCTGAAAATGGCGAGACTGAAGAAACACAGGCACAGGTGGTGGACCCAAAAGGGGATCAGTCGCCCATCCCTTCTGCCACCACTTCACATGTGGAGGAGGTCGAGGAGCAAGCAGCAGAAGAGGTTCAATCTGAAGACAAGGCCACCTCTGTCCAGGAAGTCGATACCGCGCCACCGAAGCGGCGTCGACTGGCCAAGAAGGCGCCTTCTGCTGCAAGTTCACCCGCGAAGGAGCAGGGCTTGGAGGATGACGAGGAATCAGACTCACCACCTGTTTTCCAAGCCGCTCCTTTGCGTGCGTGCTCAACAAGCTCGACTCTTCCGCTTCAGTCGAGTGGTACCCCAGCCTTTGGAGGACCAATTTTTGGCGACTCCGAAGACGAGGAAGATGAGGAGCACAGGTATGTGTGTTTTTGAGTATGAGAATTTTGTGCCGTCACATATTTGTGCTAACCATCTTTTTGCTTTGTTGTGTTGCCCACAGCGCTGAAAACAATCAGCCTGGGATTCCTCCAGTCGAAAATGTTCCGACCTTGGAGCAGTCGAACTCTGCACCGACTGGAAACGAGGCTGCCCAGCCGATGGCCACTGATGCTGTCATTGAGACAGCCAAGGCAGCAACTCTAGATGTCGGGACATCAGTCGCGGCTTCTGAGCCGTAGATGAACCATGTAAGGAGCTTTTTGCTTGACCCGTTTAGTTGTAGGTCTGTGAGAGTTTTGAATTTTTGCTGAATCCGTGTGCTCGCAGCCCTTCTACCACACCTTGGCAGATTCTGCCAAGGCTTATGTCCAGGTGGAGCAGGAGAGGGACACCATGCGCGCCGATCTCGAGCGGCTCAGTCGTGAGTTCTCCTTTTTGCTTTTGTTTTTGCCGAACTTCTTTTTGCAATGCTTGATTTTGTCGAGTATTGAATGCACGTGAATTTGCTGGGCCAGGAGAGAAGAAGGAGCTGGAAGACGCACTCGCCGCGCAGCGCGAAGAGTCGAAGAAAGAGCTGGCTGCCGCCACCAACTCAGCCGCTGCACGCGAGCGAGAATATGCTGACCAGCTCGCGGCACTCGCGTAGTCATGGGAGGTGAGTAATCTTTTCTCCTTTTGATATGACGATATAACTTGTCGAGTGTCGTAAAATGACTTATGCCTGTTTTGAATTGTGCAGAAGCTGTTGGCGCACCGGCCTCTGCGGACGTGGCGAATGACGATCTTTCGCTGGAACAGGCTGTGGGCGGCTTAGGCGCTCTATGCAACCAGGCGAAAGAAGCACTCGCCAAATCGGCGAGCACACTTGGCGCCGTATACCAAGTGGTGTTCCCGACTGTGTGGTGCCGTCGACGGTGGATGACTTCGCCAACGTGTTTGGCCCCGGGACGTCCACCATGGCGGGTTTCGCTCGCGCCAACACGGTACGCGGATCCGAGTCCACCATCAAGCTTCTTATGGGACATGGGATAGATTGCGACTATGAGGCAACACTGTCTGTGTTCCCTCAGAAGCCAGATGGGAAGCCCATTTCCCTGAAGGGGTGAGTGGAGCCGCCGCGCGACTGGCCGAAGTTTTTATGAACACCATGGAGCGCCGGGCACTCGAGACTGCCAATCGTCTGCTTAGGAAATTGAAATCTTAGGCTTAGGGTAGCTGTACCCTTTTGCTTTTTTATGCCTTGTAATGATACCTTCTGAACTGCGCGAGTCTGCGCTTTGTTTGTGCTACCTTGTTTAGGCAAACTGTATTTTGCTAATGTCTTTCATTTGAAGAGTTGTATGCTTATGACATGAGTCTTAGCTTCTGACACAAACTTTGTGTTTGTGATTATGCTCTTTGAACAGTCACGAGAACCTGCTACTGTGACTAGTTCCTCGCAGGCTCCAATCACTACCCGATCCCAGGGTCAGGTGGCAAATGATGCCAAGGTGATGGAGTATATGAAGGCTAAATTTGTGAGAATGGAGCAAGATCTGAAGGACGCCCAGGCTGAGCTGAGTAGATTGAGGGCCAGACCCGGGTTGGCCACCAACGCGAGGATTATGTGCTCGGGGAGATGGAGCTTGTGAACAGGCAACTCGAGTGTAAGTTCGAGTCTTGCTTTGTTTACAAGCTTTTTACGTAGCTTTTGTCCTTTTGATCTGACTGGTGCGCCCGTGTTTGTAGGCTTTGTCGACAACTTCCAGGCTGAACAGATTCGCGTGGAAGGGCGTCTGGATAGCGTGGTTGACGACCCTACAACTGGGCGTCAACACTTTTGGCTTGATAGGTACCATGCCCGCATACTCGCCACCGTGAAGGATCGCGTCTGGCGAAGTGCTGAACTGCTGGAGTTATGCCGGGCAGCGTTTATTTGCCTGAATGAGACTCTTTTTCCTTTGGGCCCACAACCACAAGGGATTCGTGCTGTGTTGAAGATCTTCCGCCAAACAAATCCCATTCGAGAGTTGCTGTCTCAAAGACTTGTAATTGGAGCCAACGCTGCAATGGCGTATATGCGTAGTCGAAAACCAAGGTTGGTGTTGCGGACACCTGCAGCCGGAGAGGTTCTCGAACAAAAAGACCTGGATGACACAATCCAAGCTGCAGAGACACTAATCGAGTGCACTCGCGAACAGCTTTGCGGTCCCGAGCTGCCCGTAAAGGACGAGCCTGAGGATTAGAATAGTTTGCGATTGCAATTTTTGTATAGGGGGCAGCCCCCGAGTGTAATTTTTGACTCATTGTATATTGTATAGTTTGTATATTTTGATTTTTTGCCGAGCCCCCGAGTCAGTCGAGCGGGGTTTGTGAAATATGTGTTGGTTATGAACCAATGACTGTGCAGCCCCCGAGCATTCGGGTGCGGCTGCAGAGTTTTTGTGTTCTTTGTTTGGATCCTTGCTACGCAGCCCCCGAGCATTCGGGTGCGGCTAAGGCATTGTGTTTCTGCAAGAGCGAGAGCTCATTTGATCGATAACACAGCCCCCGAGGGTTTCAGGTGCGGTTAAGGTATTGTGTTTCCAAGAGCGAGAGCTCATTTGATCGATAACACAGCCCCCGAGGGTTTCGGGTGTGGTTAAGGTATGAATTATGCGGGTAGTAGCCAAAAGAAGTCGAAGGAACATTGATTTTATTCCTCTTTTGAATGTTAGGCTGCAGGCCGCCTCATTAAAAACCTTCCAGTCCCCTTAGGTACCCTGGTAAGGAAAAGAGCGCGTCTGAAACCTGCAGCCATCCGACATATAGCCTATTACATTGTATGACTGTGAGCACTTTATGCGTAGAAACGGCGCAGATGCGCAACGTTCCAAGGATTATGAGAAGTTCGCCTGTCTTCGCGTGCTTCAGTCGATATGCGCCTCCACCAAGGACCTCCGTGATGATGAAGGGACCCTCCCATGGGGAAGCGAGCTTGTGCACCTTCTTTTGCTTCAGTCGAAGAACCAGGTCGCCACACAAAGGACCTGGTTCGCAGTCGACGGCTATGGTAGTTGCGGAGATCTTGCTGGTAAACAGCTGTGCGGGCCAAGGCCGTGTCTCGCGCTCATCGAGTAAGTCGACTGCATCTTCGAGTGCTTCTTCCGCGTCGTCTTCATTGTATGCTTCAACTCGTGGTGCATTGAACCGCACATCTGATGGCAGAATTGCTCTGCACCGTAGACCATGAAGAATGGGGTGAACTGCGTAGAAGTGTTGGGAGTTGTGCGTAGGCTCCATAGCACAGATGGTAGTTCTTCGACCCAAGCACCCGCAGCTCTTTTGAGTGGCACCAGGAGGCGCTTCTTGATCCCTCGTCACAAGTCCATTGGCCTTTTCGACTTGGCCATTGGATTGTGGATGCGCCACGGATGCGTAGTTGAGCGTAATGTCCTGCTCTTTGCAGAAGGTTTTGAACTCCTCAGCCGTGAAGTTTGTGCCGTTATCAGTGATGATACTGTTTGGGACACCGAAGCGGTAGATGATGCTCTTTATGAAGTTGACTGCCGTAGTAGCAGTCGAATTTGTGATGGGGACCGCCTCGATCCACTTTGTGAACTTGTCGACTGCCACCAGTAGGTGAGTATGCCCGCCATGCGATGATTTTTGAGTGGCCCAACCATATCGAGCCCCCATTGGGCGAAAGGCCAGGCCAGCGGTATGTCTTCAACGCCGATGCGGGTGCGTGCGGCCTTGTTGCGAATTTCTGGCAGCCGACGCACCTTTTGACTATGTCCTCCGCGTCTTTGAGTGCTGTAGGCCAGTAAAACCCTGCGCGAAAGGCTTTGGCTACGAGTGATCGACTGCTGGCGTGATGCCCACAGGTACCTGCATGAATCTCGAAGTATGGCTTGGCCATCTTCGAATGCGATGCATCTTTGGAACATACCTGATATGCTGCGCTTGTATAACTCGCCGTTGATAACGGTGTATGCTTTTGATCTTCGAGTCACGCGTCGGGACTCGGTTATGTCATCTGGTAGCTCGCGCGGAGTATGTAAGCCAGAAAAGGTTGAGTCCAAGTTGGCTCAATGAGGAGTACCTCGACTGGGGGGTCCTCTGTGCTGGCGCTTTGCTTTTGGCTGGCGTAGTCGACGGAGGAGGCTCTCGTTTCTCCTTGATAGATCTGTGTTCGATGCGCTCGAGGAAGACACCAGGTGGAATTTGTGCGCCAGTTGAGCCAAGATTGGCTAGCATGTCTGCTTCTTCGTTACTTTCCCTTCCTATGTGCCTCAACTCGCAGCCCTCGAAGCTGCCCTCCAGTGTGTTGTACAGGTCGCGATAAGCGATCATGTTGTCCGCGATTGCGTCGCAGGCCTTCATTGTTTGCTGCACCACGAGATTGGAGTCGCCGTAGATCATCAATCGAGTGCACCCAAGTGCTTTTGCCATCCGCATGCCATGGATCAGAGCCTCGTATTCAGCCTCGTTATTGGAGGGTAGTTTGAATCCCATCTGCAAAACATAACGTAGCTTGTCCCCTTTTGGTGATATGAGGATGACGCCTGCGCCTGCGCCTTCGTGTTTCTTGGACCCATCGAAGTACATGGTCCAGGAATTGGACACGTCTGGTGCTCCAGGTAATTGGGCCTCTATCCACTCGGTTGTGAAGTCGGGTAGGACTTGTGCTTTGATAGCCTTCGGGTGCTCGTACTTGATGTCTCTTGGAGCCAGCTCGATGAGCCATTTTGCGACTCGACCCGTTGCATTGGGGTTTGTGAGGATATCACCGATTGCTGAGTTACTTACCACGGTGATCGGGTGCTCGGTGAAGTAGTGTGTCAACTTCCTTGAGGACATGAATACAGCGTATGCCAGCTTTTGATAGTGCGGGTACCGCTGTTTTGATATGGAGAGAACCTCGCTCAGGTAGTAGACTGGACGTTGTATGCTTTGGATGTGCCCCTCCTCCATGCGTTCGACTACCAGTACGGTGCTCACCACCCTGTTTGTAGCCGAGACATACAGGTAGAGTGGTTCCCGTTCCTTAGGTGCGACGAGGATCGGAGGGCTTGTGAGGATCCGCTTGAGATCTGTGAAGGCTGCTTCAGCTTCTGGCGTCCACTCGAACTTGTCCGCCTTCTTCATCAGTCGATAGAATGGTAGAGCCTTTTCACCCAGTTTGCTGATGAATCGACTGAGCGCTGCTACTCGTCCTGCTAGTTTCTGCACATCGTGAAGCTTTGAAGGCCTTTGCATTGTGAGGATGGCCTGTATTTTCTCCGGGTCTGCTTCGATTCCACGGGCAGAGACTAGGTACCCTAGGAGCTGCCCGGCTGGAACGCCGAACGTGCACTTCTTAGGATTGAGCTTGATATGGAAGCGTTTGAGGTTTGCGAACGTCTCCCTCAAATCGTCGAGTAGTGTGTGTTCTTCCCTTGTGGTAATGACAATGTCATCCACGTAGACCTGGACGTTGCGTCCGATTTGCTTTTTGAGGCAGTCCTGCATCATGCGCTGGTATGTTGCACCCGCGTTTTTGAGCCCAAAGGGCATAGTTGTGTAGCAGTAGACCCCGAGTGGGGTTATGAACGCCGTTTTTTCTTCGTCTTCTTGCTTCATCCTTATCTGGTGATAACCTGAGTAAGCATCCAGAAAGGAGAGTCGTGCGCATCCGGCGGTGGAGTCGACGATCTGGTCGATTCGGGGTAGCGGGAAGTGATCCTTTGGACAGCACTTGTTCAGCGCTGTGAAGTCCACGCACATCCGAAGGATGTCTGTATGCTTCTTCTCTACGAGTACGGGGTTGGCCACCCATTGTGATTTCTTGATTTCCCTAATGAATCCTGCTGCGAGTAACCGGTCGACTTCAGATTCGACTGCGGTTCGCTTTGGGCCGGAGATTCGACGCATCGTTTGCTTGACTGGCTTTGCATCTGGAAACAATTGGAGAGAGTGCTCGGCGAATTCCCTGGGAATACCTGGCATGTCGGCTGGACACCACGCAAATATTTCCCAGTTCTCACGGAGGAATTCGACGAGCGCGCCTTCCTATGCGATAGGCAGGCTCGAAGATATGTTGACTGTCTTGGACGGATCGGTCGGGTGCACCTGATGCGACCTTGTGTCATTTGTAGCATTGAAGGATCTGTCGACTGCCAACTTCTTATGCTCCGGAAGGAGTGTGCGGTCGTTGGAATCGCCAAGTCGGCGAGTGATTCTTCCACCCCGAACATCTCGGAGATTTTGCTGAACTCGCGGTCGCAAGCATCGGACCTTTGAAAGTTTCCACGGACAGTGATGACTCCCTTTGGTCCTGGCATCTTCAGCGTGAGGTACGCGTAGTGTGGCACCGCCATGAATCGAGCAAACGTCGGGCGACCAAGAATAGCATGGTATTGTGATTTCCAGTCGACGACCTCGAACTCAATCGACTCTGTCCTGAAGTGGCTTTTGTCCCCGAACGTAACGTCGAGTTGTATGGTGCCTTCTGGGCTAATTGCTTTGCCAGGAACGATACCGTGGAAGGTATTTGAAGATTTTGGGAGGTTTTCGACTGACCTGTTCATTTTGCGGAGCGTGTCCGCGAAGATGATGTTTATGCCGCTGCCTCCATCCATGAAGACCTTGGTCATGGCGTAGCCTCCTATTTGCGCGTCGAGTACCAGAGCCGCGTGCCCTGGTCGAACTACAGCTGGGGGATGATCCTCTCGACTGAAGCTTATGATGGTTTCCGATCCCTTCAGAAATTCGGCACGGCAGGAGGTGCCATGACAGCCATGTTCACCTGTCGAGTGATTAGCTTTTGCTGCCTGTTGGAGGGGCGACCCTTTTGTATCATGTACATCTGCCCGTGGGGCTGTGGATATTGATCATCTTCCGCCCGTAGTACGGGTTGTATGGCACCTGCGAGGTTTGCGCCTGGAGCAGGCTGTGGTGGGGTTGCGGTGGCGGCTGTGGCGCCATGAGAGCGGGCACAGCGTTCGGCTGTGGTACGGGTGCAGGCGTGGGCTGAGCAGGTGCTGGGCCACCTTTGAGTCGTATCATAGTCAGTCGCCATTTGGTCGAATTCCCTGCAGTTCCTTAGGGTGTGATTGGAGCGTAGTTTTCCGTCGTCCCCCTTGAAGAGGTGGAATCTGCACCAGTCGTCCATCTTTTCCTCGAATGACCGCTCGGGTTTTGCGTCGCTGCGTTTGCGCCATTCTTGCCTTTTGTAGCTGTCGCTCCGCTGCTCGCGATCTCGACTGTCCCGTCGATCATCCGAGCGTCGATTGCTTCTATCTTGGTCCTCCCGGGTTGTGTGTATCCAGCCGCCATGAACTCGGGTCTGTTATCGTCGTAAGGACGTTTGGAACGTTTGCGCCTGCGATCTTCTCTGTATGAATCTCTGCGGCCTCGACTGCCGCTTTCGTAGTTGTCGCGTGGTGGGGAAGCACGGGATCTGCGTACAGAATCCTCTCCATCTGCCCACTCAGTCGCAACTTTGATGAGGTCAGCCAGGGAGGTTGGCTTTTCACGACCAGTGCCTCTTTGAAGTCCTTCCTGGCGAGACCTTGTATGAAGGCATCCATGGCCCTGTCTTCTGACACTTTGCCAACCGAATTGCGTATTTCGGTCCACCGCCGTATGTATGATCTCAACGACTCGTCTGATCGTTGAGTGCATGCCTTAATTCTTCGAATGTCTTCGGGCGCTCACATAGAGGCTCGAAGTTTTTGATGAAGTCTCTGCGGAAATCGTCCCACGAGTCGTATGATGATGGAGGGAGCGCCTTGAGCCAGTCGCGGGCAGTTCCTTCGAGCATGAGTCGTATGTACTGCATCGCCGTGGTGTTCGTGCCACGCTGGCATGCCACGGCGAGTCTGTAATCTTCTAGCCACCCGAAGGTTCTTGGCGACCGTTGTACTTGGGTTGTTCGCCTGTCAACTTGAACCTTTGGGCATCCGCGTCTCACGGATGCGTCGAGTGAAGCACAATGCTCCGCATGGCTCTGGTTCGCGATCAGAGTATGAATCGCTGCTATAGGATCTTCGAGATCTGCTTCTGCTGGACCTGTGCCGGCGCGTGCTTCTCCTTCCTTCATCCGAGTGGTGGCTGCGACCACTGCGATGATGTGCTGTGTCGTGAGTCGACTATGTCGCGATCCTTGCTGGAGTTTTGTCTTCTGGCTGTATAGCCTGTGCCGCTAGAGCTAGCGATTTGAGTTGTTGGCGATGCAGGGCTGCGTTAGGGTCATTCGCCGGAGGTTGCATTGCCTTGAGGTAAGCACCTACGGAGAATAATGCACCCGCAGCAGTTTTGGGCACTGGGATTCCGTTAGCGTCCTCTGTCATGAACGACAGGTTACGGGTGATTGCTACCCTTTCATGTTCTGGAAGGCTTGCCAACCGCGACCTAGGTCGTGGGGTTGGTTGCTTGTGGACCCGAGGGATTGCTCCCTTCTTCGGGCACTCGAGAGGCTGGCTTGCCTTTTGCGCTCTTCGAGCGTCGCTCGGTAGTTTTGCAGTCGAATTGACTCCTGCCAGTTGAAGTACTGGAAGGTCAACATCTCCTCTGGGGTGGAATTTGGTGGCATCATTGTGCACTCCTTTATGACTTTATCTGCTTTTGCTGCCATCTCCTCCGTGATTGTCAAGGTTGTGACCCCATCCGGCATGGTTACCGTGCATGGGAATTGTGCAGGCCTGCGAGCGGCTGCGTCTGCGGATGATTCTGCGGAAGGCCACGTAGACCTGATGGGGCGTGACCCGTGGACAGGTGTATGTGCTGTCGATTCCAGTCATGGACTCGACGTCGCCGTCGAGGCTCATGTCAGAGCCAGTGTTCATCGAGTAGATCTTCGAGGCGAATCTCGTTGTCGATGTGCTCATCGCCTATGCTCATCTCGGTGTTGGCGAAGCCATTATGGATTTCTGAGTCGAGGTTGGTGTTGGTGAAGATCTCCGAGTCGACGTTGCTGTCGTTATGAATCGCGGGCTCGTAGAAGTCATCGAGGGAGATCCCGCAGTCGAAACTCTCGTCGAGTGGTAGGTTGAAGTCGATGTTGCTTGTGCGGTATGCTGATTCTGCCTCCTCGCCTTGGAGTTCCGTCATCATGAACCTGTCGAGCTCGCCGGTCGACATGGTTGTTGCGGGCGAGCAGGCTTCAGGAATCGACGACGGGGCGAGCGCAGTCGACGGAGCCTCGAGTGCGCCCAGCGCCAGTTGTTGCGGATCTGTCGAGTCCTGCGTGCCAAGATTGTTTACGAAAAAATTGAATGCTCCAACAGTTAAACTCAAACCTGATTCAAGGCCGGAAAACGCCTCCTGAAGCTCCGGCGAGTGCGGATTGAAATTCATTGGAAGAGCAGATGCGCTTTTTGCAGGTGAAGCGGGCAGGCTGCCGCTTTTCGAGTGGATCGGCGAGTCGCCGTGTGTCGCCTGGATCGGCGAGTTGCTGTTTGCTGACATGGCCGGCGAGTTGCCGTTTGCAGATGAGATCGGCGAGTTGCCGTTTGCTGGTGTGATCGGCGATTTGCCGTTTGCTGTTGGGACCGGCGAAACTTCGAGTCCAGCGCTATTCTTTCCCACAGACGGCGCCACTTGACGAGGGGTAGACTCATCAAGACCCATGGTTAAGGTCCCTAGGTTATGAATATGGGGGAGAGAACGTGGTAGAGCTGGAAGTATCGTCGGCTGACAAGCAGGGCAAAGATTTTACCCAGGTTCAGGGCCCTCGTGTGGAGGTAACACCCCTACGTCCTGCCTGTCTGTTATTGCTTTGTGAATATGATGGTTACAAGGTCCCGGCGAGATGTCGATCTCGCTAGGGTTTGTGGCTCTGGTGGTACGTGTCTGGTTCGATGGCCCTCCCAGTCCTTAAATAATAGGCTGGGTCTCGGGTGTTCGTAACCGACTCGATTTACAAGTAAGGAAACTCTAAACCGACTATTGCTTCGCCAAACTTGGAGGATACTCCATCTTCGTGGGCCTCCCTTCATGGGCTTCATGTAGGCTCTGATAGTTGGGCCTAGTCGATACGTGCACCAGGTACCCTCATGGTAGGGTACCCGATAGGCATACCATGTCG